>JALAZF010000439.1:727500-1927500 GCA_022829125.1 Lathyrus tuberosus
TAATGAGTTTTGATTCTTGACTATTTTCCTTGTGATTTGTGTGATGAATGCTGAGGATAAATTCTTTCCCTCTCAGTTCAATATGTTTGTATTGTTATAGAAATCACTTAAATCGTGTCTGATTATGTTTTGCTAGTTTTAGGAAAGTTTTCGAAATTGTGTCTGATGTGCTTATTTGGTTTTAGAAAGCAATTGATACCGTCTACAACCTGTTGGTTTTATTTTGGAAGGAAATTGTGTTGTCTGATATTGGCTTTGGGAAGTTTTTAAGGGTTGTTTGAAGTTGTCTTCTCAAATTAGGAAACTTTCAATTGTTGACTGATTCTTGTTTGAACCTGTGTTTGATTTGGTTTTGAATTGTGTTGAACTTTATTATGGAAATTGAATGCCTTTCTGATTTAGTCTGGCGTTTATGCAGGATTTCGCATACCGTTAATTACTCCTCCATCACTTCATCGTCAGTATCACGTAACAAGGTTCTTTGGCCAAGAATGCCACACAAGTTGATGCGCACATATCTGTCTATCCGTAACATTTCTCAACAAGAGTCGTCGGGTCCATTCAACACTTCTGTCATGAATTCACACCTCCTTGGTAGCATCATAATAGTATGAGGAGAGCTTCTTGGAGACATTTAGAATATGGTCTGAACAAGTTTGAAAAGGTTTGTGGCTGTTTGCTACAGCTAGGATTATGTCACTTTCTTAGCAAAATCACAGGAAGCAGTCCTTAGCTTATACGAATTCTTGTAATGCTTATGATTTGATAATGATGATGATACGTGTTGTTCCTGTATTTTCCTTGAGAGTTAAATGCTTCTTTTTTTTCACCCACGTCTTGGAGATTAACATTGTGTTTTGGAATGTATCAGGTGTATACGGACTGTACTGACAGCTTTGGAACGGTGCTCGTTGTGTTCAATAAAGCCAACCTTAAGTGAAACCCCAAAACAACTCTTACGACGATGCTAGTGACGAATGCATCCGGAATTGAATTAACAAGATGTACCACCCTCTTACGAGGATATACATTTCTGTAGCTACTCCACCAATAGACTCGAGCTTTCAAGGATGTGAACTAGGTTGACTAATAACTCCAGCCAGAAGATGCGGCAGCGGCAGGAGGCAAGACCATTATACACTCATAGTCCAATAATTTTGGTTCCCCAAGGTAATTACATAGAAACTCCATTTGCAATCTTGAAGTATTTTGATTCTCATTCGTGGTGTCTAGTTCTAATTTGCAATGAATGGCTGACTTTCCTCTCACTGCTGGACTCATGTTTCTCTCTACCCAGCTGTGGTTGATTGCAGGTTGCCTGAGGGTCATTTGAAGTTGGATTGTGGTGCAAGAGTGATCTGGAAATGGAGGCAAGATTGAGCTCGGTACAAGAGGATGTGTCGCAGATTCAAGATTTTACTTCTCCTCCTTCTTTTTGGTGTATTACTTTCACTGCTGAAATGACTTCTAGCTAAGTAGGGGCTGCGGTCTGTGTATTCAAAACTTCTCCCTTTTTTTTATATCACCTTCGATTAATGCTTGCGATTTCCTATTGGTATCTCGCGATAACCATGATTGATGGTGGCAATTCTGCTTGGTTGTAGGTCCTTGGAGATGCGAATGGGAAACAAGTGGCTTAAAGGTCTTTTCAACAGCAGTAGGAGGATCTACTGAAGATTTTAACGGTGAAGATGGAAATAATGCCGAGGATGGTGACGTTTTCGTTATACCTGTAGAACGGGGCTCTGCAGACTTCATCATCTTCGAATCTGAAGGAGAAGATATCGTCACCGCCTGAGTGAGTTCTTCTCTATTATCCATTGGTGTATGATCTTGCACACACTTGTTATTCCGAGTCGATGGTGCACTGTGAAATCTTGAGATAGAAATAGGTGAACCTTGGATGTAAGACTCTTGATATCATTTCCTAACAATGGCCTCCACCATTTTTGTTTCAGTTCTTTTGCACGGTTTTTCTGGTTATGTACCCTCGATCATATTTCCGTTATCTTAATTCCTTCTCGTTTGTAAACCTTCACAGGTGTAAATATATCTTTCTTGATTGATACCTGGCGTAGGAATAGTAAGCATATCTTCTCGTACAAGAGCTGTTGGCAACTAAGCTGAAACAAAGATATTTGGAGAGTTTTGCTCACTTGGGCAACAATCCTTTTTCCTACAAGAGTGACGATTCCAAATAGATACATGGCTTGAGGTTTATAGCATCACGAGACTCTTACGCTTGGAACTATCTATTTATAGTATTGCAACCTTGGGATGAAAATGACTTAAGGGGCCTTGTTTGACATGTGAGAATTAAATTATGAAAGGCTTTCATTAATTTGCATTTGATCACACAAATACCTTATGTCCTTTGTACTTTAGAAACAACATAGGATGTAACAAGACTTGGAGATACTGACGTAAGATATTCTTGGTGTAATGATCTCGTAATGTAGCACATCCCTCTTTAGATGGTGATGAATATCATGAACCTTAGTATACCTTGGAATTAATATGAACTTAACTTTGGAGTATGCACTCTTTCGCTTATATTCAAATTGAGCTTGATTTCTTTTGTCTCGAATAATAAAAACAAAACTCTTGCGATGGTTTGAGGTGAACGTGAAATTGTAGTGCTACAAAATATTTTTTTTGAAATTATATCCTGAACACAGACTTTTATGATTTCATGATAGCGTGTGGATCATTACTTGCCAAAGTTTATGGATTTAAAAAAAGGAAAGCCTTAGGCCTTGATTTTGAACTTCAACGAACATGTTCTTAAATTCTATCTTAAGAATTCTTCGCAAACGTTTGTTTCAAATCGTTTATCTAAACCTCAACACTTTAAAGCATACCGATCTTCGACAAGAAAAACAATCAATCTCTTAAGATTAAAAGAACCAACTTCATGAACAAGAATAAAGTCTTGCTTGAGAGATCTTTTGAAAGTGAGGATATCCCTCGCAATGCGACACTCCACAAAATTCCAACCAAATCTCACGTGATCACAACCAACAGGACAAGAACCCTAATCCTCCTTGAATCTTTGAGAAAGCCTAGGACATGATGTCGTTTGTATTGACCAGAGGACCATAAGAATGAGGGTATATCTCCACAGGCTTTCAACGTAACTTGCAAGGACTATAACTTCAATGAGCATACACACAGTCTCCATGAAATTTGAAACATTTGCAGCAGCATCTAACTTCACAAATAAAACAAACAACAAAGTCTAGATAAAGTGGTTAGTTATGCACGAATGATTGGCCTAAGATGTTATGCAAAAAGGCAAAGCAGGGATCTTAGGGTCAAAAATTAGGGTGCGACAAGAAGAAGAAATCACATCCAACATAACTAAACTAATGAAGTAGTCAGATATGATAAAGCCTTTCAACACTTCCTTGCTAAAAGTATAGATAGAAGTAAAATGACTTCAATGATCTATGGAGTCAGCAGGAATGGAAATAGAGGTCTGGGATACTCAGGACCATCACAACCATATGATGAGACCAAGAGTATCAAGATAATACCTCTGTCTAAACATTTTGTGCCCTCTAGCACTATCTTGAAATGTTCTGAACAAAAAGGTTCAAAATCTATTACTACACAAACACAAACACTAAAGAAAACTCCTAAACTTAAACACTATGCACAAATTCCACACTATTACTCTAATGTAAGGAAGTCCAAAGGTGTCAGAACCCCTGGAAAAGCTAATGTGAAAGGACCCACAAAATGGGTACCTAAGAACAAGATAATTTATGTTGCAGACATCCTTAATGGCACCATTGAAACACCAGTCATGGTACCTGGACAGTGGATGCTCGCGACACATGACAGGAGAAAGGCATATGTTCCAAGATTTGAAATTTAAGCTCGGAGGTGTCGTCGGTTTCGGAGGAAATCAGAAAGGAAGAATCATTGGCTCCGGAACTGTTGGAAATGGTAAGTTTTCCTCCATTAATAATGTTCTGTTAGTTGAAGGTTTAATGCATAACCTATTGTCAATTAGTCAACTCAGTGACAATGTTTATGATTTAATTTTCAATCAAACGTCCTGTAAGGCTGTTAGTCAAAAGGATGGATCTGTCCTGTTCAACGGAAAGAGGAAGAACAATACTTACAAAATTAAATTATCAGATTTAAAACATCAAAATGTAAAATGTCTTCTTTCTGTAAATGAAGAGCAATGGGTCTGGCACAGACGTCTTGGTCATGTCAGCTTGAGAAGAATATCTCAGCTAAGTAAACTAGGACTTGTCAGAGGCTTGCCAAATCTGAAGTATTCTTCAAATGCTATTTGTGAAGCATGTCAGAAAGGAAAGTTTTCAAAAACTTCTTTCAAAGCAAAGAATATTGTTTCCACCTCTAGACCGTTGGAACTTCTTCACATTGATCTTTTTGGACCAGTGAAAACTGCCTCCATCAATGGTAAGAAATACAGATTAGTCATCGTTGATGATTACAGTCGTTGGACATGGGTGAAATTATTAAAACACAAGGATGAGTCACATTTTGTGTTTGCTTCCTTCTGCACTCAAGTACAAAATGAGAAAACTGTAAAATAGTTAAAGTCAGAAGTGATCATGGTGGAGAATTTGAAAACAAGAATTTTGAAGAACTTTTTGATTCACATGGAATATATCATGATTTTTCTTGTCCTAGAACTCCATAACAAAATGGAGTTGTAGAAAGAAAGAACAGAACTTTACAAGAAATGGCTCGCACCATGATCAAAGAGACTGACATGGCTAAGCACTTTTGGGCAGAAGCAATTAACACAACATGTTATATTCAAAATAGAATCTCTATTAGACCTATCTTGAATAAAACTCCTTATGAATTGTGGAAGAATAAGATTCCCAATATTTCCTACTTCCATCCGTTTGGATGTACTTATTTAATATTAAACACTAAAGAGAATATTAGCAAGTTTGATTCCAAAGCACAGAAGTGTCTGCTGTTAGGATTCTCTGAATGCTCAAAAGGCTACAGAGTTTATAACACAGAATCACGGATTGTGGACGAATTAATTCATGTTAGATTCAATGACAAGCCTGACTCTGAAAAGTCAGAGCTAGTTGAAAAGCTTGCAGATTTGGAAATTAGCTTCTCAGAACCTAAAGAAAAGGCAGATGAAGTTAAAGACCAGCAAGATCCTACGTCGGATACCACTGATGTAACTCCAAATACTCCACATCAAAAGAAAAGAAGAATGTCCACTTCTCATCCCGAGGAACTAATTTTGGGTAGCAAGGATGCTCCAATCAGAACCAAATCAGCCTTCAGACCATCAGAAGAAACACTCTTGGGATTAGTGTCACTAATCGAACCAATCACAGTTGAAGAAGCTCTTATGGACAAGGACTGGGTTTTGGCCATGGAAGAAGAACTTAATCAGTTCTCAAAGAATGATGTTTGGGATTTAGTTCCAAAACCTAAGAATTTTTATGTAATTGGAACCAAGTGGGTATTCAGGAACAAGCTAAATGAGAAGGGAGAAGTTGTCAGAAGCAAGGCACGACTTGTTGCTCAAGGATACAGTCAACAAGAAGGAATTGATTACAATGAAACCTTTGCTCCGGTCGCTAGACTTGAAGCAATACGATTATTAATTTCCTTTTCAGTAAATCATAACACCACCTTATATCAGATGGATGTTAAGAGTGCATTCTTAAATGGCTATATATCAGAAGAAGTTTATGTCAAACAACCTCCTGGTTTTGAAATTTCAGAAAAATCAAATTTTGTTTTTAAACTCAAAAAGTATCTCTATGGTTTAAAGCAAACTCCCAGAGCTTGGTACGATAGATTGAGTAAATTTCTTTTAGAAAACAATTTCACCAGAGGAAAGGTGGACACAACTCTTTTCTATAAAACATATAAGAATGATATTCTTATAGTTCAAATCTATGTTGATGATATTATTTTTGGTTCGGATAACTCTTCTTTATGCGAAGAATTTTCAAAGTTAATGCAAGCAGAATTCGAAATGAGTCTGATGGGTGAGCTAAAGTTCTTTCTGGGAATACAAATTGATTAGAAACCAGAGGCCACTTACATTCATCAAAGTAAGCACACAAAAGAACTTCTGAAGAAATTCAACATGATGGATTGTAATGTAGCTAAAACACCAATGCATCCAACATGTATCATGGGAAAAAAGAAACAGGAGTTAAGGTTTGTCAGAAGCTCTATCGTGGTATAATAGGCTCTCTCTTGTATCTAACTGCTTCTAGACATGATATATTATTCAGTGTACATTTATGTGCTAGATTCCAATCAGATCCAAGAGAATCTTATTTAACTGTTGTTAAACGAATTCTAAGGTATCTGAAAGGAACAACTAATCTTGGCTTGATGTATGAGAAAACATCAGAGTACACTCTTTCTGGTTACTGCGATGCAGACTATGGTGGAGACAGATTGGAAAGAAAGAGCACATCTGGAAACTGTCAATTCCTAGGGAACAACCTAATCTCATGGTCAAGCAAGAGGCAATCTACAATTGCTCTCTCTACAGCAGAAACAGAATACATCTCCGCTTCTCTATGCAGTACACAAATGCTTTGGATGAAAAATCAGCTGGAAGACTATCAGATATATGAGAGTAACATCCCTATCTTCTGTGATAATACTGCTGCTATTTGTTTAAGTAAAAATCCAATTTTACATTCTAGGGCTAAACATATTGAAATAAAACACCGTTTTATCAGAGACTATGTTCAGAAGGGAACCTTATGCTTAAAATTTATTGATACAGACCATCAATGGGCTGATATTTTTACAAAACCCCTGGCTGAAGATAGATTTCAAATTATTTTAAAGCATCTGAAAATGGACTACTGTCCAGAGTGAAAGTATTTCAGAACCAAATATGTTTAGTCAGAGTAAATAAGCATTTGTAAATCATCAGAACCACTTTTGTGAAACGTGTCTCAGTCCTGACGTGTCATTTGATTAGTAAATAATTTTTGCATGTGATTAGATTAAATCTAAATCACTATTTTTATTCAAATCAAACGAACATTAATTTTCTTGGGATTGACTTAAAATCATCATTGCGTTCATTTCGTAACCCCCAATACCTGTTCCCAACTTTTCGAATTTCAAAAACACCTCTTCACATCCACTTCCACATTCCACGAACTCTAAAAACCCTAATCACTTTTCTCTCTATCTCTCTACCGTTCATCGATCTCAATCTTCAACTATCATCATGATGACTTTGATTCAAGAAGAAATCGTCAAGTTTTCCAAAGAAATGGAAACATCATCAAAGAAGTTATTGTCCTCCTCATCAGTAGTGCCGTCCACTACTTCAATAATGTCTACAACAGTTACTCCGTCTTCGTCACAGTCTTCTCAGATAGATAAAGATCATGTAACCTAAAGAGAAGGCACTGTTACCTGTAATCTTGAGAATCTACTTGTACTCAAGGAACTGCATGTAGATTTCAAGAATCTTGCCGAAAATGGATTTAATCTGCTCAATGAGTTAGAAGCTCAAGGTTGGAATAATTTCTTTGATAGGCTTAAAGGTCCAGTTTTTGAAGCACTCGTAAAATATTTCTGGAGACAAGCTGTCTGTGATAAACTTCATGTCGTCTCTTATGTCTTGGGAAGAAAAATTGTCATCACCGAAAGATCAATTGCTGAACATTATAAACTAGAATTTTTGAAGAACAAGAGAGTCTATGGAAGGGTCAATAAATCTCCGTTTGTGAAAAAGGTCATCAACCCAACCATCTACACCAACCATCAACCAAATAAAACAGAATACATAAGAGAAGACCTGCATGTAAATCTGAAGATCTGGCATAAAATTATTCTTGGATGTATCAATCCAAGACCTCCAAAGAGTGCTGCAGATTTCTTCAACGCAAACAAAAAATACATGCTATACTACCTGCACAAGTGTGAGAAAATGTATCTTCCATCCATTATATTCTACTACCTGAGAGATATGGTACGCAAGACAAGAACAATAACCTCACCAGATAGGAAGATTGTAAACTATATTCCCTTTGGAAGATTTCTCTCTGATATCTTTGTTGAAAATGGCCTAGTAGAGTATCTAGTCAAGGAAGCTAAATATACAGACTATCTGACTGGTAGAGTAGGAGATGTTTTCAATGTTGTGAACCTTAAGCATATGAAAATGATTACAAGTGTTGATGTGAAACCCATGTCTATCCCTCACGACACAGTGATCAGCAACAAACATCCAGTAACGAACTACCCCGTCTATCATAAAGATGATAATCCAACAGTAATTGCTTCGTTTGTTGCTATAATGAGAGAAGAAGGGCATGACATGCCAAAATACAGAGTTGAAGATGTCGCTTCTAAACCTAAATATATAACCAGGAGTAAGAGGAAGCAAACTGAAGAAGATGTTGAGCTTAAGAAGAAGAAAAAGGATGAAACTGAAACCCCCAAAACTTCCAGACTGGAGTCTCTTCTTCTTGAGAAAATCAATAGATCTGTTATCAATTATTCTGGGTCCATGAATGTCACTGAGAGTGTTACTGCAACATCATCATCTCAAACCACCTTCATTCCTACCTCAAATCCACAAGTGAAGTTTAAACCACCATCTTTTTCAATTCCTCCTCAAACTACCACTATCCAATCATCACCCAACTCATCAATCAGTACCCCTATCTCGTCTGAAGTTGTTTCAACCTACACCTCGACAATAACCACTTCAACCATTCAGCCAAATGAACAAGGTTCTACGAACCTAATCTCTGAATCTCAAATCCTCAGCATTGAGTCTAGCTCTGAGGAAACCATCTCTAAATCTCTAGAGATTATTACACCTGAAACTCTCATGGTTTCAGAGACTCTAGAAGTATCATCTCCTGCTGATCAACCAACCAATGAACATCCTCCTACTGAGATGGTTTCATCTCAGCCAGCATCGTCCAAAATTAATTCTGCCAAGCCTGACCTTGCTTTGGTAATCTATGACATACCTGTTCCAACAACTTTTGAAGAGTGCTCAAGTCAATTTCGTGATAAAGCACTAAAGAAGTTTGCGAAATTGAGAGAAGAAATCATTGTGAGAGCAAGAGTTGTCTCTACAAGTCAATCTATGTTTTGATGATAAAAAAACGTATTTGTGAAAGAACCATTTTATGTTCTAACGTGTGTTGTGTGCAAATCATAATTATAGAAAATATCAGATCCAACAAGCACCAGCCAGATGAGCGTAATTGATAATATGCGAAGTTACTATGTGTGACACATGTCGCAAAAAGCAAGAACGCTTATGTATCTGATCGTGATCAGTCAGATCCAAGGATGCCGATATTACTGATGCAATGTTGTGGATGCTCTCAGAAAGTGGTCGAGATTCTGAAGATTGCGAAGCTTCTGGAGAAGAGAACCGAAGTGCTGAAGACTCTCATGACTTGAAGTTCTGAAGGCGGAAGGCTCTGAAGACCAAGTGCAGAAAGACTCTGAAGACTTATGTGTTCCGAAGATTAAGGTTCTGAAATCAAGTATTGAAGACTCTGAAGACAGATTCCTAATGGACAAGTTCTGAAGTTTCAGAAGACTTGAAGAAGTAAAGGATAACATGCTCAAAGGCAAGTGCTGAAGTTCTGAAGACTGATTCCTAATGAACTTCTTCAAATGACTGAAGACTTGATGTATCAGATATCCTGGTAAGAAGGCTTTACTCATACTTCATCAATTTACCATCAGAAGCCTCTGAAGTTTGGAAGTCAAAATATTACCGTTGTGAACAACTACACACACTGCTCAAGAAGATATCCCGTCACTTCTCCCATAGCAAAAAGGAGATGTGTCAGTACAACTAATTATTACACAACGTCTCTTTTCCAACAGCCAACAGTATTTCAAATGGCTATATTTCTACTAGGCTATTTAAAGGAAAGAGTTCTCGCTTCTGAAAGCATCGATTCATTCCATCAAAGGAGAATTGATCAAGTCATTGTGTGAAGATAACAACAATGATGAGTTCTCGTTGTAACACTTAGAATATCCAAATCTATCACCATTTACACATGGCCATTATTGTTGAAGCTCAATGATCATCATTCAACACAACAACAATGAATTGGTACAAAAGCTTTTGATGAAGAAGACAACATTGCAAATCAGTCAAGTCATCAACCACCTTCTCGTCAGTGCTACATTGAAGATCTGAAGCAAGGAGTTGTTGCTTAAAGCTTGCTCACCCAAGAAGACGAAGAAGAAGAAGATCTAAAAGATGTCAACAACTGTCAAATCATTATACATCTGTGTAGTTTCTTAGAATAGCAAGGAGCTGCTGCTCACATCTTGCTTGAACACTTGTGTGTTCTTTGTACTTAAACTTAGGAGTAATCTGCTTGTTAAGAAGCATTATTGTAATCTCCAGTTAAACTTATTCTTGGTGAATTAGGATTCCTTGAGTGGTCAGTGTGACCGGAGACTCGAGAAGACAATGGCGAGATGTCATTGTGGGAAAAGCCTGAAATAGGGCCAGTAGCGTTATATTCATTGCGATGAATCCCTGAACGTCTAGCTGTGAAAGCCCAGCGGTAGATCTTGCGAGATTGGAACCTGCATGTCAATGTTCGTTATATTTATTAAGTTGAATCCCTGAACGGTTCATTGCATGTTAGTCGCAGTGCGGCTGTGCAAGTGGTTAGTCACCGGCTGTTGCCCGTGTATCTATAATCGAGATTGATTATAGTAGATTAAGACCTTGTGTTCAAGGAAAAATCACTTGAAGAGGGTGGACTGGATTAGCCTTTGTGGTGAACCAGGATATACCATGTGTTCTTTACTCTTATGCTTAATGTCTTTATTTATCCTCCTATATTGAGTATTAGAACCTTACACAAGCAAGTCAGAACCTTCCAGCTTAACTCTGATAAGCTTCCGCGCTGCAAGTTCTGAGGAGTGTAGTTTATGTTCAGACTCATGATGGTTCTTATGTTTCATACCTATCATGTCTAAATGTAATTGCTCTAGTCAGAGTCTCACAACAAACTCTGATGTTATCCTAAGAGCCTTGACAATAAGAAGCGAAAAGTTGTCAAAAGAGTAAATACACAATTCAAACCCCCTTTCTTGTGTCTTTCTCGCACCTTCAATTGGTATCAGAGCTCCGGTTCTATTATTGATGGATACCAAACACTTAACGATGTCAGAAAAAGGTCCTGATGCGGTGCGTAGAAATACTCTGGGTGAGATTGAAATCCACTTACAATTTCTGTAACAGTTCAGAAGATGACTGTGTACAAAATTGTTATCAATCTAAGTATTTGAGCAAATCACTGATTCTGGAAGTTTTGCAGCTCTCAAACAACTAAATCTTCCTCACTAAAGTTTTAATGAAGATTGAAGAATTAGCTGATAAGATAGACTCATTAGATAAGAAGTAGTATCTGTTAAATGCCTATCTTGGAAGATGCGTGTGGATGAACCACATATTTGCTCAAAGTTGAATCATCAGAAAACAAGATGTCTTATTTCCTGAAGATTAATTCTTTATGAGTTTTTGAGATGATTTCAAAAAACGGATTAGGTCCACCCTTGACTTTCTCGTATAAAAACTCATTCAGAACTTCTTCATGTAAAGAAGAAAGATTGTTGTTCTATGATGCTGAACTTCAGAATGAAGTGTGCAGAATTCAGAAAACTAAAGAACTGGATATTGTTTTCTTGGAAGCTCTGCAGGAAACTAAAAGAATATTCAGGAAGAAGACTCTCATAGATTCATCAAATACTTGATCAAGAATGAACTCTTAAGTTTTGTTTGAATCAGCATAACTAAGTTATGGTAACTTGAAACTATCTCTCAGGTGAATCAAATGTTAGTGATCAGATCACTATCTGATAAGTTATTAAGAATCTCTCTTGCACTGGAATCAGAAGATGTCAACCAGACACTTAAGTTTTCTACTTAAAGTAAAAAAGAATTGAAGTTACTGATGACCTTCAGAAAGAAGAAATCAGTTAACATTCTGTTCAGAAGTAGATATGATGTTAATTCATGATGGACTATTTCTGTGACAAGAAATATCAGCATTGTGAGATAAAGAAAATATCATGCAAACTATGTTACATATTAACCACATGTTTCATGATACTTGGTTCTGAAATAACTTTGTGTGTGTCTGGATAAACAAAGTCAAATGAAGCTATGAAATGGAAATCGATTTTCTTAGCTCATAATAGTTCATGATTAAGCTAAAAAAACCTATTGATCTTCTAAAAACCAGAAAGCTAGGTGGAAGCTTGCTGTTCTGACAATGAAGATTCAGAATCTCTGATTGGTTGTCAGATGAATAACTCTGAACAGAAAAATATAGAATCATGTGGAATATGATTCTTGAAGATCAGAATAGAAGAAATGTCAAATGACTTCAAACTCTGATCTTTGAGAAGATCATCAAGTGTTCAACAGGACACTCAGAAGGAAGCAGGAAATGAAAATTAATGATCAGAAGCTCAGCATTGAAGTCAGAATACAAAGGCAAACCCTTGAAGAACGTGGAAACCAGCAGCAAGTCACTCAGATGCAAACAAATTCAGAAAGATGACGATCAGCAGTTCTGAGTCAGAACTAAACACAAAGTATGATGATAGAGATTTTAGAATATCCAAGGTACGACTCCTTTTACTTAAACTAAAAATATATGATCTGAAATATTTCTGTCTTGTAAGAAAAATCTTTTGACTATACGTGCACTCAAAAGCAACTTTAATTGCACATCTTGGGTAATCATAACATATCTCTGACAACACGAGCTCTTTAGAAATCTTAATAAAATCTTTCTTGTTCTTGATCTATGTTTTTCTCTAGACTAGGCACAACTCATCCTATCTATTTATGTGTATAAAAATAAGATTCTCCCCGTCAAATAATTTCATACCTAAATCCTTATTTCGTAAAACATAAGGGTCAAAACTTTGTTGTCCATCCATCATCATGCCTCCACTAACCTTTCTAGGAAACCAAGACCTCCTTGAACTCATTCCTGAAAAACAGTTTGTAATCAACACCCCTCCTCTTCCGAGTCACATTGCTTGCAGTCTAGCAGATGTGCTGTACACTCAACAATGGACTAGGTACTCCATGATGCTAGAGAAACCTATCTACGAAAATCTTGTTAAGGATTTCTGGAAACATGCTGGTCTTGATCTTGAAAGCAAGTGTATCACCTGCTTTGTTTTTGAAATCCCAATCACCATCAATCCGTTCTCAGTCACGCTTGCGACTAGGTGTGTGAATGTTGGAATCCCTATTGACTTTGACAAAAACAAATTTTTTGCTGCTAAAAATTTTGCATCCCTTCATGACCTAACTTTAGGATTATACCCTTCAATCCTGAAAATCTCCTACCCATTCCCAAAGCTTGGTACAAGCTCATGTTGTCCAACTTTCTTCCCAGAGGAGAATGTCATGACTTACTTAGATTTCATGACCATGAATTCATTTATTTACTAATGAATGAATTTCAAATAAATCTACCACACACTATCTTCAACTGTCTCTGGAAAACCATCTCTGAGTCCAGAAACCTCACAAAGTCCTACATTCCTTATGGAAGAGTTTTGTCTGAGATTTTCTTTAGAGATGGAATTGTGGACATGATCAAAGAGAAAATTGAAGAAGATGGTCCTGAAAGCCTTCCAGATAACTGCTTGTTGAAGACTAATTGTGGAATTTTTAGCAACTAGAAAAACTATCTCTATTTAATCTAGGTCTGGATTTTATTATGTATTGGTTTAATCGTATTTTGTCTAGGTAGTTGTATTCAGGTTGTTTCTAAACGATTTAAGGTAAATGAAGTGTCAAGCCTATCATCTAAATCAATGAAATATATCTTATTTGTTATTCTAAGAATATGAGATTCTCTCATGACTAACCATTAATTGGAATTAAGAAAATCAAGTATTTGACAAAGCATTAATTGATATTATCTATCAAAAGATATTTGAAAGATCATTTAGTGGCTCAAGAAATCGTCATTATTAACTCATCAGCCATTTGGCCACTCGCTGTAAAATAGTTGTTAACACATTAACTCTTCCCAAATAAATTAGTAACTGCTCCATTTTTCTTTTCCCACACAGATACAACCCTTAGTATACCCTAAGTAATCATAACCTACCTAGGCAATAGTAAACACACATCCTTTGCACCAAACCAGTCACTCTCTTCACTTTAACTCACCATAAATAGTTGGACGTTTCCCTTGCATAAATCATCCTCAAATCTAAACTCTTTTTTTCTGATAAAACTCTCATTTCAACAAGATGATGACCTCTCAAAGAACTGGTCCAACCTTTCTAGGATGAAAACAAAACTTAGATATCATTGCTGAGAAAAGGCCAAACCTTGCTCGTCTCAGAAACGATGGTATGGAAATAATCAGAAGCATGCAAGCTCAGTCTTGGCAGTGCTATTACTCACTCATGTATGGTCCTATATTTAAAAACCTTGTTAAAGAATTCTGGAACTATGCAAGAGTCAGCAACGATGGAAAAACTATCTGGTCTGAAGTCCACTATCAACCCATTGCTATCTCTGTCTCCTCGATAGAGAGGATCACGGGATGTGTCTCCTTCGGAGCCACAATTGATGACTATCAATCAGACTTAAGCATGGTTGAAAGGTGCAGAATTCTGTTTGACGATTCAGTTCCTTATGAACCGAACAACCCAGAGAAGCTTCTCCCTTCTCCAAAAACCTGGTTTAAGTTTTCCTTAACCAACCTTCGTCCGCGTGCTTCTGCAAGAAGCACTATGACTCATGACGACAGAATCTTCGTCTTCCTCTTAACACATCACGTTACAATAGACCTTCCTAAGACCATCTTTAACCACATGAGACATTCTATCAGAGTCTCACGAAACAAGATGCATGCCTTCATTCCATATGCAAGAATAATATCTGAAATACTTCTTAAAGAAAAGGCCTGGGGACTGATCAGCAGGCTTGAACCAGGATCTTCGCCTGTTGAAACCAGGTGTCAGAGTGTGGACAATGTTGAGGATTTTGATGATTAGGCTTTAAACCTTAGTAAATCTCAAATTGTTTTTGTGTAGTTTTGTGCTGATGGTTCTATATCATTTTAATCTATGAATCAATGCTGCTTCCTGTTTTATCATCTATAATCATATTAGTATTAAATCCATAACTTAAACTTTTATCACTCTCTGAGATGCTTACATTGCTTAAATAAAACATTATCTAACGATGATCATTAGAATCAAAGACTGTCAATGATGCATTAACATCATTTAAGAATAATGCCATCAACAAAATCCAAAGCTTAGTAGATGCTTCCAGTTCAAGCATAGATCCCTTAGAAGTGAGAAACATCTGGACTGAGTTCCATGAATGGATCTCAGAGGAAATTGTGAAGAGTAAGAAATTGGCTTTCACTCAAGCAGAAGAAAAGCTGCATACCTCAAGAACAAATGGTTCTGAAAGCTCATTCTCATCTTCCTCATCATCATTAGGCTCCTTTTAGTCTAATCCTTAGGAACCCATCATCATTAGGTCTATGTTTTGTTTACATTTAGGATTAAGCTTAACCTATGCCTTATATTTTAAAATCATTTTATGGTTCTGTGTTAATGCTATAACTAATCTCTGAAGATGTTGATCACTAGAACTGTTTCTTATCATATCAACCTTCATATGATTAATGCTTAAATGATAATATATTTTGAGTCTATTTATGTTCACTATCATATGCCTAAATGCTCAGATGCTCTATAACTTTTTGATGATGTCAAAAAGGGGGAGAAATATAAGGATTTTGATTGAAAAAAAAAGGAAATCTGAAAGAAGAAGAAAGAATGCAGAACTCAAACAAAGTACTCATATAAAAATGCGTTACTTCTAACGTTTGTTGTTGATGTTATATGAGGAACTCTAAACAAGTTCACTAGGTATTCTAAGAACAGGAACAAGTCAAGAAAGAAGAACTCTGTTATGAATTATCGGTCATATGATAGAAGTTGTCTAGGAATCATAAGAAGAAGAAACTCTGAAAGCAGTCAAGACAAAGTATACATTTCAAGATGCTTACTTAGAAGGACTGTGCAAATCAGAAGACAAAGAGATCTCTGAAGATCCAGATTGAAGATCCAAGAAGAAGTAGTTCTGATGTTTACCAGGAACCAATTAAAATGAAAACGACTTGGTATCAGACTAAATCAACAATTGGTAATCAGACTCAGTACACAAAGATTAGTATCAGACTCGTCTATCAGAACAAAGCTGTGGATTATTATCAAAATACCTTCATTGGTATCATTTCAGCACACTAAGGAAATACCTCTCAGGTGGTATGAGAAGAAGTCCTTCACTTGGTATCAAACTCAACATACTCTGGTATAAGACTTAGCACATAACGTGGTATCAGACCAGAATCAAATCATGAGTACCAGATTCAGAATTAAGCATTGATTGATCACTATAATTAAACCTTCAATTGGTATCTGATTATAAATCAAGCCTTGATGAACCACTGAGTTGTGACAGTAACAAGGTTCTGAGATGAATACCTGTGTTCAAAAGTCAAACTCTGAAAAAGTCATGATTTACATTGGTGATTAAAATCTTACCATCCTGAATTATGATTCTGAAGATCCCAATATCTGACTTATAGAAATTAGGGGGAGACTGCCCTGAAGATCCAATTGTAAAATCTCAAATCTTCACAAAATCTGAAACTCAGGGGGAGTTTCTTAAAAGACGGTGTCTGTCTCTGATGAATAGCGAGGCTATGTTATCAGATAAGAACTAATCTGCTTGTGCTTAAATGAATCTGCTGAAAGGTAGAAATGCTTCAGAAGTCTCTGAAGATTACAAGCTCTGATACAACTACAAAAGGAAACTGAGTTCTGAAGATCTGAAGATGGAAGTTCTGATGAACTAGTCCAGATGCTAAAGATTCTCTATTTTCTTAAAGATAAGATAGAGAAGTAGTCCTTTTCTACTCTTCGTTATGGCAACTCAAGTTATTACTCTGTATGTCTTTGGATCATATAAGATTCTAGATGATCACAAATAAAAACTTTGAGGATAACACATTCAGGGGGAGCTGTTGTTCCAGACTCTGAACATGTTTTGTTGGTGATTACCTTGTATAAAATGTTTAATCAAAATACTTGGTTTTGTCATCATAAAAAAGGGGGAGATTGTGAGAGCAAGAGTTGTCTCTACAAGTTAATCTATGTTTTGATGATAACAACACGTATTTGTGAAAGAACCATTTTATGTTCTAACGTGTGTTGTGTGCAGATCATAATTATAGAAAATATCAGATCCAACAAGCACCAGCCAGATGAGCGTAATTGATAATATGTGAAGTTACTATATGTGACACAAGTCGCAAGAAGCAAGAATGCTTCTGTATTTGATCGTGATCAGTCAGATCCAAGGATGCCGATATTGCTTATGCAATGCTCTTGTGGATGCTCTCTGAAAGTGGTCGAGATTCTGAAGATTGCGAAGCTTTTGAAGAAGAGAACCAAAGTGCTGAAGACTCTCATGACTTGAAGTTCTGAAGGCGGAAGGCTCTGAAGACCAAGTGCAGAAAGACTCTAAAGACTTATGTGTTCCGAAGATTAAGGTTCTGAAGATCAAGTATTGAAGACAGATTCCTAATGGACAAGTTCTGAAGTTTTGGAAGACTTGAAGAAGTAAAGGATAACATGCTCAAAGGCAAGTGCTGAAGTTCTGAAGACT
The DNA here is from genome assembly GCA_022829125.1 of Lathyrus tuberosus. Lineage (NCBI taxonomy): Eukaryota > Viridiplantae > Streptophyta > Magnoliopsida > Fabales > Fabaceae > Lathyrus > Lathyrus tuberosus. Next base: position 745,241 of record JALAZF010000439.1, read on the forward strand.
GATTCTTAATGGACTTCTTCAAATGACTAAAGACTTGACGTATTAGATATCCTGCTAAGAAGGCTCTACTCATGCTTCATCAATTTACCATCAGAAGCCTCTGAAGTTTGGAAGTCAAAATATTACCGTTGTGAACAACTGTACACACTGCTCAAGAAGATATCCCGTCACTTCTCCCATAGCAAAAAAGAGACGTGTCAGTACAGCTAATTATTACACAACGTCTCTTTTCCAACAGCCAACAGTATTTCAAATGGCTATATTTCTACTGGGCTATTTAAAGGAAAGAGTTCTCGCTTCTGAAAGTATAGATTCATTACATCAAAGGAGAATTGATCAAGTCATTGTGTGAAGATAGCAACAACGATGAGTTCTCGTTGTAACACTTAGAATATCCAAAGCTATCACCATTTACACATGGCCATTGTTGTTGAAGCTCAAAGATCATCATTCAACACAACAACAATGAATTGGTACAGAAGTTATTGATGAAGAAGACAACATTACAAATCAGTCAAGTCATCAACCACCTTCTCGTCAGCGCTACATTGAAGATCTGAAGCAAGGAGTTGTTGCTCAAAGCTAGCTCACCCAAGAAGACGAAGAAGAAGAAGATCTACAAGATGTAAACAACTGTCAAATCATTATACATCTATGTAGTTTCTTAGAATAGCAAGGAGATGCTGTTCACATCTTGCTTGAACACTTGTGTGTTCTTTGTACTTAAACTTAGGAGTAATATGCTTGTTAAGAAGCATTATTGTAATCTCCAGTTAAACTAATTCTTGGTGAATTAGGATTCCTTGTGTGGTCAGTGTGATTGGAGACTCGAGAAGACAATGGCGAGATGTCATTGTGGGAAAAGCCTGAAATAGGGTCAGTAGCGTTATATTCATTGCGATGAATCCCTGAACGTCTAGCTGTGAAAGCCTAGCAGTACATCTTGCGAGATTGGAACCTGCAGGTCAATGTTCGTTATATTCATTACGTTGAATCCCTGAACGGTTCATTGCATGTTAGTCACAGTGCGGCTGCGCAAGTGGTTAGTCACCGGCTATTGCTCGTGCATCTGTAATCGAGATTGATTATAGTGGATTAAGACCTTGTATTCAAGGCGAAATCACCTGAGGAGGGTGGACTGGATTAGCCTTTGTGGTGAACCAGGATATATCATGTGTTCTTTACTCTTATGCTTAATGTCTTTATTTATCCTTCTATATTGAGTATCAGAATATTACACAAGCAAGTAAGAACCTTGCAACTTAACTCTAATAAGCTTCCGCACTGCAAGTTCTGAGGAGTGTAGTTTATGTTCAGACTCATGATGGTTCCTACGTTTCATACCTATCAAGTCTGAATGTAATTGCGCTAGTCAGAGTCTCTCAACAAACTCTGATGTTATCCTAAGAGCCTTGACAATAAGAAGCGAAAAGTTGTCAAAAGAGTAAATATACAATTCAAACCCCCTTTCTTGTGTCTTTCTCGCACCTTCAGAAATCAGCAAAAGTGCCAAACCCTTGGAGCTTGAAAGTTTCTGTCAGATCTTTCAGAAATGGTTGGATACTGAACTAGCAAGAATTATAAGTTTCTCAGACGTAACCATAACTGCTGGAATTCAGCTGGAAAAAGATAGAGCAGAAGCTGAAACGAGGATTAGGATACTCAAGTTTCTGGCTGCAAAACAGAAAGAAACGGAAGAAAAAGCTGCTGAAGAAGCTAGACTTCTAGCAGAGAAGACTGTTGAAGAGGCCAGGATGACACAAGAAGCTGAAGCCATGGAAAAGGCTGAACAAGATGCTGCAGTTGTTCCCACCTCTGATCCTGCTGTAAAGCGTTTGGAAAACACAATTGAAGAAATCAGAGAAGGACAACAGAAGTTCAGAGAAAACTTTGAGGAACAAAAGTCCATCATTTCCAATGTCCAAAGCATGCTTCAGAAGCTTTGCGACAAGATGTCCTCTGGAAGCAACTAAGTCTCCTCTGTTTTTAAAATTTTTAAATCTTTGTTTTTCACCCTTGAACCACTAATCTTTTTGAACAATGACAAAAAGGGGGAGAAGTATTTGAATGTAATATTTTGATTCCATAGTCAATCTCTGAAAAACAACGCTGTTTACATGCTAACAGATAAACTGTTATTTCTATTAGATTGTTTTTCTTTTTCAGGAATCCTGATCAAATTCAAACATCACTAAGTGAATCATTGAAGAATCAAGACTATGATGACTTTAGTATATGACATAATGAAATCAGGGGGAGCCCAAGCTCAGAAACTCATCAAGTCTAAGACTCAGGGGGAGTACTTCATATGAAGGATAAGCTGTCTTTAGAATCTATTATTTTCCCTGCATTATATATATCAAAATTGTGTCATCAAAATACATAGTTTTGTCATCATAAAAAAGGGGGAGATTGTGAGACAAGATTTGGTTCTGCAATATTATCTCTAAGTTTTGATGATATCAAATGAGTATTTCTGCATGAACAATTTTGTACAACTAATGTTTGTTATCTGTGAGAACTTAACAAACAGGTTATGCTTCCGTAAATTGGTGCAAACACAATACTTAAAGGAAAATACTCCGCCTATACACTTGAAAAGTAGAACTCATTTTAAGCTAATATGAAGTTCACAAGACTCTGATACCAAAGGAAAAGAGAACGAGTTCTGAAGATCTGAAGACAAAGGTTCTGATTGAACGAAGTCCAGATGCTGAAGACTTATGCTCTCTGATCAAGGTTCTGAAGACCTAACCACAGTCTCTACTCATGCTTCAACCAGATACTATCAAAAGCCTCTGAAGATATGAAGACAACGCACCAAGCGAACAAGGTTCTGAAGACCAAGTGCTGAAGACTCTGAAGGCGCTGCTCTGAGGATTCGAAGACTTGATAATCTTAAGAACCAAGCCATGTCTTCCTTTCTTACTCATGCTCGTAAAAAGCCTCTGAAGTTGAGAAGCCAAGAAGACAAAGCTACACAATACAACTGTACCACAATACAATGTGAAAATATCTTGGTAACAGTGCAACGGTACAAACGAAGATATTCTGACAAAACAGGACGCGCAACACGCAAATTTTTTTATCTGTCCTCACGTTTCTAGCCGCCAACCTAGTTAGCTATCATGATTACACTTCAACGGCTCTTTTTTACACGACTATAAAAGGTAGCAAAAGACTTGAAGAAAGATACACACGAACGAACTGCAAAAATACTTTCCAACTGAAATCTTTCTTAAGTCATTCTGGTCGAAATTGGTTTACATATTTCAGCTTGTATAAGAAGCATTTTTCTGTAAACGTAACTTATTCAAACTTAGGTTTGTGTTCCTTAAGAAAAACCGTGTGGTTGTATTTCTTGAGAAGTCTAGGACGTGTTGTCTTAGAGGTTGTTCCTTGAGTAAGACCTGTGAGGTTGTATTACTTGAGAAGTCTAAAACTTGAGAGTTTTAGAGGTTGTGTTAGTCACCAGCATTTTGGCTAGTGCATTGTACTGATTTGATAGAATAGTGGATTAAGACCTCGTTGAGAGAGGCAAAATCACCTTGGCGGGTAGACTAGATTAACTTGAGTATTTCTCAAGTGAACTAGTATAAACATAACGTGTTCATCACTTGGTTCTCAACAAAGGTCATTATTGTTAAAAGAAAGAGTTTTATAAAAGGAACTTATTTTAAAAGAAACAATTTTATTTTGAAAAACCAATTCAAACCCCCCTTCCTTGTGTTTTTCACACCTTCACCCAGTCTGTCGCCAAAACCTTTAGTAGCAACTTCTCAGATGCGAACAATTTTTCCAGCTTCTCTAGTGCCCATGTGAAGTTTTCCTCCCTTTCATGTTCCAAATAGGCAAGTCCAACCGAAAATGTCAACTTCGTTGACATAACACCAATAATATCAAGCAGTGGTAGCCGATATTTGTTAATTTTATATGTACATACAATAATCAACATAATACTAAATTTAATCAACGAATTCCCATAATCAAATAAATGAAAAGTTACATTTTTAGGGAATGTAGTACATGTTTGTATTGTATGTGCAATAAAAAATCAACATCAAATGGAACATGTTTAACTACTTCACTGAATCAGAATGTGCCCAAAAGATATCAACAACAACATTTGAATCATCCTTGTTTCTAGTCCAGTACACATATTTCTCTTCATGAATTAGACTTAGCAGATGTTGCATTTCAGTCAATGGACATCCCTTGCCCGTCTTGTATGTAGATATTGCTTTGTACACATGCATAACGCTCTGGAGTTTTTTTGGATCTCTATATTTTAAAGCAACAACTATGTACCTATGAGTCATATCGTATTTTGTCATGTCATTCACAAACAATCTTTCATGATGTTTTAAACTGTCTAATATGTTACGATCTTCTAAATTCGTAGCTAGTTTGTGATTGTGAAATCCACACCTAACCATCACCTTCCAATCACTGCCACTTAACACATATCTCAACAAAAATGGAAATTTAACTTTCATACTATAAATGTCTTAAGAGGAATTCTTTTTCTTGTAGTTTCTTCCTCTCTCACAATCCATAATCAATTTATCGTTCCTCCCTCTAATCTAATTTGCAGTATCAGAACAAACAGTAACAACAATAATACCATGTTGTTTATGGATTGTGCATATGCTAACACGTTAGCCCGAGAGGGAAATATATGTCATTTACAACATATAAATAATGAATTATCAATGACAGAGATACTCAAAGCCTATTAAATTTTGACTAAGTTAAAAACAAAACATGCAAGTAAAACATACAATGTAAGTGGTGAAAAACAACGTAAAATCCGTAGAGGAACCATTCTAATCTGGACCACACCCAAATAAAGCATTCTTAACTACCATATTTTTTTATACTAGACTAAAAATTTGGTATGCCAGAATTTTTGTATGCTTCCCAGATTTTTTGAAAGATTTGGTAAGTAATATCATTTTTCCCATAAATGCCAATTTTTTTTGAAAAAAAATGCAATATAATTGCACCATTTTTTTAAAAGTTCCATAAAATGTAACGTTTTTTTCCCAGGGAATATCGTATTTATTAAAAAAAATCCGATAAAATTGATTCCAATTTTTTAAAACTTCTGTAAAACTGCAAAATTTTCACCAAATTCATACATTTTCATATCAGATTTTTTGTTATAACTATCGGATTTTAAGACTTTTATAGTTTTTTCCAGAATAATTTTTTGTTATTTAAAATAGATAAATAATAAAAATGACATTTTGGTCAATATAAAAATAAAAAAAGTGTCAGATATAAGTGAGAGGTGACCGATAAAAAATGTCTAAAATCTATTACAAATAGATTCAAAGAAGGTGGCCCAAAATCCGCTTAGGTCTCACGTTGAACGAATTGGTCTTTAGACCTCGATCCATATATTTAAATCTAACAAACACAATGAGTTATTATCCTTTTTAATAATTCATTATAAACAATAAATTTTATTTATTGAACCATTAATAATTGTCTAATTATTAATACTATCACTTATATTTTAAAAAAAACTTATTATACTTTTCTTAATAAAAAAACTTATGATACTTTTGTTTCAAATAGTTTTAAAACTTAATAATGTATAAAATACTATATCGATAAAAAAATTGAGTTGATGATCAAATTAATGAAATTATTATTCATAACGAATTATTAAGCAAAGTAATAGAATAAAATATACAAATACTTTTATTTTAATTTTAATATAAAAATATGGGCTCAATGTCTCTACCTTAATTATTTTGTAAAAAAAGAAAATCTCTGACCTTAATCTTAATTAGTTTGTAAGCTTAGCATATCTGACTTTCATTCTCTTAGGTTTAATAATTTTGAGCCAATGTTTCAAAGGGGCTAGCTGTTTACTTACATTATTAGTAACATACACCTTTATCTTTAAAATAACAGCCTGTGAAGGAAAATAAACCACATTGTTTCAATGATTTCTTGATTAATTAACTAGATTATTTTCTTAACGTGTTTATGCATAGAACATGGAGTGGAATTATGTTCATTGACTGTGGAGATAGATAATTAACCACTTAATTAAACCTTGTTAGGATTGAGTTTACAACTCTAGTTACCTTGAGGGATTATATGAATTAATAAATCTAACGATGATTTCTGAAGATTTGATTTTATATTCACGTAAGGAATAGTAAGGATTTATGATTTAATGGGAGAGAATTAGGGAATTATCTAATAAGGAAATTAAGAGTTTTGTGATCACCTTCTACATAAAAAATATTCTGCATAAAAATAGCAAGCTAACATTTGCAGTTTTGAAAATACTTAAATAAAATTAAATTCACAAAATGAATGAGAATCTCTAAAAGTATGAATATTGTGTGATGTAGTTGACAAATAATAATGCTATAGTTATGTGGACTTGTGTTTATATTAACGACTCAAAAGATGTTTTTGAGAGATTTAAAAATAATATTTATTACTTAAAAAATTAAAATAAAATCATAAATTAAATTAAGAGATCATAGTATTAATTAAATCAAAAAATTAAATTACAACTATACATTATTTTTTTTATCAAGATAACTATATTTTGACCCAATATTTTCCAAATAAATCATGTTTCCTTCCTAAATACGGTTATACTCAACTTTCCAAAAAAAAATTACTCGTGAAAGGGGAGGCGATAGGATTGCAGCTCCTTCAAAATTTGTGAGGAGACACCAATAAGATTGCAGTCCCTTTTAAAATTTGTGAGGGATGTTAATAGGATTGCAGTCCTCTTATGATAAAAATAATTTAATTTAAAGAAGACTACAATTCTATTGGTATCCTTTCACAAATTTTAAAGGAACTGTAATTTTATTGGTATTCTCTCACAAATTTTAAAGTGGACTGTAATCCTATTAACGTCATTTTTAGTGTAAATTTTCTTTTTTAAAGTTGGGTATAATAGAATTTATGATGAAAACATACTTAATTTGGATAATATTGGATCAAAACATAAGTATTGTTGTAAATAATTATCTAAATTAAATTAAAACCACAAGACCAATTTTTATAAAATAGAAATTGAACAAAACAACTCTTCAAATAGATCTCAATTAATCTCAAACTTCACACTCAAAAACATGATAGATTCAACCAGTACAAAAATCCAAAAGTAGAAAACGCGTTTTAGACAAAAGTACTATAGTACTACTACTAGCAATAATAATATAGACAAACAAACTACTAGTTAACATGCATTCCCCCTTTTTCCTCTAATCATTATTAGCATGTCCTAATTATGTACTTTCTTCATCTTTGTAAAAAAATAAACATAGATGCCAGCATGAAATGATGGAGGAACACAAATACCCCCATGTGAGTTTGATTTGGAGACAAAGCATAATAAAGCTGTGCTCTTTCACATGGGAGTGTGAGGGTACATTATTCTTACATACCTTTTTTTTCTTCTCACAGCTCATTCATAACCCAAAGTCCTCAAAATATATACCATTATTCTATTTATTAATCTTTGTCCCTTATTTTATAGGTTCATCTTCTATTCTGTGAAGGTGGACAAGGGGAAAATTAAATGATCCCACATTGCTTGCTTTTTTCTTGTTTTTTACATATTCTGTAAATGTTCATAAATTTGTCAATTGAATGATCAAAATTTATTTGTATATTGATTTAATAGGAGGTCATATCTGATCCAAACCATAGGACAGAGATCGGAAGCTATCATTCTTGTTTAATACTTTTTGTAAGACAAATAAAATATATGCAGGCCATCATTCTTGTTTAATACTTTTTTTAAAGAAAAATAAAATAGGTAAGAATAAAAAATAGGGGACTAAGCTAGAACCCTATAAATTAGGAGATTAAAAAAATTGACATACTTAATCTATTGTGCTCAAGGTCCTCGTATAGAATTTGAGAAAAAAGTTCTTCAAGAAAAATTAGATGTGTGAAGAGATCTAAGTTAGCTAATGTAACCAATTTTGAATTTGTATTAGGCTAGATATTATAGGAAATTTTAATGCAGAAACACATGTAATTTCGAACATGAAATTGATTTAATATCGGTTATAGAAATGAGATAACGAAGAGTGTCATCACTTTATCCTTCAATTTTAAAATAACTGAAGAAATAGTTTAAATGATTATTGATTCGATTCTAAACAATAATATTTTTTTCTTTAAAACAGGTACCATATACCTATCAATTTATTAAAAAAACTTAGGAAAATATATATTCTTTTTTTTAATACTCATTGGATTGCTTACATAGAATATTAATAAATTAATTTGTTTACAAACTATATTGTTTACACAGAATATTACTTTGTTTACATAGAATATTATATTTTTTCTTCATCGTCATCCTATCGGTGAAGAACAAATGCTGAATATTTTGGGGAAGAGCAAATGTTAGGGATCCTCATTTCATTGATTTTGAGGAAGATCGAAGGCATGATATAAAACAAAAAAGGTTAGATAAATAAAATAAATATTCAGTTATATGATAATTTAAGAACATAAACCTTGAACCCAAATAATTTTCTGCTCTTGCAATTCATCATAGAGAAATTTTTCCAAATAAAATAAACACTTTTTTAAGTTTCAAAGTTTTCATGTCAAATGTTTTATTATCAAATTTTAATATTCATAATGCTTTTATAATAGGGTTTTAGGTTTCACGCGAATCACTAATGCCAATGTGTTGAACGTTGATGCTCATTAAATTGACGACAAAGATTTGTTTAAGAACGATGAAAAAACTGAATAAACATGCTTATATTTTACCTCGGTTATTACTCAAAACCGAGGTAAAATGCGTTTCTTTTTATATAAAAAATACAATAAAATATGTTTCATCCCAAGCGCCACATACCTCTCGGTTTCTATTAAAAACTTAGGGTTTTTTTTCTTAATTTATATTGTTTACACATAATATTAAACTAAGAGAATTGTTTTCAACAAATTCTTTCAACTAAGAGAAATTTCTAATAAGTTATCTAAACCAACTAAGAGAATTTTTGTTCTGTACTTGCAATCCACCCCAGAGAGATTTCATTATCTTTAACAAATATTTTCATGACAAATGTTTTCACATGAAAGAGAACAAAATTATTATGATTAGGAATAAATTTCTCAAAGTCGTCAACTGAGAAAAGCAATAAATTTCTCAATGTTTTCTTTGATTGAAAACATAAGAAGGTCATTGCAAAAATACAACAACAACAACAACAACATCAACACCATTATGTTGGGTAGATTGCAAGAGCAGATTTTTTTTTTGTTCAAGATAGAAGAACATTGAAGATTTTTTCTGTCTTGCAATCCATCCCAAAGAATGATGTGTACAAGTTTGGAGCAGACACATATAAGTTAGGTTTATGGTTAAATCTGATTAACGAGTATTTTTATAGTAAAATCTAATAATTTAATCTTTTTTTTTTGGAATAAGCATAATATTATTACCAAAAAACCATAATTACAAGCCGATCGACCGATCCAGGCAACAAACCGACAAAGCGACCAAACGGAAACCTAAAGCCTATTACAAAAAGCTTTAAATTTTCTATTAGAACTAACTCTACCAATAAGCACTTCTATGACATTATTACAATTCAAATCATGACTATCCCCATTTTGGAAGACAATCTTATTCCTAGTACTCCATATGTGGTAGACCACCTCAGCAGTAACAGCTTTTAGGATTTTAGCTTTACTCCCTTTTCCTCTAGAATGGTGCACAATCCACTGAACTTCTGAGTTCCAATCTTCAGGCATCCTATTCCACCCAAATTTTCTCATGACCTCATACCAAACAATCTTTGTAGCAGCACAATAAAAAAACAAATGATTTATACTTTCATTTTCCTCACAGTACACACACTTACCATCATTGTGACTACCATGGTTCATCAACCTGTCCTTAGTAGGCAATCGGTTTAGACAAACCATCCACAAACAGAAAACCGCCCGTGGTCGAGCTACATTACCATAAATCATCTTCCTCCAATTCACACTAGGTTTTTCCCCTCTTAACATCCTATACATTTTACCAATTGTATACTTCCCATTCATATTAAACTCTTGCCAAACACTATTATTCATAATGTCATCCTTATACTTGAAAATCGTTTTCATGAACCAAGAGTGATGTATAGAAGGTTGGTATATAACAAGGTTACCTGACTTCATATAATAGGCATGGATCCACTGCACCCACAGTCTGTCTTTCTTCTCAAACAGGTTCCACAACAGCTTGCCAATGGCTACAACATTCCAATCTCTGAGATCAATAAGATTCCAGCCACCAGCTGCAACAGGATCACACATTTCTCCCAGGCTACTAAAGCTTTTCTACTCCCATCATGTTTACATGTCCAAACAAACTCCCTGCAGAGGCTGTTAATATGCTTGATCACACTTTTCGGCAGCAAAAAGACCTGCATCCAATAGTTAGATATAGCATATATCACACTTTTAACCAGTTGGATTCGCCCAGCATAGGATAACATTTTACTGCACCAATGTCTCAATCGACTAGTCATTCTTTCAATCAAAGGTTGACAGCTTGCCACTGAGAGCTTCCTACTGTCAAGAGGCACTCCCAAAGACTTAAAAGGAAGAGTACCTAAATTAAAACCAGTTGTCTGCTGAAGATGATATCTGGTATTGGAGTCAACACCTCCTAAATAGATAAAGCTCTTGGGTATACTCATCTGCAGCCCTGTAGCTGTAGCGAGCGATTTTGGACGCGGTTCTTAAGCGCTGGTCGCTCTCTGCGGTTTGAGCTTTAAACTACAGGTCGATTCATTTTTTATCATATTAAAGCTGATGAAGGAATGGAAATAGATGTCTCCAATTAACCCTGCTTTGCATACTGAGTTTAAACAGTGGTCTGTTAGGTTACGGATGCTATCAATGTGGGGGGCCTTTGTACTGGTTATTTGTATTTTCGCCAATATTGTTTTCTTCTTCTTTTTTATCTAGACAGAGGGTTTCTGGCGGGGAACAAGGATTAGGATGTTAGGACTGATGCTTTTTGAATTACTGCTTTTGATTGATGGAGATATGGGATTTTGGGTTTTTTGTTTAGTGTGCTCGCTAAGATCTTTTCTTTCGATCTTATGCCTACGTATTCCCGTTTACCGAAACAGGGAAATCAGAGCGTTCGTAGTTCCTCCTATTCTATGGGAGGAAATGGGTGTTTTTGGTGTCTTGTTCAAAGCCCAAGACGTGAAGCGAAAGGTGATTTGTATCTTGTTCAAAGCCCAAGATGTGAAGCTGAAAGGTCTCAACTTTAGAGAGAATTTGTCATCTCTAAAGAAGGGTTTGTCTGTTACGACTGTTTTATAAAGGAGAATTACTTTAACCGGGATTTGTGAATCCGGCAATGCCATAATTTCCTTTATAGGGGATTTTAACCTGAAGGAGAAGACTTTAACTCAGTGTAGAGCAATGCTATCTTTCCTTAGGAATTTCTCATGCTAAAAGAGGGACATTGGCATGGATATAGATGATCCAGAGGCTTGCCGCTTACAGCGATTAGATGAAAAGGGAAGGAGTTGTTGATGTTTGTGTACTGTGAACGAGGCACAACTTTGATGCTAAAAGGTTAATTGGATTAACCAGTGGTTTTCTTATACAAAGCCTAAGAGGAGGCTATTATGTGTCTCGTACAAAGCCCGGGAGAGAGGCTAAAAGGTTTTGACCCGACGATGGAGTCTTTTGGTATCTCGTATAAAGCCCGAGATGAAGGCTATTTGACTCAACAAGTGAGTTTTTTTGTATCTCGTACGAAGCCCGAGATGGAGGCTGTTGTTTATTTGGCTCAATAAGAACCTTTTTGTATCTCGTATAAAGCCCGAGATGGAGGCGAAAGGGGTGATTGACTCAACGAGGGAGTCTCTTATGTGTCTCGTATAAAGCCCAAGAGAGAGGCTAAACGTTGTTTGACTCTGCTGGGGAGAATCATTGTACAAAGCCCAAGAGGAGGCTAACTTCACTGGAGAAGGATCATTATACAAAGCCTAAGAGGAGGCTATCGTAACTGTTTCAGTTAAGTGACAGGTCCAGTATACTGATTTTAAAGAGAAAATCAGTTCTTATATGAGCAATGTTGTACTCAAAGATTTGATTCAAGGGTCCGGGTTATGCATGTCCTTTAAGGAAGCGGGAAATCCGAAGGGTATTGAGACTGTCCAAGTCTACGGGTTTCCTTCCTATTTAACGAAGGGGTCACTTGAGAATGTCTTTGAGACTCAAGGAAATTAGACTGTCCAAGTCTAGAGTGTCATCTCTTGTGCTATGCTTTGAGAAACAGTAGTAGACTCTATGAAAGGACGGTTCTATGCAAATGACTAAGTTCTATTTCTATACCTTTAGGAGGTCGTTGGGACAATTTGTACGAAGCCCAAGAGGAGGCTGGAAACTTTTAAGAAGCCGATCGGTCCTTGTACTAAGCCCAAGAGAAGGCTATCATTCCCGGAGGAGGAGATCATTATACGAAGCCTAAGAGGAGGTTGTGAATACTTCTAAGAAGCCGTAAGGTCCTTGTACTTAAGCCCAAGAGGAGGCGGGGTTGCTTTTAGGAAGCCTGTGGGTCCTTGTACGATGCCCAAGAGGAGGCCGATGCTTTTAAGAAGCCCGTGGGTCCCCAAACCCTGAGAAATTCAAGGCAAGCTATTCACAAGGAATAGATCAAGCCAGGAAAGTTCGAGAATTTGGAAGAAACTCAAAGATGCCATTCACGGAGAATACATTCATCTCTGGGAGTAGAGTTTCTTGACAATTCCTAATGAGGACAGCCGAAGAGAAGACTGTATCTGGTGATCCTATTGGGGATCTAGTTGTCTATTTCTACGGATAAACGAAACGGCGTCACCTAGTTCTAGACGTAGTTGCCGGGGAAACTCTGAATATCTATACTATTATTACACAGTTGATATGAGTTTATGAAAGAAGACTTACAGCGAAACAGCCCCACAATACAGTTATATGTATATGAAAGCGGTAAATGAAAGCAATAACCACTTACTCGGTTGTAGAGCTTCCATGTTGTTTGGTTAGTTGTTCAACAAAGAAAGATTGAAAACAACAGTATATTCAAAATCAAAGGAGAAAATGCTTTGAAAAAGAAAGATTTGGGGCTTACAGCTCAAGGAGAGGCCCAGGGTTTTATCAGTGAGCGCACTGTTTGAATTTGTACAGAGGGACTTATACAAGTGACTGAGGCCCAAAAATTGTTTTCTGTACAAAGGGATGGGTCTTACACTCTCTCAAGAGGCCCAAAAAGGTTTTAAAGAAAAAGAGTGGGGCTTATAACACAAGGGTAGGCCCAATTGATTTTTTCGTTTAAAATGGCGATCGCGTCGAGATTTTCTTTTAACGCAGAGAGACTTATACAATAAGTGAGGCCCAAAATGTTTTTGCTTAAAAGGGGATTGGATCTTACACTCTATTAGAGGCCCAAAAAGTTTTGAATGTGTCTTATAGCTCGAGGAGAGGCCTAAAAGGTTATTTTTCAAAGGGCGATGATCGCGCCGTTTGTTTTTTACGGTATCGGGATTTATACAATGCACTGAGGCCCAAAAATGGTTTGGTCAAAAAAGGATTGGGTCTTACACTCTATTAGAGACCCAAAAGTGATTTGAAAATGATTTATGAGGGTTGAATTAATCCAAAAACCCTAATTTATTTTCAAAAATGTATTTAATTGAATAAAAATTCAATTAAAATGATCAAAATTGTTTAACATAGGAAAAACAAATTGTAATATTGGATTAATGCTTCAAAAATTAAGTATTGACCTACAAAATAATTAGAAAGCATTAAAAGTTGCAAAATCAAGGTGAAAAAAATATTTTAAATGTTAAAAACAATTAAAACATTAATTCTTTGCAAAAATATCAATTATACAAAATAAATAATATTTTTGGGATTTTTTGGGAAAATAAAATATTTTAACATTTTTGTGAATTATTAAAAAAAGAATAAACTCAAAATCATTAAAACTCAGAGAGAAATTAATTTTTGAATCAATTAAATAAAATCACAAAATTCAAATATTTGAATTTATGAAAAATGGCGCCAAGAACAGCTGAAGAACACGCGCGTGTTTCAGCTTGGCCCAGATTTGCATTTTATCTCACTCAATACTTAATCATATCATGTAATCCACATACCAATCAACTCGTTTCAACCTCACGATCATGTCTATGGTATTTAATTTCATTTAAATTAAACATATAACAAGAAATCATGAAAAATCCTCAAGAACCCTAATTTCTGCATGAAGGCTAGGATTTTTGATACACGATTCAAACAAAGCAATTACTTGAGGGGAAACATTCCATGCATGATTATGAACATATGGCAAAAGTATTGTGCGAGGAAATATGCATAGATTGAGAGATGACTAAGTATAAGCTTACCTCTAGGTCGTGACAGCAAGAGCAAATTGATTTCTCAGTAGGAGGAGTTACAGATGAATTGTGATGATCTGAACAGCTTCCCTACACCCTATGGAGTGTGTTTGAATGCTTGGTGTGGATTGAAATGGTTTGGAGTTGAAGATGGCACCTCAACTGCAAAACTGTCAAGAACTTGAGCAATTGACTGGTGATTTTGTGAAATATGTGTTCCAGATGTTATGTGAGTGTTTGGATCACTTCTATATGATGTATGTGAGGTGTGTGAGTGATTGGTTTGATTGGAAAAACTCTCAAACTCAAAACCCGATAGCTACCTTGCTAAGAAAGGCATTAAGAGAAAGAGATTTTGAGGAAAGCATCTGTTAGATGGCTTTGGTGTACTCAAACTGATCACAATTGAGCTCTATTTATAGTAGATCAAGTTTGTTTTGCAAGGAATAGTGAATGGAAGCTGTTAAGTAGGTTTGTCCAATGTTGGCAAATGAAAATCCAAGTCTCCTCTAGCCATTGACTAGAGGTTAGGGCACAGAGCTTTGGTCCCCTTGGTATTGGATAAGTCTTGACTGATTTCAGATGAGAATGGCTCAGTCCATGCCACCTTGATGCTTCCATTGAATGCTTCAATCCAAATTTGGAGTCTTGTCCCTATTTTGGCCATTCTAGGTTCAACATTCTATTTCTTGTTCCATGGACTTTGGAGGCTTGGCTCAGTGATTGTCCCCTTTAGATTCAATCCTCTGAGGTATCCAAGTGGATAGGAGCATTTGAATTTGGCTGATTTTGGCAAATTGAGCAAAATTGCAAATTCTGCCTTGCCTTGACAGATTTCAGCAAGGCAACTTGCCAATGTCATATCTCATGGTGTAAGTTGAATTTGGTAATGCTCTTGACCATTTTGGAAAGCCCATACATGATACAACAACTGTTTGAACATGTTTGGCTTTGATCTCTTTTGAATCCAAGTGAAAAATCCCCCTACATTTGGCAAAAAGTGAAGACAGATTTGGACTTAGTGAAAATTTCACTAAGTGTTGGAAAAAGTGATATTTTCACTTTTCAGCCACTTTGATCACTCCATAACTCAAAATCCTTAATGAATTGGACTTAGGTCTAGTTGAAGTTTTTGTAGAGGGTAATGAGGGCTACAAATCCATATTTGGATGAGGAAAAAATGCTTTGTGGTTTAGGAGTTATGATCCTCCAAAGTTGGTACCCTTGTTACTTCATTTTTAACTTAGAAAACTTTCTAAGTTTTTATGGTTACCCCTTTTACAAGTTATCCAACTTTTCTTGATTTTCCTTGATGAATGATGATTCAAATCATACATTAACATCATTTTAGGGTTAAAAATCCATTTTGGTGAAAAATCTCAAAAATTCAAAGTTGACTTTTGTGCACAATTGACTTTTTATCAGATGAATTCCAAACTGTGCCATTCTTCATGAAATCATGTCCTTGACCTAAATCAAACTTGATGGACATGTTCCATGGGTGTCATAGGGCATATTGAATCATGTCTTAGGGCTTGGGAGCATGTCCTGGTCAAAAGTCAAAGTTACAGTTGACTTTTTCCTTAAAACCCTAATTGTGGTGCAGATGAAATTGAGACTTGTTGCTCAAACTTCTTGGATTAATTCATTGTCCCAAATGGATCAATATGGTATATTAGAGACCCTCAAACCATCTCTTGAGGTCTTGGTTCATGATTTGTCTCAAAAGTCAACTTAGGGGTGAATTAGGTCAAGAAACCCTAATTCCTGATTTTTGATGTATGCATCCCCTGAGGCAAAATTGACTTGATGATTGGGTCCATGAGGTTCCATGGAGTATATTAGGTTATGTTTTGAATCATTGGCTTGTGCCCAGATGAAATTTTCCATCTGGAGGCCCTGGTCGACCAAAACCCTAATTTGGTGACACTGGCGATCTTGAGGCTTGATCCACCTAGAAGGGAGCAGCCTTGTGCTTAATCCTTGAAGTGGGAGTCCTTTTTGATCCTTTGTGTATGTTTGACAGGTTAGACAAGTTGAAGATCAAGTCATTCCTTGACTGATCCTTTGTCCAAGGCTCTGAAAGGGCTCGAAACCCTAATTTTGATTGTAGTGAATGCTCAACAACCCTTGAGGCATTTGATGAGGCATGATGGTTCATCCATATTGTGATGATGATTGACACAATGATGGGACATCTTAGTGGTCAAAATTTGGGGTATGACAGTAGCTTCAGCAAAATCCTCAATTTTCCTCATTGTCAACTGGATGGAGTCAATACCACCTCTCACAAATATCAAAATGTCATCAGCAAAGCAGAGATCAATAAGCTTGAGTTTCTCACACTTTGGATGAAAGTTGAAATTAGGGTTCAACCTCAGTCTTTGAAGCAATCTGTGCAAGTACTCCATAATGATAACGAACAGCAGGGGTGAGATAGGGTCACCCTGTCTCAACCCTCTTTTAGCTACCAACAACTTGGATATGGAACCATTTATGGCAAACCTGTAGGAAACAGTAGAAACACAAGTCATGATCCAGTTAGAGAAAATTTGAGGAAATCCTAACTCAGCCATAATTTGAACCAGGGTATTCCACTCAACCGAATCATACGCTTTCTGAATATCCATTTGAATAAGACACTTAGGGGGAATGTTCTTCCTATTGTAACCTCTCACTAGTTCTTCGGCAAGAATGACATTATCTTGAATGTGTCTACCATACACAAAAGCTGCCTGAGTATTACTTATAACATTGCCTAACACCTTCCCAAGCCTATAAGTCAGAATCTTAGAGATAATCTTATAGAAGGTGCTGCAACATGAAATTGGCCTGAGATCCTTGACTGTCTTGGCTGAAGGACTCTTAGGGACAAGAGTAATTAAAGAGCAATTAAAAGCTTTATAAATCTGACCTTCTTGAAAGAATTCCATAACTACTTCAACAACATCATTTTTAATAACAGGCCAGGTAGCCTTAAAGAAATAAGCATTGTATCTATCCAAACCAGGGGCCTTAGAATTCCCAATACTACAAAGCACTTTCCAAATTTCACTCTCATCAATAGGTCTAATCAGAGACTGAGCCTCAACTGTATTCAAAGCCTCACCATCTCTAACAGCTGGGATATCTATACTCTTTAAAACATTAGCCTTAGTACCAACCAAGGACTTGTAAAATCCATTAACCTCATTCTCTATCTCCTCATGGCTACTAAGAGTCTCACCATTCAAAGACTCCAAAGTATTCAGGGCTTTTTGCTTATTTCTGTCCCTAACATAAGCATGGAAATAGGCTGAATTGCTGTCACCCAATTGCAACCAATCAATCTTTGCTTTTTGCCTCAATATGGATTCCTCATTCTGACTCACTTCCAAAAGCTTATCAGTACATATCTTCACTTGCTCCAAAGAATGCACATCAAACATATCCTGCTGGAGCTTGTCATGAGCCTGATTCAAATCCTGCCTAGCTTGCATGACTTGAATGTGGATGTCAGTATACTTCCTATTCAATTGCTTAAGCACAGGCTGAAGTTTCTTTAACTTGATCCAGAGTCTATACATAGGTTTCCCCTTCACCTCAAGACACCAATTATTGGCCACAGTCTGTAAAAAACAAGGATCTTTAACAGAACAATTGATAAATTTAAACATAGATCTTTTTCTGCTACACAGATTAAGCTTACACATCTTGACAGGAGTATGGTCATAAATGTTTGGATCTAGGTTTTCTACAAAGTACTCATGAAACATTTGAAACCATTCAGTATTAGCCAACACTCTATCAATCCTAGAATATATAACACCTGTAGTATGTTTATTATTCCAAGTGTAATAGCTGCCTCTAAACTCCACTTCAGTCAGCCCAACCATATTCATCATATCCTTAAGATCCCTGAACTCTGCTTCAAGAACAGGTTTTCCTCCTATTCTATCTTGATATCTCAACACATTATTCATATCCCCCATAACAACCCAAGGCCTACTCATATTCCTTCCCAGCTTCTCAATATCTATCCATAACATCTTCCTCTTATCCAACTGATTGAAAGCATAGACCACTGTAACTACAAGCTGCAATTGTTTATCCATCCCATAAATCTCAAAATGAACAAATTGATCACTAGTTTGTATTATTTTCAGGTCCACCACATTCTGGTCCCAAAGAACCCAAATTCTACCATTAGTGTGGTTCCTATAATTATCAGCAAACAACCATTTATTACCAAACTTATTCCTAATATTCACAACTTTATTCTCTTTAACCCTAGTTTCAAGTAAAGCAACAATGGGTACCTTAAAGGAAGACACATAAGCACACATCTCTCTATGCCTTGCCAATTTATTGAGACCTCTAACATTCCATGTCACAATCATGACCCCAAACTCTGATTCCCCCCAGGACAATCTCCAATCCTAAGGGGTTTAAATGAGTTCTGATAGGCAACAAATGAACTTCTAGGAGTATGAATCACAGGTTTTTTCCCTTTATCTCTAGTGACCTCAGTCCACTTTTCCTCTTGTGATACCTTTCCTTGATCAACTGTTCCTGCTTCTTCAGCAACTTCACTCTCTTTCTCAGGGCTAATTTCTGGTACATCTTTAAGAGGTTCTTCTCCTTTAGTTTTGTTAGTGATTGGCTGCCAAACTTTCTGCTTGACTGGTTGCTTCTTCATAGAACAATTATGCCCTATTTTCAAACATTTCTGGCAATATAAAGGTAACCATTCATACTCTACCCTCTGTTCAAACATCTTTCCTTTAGGATCTCTAATACACACCACCTCTCTAGGCTTTTATGTAATATCCACCTCTACCAGAACACGAGCGTAAGATATTCTAAGCTTTTTCGCCGTACACTCATCAATGGTGATTGGTTTACCTACAGTACTCGTAATTTTGGACAGACTTTTCTCCCCCCACAAGTGGAGAGGTAGACTTGGCAAAGTAATCCACAATGGAAGAACCCTGAGCAAGTCTTCTTTCATCTCAAATTCTGGACTCCACTGTCTAAGAAAAACTGGTTTGCCATAGATGAAATAAGGTCCTTGAGACATAACATTCTCTTTATCCTCATAATTTTTAAACTGCACAATGAAATAGCCTTCATCATTGTAAAACAGATCCGGGAGAGATACGAAATTCCATGTTTTCTCCATGAACTTAGTCACCGCATTCATAGACAATGAATCCCCAAGAGCAAATAAAATCATGGCATTATCCCAATATTCTAATTCATCTTCAATATCAAACTCCTCAATCATGATTTCAACATCTCCATTAACAACATTCGGAGCAATAAATTCTACACTCATACCTCGATTCAGGTTGCGATTCCCTTGAATGATTTCCACCCAAGGCTTCTGCCGTTCTTCATGGTTCACCTCTGGTTGTGCTTCCTTCTCAATTTCTTGAACAATCGTAGATGGTTTTTCCGTTGAACTTTGTGATGCCGACAGATGACTCTGAAGCTCTTCTTCCTCCCCCTGGTTCTCAATCTCTGTATAGGCGACTTCAACTTCCGCTGTTGTTATGATGGTCCTTTCCACTCCTTTCCGGCGTGCCGCCACCGCAAGCTTTGGCCGGCCGACACCCCTTTTGACCATGGTTCTCAAACCCTAACAGAGCATTGGACCTTTTTTTTAATTTAATCCATTTGTTATTAAATATAACCGAAGGAATAGATCATTTATTTAAAAATAAAAAATAAAATTAAAAAAAGGCATCACTTTTAAAGAAATAAAAATATAAAGTGCTGTTGTTGGGATTCGAAGCATGTCCTGAATTATTTTTCCCTTTGATTATATTTAGAAACCGAGGGAATATGTGGTATTTATTAAACATAAAATAAAATATGGAACGCCTTGACATTTTACCTCGGTTTTTGGTTGGGTGAGGTGAAAGTTTTGTCATGAAATATATTATTTGTAGTAATGATGACATTAATAGCTTCTAAATTTTCAATTGAAAAAACATCATCCATACCTATATTTAAAAGAAAAACAACCAATACTAGCTTTAGACTTTCTAAGGATGCCTCCATAAGCTCCTTGCCCACGATTTCCAATAGATGCACATATTACATTTGATCTATAGAATGAGAGAAATGATTCAAATGAATTCAATAATGATTATAGGAGGAATAGGATGTGTAGTGACCTTGAAGGTTTTTAGTAGCATAAAATCTCTTAATGAAGAGTGTGGAGCTATGTGTTTGTATATACAATTATTTGCAGATGTCTAAGTGAATATGATCTCAGTAGTTTTGATGCGGACAACACCCAATGTCAAGCGGAGTTCGGTGGAGTCCTTGAGGATCTCTGATCAAGCAACCTATGATGATAGTCTCTATAAAAGAAGTCATATTAAGCCTCATCAGATAGAAGAAGTCAAGTCTCAGTTGAAGTGTTGAATGAATGATGAATCTAGCAAAGGATCTTGAACTTTCAAGCCTATGAAAGAGAGGAAGTGTGAAAGCTTATCTGGTACCATGTATGAGTGATTAATATAATGTAAAAGTATAAAGACATCTCCTAAGATACTAAGGCAACTCACACACACTAAAATGTTTTGAAGTGTCTCTCTCCTTTTCTGAAATCACCTAAAAATATTTTATGCGCGTACCTAGTTGGTTACTAGGTTGGTTACACTTTTAGGAGTGTTGTTTACACTATACAATTTATTAACATACCTGGGTTAGTCGATTATATCTTTTGTAGCGCCTCTTAATCGTTTAAGAGAGCTTTTAATTGATTAGTGAAGGCGAATTTGAAAATCTTTCATATTTGGACTACACAATCGATTAGTTAATTATATGCATTAAAATGCTCATGTATTAGGCGAGGTGTTTTATCTTCTCATGCAGGACTTCTATCGAGCCTTCATGCAAGACTCGTGATCCTATCTCCGATGCAGGATATGGGTCGCCCTTCTTAGGTGTGATTTATTGGATATGATCCTGCCCAAGGACACACTAAGTCCCTCAAGCGGGAGTTTAGTTAACCTAAGTTCTTATTGCCCTAAATGGTGGCAAGGACCTTCCTCTAGAAGTCCAACACTTATATTTGTATTACCTTGAGAGGTGGAAAGGACCTTCTTCGATAGGTCCAGCTTAATGTATCGCCTCGAGGGGCGGCAAGGAACTTCGTTGATAAGTCCAACATAATGTATTGCCTCGAGGGGCTGCAAGGACCTTCTTCGAGAAGTCCATCACGATGTATCGCCTCGAGGGGTAGAAAGAACTTTCATTGAGATGTTCAGCACAATGTATCGCCTCGAGAGGCGGCAAGGACATTCGTCCAACGTGAGAAGCTTTTTTGATAGGGAATATCCTTGTTGGAAATAAAATATTTAAATAATTATTCAGAAGTAAATAGGCATAATATATATCAGAGAATTACAAATAATTCTAACTATAATAACATCAAAGATGAAAAGTGTTCCATGTCCTGAGCAGAAGTGGCCCTTCTAGTTACTCCAACTTGTATGGTCCATCGGGGAGTTCTGATATATGCAGTAGGGTCCTTCCCAGTTAAGTTTCATCTTTTCTATTTCCTTCTTGAGCTTGTAGCAATCCTCTGTATGGCGTCCCTTGACTTTATGGAGTTTGCACCACCTTTCGGGATTAGGTCCCATCACATCAGCCTTAGGAGAAGGTGGTCTTATGATGTTGTATGTAACATCCTAAACCCCGACTCTTAATATAAAAGAGAATTTCCAAATTAGAATGCTACTTAAAACACAACATACATAATTCATGAATATTTTTCAAAATTTTACAACGAAATTCAAATTATCTCATAACATCTAATAATTATTTAAAGCAAATACTAAAAAAAAAAACTCCAAAGATCAACTCAAAACGAATAATACGCCTCATTCCCGATGTTACAAATCATATCATATAAACCAACTAAATAGCGATAAATATAAAAATAAACAAAGATAAGCTTCAAGGCCATCTTCCAACTCACAAGCAATTATTCCTGGTGAGTATCTGCACAACATTGCATAAAGCTAGCAAAACAAACAAGAAAGGGGTGAGAATACACCTTACAAATGTTAATGGAGAAAATTAATAGAAGGATGGTAAACAACACAACAAGTATAATAATCTCACAAAACAAAATCATATTCCAATTTATTATGCAAATTCCTTATAACACCAATAATGAGGTGAAGTTATGAGTTTGTCCGTTGTTGCAATTGTAATGCAAAATCTGCTATGTAGAAAAACAACATACAAAAACTATGTCAGTTTACAAAAATATAGAGATAAAATGCATACAAATTGAGCATCGAGAGAAACCTCTGGTAATTTGATAGTTTGTTCCAGTGGAAGTTGGGTCACCTTTGACATAAATTTTTCAAATGGGGTGAGCTGAGATGATGAAGATTGTTGTGACCAATCACGGGTCTAGGTGCTCAAGTTGTTTCCAGCTTTCTGTACAATAGAGTCTTTAGGCAACCTGCATTTGTGTGAAAAATTAAATATGAAGGTATATAGATTAGAAATCCACAGTTATAGTTATGATATGGATCTTGGTAACTATTTAGAAAATCATTGATGTCGGGCAAATCATTGTTGATATGGATCTTGGTAACATTATAGGTATTTGTAACAACAAGCGGATACTTCCCTACAAACCAAAAATTCACATGATATGTCTCAACGTTAAATTCAACAACAACATGTAAGTATTAGCAGTTGAAATATTCCATGAACCGCGTGACAACCTTCTTCCTTAACTTTTACGCACTATAGTAGAATAATAGCTGGATTTGAAGGATCTTGCTGAGTCTGTTTGTAAGAAAAGAACTCCAAAGCATAAGTTTCCCATATGGTACAATGTACCATGTTGTCTTTATATTTTAGTTATGGAAAAATTTAGCATAGAATAAAACATATGCAACTAAACAAAAATAAGCTCCAAGGCTCAACATTGCATAAAGCCAACAAAACAAACAAGAAATGGGTGAGAATACACCTTACAAATGTTAATGGCGAAAATGAACAAAAGGACGGTAAACAACACAAAAAGTATAATAATCTCACAAAACACAATCACATTCTAATTTATTATGAAAATGCTAATTCCACCAACTCCTTCATCAATATGTATGTGGTACCGAGTTTTTGGGATCAAAGGTTTGTTACTGATTGTCCATGCCTCTGGTTCCTTTTGAACCATGTCCCTCTCTAGACATGAGACCTCCACGGTTCCTATTTGAACCCGGTCATCACTGGACCGAAGTCCTACCTAACTCCAAAATATATGCATGCATGATCTTGCATAAAAGACAAACATGCAACTTAAACAACCATCACAAATCATCATAAAAAAAATAACCACCATCTAAATATCATCATCAAAACATCATCATCAAAATATGGCTCCACTTTTGAATTATAAGATTGTCAATCACAAGCCTCACTTTAATCCCATCGGATTACTAATCTCAAAAATATAATTTTTCCAATAAACAAGCCTCGCTGTAATCTCATTGGATTACTAATTTCAAAAATATAATTTTAAAATAATTATTATTCACATGAAAGGAGTAAAGTTATGTTATTACTCAACAACTCTATCTCATAAAAGTTACTCAGAAAGTCTCAAAATTTTATTATATTAGCTATAACTCAATATGGCTCTCAAAAATCTCAAAAACATATCAACAACATCTCTCAACTCCTCTGCAAATGTTATCGAACACGTGAAATACTGCGAGGCGATTCCAGTTTGGTGGTTTGGCGATTTCTGGCATACACCCTAACATGACCAAAAGACGTGTTGGTCGGCCGAAGAAACATGTGGTGGAATGTCCAAAAGTTTTGGAGAGCACAATCATCACTCAGGCGATTGTTGAAGAAGATACATGTGGAAGTAATGCAACCAAAACATCGACTATTGAAAAAGGAACTCGTGGAAGTGAAAATGAAGCTTCAAATGGAATTCTAAAGGAGCTTGAATCTCCGATAGGGAATCCTCAAAAGAATGAAGATGATGATACTGCCTTGAAGATGATTTAGTAAGAGGATCCATGTCTGAACAATGTAGAGGAACTATTTGAGAAAAGGCGTGAGAGGCCAGGTTGAAACAATGCAGATAAAATGTTTGAAGAAAAACCCCCAGGTGGCAAACCTTGGGTAGATATAATTCAAGGTAACATGGACTATAATAGAGGCCTGACGGTTGAATATGTGGCTCCAACGTTGGTGAATGGGGAAATTGAAATCCTCATTGATGAAACTGATGTAGAAAAGGAGTTAAAATTATGGGAAATGACTCTGATTCTCTTTGCACTAGGTGAAACACTCTCAATGAATGCAATGAAAAAACTCATGGAAAAGACATGGAATTTTGTAGCTTTGCCAGACCTCTACTACAATGACACATGTTACTTCATGGTTAGATTCAAAACATTGGAAGACGGAGATAAAATGATGGGACAAGGACCATATTTCATCTTTGGAATTCCTTTATTCCTAAGAAATTGATCAACTAATTTTGAGATAAAAGAATACCTGCTACATGTTCTCCCCTAATGGATCACAACGCCACACCTTCCACTACACTTATGGGGTGAAAAAAGCATATCAAAGATAGCTAGTGCTATTGGCAAGTCTATCACCATTGATGACTGCACGACAAGAAATCTGAGAATATCATATGCAAAGGTGCTGGTAAAAGTGGACATAACACAAATGCCTAAGGACCATGTTTGGATCAAGGATCATAATAGAAAAATGTTGAAGCAAAAAATTGAGTATAAGTGGAAACCAAGCTGTTGTAAAAAATGCTTGGAAGTTGGACATGATTGTGCCTTCAAGAAAGCAGCTTCAATACAGAAAAATGAGAAGATATAGAGGCCAAGAGCTACACATCCAAAACCAACTGTGAGCCATACCCCTGTAGCTAATGAAGATAATATCATTGCCAAGAGTATACATGCAAAAAACTGAACATTTGTGACAAAAGGAAGAAGAGACAAAGGCAAAAACCCTATAGTAATTGAATGGAAAATCCTTGTGCCTGACCAATGTATGTTCTGCCAAAACAGTTTTAAGCCCCTAAAGATTGGAGATTGTCTTATAGGGGAACCCTCCTATAACCAATGATTGTGACATGGAATGTGAGGGGCATGAATAAGGAGGCTAGGCATAGAGATATTTGCTCATCTCACTCTGAGTTCCAAATGCCTAACATTGCCTTACTGGAAATTAGAGTAAAGAAGAATAATGCAGAGAAAATCAGTTTTTTTTTGGGAATAAATAGACCTATACTGACAATTATAGGGACCATGAAAATGGAAGGATGATAACACGAAAATGTATCATATATTTGCCTTGATTTACATATAATAATTACGTTATTTCAGCTTAAGTTCCGATTATTCCGCGAGTATTCTAGTATTTTCGCAGGTATTTCATTGTCCAAGCTAAAAAGGAGCAAAGTAGAAAGACATGAAAAAAATAAGAAGAAAATAGGAAGAAATGACTAAGAAAAAAAAGCAAAAAATGGAAAGTGGTGTGTGTGACGACCGTCACACATCCACCACGACCGTCACGCAATTCCAAAGGCTACCATGCTCGTCACAGAGCCATCACGACCGTCACACGCACATAACTGGTTATTACGTCCAGAACACAGACGTGGACACGGAAGACCAATGCAATCAAGCACGTTCAACATTTTCTCCTGAATTCTCTCAACTTCAACTTCAACTGCACATGAGCCAGTCTCCCTTGGATTTCTCAACAACTGAAAGTTATGCTCCTATATTCTCTCCAATGTAAAGCAAGGCTTGGGCTATAAATACAACATGGATAGAACAGCCAGAACGGAGAGGAAACCTAGAGAATTTTACCCCGAATTGCTGCAGAATTTATTTTCGTTCTTGTTTGTTCCCTTTTTCATTCCTTGTTCACCATTACCTGAAATAGTGATAGTTTCTCACATCGAGGAGCTATTGCACCGTAGTTAGAATTTATTTTTGATCTTGCCTTCATCAGTCATTGTTCCGGTACGATCGAGCAAAAGCCTACCGACTTGTGGAGGAATTGCTAGAACCAAATTATTGCTTATTTATCAGGTTTTTATCATTACTTTAATAATAGCATTATTGTTTTCCCACTGCCATGTCTAATTTATTGTTTTGTAGTTTATATTTATGCATGTTTGTTTTAATTAATATGTCTAGCTAAATCCGATTTATCGGTATGTAATTTAGTTAACCGGAATGGATTCGATAAAAATAAGCTAAAACCATAACCAACTTAATTTCTGGTTGCAATTTCTTAATTAAAATTGGACTTTTATTACGAGAGTAAAAAGGTAGCAAAGGTTAGGATTAAGACCACGAGAGTGTGAGATTTTAACCGGATAGCTGAAATCGGGCATTGGTTTTAAAAACAGCGAGAGCGCTTTAAAGTTAATTAGATTGTATTGATTTTCAAAAAGTATTTTTAAACTCAAATGGGCTAGCTAGAGCAGACATTATGATTTAAGAATATAGTCCGAAGCAATAACCACGAGAGTGTGACGTGAGGGCTTTTAAACTGATATTTTCTACATAAATATAATGTGACTTATTTTTATACGCTTAAGTTTTATTGAATCCACGATGGTACACTAAGTTACGTACCGATATCCTAATATCAACTAGTTTATTTTAAATTTTAGATTCCCTTTAGTTTCTCGTTTGAACTTAAAACTAAAACATCTTCGCCTTAGCTAAACACAGTAGCAAACCGTAGCACTAGGTTGATTATCAAGTCCATGTGGGATCGATATCTTTATTACTACGCGATAGGTTGTGCGCTTGCAGTTAGTAACCGTTAGACTCAGAAAGTCGCGACCAAGTTTTTGGCACCGTTGTCGGGGACTGATTTAGTCAATAGTGCAATTCATTTGTTGCATCGTATAGACTAAGGCAACAAATTCCCTTATTTGTCGGTTGTATGCCAAGTACCCGCTCAAAAGGCGAAGACCTCACACGATCGACAGATGAACCTGAACATCTTCTTAGCATAAAAAGACGAATCCAAGAATACTGCCTAAAACACGAAATACCTTTTCCTTTATCAGAACCTGAATCTCAATCCGAATCCGGATCTGAAACAGAACTTGACTCTGAATCAGAATCAGAAGAAGACATGGCCGAAGGACCACAGAACTGTCATCTTAAGTATTATGCTACCCCATCTGAGCAAGAACCACATAACAGCATTGCTGCCCCCGCTATCAACCGGAACGATTTCGAGTTGAAACCCTCATTTCTGTCATCCGTACAACAACATCAATCTTTTGGAAATCCTACGGACGATCCTAATGAACATTTGACCAAATTTATGCAGTACGCAGACACAGTGAAGGCAAATGGTGTAACTGCAGACGTGATAAGACTACGTCTTTTTCCTTTCTCATTAAGAGACAGAGCTTGGGATTGGTTGCAATCCTTGCCATCAAATTCCGTCACTACGTGGGATGAGTTGAAAAAGGTGTTCTTAGCACGATATTTCCCACCAAGCAAAACAGCTATGCTGAGAGCCCAAATTAATGGATTTCGACAAAAAGATACTGAGTCTCTTTACGATGCATGGGAGAGATACAAAGATATGATGAGGATGTGTCTGCATCACGGTCTTGAAGATTGGTTAGTCATCCATATGTTTTACAATGGTCTCTTGTACAATACAAGAATGACAATAGATGCCGCCGCTGGTGGTACACTTATGGACAAACCCTATACCGAAGCCTATCAACTCATCGAAAGCATGGCTCAAAACCATTACCAATGGGGAGGTGAAAGAACGCCAGTGGAAAAAGCCCAAACGAAAGGTGGAATGTACGAAGTTAGTAGTCTTGATCATGTCCATGCTAAGGTAGATGCCCTTGCTCAAAAGATAGACAACTTGACCATAACACCCGCAGCCACCGTGGCTGCCGTAGCTCCAAACTGCGAATTATGCGGAGTACCCGGACATGCTACCCCCGAATGCCAAATTTTAGCAGGAGTCTCCACTGATCAAGTGAATTATGCTCAAGGAAACCCATATGCAAATACCTGCAATCCTGGTTGGAAGAACCATCCAAACTTTTCGTACAAGAATAATAACGCTCTGTATGCACCTGGCCAAGCACCTGCTGTGCCACCAGGATATCAAAAACATGCTGCTAACGTTCCTAGGAAGTCAAACCTTAAAATTATGATGGAGAACTTCATTGCTGCACAAGCTCAACAAAACAAAGAGTTCCTTAACCAGAATGTTCACACCGGTGAGCAAATCAAACAATTAGCCAACAAGGTTGGCGCTCTAGCCACTCACAACAAAATGTTAGAAACACAAATCTCACAAGTGGCTCAACAACAAGCAGTTACCGCTGCCCCAACTGGGAACCTTCCAGGTCAAACTCAAATTAATCCGAAGGGACATGCAAACGCTATAACACTTCGGAGTGGAACAGAACTAGAAGGACCCACTGACCAAAGAATCGAGAATCCAGCCATGTACCAAAAACCCAGTAAGGAGTCCGAACCAAGGGAAAACAAGAAGGAAGATAATGGCAAAGAGGCCGAAGAGAAAGAAGAACCATATGTGCCTCCGCCACCTTATAAACCACCTATCCCGTATCCCCAAAGATTCGCTAAATCTAAAAACGTAGGGCAATTTAAGAAATTTGTTGAACTTCTGAAGCAATTGAATGTCACAATACCTTTTACAGAAGCAATAACACAAATGCTCTCATACGCTAAGTTCTTAAAAGAAATATTAACTAACAAGAAAAAGCTCGAGGATACTGAAACCGTTATGCTTACTGCAGAATGTAGCGCTATAATCCAAAACAACATGCCTCCTAAGCTAAAAGATCTTGGTAGTTTCTCTATACCATGTGTGATTGGAAAGTCTGTCATAGACAAAGCCCTGTGCAATTTAGGAGCCATCATCAGCTTAATGCCCTTATCTATTTGTAAAAGGCTCAACATGGGAGAACTGAGACCAACAAGAATGTCTATACAACTAGATGATAGATCGGTGAAATTTCCTCTAGGAATGCTAGAAAACGTTCCAGTACGTATAGGACAATTCTATACTCCTACAGATTTCATAATCATGGACATCAAGGAATACTCAAACATCCCTATCATTTTAGGAAGACCATTCCTAGCTACTGCCGGAGCCATCATAGATGTGAAAAAAGGAAAACTGACTTTCGAGGTTGGTGAAGAGAAAGTAGAATTTATCCTCTCACAATTCTTCAAAGCACCTGCTATAGAAGATTCGTGCTGCTTCCTAGATGTAATTGATGAATGCGTTAAAGAAATTGAAAAACACCAAAACACGTATTCTGAAGTGTTGAGAATTCCGATGCCACCAATTTTTAAAGATGATAATTGGCGTGGTGAATACTAAGATAATAATCTAAGTGAATGTGTCACACTCACTCCTGACCCTATGCCTTGCCCAAAGAAACCAACTGTAGAACTGAAGACATTGCCCAAAGATCTAAGGTATGAATTCCTAGATACAGAACTCGAACGACCAGTTATAGTCAACGCAGATTTAGGACAAATAGAAACCGAGAATTATTGCATGTCCTGAGAAAGTACCCGACTGCCTTAGGCTATAACATCTCAGATTTGAAAGGAATAAGTCCCTCTATCTGTATGCATCACATCATGCTTGAGGAAGACTGTAAAACCTCTAGAGAACATCAAAGGAGAATCAATCCCATTCTGAGTGATGTCGTTAAGAGAGAAGTGCAAAAGCTGTTAGAAGTAGGAATCATATACCCAATATCAGATAGTGAATGGGTTAGCCCAGTTCACGTGGTACCCAAGAAAGGAGGTGTTACAGTCATCAATAATGAAAAAGGAGAATCTGTAGCACTACGTACTCAAACCGGATAGAGGATGTGTATCGACTATAGGAAACTAAACAAAGCCACTCGTAAAGATCATTTCCCTTTACCCTTCATAGATCAAATGCTTGAACGCCTGGCTAAACACTCCCATTTTTTCTATTTAGACGGATATTCAGGATTCTTCCAAATTCCTATCCATCCTGACGACCAAGAAAAGACTACTTTCACGTGTCCCTATGGAACCTTTGCCTACCGGCGAATGCCTTTCGGATTATGTAACACACCCGCAACATTTCAGAGATGCATGATGTCCATCTTCTCTGACTTTTTAGACGGTATAATGGAAGTCTTTATGGATGATTTCTCTGTCTGTGGGGAAAGTTTTGAAGGATGTCTATCAAACCTCGAAATGGTGCTTGAACGGAGTGTAAGTGTCAACTTGGTGCTCAATTGGGAAAAATGCCATTTCATGGTCCGACAAGGAATCGTGCTAGGACATATAGTATTCGACAGAGGAATCGAAGTCGATAAGGAAAAAATCAAAGTTATAGAAAATCTCCAGCCATCGAAAACCATTAGAGAGATAAGAAGTTTCTTAGGACACACCGATTTTTATCGACGTTTCATTAAAGATTTCTCCAAGATAACCAAACCCCTAACTGAGCTGTTAATGAAAGATGATGAATTCGTCTTTAATGACAATTGCTTGGACACATTTCAAACACTCAAGCAAGCTTTAATATCAGCACCCATTATGCAACCCCCGATTGGAATGAACCATTCGAAATCATGTGCGACGCGAGTGATTATGTTGTAGGTGCAGTCCTAGGACAAAGAAAGGACAAAAAGCTTCACGCAATCTACTATGCCAGTAGAACCTTAGATCATGCACAAATGAACTATGCTACCACATAAAAGGAACTCTTGGTTGTCGTGTTCGCATTGGATAAATTTCGTTCCTACCTAGTAGGAGCAAAAATAATCATCTACACCGATCACGCCGCAATCAGGTACCTATTAAGCAAAAAGGACGCCAAACCAAGGCTTCTGAGGTGGATTCTACTCCTACAAGAATTCGACTTGGAAATAAAGGACAAGAAAGGCACTGAAAATGTAGTAGCTGACCACCGGTCGAGAATGGAGAACATCCAACCATAACAAGTACCTATTAATGACGATTTCCCTTATGCAAGACTCTTAGCCCAGTTAGAAAGCAATACAATTGAACAATCTCTGACCTATACTGATACAAAAACTAATGAAGTGGTAGAATCTGTTTACACTAAGACCACACTGCCATGGTATGCTGACTTTGTCAACTATCTAGCAGCTGAAGTACTGCCACCTGATCTAACCTATCAACAAAAGAAGAAATTCTTCCACGACCTTAAACACTATTATTGGGATGAACCACTTCTCTTCAAGAGGGGCGCCGATGGTATTTTCCGTCGTTGTGTACCCGAAGACGAGGTGGAAAACATAATTTCTCATTGTCATTCCGCGCCCTATAATGGGCACGCGAGCACTTCAAAGACTTGTGCTAAGATTTTGCAAGCTGGCCTCTTTTGGCCTACTCTATGGAAAGATGTCCATATCGCGGTTATAAATTGCGACCGGTGTCAACGCACTGGTAACGTCTTTAGACGCGATGAAATGCCTCAAAAGGGCATTCTAGAAGTAGAAGTCTTTGACGTATGGGGAATAGATTTCATGGGACCATTTCCGTCCTCTTTTGGTAACAAGTTCATACTCGTCGCTGTCGATTACGTTTCCAAATGGATCGAGGTTGTAGCTTCTCCTACAAATGACACACGAGTAGTGATAAAGCTCTTTAAGAACATAATCTTTCCTAGATTTGGTGTGCCAAGACTCATCATTAGTGACGGTGGCTCCCATTTCATATATAAAATATTCGATAAATTGCTATCAAAATACGGAGTCAAACATCGTGTGGCAACACCATATCATCCACAAACCAGCAGACAAGTCGAGGTTTCAAATAGAGAAATAAAACAAATTTTAGAAAATACTGTCGCTACCTATAGGAAGGATTGGTCAACTAAACTTAATGAAGCTTTATGGGCTTATAGGACAGCTTACAAAACCCCCATAGGAACCACGCCATTTAAGTTAGTCTATGGAAAATCTTGTCATCTACCGATAGAAATAGAGCATAAAGCCTATTGGGCTATTAAAACCCTCAATTTAAATTACGCTGCCACAGGAGAAAAACGAATCTTAGATTTGCACGAATTAGAAGAACTAAGACTAGATGCTTATGAGAACCCGCATACATAAAGAAATAACTAAGAGATGGCTCGATAAGCGCTTATCTAGAAAAGAATTTAGTGTGGGAGACGTCGTGCTCCTATTTAATTCGAGACTTAAGTTTTTTCCAGGAAAACTTAGATCTAGGTGGTTCGGACCCTATGAGATTTCTAAAGTTTTTCAAAGTGGAGCGATAAAAATAAAAGGAAGAAATAGTGAACCATTCATAGTAAACGGGCAACGCTTGAAACATTATCATAATATTACAAACAAAGACTATTTGAATAGTCTAAGACTTTTAGAGCTGCCCACTCATCCCTATAACTAAATTATCACTAAGCTTTCGTCAGGCTTACGACGTTAAAAACAGCGCTTAGTGGGAGGCAACCCACGAGATTGCTTTCTTTCCTTTTAACTTTCTTTTCATTTCTTTTTAAATTTCTTTACTCTATTTTCATTTCTTTTCATTTCCTTTTACTTTCTTAATCTTATTTTCATTGCTTTTTCATTTTCATTTATTTTCTCAAAAATTTAAATTTTTTTATGGAAACTGCTGTGCTGATCTTATAATTACATGCTACAGGATTTTAAAGTCTTTCTACCTTCTTCCTTCTCCATCTGCTTTACTTTTCCGACTAACTGTTAAGATGGATAATGAAGACACCATGGTTGTGCTATTCAGGGACGCTGTCCAATGGCACCACTATGAGGTTCTCTCTCGCAGACCTATGGCCCTAACCAAATTTCCCCATGGACCTACCATGACTGCCTTAGGTATAGGAGATAACATAGACTTTATGTTTAGCCAGATAGGATGGGAAGGTTTTGCTAGAAAGAAGTATCCAACTTACCACAGGCTGGCCCTAGAATTTTTAAGCTCATTGTCCTACAACCCTAACTATGGCATGGGATTTAATAGGGGTAATATAACCTTTAGGCTATTTGGATACACGTGCTGCTTCAACATCAGAGAGATTGCAGACCTGTTGTATTTCCCCAATGGACCCGACGTCTTTACTATGGCACAGGAGGATTTAGTAATGGAAGATGAACTGAACCTTTTCTGGAGTAGTATTTCAGGACGACCTCATCATGACCCGCACCCTATGGTGTCCACTAAAATTCACAACCCAGCCATAAGATACTTTCATATGATCTTAGCCTACATCCTTTTTGGAAAAGCCGAGAATGACACCCTAATCTCTAGAGATGAGCTATTTATCATGTTTTACGTGTTTCAATCCCGACCCGTTAATGGAGCTACTTTTATGCTTGACAATCTCCGTAGGATTGCTCAAGCTGATCACGGTCCCATTTTGATAGGTGGCCTTGTAACAAAAATTGTTGATGCCATGGGATTTAGAACACGGCTTTCCCGAGTGAACCCTCTAGGCAGATATAGGCCAATAAACATCACTTTCTGTTTTAACCGAGGACTCATTAGAAATCGTGGACCACCCCCGTTTCAACTCCTGATCAATAATGAAGTTGTTTCACATTTTACTCTGCCTGATCATGAGCGAACTAGTGTACATAACCGCCACAACTGGCTGTATGATTTAGATGAGCCACGACATGAACATGATCTTGGTAGTCATGTGTCTGACATTGAGATTGACCCTGAAACTCCTCCTCACTATCATGATTTCCCTGAGCATCCCCTAAATAATACTGATACTGTCCCCCCTGCTAACATCCATGCTACACTTGAAGCTTTCCGCACTGCACTTCAAGATATGAGAGATGAACTTCAACTTATCCGTCTTGACGTTGTCGGTCTAATGGATACCACCGTCGAGGAACTGCATCATCTGAACCAGGCTGTGGAATCCTTGAAGAAACAACGTGGCTAATACTGTCGCACTGCATTTTTCCATTTTATTGCTTTGCTTTTAATGTTTTTAGAACAATTCACTTTACTGTCATTTTCTTTTTAATGTCAAGGAACAAGTTTATTTCAGTTCAATTTCAACTTTAATACTCTACTGCTATTTTACTTTGAGTACACTGCTATCATTTTCCAGTTTTAATAAAGTATTCAATTCGTATTCACTGCTAGTGGTTGTGTTGTTGATATAATGTTCCTGCTTAGTTTAATTTATTTCTGTCATTTTATATTTATTCTGACATTTATCTAGTATTCTACTGCTATTAATAATTGCCATGTTCCAATATATGTTAAGTACCGGTTTATAATAAGCTTTCTGTGAAAAATACCAACTTTGTGGGCATGACGAGCGTAACACCCTTGTCACGACCGTCACACGGCTTACAACCGTGACAGGTCCGTGACGAACATCCCACTTATTTTAACGCGCCCTCTATTTTATAACAGAGACCCTTCCTCTTCATCTTATTTTCTCTTCATTTTCTCTTCAAACATCCCACTCTCTTTTCACTTTCTTAACCGTCCCACTACCCATTACTCTCTATAAAACCCTCACATTAAATCCCAATTTCTTTCCACCACTTCATATTCCCAAACTCCCTTATTTAAACCACACGAAGCATTCTCATTCTCACATAACAACTCTTACTCATACCCACTTCCTCCTTTCAACCTATTTCACTTTGCATGCACCATGGCTAGACGCACCAGACAAGCTCCTGACCTTTCCGCTGTTACATTCAGAGAGGGAGAATCCGGTGACCGCCAAAGGGCGAGTTACATCAGCTTCTACCAACGCTCATTCCAACCGACGAGGTACGTCAACACTGCCAGCCTTGAAGAGTTGGGTATGCTTGAGGGTGTACGTTGGATGCTTCAAAATGCCGATTTATGGCAGCTCTGTACACAAGGGCAGCCTACCTACGAAGCTCTGACTCTGTAATTTCTGAGTTCATTCGCTTATGTTACACCTATGGGAGATACAAACCAACTTTCTCGTGTAGCTACAATCCGAATGTTTAGTTCTGAGTATTCGGTGGGCCAAAACCGACTTGCCCAAATGCTTGGATTCCATCATGGCGAGAATGTCCATTGCTGTTTGCCTAACGATGCCTGGTTCCAGGAAGTTTTCGACCTTTGAAATCAACTTACAGGTGTAGCTGCTACAAGCTGGGACAGCCTCAACGCAACTTATATTCATAACCCAGCGATACGATATTTTCACAGAGTTTTAGGACACACAATCTTCGCGAGGGACAGCAACCACAAAGTCAACTCCAAGGAGCTCTTTTTCCTTCGCTGTGTGCTTCTTCCTGAACCAATTAATGCAGCTCCATTCCTACTAGCTCACATCTATGCCAACTGTGCTAGAGGTTCTAAACCTTTCTACTTCGGAGGTATTGTAACTTCTATCGCACTCAGCCTTGGTCTGGGAGGCAACCTCGCTAATTTACCTTTCATGCCACCTGAGTCCCTGGATATCGAGTATTGTCGCTCCTCCCACCTAATTAAAGCAAGGGAGGATGGACAATACCATCTAGTGGTCCGTACCAGAATCATCAGGAGCATCATCATGCCATGCCGAGACCGCATCAACCCTCAAAGACAAGCAAATTGGCTTTTTGATCTCCGTGCTCCTGAGCCTAATGTGGCTGCTCAAGAAAATCAAAATAACGAAGCAGTCGATGAAATGGAGCAAGAGATGGATCAGATACCTCCTGAGAACCCACCACCTCCTGCCCAAGATGCCTCAACATCCACCAGACGTCGTCGCCGCGCCGATCCAGAACAAGAGCCCATCACTAATGAAGAAATCTTAAGGGGCATATGGCACCAAAACCAATTGGCTGCCCAGAGAGAGGAACAACAACAGAGGCAGTATAATGAAATGATGAACCTAATGCGTCAAATCCAACAAGGGCAAGTCAACCAAGGACAACAGATAGGCGATGTGATAGAAGAGATGGGTACCCTAACGCTACGAGTGCAAGACCTACATGACTATATCCATCACATAGGCATTCCAGATCATGTAGCACAGAATGGACGCGCTCGTACCCGAGGCAGAGGACGTGGACCTCATTAGATTTAGTTTTAGTTTGTTTCAGTTTTGTCTCTTTTTGTAGTTTCTATCCGCATTTATATCGCAACATTGAGGACAATGTCCGACATAGTGTGGGAGAGGTACTTTACTTTATTTCCCCTTTTGTATTCCCTTTCCGCATTTCCTTTCAAATAAACTAGCTTTTATATGAAATTTTCGTTCATGTCAAATTCCCCCACTTTATTTACCTATAACAAAAATTTTTTATGATCAATGCATAACTTAACATACCAAAACATAGGCTATGTTGGGAAATCGAGAAAAATCTAACAAGATTGATACCGTCTTGACACCTTAGACCTCTTGCATATGCAAGATCAGTTTCAATACCCGTTATACCGATACCTTCAGTTCTAGTTCTAGAGTAACCCCTAGTAGTTTATATTAGCAGTCAGCACCGCCTTAAACACAAACCACGTGGAGAGCTGATGAAGATAAGTGTTTGATGCTGAATCATTAAATATCTTCCGTATTCTTTGATGTTGTGAAAAATTGAAAAATGCACCAAACCTACGGTTGTAAAAGTATTACGAAAGAGAAGAAAGAATCCATTGTTGGTTGGTTCAGAGGTACCTGGTTCTGAACTCGGTAGGGCGAACCACTGTTCGATCCCCCACAACTTACGATTAGGATATATATAAAGGGTTATCACACTTGTGTACCAGACCCCATGCTAGAAAGGATCAAAGTCACTAACCGGCTACTCCAGTACGTACGTGTAAAGGCAACGGGCTTAATGTGATTGCGCTAGAATGAAACCGGGTGAAATAGCTACGAGAAACTTTAGGTTGAGCTATAGTAGAATGATTAGAACTGGCTTGTATAGAGGGGAGGTCTATGATTATGCTTGTTGCTTGTGTCACTAATGTATCTTTAGTGTTTTACTTGAGTATCCGTCATCTTAACAAAGTGCCTTACAAACATTTTCAAAACAAATGGTTTGTCATGTGTGTGCATTTAATGAAACTTGTCCTCGTTCTTACTGACTATTTGCTTGAGGACAAGCAAAGATTCAAGTGTAGGGGAGTTTGATAACACGAAAATGTATCATATATTTGCCTTGATTTACATATAATAATTACGTTATTTCAGCTTAAGTTCCGATTATTCCGCGAGTATTATAGTATTTTCGTAGGTATTTCATTGTCCAAGCTAAAAAGGAGCAAAGTAGAAAGACATGAAAAAATGAGAAGAAAACAGGAAGAAATGACTAAGAAAAAAAGCAGAAAATGGAAAGTGGTGTGTGTGACGACCGTCACACATCCACTACGACCGTCACGCAATTCCAAAGGCTACCACGCTCGTCACAGAGCCATCACGACCGTCACACGCACATAACTGGTTATTACGTTCAAAACACAGACGTGGACACGGAAGACCAATGCAGTCACGCACGTTCAACATTTTCTCCTGAATTCTCTCAATTTCAACTTCAACTGCACATGAGCCAGCCTCCCTTGGATTTCTCAACAACTGAAAGTTATGCTCCTATATTCTCTCCAACATAAAGCAAGGCTTGGGTTATAAATACAGCATGGATAGAACAGCCAGAACGGAGAGGATACCTAGAGAATTTTACCCCGAATTGCTGCAGAATTTATTTTCGTTCTTGTTTGTTCCCTTTTTCATTCCTTGTTCACCATTACCTGAAATAGTGATAGTTTCTCACATCGAGGAGCTATTGCACCGTAGTTAGAATTTATTTTTGATCTTGCCTTCATCATTCATTGTTCCGGTACGATCGAGCAAAAGCCTACCGACTTGTGGAGGAATTGCTAGAACCAAATTATTGCTTATTTATCAGGTTTTTATCATTACTTTAATAATAGCATTATTGTTTTCCCACTGCCATGTCTAATTTATTGTTTTGTAGTTTATATTTATGCATGTTTGTTTTAATTAATATGTCTAGCTAAATCCGATTTATCGGTATGTAATTTAGTTAACCGGAATGGATTCGATAAAAATAAGCTAAAACCATAAACAACTTAATTTCTGGTTGCGATTTCTTAATTAAAATTGGACTTTTATTACGAGAGTAAAAAGGTAGCAAAGGTTAGGATTAAGACCACGAGAGTGTGAGATTTTAACCGGATAGCTGAAATCGGGCATTGGTTTTAAAAACAGCGAGAACGCTTTAAAGTTAATTAGATTGTATTGATTTTCAAAAAGTATTTTTAAACTCAAATGGGCTAGCGAGAGAAAACATTATGATTTAAGAATATAGTCCGAAGCAATAACCACGAGAGTGTGAGGTGAGGGGTTTTAAACTGATATTTTCTACAGAAATATAATGTGACTTATTTTTATACGCTTAAGTTTTATTGAATCCACAATGGTACACTAAGTTACGTACCGATATCCTAATATCAACTAGTTTATTTTAAATTTTAGATCCCCTTTAGTTTCCCGTTTGAACTTAAAACTAAAACATCTTCGCCTTAGCTAAACACAGTAGCAAACCGTAGCACTAGGTTGATTATCAAGTCCCTGTGGGATCGTTATCTTTATTACTACGCGATAGGCTGTGCGTTTGCAGTTAGTAACCGTTAGACTCAGAAAGTCGCGACCAAAGGACATGGCTGACGTGGAACCATAACTATGTGAATGTTCGAGCGGTAAAGCGGCAAGCAAAAAATATTATCTTTGGAAGAATTCCCTCCGGGATTTATATCGTCTCCACAGGGATCGGTGTGAGGGAAAGAATGTTGTTCGACAGTCTCTACGTCTCTAAGCTTGGGTTTGAATGGTTTTAAAGAGTAAGATGCAAAAGAAAAACATAAGACAAGAAAATAAATACATTCTTAAGACATGAGAAAACTCGTCAGGAGTTGTATTTTGTTCTACCCATCATCTACTAAAAAATATATGGATCAAATGCACACAACCTAAATCACTCGTCAAAATCCCCACGTATCGCTCACAACAAGAGGTTATGTCTAACGCAAACTTTGAAAGATTAACCGCATTCTCTCGGAGGTGATGTCTCACACAACTAAACAACACAGAGCATTAAGATCCAACACACACATGTGAATATTAGACCGCTTCCCACAGCCAATAGACGCACATCTTAGGTCGAGTTTGAAAAGTATATGTATATAGCGATCCAAACCCATTAAGATAGATAGTAAAGCAAAGATGACATTGATTAAGAGTTGTAAATGAGATTTTATACAAAGATTCATAAATACACATACAATCAAAGTAACATTACACACAACAACCCTAACAAATGAAAAATACATAGAGATAAAGGAAGAAGAACACAAATCTCACGGTTTGTCAACTCCGATTGAAATGGATTCGACTCTGAATCGTCAAGATGCATCCTCCAAGTGTTGTTTCTGAGCTAAAACTACTAAAGAATGTGTTTTATGAAGTTGGGGTTAAAAGTTCCCAACAAAATAACCTAAAAAATGCTGAAAAGTGACTTAAATAGGGGCTGGAATAACACGAACCGCGCTAAGCGCGCCATCAGCAAAATCAAGTTTCTTGGTTTCTTCATAACTTTTGAACCGTAACTCCGATTGACGCACGGTCGGAAGCGTTAGAAAGCTTATTCAATGCTCTATATGAAAATGAAAAAATATCCTTGCTTAAATACCTAAAAAATGAGATAAAAAAATTATAAAAAGAATGATATTTATTACAACCGCGCTAAGCGCCCTCAGATCGCGCTAAGCGCGATCTCACTTAAAGTACCCTTAAATTGCCTTAAAGAGCGCTAAGCGCGGTCCTGCTCTCGCTAAGCGCGGTTAGGAAAACAAAAATACTCTAGCTACTGCCATCCAGTTCCCAGCGCGCTAAAAGTTGTGCTAAGCGTGAAGGCCAACATTTTGTTGGTCAAAACTGCATTTTGAAGCATCCGTCTTGGCTCAAATGGGTCCTTACTTCAACCATGCATTATTACCTATAAAAACAGATGAAAAACTATCAAACTCACTGATATGTACATGAAAACGTAATATATACAACGATATGTAAACTATACAAAAAGTAAACAAAAACGAGGGATTATTAACGGAAAACCAACAAATTAAGCCAATAAGTGCCAATTATTCACACTTAAAATCAGTACAATTTAGCACTTATCAATGAACATCAAAATCATGCAGACAATAGCTCAATTAATACATGTTGAAGTGTATGGCCTTGATCAGAAATTCCTACAAATAGTGACTACCAATTATGCTTACAATAAACTTGAGCAAAGAAAATCCCTATGGAGTGATATTGAGAAAATAGGGGATAACATGACATATCCTTGGATTGTCATAGGAGACTGGAATAATGTTCTAACTAGTAATGATAGGGTTGGAGGAACCCTGTACAAGCTAGTGAGTACAAAGACCTTGCTGAGATTATGTAAAACCTGGGCCTGTATAAAGCCTTGACCAAAGGACGTCACTACACTCGGTCAAACAAAAACATCCAGAACACAATTTACACTAGAACTGACAGGGTGACTGGTAATGTGCAATGGTTCCAAACATACCACAATGCCTTTATGGAAGTGATAGCCCCTAGAATTTTTTTGACCATGCCCCAATCAGTGTCAGGGTAAATACACACATTCTGTTCGGATGATCCAACTTCAAATTTCTCAATTGTGTTACTCAGGATACTTCTTACTTACAGGTGGTTGCCCAAAGTTGGTAAGATAGTATCAGAGGATCTGCAATGTATAAGTTATGGAGGAAATTGCATAGACTGCAGCCAGCCGTCAAGCCTTTAATAAAAAAAAGTGATTGATATCTAGGTCCAGGTTCAACAAGCTAGACAAGAATTATTGCAGGCTCAGGAGAATATCAATAACAATTTATTTGACAACTAGGCTATTGATCAAGTGAGAGTATGAAATGACCACCTTATCCAGCCGAATCAAGTGGAGGAATATATCCTTATGCAAAACGCTAAGATTACTTGGTTGAAGCTTGGAGACAGTAACAACTCCTTATTCCATGCTTCAGTGAAAGAAAATAATAAGCATAAAGGTCTATATACTCTAACCTCTATAGATGGGAGGATTCTTAGCACCCAAGAGACTATTGACGATGAAATTGCAGACTTCTATACCAAGCTGGTGGGAACAATAGCAACAGACTTAAGGCATTGACATACCTGGTATTAGAAGGGGCAACAACCTACTTGGGATAGTGCTCAAAAGATGATCAGACCTGTTGATATAAAGGAAATTTGGAATGCCCTTGTAGCCATAGGAAATACCAAAGTTCCAGGTATTGATGGTTTCAACTCTTTCTTTTTTAAATCTGCATGGTTTATTGTGAAATATGATGTTCAAAAGGCTATTATGGAATTCTTTCAAACTAAGAAGATGTATCTTACTGTCAAGTGCTCTTTTGTATCCTTAATACCTAAAACCTTTGAGGTTGCCACCATCAAAGATATGAGGCCTATTTCCTGCTGTAACACTATATATAAAATTATATAAAAAATCCTCACTAACAGGCTGGGAGAAATTATTCATAACTTTTGTGCCTGGGAGAGTAATTCATGCTAACATAATGTTGGCTCAAGAATTTATTAGAGGTTGTAACAGGAAGAATATATCCCTATATATATGATCCAAATAGATATAGAAAAAGCTTATGATACAGTTGAGTGGTCTGCTCTTATTCACATCATGACTGAGTTTGAATTCCCTAAAAACTTCGTTGACTGGATTGTAGCTTATGTAACAACTATTTCTTATCGTTTCTCAATTAATGGTGTTCCCTCTAAGATTGTTAGAGCTAGAAGAGGATTGCGACAAGGTGATCCAATCTCACCTCTTCTCTTTGTCATAATAATCGAGTATCTTCATAGAACCTCACAAGGTCTTGAGCTTATCCCCAACTTAAATTTCCACCCAAAGTGTGACAAGTTGAAGATCACAAATCTTTGCTTTGCTGGAGACTTACTTCTATTTGTATGGGAAATGTAACTTGATTTGTTGGGTTGTGTTTTGCTTTTTTGTCGGTTTGTTTGTTTATTTTGCTTGGATCTTTGGATCGGCTTGTGTTTTATCGTTCTTTTTGGAATAATATTATTATTTTCTCCAAACATCTCTCAACTCTCAAAATGATTATAGAGTATCCTGAAGTACACTAAAGTGTTCAAAAGTTCTCTAAGGGAAACTCTTCACAAGAGATGACTCTATTGGACTATAAGGGCTGACAGATTAACTCAAATTACTCCAAAATGACCCTACCAAAAAGTCACCGATGTCAAAATTTACCAAAAATCAGCGAAAAACTCCCGGAAATCGAAAACCATTGAAAACGGCCAGAACCGCCATGGAACTGGAATCTCCACGACCGACCGCTGATGCAACACCATCGTCAAACCGCAGCACGACACCCTCTGGCGTGAATCGCATCGTCGTCTACCCGCGGTGCGGCCTTTGTCACTGTATCGCGGCGCGGAAACTGCCACACGGACCTCTTGCACGGATCGCGCCGCAGCCGGCTACTTGCGGCGTGTCTCCAGCCGCCACCTTTCTGTGCTGCCTTTCCCCTCTTAAAAATCCAATTTTTAGTGAAAAATTCTAGTTTTTTTGATTTTTGGAAAAATTGGGGAAAATATAGATCGTAAAATTTAAAGAATTTGTGAAAACATACCAAATGAGGTCTCTCAATTGTCACAACCATCATACAAAAACTACAAAGGTATAACCACAATAGATATACACAATTTAACAACAAATGGAATTACAATCAACAACAAATGATATTATGGTGAGCATAGGGGATTTACTCTAAATCCCTCTTGGTCACCAATAAGGTGTTGCTCAAACCCTATTTGGCCAAACACAATAACACATAGAAACTAAGTTATTTATCGATTGATTCCAATGGGGCTTTTCCCAAACCCCATTTGGCCAAACATTTCACAAATCGCAAGAAATTAAAGGAAAACACATAAAGCACCCATGGAACTGATGGGAGGGTAGGAACCCCTTACCAACCTGGCTGCCTATGATGACCCATCAGTGAAGAAACCCCCTTACCTTAGATTTATTGAATCTCTTAAGCTTTTGGCTATGATTTCTCCTTATAGCTCTCCCTCTCCCAATCTCTTGGTTGCCTATTCTCTCCAAAAGTTCTAATTTGATGTACTGTAAACCTAGCCCCCACCAAATTTCACAATTTTTTTACACTAATCTTATACTCTTTAAATATTACACTTTGACCCTAACTTTCTCAAATTCTCACCACTCCACCTCATATTCTCAATATTTCTAGTTTTCCCTCATACTCTTGAAATTCTTATTTTTTTATTATTTAAATGAAATAAAAATTTCAATTAAATGAATATTAAAATATATATATATATATATATATATATAT
Organism: Lathyrus tuberosus; assembly: GCA_022829125.1. Taxonomy (NCBI): domain Eukaryota; kingdom Viridiplantae; phylum Streptophyta; class Magnoliopsida; order Fabales; family Fabaceae; genus Lathyrus; species Lathyrus tuberosus. The sequence continues at coordinate 789,135 of JALAZF010000439.1, forward strand.
ATATATATATATATATATATATATATATATGTGTGTGTGTGTGTGTGTGTGTGTGTGTGTGTTTAAATTTCTTTAAATATTATAATAATGCATATTAAAGATTTGTTTTTTTAATCAAATTGGTCTCATCATAAATTTAAAATTGAATTAGAATTATGATGGTGTTGGCCTAGCGGCAGAGAGCTTGGGTCCTAAGGGCATGCTTCATTTGGGGTCCTGAGTTCGAAACCGTTGTGGTGCAAACAATCCTTGATTGGGCCAGTGTGCACAGAGCTTGCTCTGGAGTAAAATGGGTTGCCCTCACTGGTGGACGGTAGGGGTCCTATTGGATTAATCAGTCAAAAAATGGCTGGATACCAATATATAAAAAAAAATGATGTTTAATCATATATTATTATACAATAAGGAGAAAAAAGATAAAAGAGAAGAGAGAAAGATGAGAATAATTTATATATATATATATCATTTCATCGGTGTAATTTTTTACAATGAGATTGATCATATTTATAAGACATCATATAGACAATGTAAATAACTACAATTTGTTATAAATAAGGAATGAAGTTATTTGGGAGACAAATCATCCATTATTCATAACACTCTTCCTTGGATATTTTTTTAGGATATGTCTCGTTAAAACCTTACTAAAAAATCTAGTGAAGGAAAAAGAGTACAATATCCTTTTGATTTAAATTCATTCCCCCCATCATCTGAACGATTGTTTCTTCGACGTTGAAGACCAATCTTTTGTACTAGTTGGTTAAAAGTTCTACTTGGGAGTGACTTTATGAAAAGGGATGCAAGATTATCACATGAACAGATTCGTTGGATGTTTATATCACCACTCTTTTGAAGATCTTGAGTGAAAAAGAACTTTGGAGAAATGTGTTTTATCCGGTCTCCTTTAATGTAACCATCTTTCAATTGAGCAATACATGTAGTATTATCTTCATATATGGTCGTTGTATTTAACTTTTCACAAGACAAACCACAAGTATTTTGTATGTGTTGAATTAAGGATCTCAACCAAACGCATTCTTGACTTGCCTCATGTAATGCTAAAAGTTCTACATGATTAGATAAAGTTGCTAATATGGTTTTTTTTCACCTATCTCAATGAAATAGTTGTACCACCACATGTAAACAAATAACTTGTTTGTGATATACCATTATGGGGATCTGACAAGTAATGTGCATCTGCATAACCTATTAATTCGAATCTGGATACTTTGGTATAAAACAAACCTATATCTTGTACCTCTAAGGTAACGAAGTATATGTTTGTCTCTGTTCCTATATCTTTGTGTGGTAAAGAACTGTATCTTGCTAATAGATTGACAACTAATGATATATCAGGATGTGTATAATTAGCAAGGTACATTAGTGCTCCAATATTTGCACCGAGATATGGCACTTTATGACCAAGCAACTTTTCATCCTTTTCTCGAGGTCTGAAAGGATCTTTCTCCACATCTAATGTTCTAACAATCATTGGAGTAGACAACGTGTGACATTTGTCTATATAGAAGCATTTTAACACTTATTCTATATAGCATTCTTGATGTACAAATATTCCTTTGTCCAAATGCTCAATTTTTAAAGCTAGACATAATTTTGTCTTTTCTAGGTCCTTCATCTCAAACTCTTTCTTTAAATAATTCATAACTTTTGGAAACTCTTCAGGAGTTCCAATAATATTTATGTCATCCACATAGACAACTATTATTGCAAATTCTTTTCTTGATCTTTTTATATAAATACAAGGACAAATGGAGTTATTTGTATATCATTCTCTAAGCAAATATTCACTAAGACGATTATACCACATGCATCCAGATTGTTTCCGCCCATAGAGAGACTTGTTCAATTTATGGAGTGGCTTTCTCGAGATCCAAAATTATGTGCATCTGGTATATTGAACCCTTCAGGGAGTTTCATGTAAATTTCACTATCAAGTGAACCATACAGATAAGTTTTTGCAACATACATCATGTGCAAATCATGCTCTTCATGTGCTACAAGGCTGATTAAATATCGAAAAGTACTTGCACCTCTTACAAGTGAATATGTCTCATCAAAATCGATTCCAGGTATTTGAGAAAATCCTTGAGCGACAAGTCAAGCTTTGTATCTCATAATTTAATTATTTTCCTTTTGTTTTTGCATGAAAACCCATTTGTATCCAAATGGATTCACACCTTGAGGTGTTCGAACTATATGTCCAAAAACTTGTTTTTTCTAGAGTGAGTTTAATTTTGCTTCAATTACATCTTTCCATTTTGACCAATCCTCACTTTGTCTACAATTTTTAATTGACACTGTTTCTTGATCCTCTTTGTAATTTATCTCATTTAGCGATATATTGTATGCAAATATATCATCAATGTCGGCTTCATGTCGGTTCTATTGTATTCTATTTTGGACATAATTTATCGAGATCTCTTTATTTTCACGAGTTTCAGGTACCTGATCAATCTCTTCTAGAGATGAAATGTTTATAATGTCTGAAGATTCTTTTAGATTTTCTATATCCTCTCTTGGGCAATCTTTATTCTCAGCTCCCTTTCTTGTCCGAGGATTTTTAACTTTGCAATCGAATGGTCTGCCACGCTTCAAGAGTGGTTGAGACTCATTGGATTATCCAACAGGGATATCCATTTTTAATAGAGAATTTGCAGATGTTATATATGATTTAGTCACACCTTTTGGATCAGTGAATGCATTTGGTAATTGATTTGCTAAGATTTGCAGGTGAATCATCTTTTGAATTTCTAGTTCACATTTTTTGTTCGAGGATTAAGATGAGATAACGATATTTCATTCCAACTGATCTCTTTTTTCAGCTTCTTATTCTCTCATTCTAATGCTGGAAAATTTGATTCATCAAAATGACAATTAGCAAAACAAGTTGTGGATAAATCTCATGTTGTTGGTTCAATGTACTTTACAATAGACGAAGATTCATATCCAACATATATTCCCATCATCCTTTGAGGACCCATCTTAGTGCGTTGTGATAGAGAAATTGGAACATACACCGCATATCTAAAAATTCTTAGATGGGAAATATTAGGTTCATTACCAAAAACTATTTGTAAAGGGGAAGAGGTGTAGTAACTCGTTGGCTTGATGTGAATCAATGTTGCAGCATACAAAATTGCATATCCCCAAGCAGAAACTGGGAGTTTGCATCTCATAATAAGTGGTCTTGCGATTAATTTAATACATTTAATAAATGATTTTGCAAGTCCATTTTGTGTATGAACATGTGCTACTGGGTGTTAAATGTCAATTCCAATAGACATACAATACTCATTAAATGCTTGAGATTAAAATTCTGTATATTATCAAGACGTATTCTCTTGATAGGATAATCGGGGAAATGAGCTATTATTCAAATTAGTTGAGCTAGTAATCCCGCAAACGTCTGGTTGCAAGTTGACAACAAACAAACATGTAACCATCTAGTTGATACATAAACTAAAACCATAAAATATCTAAATGGTCCACATGTTGGGTGTATTGGCGCACAAATATCACCATGTATACTCTCAAAAAAACTGATAAATTTATTTACAGTTTTTGTCGCTAATGGTCAAATTATCAACTTTGAGAACTTATTTAATTGAATAATTTCCCGACCCAATAATTGATGACCACATGAATTTTAAATTATTTTTTGCATCATTATATAACCGGGATGACCCAACCGGTCATGCCAAATTAGAAATTTATCATTATTTGTAAACTTCTAGTTTACAGTTGCATGTGCTTCAATATTACTAATATAAGTGTAGTACAAGCCAGAGGATAAAGCCAGTAGCTTTTCCATTACACATTTTGTGTCCGAATTGTGTTTTGTAATACAAAGATATTCAATACCTCCATCATCTTCTGTTTCAATATGGTATCCATTTATGCGAATATCTTTGAAACTTAATAAATTTCTATGAGACTTGGGGGAATATAATGCATTATCAATGTGCAATATTGTTCCTCCACGTAACAACACATTGGCTCTTTTGGAGCCTTCAATTATTTTCAAGGTGCAAGATATAATACTGACATCAGTATTTCGATTCACTAAATTAGAGAAATATCTTTTATTCTCGAGAATTGTGTGAGTTGTTGCACTATCAACAAGACACATATCTTCATTACTGGTGCTAGTGTCAATATTCATTCTAAAAACAATAATATTTTTTATCGATAAGTTATAAGCGCACTTTAAAGATACAAGTCATTTAAACAATAAGTTATGTAAACAAACAAGCAACAAACACACTTTATTATTATTTAAAAAATGTTCAAAACATCCATAAAGACTTATAAGTAAAAAATTTCCGTAAATTTTATTTCTTAATACTTCCATCTTCAATAAGGTGATCAATTTTTCTGTCTAGATCAGTAAAAGAATACCAATCGTTAGATAGGTAATATCCATATTACCATAATTTGAATTATCATCTTCATTAGCAAAGTCTGTCTCAATCCTTGCTTTATTATTAGCTTTTTTTTGTAATGATATTGTTCTTAAAATACTAATATTCCAAAACAAATACTTTATATATATTAAATAATATTAACAATATTAATAATAATAAATAATATAATAATATTATTATTAAATAATTATGTGCTTTCCTAAAAGACGATAGTATTGAATGTGGATGGAGTATAAACATTGTAACCCCTACAATGAACGTGGATGGAGTATAAAATAACATTTTAAAAATCGAATCAGAGATAAAACAGGTGAAACTTCCGGTATAAGGTTCAATTGATTCAATCGGTTAAACTCACAGTCGATGTTAAGAAATTATGGTTGGGCCTAACTCAACCCTACAAAACCGGTTGGTAAGGTGAGTATTGCCTACACTTATAAAGACATGTTCATGACATGTATTATCTGATGTGAGACTCTTAACACACCCTTCACACTCAGGATTAGACAGTTGGAGCATATAAATAAATGGTGGGTGGCCCCATAGCGGAAACCATAGAATGTGACCCACCGGATCTTAAACGAGGCTCTTGATACCATGTTAAGAAATGTGATCGGGCCTAACTCAACCCTACAATACCAATTGGTAAGGTGAGAATTTCTCCCACTTATAAAGACATGTTCATGTCATATATTATCCGATGTGAGACTCTTAACAATCGAACCGTCTATTAAATAAACTAATAATATGAAACTAAATTTCATAGACATGTCACACATAATCATATCTTCACAACTTAATAAAATAAATATTTCAAAAATTCATTACAAACTTAATACAACAATATCGATAATACATATATTAACATAACATACTCGTAGACTTCATTTCAACCTTCATTTAAAAATAATTTGCAAACTTCATAACATAGTCAAATTTTTTAGGATACAAATTATAACATAGTCAAATTATTTGGAATATACTCATATTTAATATTTAATATATTTGGGATACACTTCATCTCAATATATTAAATATTAAATATATTTATTTAACATGCTTCTCATCTCAATATATGAGTATATCTGAATATTTGGGATACACTTCATCTCAATATATTAAATATTTAATATTTAATATATTTAATATTTAATAGTCAAATTATCCCAAATACACTTCATAACATAGTCAAATTATTTGGGATATAAATCATCCATTATTCCTACCATATATTTTATATTTTGATTATAACTTATAAATAGACATGTGATTAAATTCCATGGTTTTATTTCTGATTTGATTATAAAATAAAAATTGGTATATTATTCGTTTTAACATCATTAAAATTATATGTTTAATATGTGATTAAATATTATATGTATTGGATGTTTAACTCTCAAATTTTAATTAGAATTAGAATTAATGTACCATCCATATGATTTAATAAGTGATTAAAACATGATAAAAAAATTGCATGTCTATACATGTTTGATACAGGACCGGTCCTATACCTGTGTAAGCCATGCCACAACACAAGCCTTAAATTATTATTTTTTAAATTGCAAATATTTTACATAATTTGTATATATATTTACTTGCGACAAAAGAAATTAGATGTTTTAAAGTGGCGTGGCGGCTTAGCAGCTACTCCCTCCGTCTCACAATAGGTGTTTTATTTGAGATTTTCATACTTTTTAAGATAATGATTAATTGTGTTGATTTTAATGATAAAATTTGTTTAATTTACTAAAATAACCTTATTAATAATAGATAGTGGAGTAGTTAAATGAATTAAAATATAATAAATAAGGGTAAGTTAGTGGAAATAAATAATAAATTTTATATTGGTATTCTAAATGGACAAATAATTTGAGACAAATAAAAATAGAAAAGAGGACACCTATTGTGAAACGGAGGGAGTAATTATTTTGGTGGAGGTCGCAATTTCTATTCCTGTCCATGCACTTTATATATTTAATTTATTAATTTAAAAAAATTACCTGCAAAGATTGGCGGTTTGGAACCTATTATTAAGAGTTCAAAATAATTCAAAATAATATAGGTTTTTCTACATCAATTCACCTTTAATTATTTTAAAAACATAATTGTTTAATATATTATATGTATATTTTTAATTTTTAATTTTTAATTTTTAAAAATAATTATAATAATAAATTTGGATCTATCAACTATTTCACACTTTCATAATTAAATATTTAATAATCCATTATTGCTTTTTATATACATAGAAAGATATATTATCTTTTAAAAAATGTATTGTTATATATATATATATATATATATATATATATAGCCACCAATTTTTATGAAGATGTGTTTTAGCAACATGCATCTTAGAATGTGTTTAATGAATTTTTAGTTATTAACTGCTAACACACTCCTTCTAAAAAATAAATAGGTGTATTATAAAAAATGCCTAAAGCAAATGCTAACTTACGCCCACTTACATTTTAGAAAGTGTGTTTTAGTAATATGCACCTTAGGATGCATTTAACCATTTTTTAATTAAAGCTTACGAAAACACACCTTCATAAAAATTGGTAGGTGTATCCTAGTAAAACCATATATATATATATATATATATATATATACATATTGTTCTGGACTGGGCCGGGGTCTGCTCCCCAATCGAGCAGGCCCAACCCACACGTCCTGGTGTGGCCCAGCAAAGGCCTCTTATCACAACCAACGTCGTGCACAGATCAGTCCACCAGTGTCGAGCACATGCCACACCTCGGCGGTGTTCGGGCACATGCGGCATAGAGCGTCGGGCAGAGGCACTAAGCCCCCAAGCTCGCCCCCTCCTCGACACTCAGGTGCTCCTTCACGCGAGGAGCCATCTCCGTCTGCACAGTAGTCCTCCCCGCGAGGACACGTCTCTCCCCGACACGCAAGACTCCTCCCCGTGAGGACACGTTCTCATGTAACTGCCCACTCCCGATGGAATCGGTCTGCCTTAATTTCGGAGATCTAGGAGCGGTTACCCCAAGGCGAAGACCACGCGCTGGTCTTCACTACGCCACGTAAGCCCTGGCAGTTGCTTGGATTGGGCCTGGCAATCCAGCCCAGTGCTAGTGACCGTTGGCCCCGCGCTGGGGGCTCTCTATAAATACCCTCTCACTTGAGAGGGTCAGGTGACTCACATCTTCACACTCTAACCTTCTTCTCTTGTACTTGCTTTTTCTCTGACCGTTACCTTACTTGAGCGTCGGAGTACTTTGCAGGTACACCCCCCGGTCCTTTCAACCTCACCGGAGCTGAAGCCCAGACGACGTTGTTGGCCATCAGATACTGCTGATCCAGGTACGATCAGTGGCGCCGTCTGTGGGAAACCTTTGCTTCCCCGTTTTTCCTTCGATAAACCAAAGCAATCCTCTCATTCATCACCATCATGGCCGGCAATCCGTCTGCTAACAAAGCTCTGGACACCGTCCTCGCGCAACTTGAGAACGGGAACCACCGCAAAGATGCCGCTGCCCTCCACGTCGAAGAAGGCGACGTGAGAGACGGGCAGACCGCCTCCCCAGACTCCCAAGACGTGGCTTACAACGCCGCCCACCAAGACGATCAACTAGCAATTTTTCATCCAGTTGCTCCTCCGCCCAATGCAGACGCGAGCACCGTGGCCCTGTTCACCTTGATCAATCAGACCAATCAGCTGATCGTACACCAGAATACCAGAATTGAAGCGCTGGAGCAAGGGCGGGCACGACGATCTTCCCCGCGAAGACATCGCCGTCCACCGTCGCCTCGCCGTTCCCCTTCCCCGCGAAGGACTCCTTCAGACGAATCTCGGACCCCCTCGCCGGTGCGCGAGGGCCGCCGGCCACGTCTTGAGCGCCCCCAGCCGACGATCTCCCAGAAACGCCCTCGTTCCCCGCCTCGGAAGGAACCCAGGGCCTCCACCACTACCAAGAAGTCCAAGCAGACCGAGGAGAGGCCGAGGCACCGTTCGAGGAATTCCCCTCCACGACATCAGCGATCCCCTTCGATGTCCCTGACAGGAAGCGACGACGACGACCAGAGGACCCCTCTGTCGTGGGAGATCATGAACGCCCCAATCCCTGCGGGCATGGAGAAGCCTCCGCAGCTGCGGAACTACGACGGCCTGTCCGACCCCGACGATCACGTCGAAAGTTTCGAAGCCATGCTCGACTTCAGAAACGTCAGGGGAGCCATCAAGTGCAGGCTTTTCCCCACCACTTTGAGGAAGGGCGCCATGACGTGGTACAAGGGTCTGGCACCTGGGTCGATCACATCCTGGAAGTAACTAAGGCAACGCTTCACCAAACACTTTACCGCGTCTCATCGACATCCGAAGACGGAAGCTGCCCTGGAAAGCATCTTTCAGGGGAAGAACGAATCTCTCCGGAACTACATTGAGAGATTCAACAGAGAAGCTGTCGAGGTCCATACGACCGACGACATGAAGAAGTATTTGATTATCCACGGGCTACGTTTTGGATCTGACTTTGCCAAGTCCGTGGGCCTCCGCAGACCCCGCCGTCTGGAGGATCTCCTCCAATGGGCTCAGTCGTACATCGAGCTCGAGGAGTCGGAGGCATCGCAAATCGCCCTTGAGTCGAGAGGCAAAGAAGGCCCCCACGACCACAAAGAAGAAGACTCTCCTCCCCGACGAGGAGGAGAAAGAAAGAAAGAGAATCGCCCTCGTGATACTCGCGAACCGCGCGGACCAGCTGGTCGGTTCACGGAATACACCCCTCTCAATGTTCCCCGCGCGCGAATCCTCTTTGAGTGCCAGAACTCAAAATTTGTGAAAGGAGGAGTCCGCTTTCCGAAACCAGCTTCCCCCAAATCAAACGTTGACAAGTCAAAGTACTGTAGGTTCCACCGGAGTCACGGGCATGTCACAGAAGACTGCATCCATCTCAAAGATGCGATTGAAATTATGATCAAGGAAGGGCACCTAAAGAAATACGCCCAGAAGAATGACACTCCTCGCCCCAGCTCACGGGAAGCCCATAACGTCGAGGAGACGACGCCTCCTCCCGATGAGAGTCGGCTTCAGGTCGCCCTCAGTGTCACTCGACCCAAATATTTCTTTGTTCCCCCAATCATTGAAGGCCAAGAAGCAATTCGCAACATGTGGGCGACGTTCCCCCACGAGGACCCCGTCACTACCCGTAGCACATGAGAAAGCTTCCCCAAATCGATGGTCATCTCCGGGGGTGGTCCCGAGAAGCTGTCCGTCGGATCGATCAAGCAAAAGTTTGATGAGCTGGAATCCGCAACGTCGGCGAAGACAACCACTCTCGAGAAAGTGCGGGGGAACTCCAACCCTATCACCTTCTACCTCGAGGAACTCCCCGGGGGAGCGCCAAACGCTACTATCCCCCTCCTGGTCAGGGCACAAATGGCGAACTTTGACGTTCGAAGGATCCTCGTCGACCAGGGAAGTTCGGTCTACATCATGTATGCCCATCTGTTCGAAACCAAAGACATCTGACCCCGTACGTCGGTTCAGATCTACAGGGGTTCAACGGGACCACCACCAGACCATAGGGTTACGTGGAGCTGATGGTTACATTCGGGGCCGAAGACACTGCCCGACAGGTGAAGATTCGTTTCCTGGTGGTCGAGTGCCCATCCCTTTACAACTGCATCCTCGGACGGACCACCCTGGCTGAACTTACGGCGGTACCATCAACGGTCCACCTCAAAATGAAGTACTACACGACCAGGGGACGAGTAGTGACAATGCACGGGGACATCGACACGGCCAGAAGATGCTTCGACGCCGCCATCAAAGGCATGAGTTCCATCGGTGCCAAACCCAAGACCGTGGCCAAGCTACCCCAGGATGCCGAATAGGTACCTCTCCCGCGCGTCAACACGGTCGAGCTAGACAGCAGGTTGCAGAGCGAACCCGATGAAGATGGGGAAGAAGACCTCGACCTCCAGGCGGAAAACAACGGGCGGCCTCTCTACCCAACGCGCCCCATCCCAGACGGATACTTTGAGCTTGTGGTACTCGGGGACGATCTAGACCGTAACGTGAAGATTGGCACCGGAATCCCCGACCTGGCGAAGGAGCAGCTGAAGACATGTCTCCGGGAGAACACTGATCTATTCGCATGGAGCGCCTCCGAGATGCCTGGCCTTGACCCCGAGGTGGCCTGCCATCAGCTCGCAGTAGATCCGGCCGCTAGGGCCATAGCTCAGCGTAGGTGTAAGCAGTCTCCCGAAAAAGCGGAGGCTACTGAAAAAGCTGTAAAAGACCTCCTAGAGGCAAATTTTATTTCGGAGGCCAGATACACGACCTGGCTGTACAACGTTGTACTTGTTAAAAAGAATAATGGAAAATGGAGGATGTGCCTTGATTATACTGATCTTAACCGGGCTTGCCCGAAAGACTGTTATCCCTTGCCTAACATCGACCAGCTGGTCAAAAATTCTGCAGGTTACAAACTACTATCCTTCATGGACGCTTACTCGGGATACAACCAAATTCCCATGGACAAGGTTGACAAACAACACACAGCCTTCATGATCGCGTCGGGCAACTACTATTACAACGTAATGCCCTTCGGTCTGAAGAACGCCAGTGCGACCTACCAACGGATGATGAATAAGGTTTTCTGGTTTGAAATCGGCGACATGCTCGAGGTCTACATGGACGACATGATCGTCAAATCAGCGAAAGAAGTCGACCATGCCGCACACCTCAAGAAGGTGTTCGACACAGCGAGGAGGTGCCGCATGAGGTTCAATCCCGACAAATGTACCTTCGGCGTTCGAGTAGGTAAGTTCCTCGGCTTTTATCTCACAGAGCGAGGAATCGAAGCCAACCCCAACAAGTGTAGGGCTTTTTCCGAGATCCTACCCCGGACTCAAAGAAGTCAATACAGTCATTGAACGGGATGCTCACCACTCTCTCCCGCTTTGTCGCCAAGTCTGCACAGTACGTACTCCCATTTTTCAAACTTCTTCGACAAAAAGCGGAGTTTGAATGGAGCGAAGAATGCAAACAGGCGCTCCTCCACCTAAAACAAGTCTTGTCACAACCTTCGGTCCTCTCACGGCCTGAGGGCGGGGTGACGCTCTTCTTGTATCTTGCAATCACGAGTGAAGCAGTCAGCGCCGTCCTCATTCGAGAAACCCCGGACGGGCAGAAGCCAATTTACTTAATGAGCAAAGCCCTCCAAGGCCCCGAGCTTAGGTATCAGCAGATAGAGAAAGTTGCCCTGGCCCTCGTCACGGTGGCCAGGAGGCTACGCCACTACTTCCTTGCCCACACTGTCGTCGTAAGGACCAAACAGCCTATAAGGCAGCTCCTTGGACGACCGGACATGGCGGGGAGGATGCTCAGGTGGTCGCTCGAACTCGCCGAGTTTGACATCCAATACGAAGGGAGGAAAGCCCTAAAGGTTCAAGTATTGGCCGACTTTGTAGCGGAGATGACCGTCCCGGAACCTTCGACCAACGGATCCCAGAAATGGACGATCTACGTCGACGGAGCATCCAGTACGAAGGAAAGCGGGGCGGGCATCATCCTCGAAAATAAGGATGGCATCCTGATCGAGGTATCCCTCAAACTATCCTTCCCGACGTCGAACAACCAAGCGGAGTACGAGGCCTTACTCGCCGGACTTCGGCTGGTCGAGGACCTCGGCGCCAAGGAGGTAAAACTCTTCATCGACTCCCAGCTCGTGGCCTCGTAAGTCCGAGGAGAGTACCAGGCCAAGAATGACAACCTCATAGAATACTTGGCCTTGGTGAAAGAAAAGATGAAAAAGTTCACCTCCGCAGAAGTAACTCACATCCCCCGCGAGCACAATGTCCGAGCAGATTCAAATTGGCAAGCACAAAGAAGAAAGGCGGGAACAAATCCGTCATATAAGAAGTACTTTCCCGGTCGAGCATTGACAAACCCGCTCCAGTGGCAGACGTAAACGCCATTGGTGACAGCAATTACTGGATGACCCCCGTGTACGAGTACCTCACGACGGGCAAACTGCCCGAAAATCCCAAGGAAGCCGGAATGGTCAAGCGACGGGCATGCTCATACACGATGGTCGAGGACAAGCTATACCAGCGAGGGTTCTCTATCCCCCTCCTCAGGTGCGTCGAGGAGACCAAGGTCCCCGGTATCCTCTAGGAAATCCACGAAGGAATTAATGCACAACACCTCGGCGGACGGCCGCTGGCCCGTAAGGCGCTTCGAGCAGGGTATTACTGGCCCACAATGCAACAGGACGCCAAGGAACACGTCAAGAAGTGCGACAGATGCCAATGACACAGGGACATGCACCTTGCTCCTCCCAACGAGCTCAAAACGCTGTCCTCCCCGTGGCCGTTTGCGTGGTGGGGGATGGATATTCTCAGACCTTTCGTCCAGGGGTCATATCAAAACAAATACCTCATCGTCGGGGTGGACTACTTCACGAAGTGGATTAAGGCGAAAGCATTGGCCAAAATCACGACCTTCAACATACTGCATTTTTACAAGAGGAACATCCTCGCCTGATTCGGCGTGCCTCGAGCTATTGTCACCGACAACGGAACACAGTTCACCGACAAGAACTTCCAAGACTTCGTCTCCAAGCTAGGCACGAAGCAACACTTCACGTCGGTCGAGCACCCTCAAATGAACGGACAGGCTGAGGCGGCGAACAGAGTAATCCTACGAGGACTGAAACATCAGTTAGGCAAAGCCAAACAACGGTGGGTCGAGGAGCTACACAACGTCCTCTAGGCCTACCGAACAACCCCCCATTCCACGACTGGGGAGACCCCTTTTTGTCTAACCTACGGAACGAAAGCAGTTATCCCCGTGGAAATTAGGGAGCCCTCGAGGAGGACAGAAGCCCCCCTCGACAGGGATGCAAATGACGAAGCCCTAAGGGAAGAACTCGATTTCGTCGAGGAGACACGTTCGGGCGCTTCTCTTCGAGAAGCTTCACTTAAGCAGAAAATAACACTACGTTATAACGACAAAGTTATCAAACGTGATTTTCAGGTGGGCACCCTCGTCCTACGAAGGAACCAGAAAGACTCTGAGAAGGCAAACTCGCCGCGAACTGGGAGGGCCCGTACCGCGTCCGCGCGAAAACGGGGACAGGAGCCTACTTCCTTGAAAATCTGCACGGGGAAGAACTTGCTCGACCAGGGAACGCTGAGAAGCTCAAACAATACTACAGTTAACCACTGCCCGCGACGCACGAGCATCGCGATTACGGGGACGCACTAAGGTACGAGCGCGACACCTCTATACAGAACACGATGATCGAGGGCCGCGTTGTGTGTGCGCGAGAACTTTTGATCCGAAGGGGATACCTCGATCGAGGTCCGCCGTCGTCGTTGTACCAATCAGGCAGAACACCCCGCTTGCGATGGGAAGTTCACGCCACGAAGCTAAGACCTCGACCGAGCTCTTAGCCTCGTTGAAGGTCGGAATACGTCTCCGACCACCCGACCAGCTCTCTATGCGGTCAGGGACTATCAAGGTCAAGCAAATCCCAAAGTCTTTATTACTTAGACAGAAAAACAAAGTATATACGTCTTTATCACTTAGACAAAAGCAAAGCACAGCAAATACAATAACATCACACACAACGAAGACATACAAGCAGCACACATGTAGATAAACAAAAATGCATTAATCGGGCAGAGGCCCCGCGTACAAATGTTACAAAGTATCAAAAAGCCCCTGGCACGCAGGCCGGGCACAAGTCACTACAAAAAAACAAGTGGCACGCAGGCCGAACAAGCAAAACTAAACAGCGATCTCATCCTCGACCCGACGCTCATCCTCCTCGTCCTCCTCCTCTGGCAGGTCCAACTTGCCATCGACCACACGAAGGAACGGGCTGATTCTGTCAAGCGCAAGCTAAACACCCGGATTCTCAGCACCGACCTGCTCCACTGCATTCTTATAGCCTATCTCGAGGGCTTCCAGACTATCTTGCTGAAGTTCCCGAATCTTGGCGATCAGGCTCGCACGGTCGACGAAGCTTTTCTCCTCGGCGAATTCTTTCTCTGCGGGACGGACATCGGTTTCCAATTCTTCAATCCTGGTTCGAAAGTGAACGCGCTCCTCTTGAGTCGCCTTTAGTGCAGCCTTGGCCTTATTCAGCTCGCGGAGGGCGTTGGCATAGTCCTCGCATTTGGCCTGGGCCTTTTGCTGATCAGTCACGACCTTATCCTTCTCCTTCTCGAGGGCAGTATAGTCATCCTTCAGCTTCTGCAACTCGGAGGCAGAGGGGGCCCCATCATTCAATATTAAGGCAGTCTCGAAGACTCGCATCATGGCCGCAAGGTCCTCGACAAACGCCTCTCTCCTGACCGCGCCGCCCATTCCCAGCACTGCCTTCACCTCGGCATCAGTAATGACAGGGGGGTTTCCTCCGAAGAAATTCTGCTGGAGGTGACAGGCGGGCATCAGAAACTTCTCCGGTGAGGCAGGGTCCACGAGATCCATGAGGACAGGTCCCTCGATCCTCGCTTTCTTAGCAGGGGTGCTCTCCGGAGGAGGAGACTGGCTACACTGTGGGGAGGCCGAGCCACTCGTCGTCCCGGTCAATGCTGTAGCCTGAATAACATCCCGAACCCGACTCTTGGTTCGCTTAGGTGCCCGTTCAACAGCCCGTTCAGCGGCTAACTTCAGGATGCACTCGGTGGCGTTCGACATTTGAGCTGCAAGAGAAAACATGGAAAAAGTTAGCATAAAGAAACAAAGCTAAATGGATCCCCGAACAGGACGAGGAGCTCCTACCTAAGAACCTCTTGGCTTCCTCGGGAGACTTGCACTCGAGGAGACCCCAGGTGTTTATGTAACGGGCCGCGGTCACAACCCTTCCTCGGGAGTCGAAGAGATACTTTCCGTCCCTACCAACGCACTCTGCCCGGTTAAAGCCGTTGACATACTCGACCAGCGTTGTGTACACTCCTTTGTCCTCCTCCGATAGCTCGCCAGGCTTCACGAGGTAGTCCTTCGTGCCGAGCGCGAAGTGCGCATCCTCCCACTCCAGGGGACATTTGGACACAAATCTTTCCTCCCCGGAACCGTCGGGTACAATGTCGTAGAGTGTACCCACATCCTCGTGCGTCGCGGGCATGACATAGTAGAACCTATCCTTGAAATTCCTAATCGAATCCGAGTACGCAGAAGAAGAGCGTGAGAGTGGTCCCGATCTTGAGATAGTCACACATGATCTCAAAGGCCCGCATGAAGGCAAGCGCATTAGGGTGAAGCTGGGACGGCGCCAAGTGCAGACGGTTGAAAACCCCCAATTGAAAGCTGTTGAAGGGGAGACGGATACCGGCCTCTTTAAAGGCGACCTCATACATAGGGAACCTCAGCCCGCGGTAGTTCGAACATATGCGGTGGTGGGCCCGAGGTTGAAAAACCGCCCACTTCGCCTCTTCGCCCTCAGGGACGTCCTCGACGAAAGTGAACGCGTCCGTATCGTCGGCAATGAAACGCGACTTTATGCTCAGAGGCTCCTCCCCGGCTCATTCAGTGGCCGGACGCATGAGATCCTCCCCAGGGATCTGAGCGGGACCATCCACGTCGGGTTCAGCGTCTATCTGGAGAATCCCCGGAACCCTCACGACCATTTTTTACCTGAAAAGCAGAGGAAATAGGTGAATTCGTTGGCCGCGACCAAATCCATCCTTCCACCGCCAATCAAGTGAAAGGGCAGCGAGAGCAAAGAAAATGCTCGGGGACACGGTGAACTGCCCCTCCCTTCTTCGGGTCTCCAACCCTCCCATATCGTTTCCCCGTGACATTCATCGCATGTCCTCGGGGTATTCATCGCATGCCCTCGGGGAATTCATCGAGTCCTCAGGGTATTCATAGGGTCCTCGGGATATTCATCCCAAGCCTCCGCCAATCCTACCGGAACCCTAGGAACGTCCCGCCGTTCCCAGCCAGAACTCAAGGGATTACCGAGAACTTCATCAGTTCACCGGAAAACCACAAACAGAAAGTAAAACGGAAAAGGAAGGGATCAGAAGCTTACTTGGAACGGTGGCGGAAACTTGAACGGAGCAGAAGATACGACAACGTACGGCGGTGAACGACGGTGGAGCAGCGACGGAGGTAGAAAGAAGAGAGGAGCGAAAAAGGTGGAAACGTGCAACTGGCACGGACTCGGCCCTTTTATAGGCTCCTCACGAGACTCGAGGATTTCCTAGGCAATCGATTACGCTACCCTAGCATAGCCGCCCTAGGTAATGATGAGGGGTGACATGTGGCGCACGCGTCCCCAGACACGTCTTTTCATTCCCCAACACGCCTTTTCGTCACCTCGGTTCAGACTCCTCGTGTCACCGCGACGTCGCCCATCTGCGGCCAGTCTAGCATGAGCAGAACTATTTGTTTCTGCCCGGTTTACCATCTGTTCCTCATTTTGAGTCCCTTCCCCGACTGACAAGTCCTCGACCTAGCTGGCCCTTAAGTCATTAATCCGACACCTCAGAGCAACGACTTGGGGGGCTCCTGTTCTGGACTGGGCCGGGGTCTGCTCCCCAATTGAGCAGGCCCAACCCACACGTCCTGGGGTGGCCCAGCAAAGGCCTCTTATCACAACCAACGTCGAGCACAGATTAGTCCACCAGTGTCGAGCACATGCCACACCTCGGCGGTGTTCGGGCACATGCGGCATAGAGCGTCGGGCAGAGGCACTAAGCCCCCCAAGCTCGCCCCTCCTCGACACTCAGGTGCTCCTTCACGCGAGGAGCCATCTCCGTCTGCACAGTAGTCCTCCCCGCGAGGACACGTCTCTCCCCGACACGCAAGACTCCTCCCCGCGAGGACACGTTATCATGTAACTGCCCACTTCCGATGGAATCAGTCTGCCCTAATTCCGGAGATCTAGGAGCAGTTACCCCAGGGCAAAGACCACGCGCTGGTCTTCACTACGCCACGTAAGCCCTGACAGTTGCTTGGATTGGGTCTGGCAATCCAGCCCAGTGCTAGTGACAGTTGGCCCCGCGCTGGGGGCTCTCTATAAATACCCTCTCACTTGAGAGGGTCAGGTGACTCACATCTTCACACTCTAACCTTCTTCTCTTGTACTTACTTTTTCTTTGACCGTTACCTTACTTGAGCGTCGGAGTACCTTGCAGGTACCCCCCGTCGTCTTTCAACCTCACCGGAGCTGAAGCCCAGACAACGTTGTTGGCCACCAGATACTTTCTGATACAGGTACGATCATATATATATATATATATATATTTCATTTAACGTCTAATTTATTATTAGTAAACTTTTATAATATTTTTCACTCACTTTTCTTTATTCATGATATTATAGTAACTCTTAATAATCTCTATAAATATTTTTTAGTGGGAAACATTAACATTTTATTCAAAAATACATATTAGTATTGTCAGTACAATTACGTCTTCAATATAATTTTTTAAAATGGTGAAAGTCTCATAATTATAAGAATATTTTCGAAATATAAAATTGTAAATATTTATATATCTCTATCATTATAAATTAATATAAGTTACGATTGATCCAATAGCTTTGAAATATGACCAAAACTATGTAAATAAACAGGTTCTACAAGAAAAAAAATGGAAATAATAATTATATGACTTAAATTTTAGCCTAAATATTTATTAATAATTTTTTGCTTTAGTTTTTAATAGTATTTAGTATTTAAATAAATAATGACTATTTTTGAATTTTGTGTTGTTTTATCGGAGACATATTTTAAAGATTAGAACGGGGCCTCAGAATTGTTTAGGACGACCCTGGTTTGATATTATGGATGCAATGACTAGTATGGGCCAAACTTGAATAGAAAATACGATTTACATATCGTTTTGTATTTCTGTAAGTTAAATAAGATCTACGTATCATTGGTATTTTTGCACTTTATTTAAGTTTTAATATTCAAGAAGTAATCTCAAAGAAGATGATCCAGCCTTACAAATTTCCATGAATATCAAGGATGAAGATCTGTGATGGTTCAAGATGGTGGCTTAAAGAATAGTATTTAGGGTTAGGGACCATACTAGGATCACAATTTATTTCTTGCATTTAAATATATTTTTTGAATGCTTGCTAAATTTTGCATGTGATTTATTTATGCTTTGAGTCCACTAGTATCTAAATCCACATAGTAATCACTTAGGTCCCTAAAATAATATTGAGTATATGCTTTTCAAAAATGACACTTACTAAGAACTTAATCGTTAGTAATAGGTTCTTCCAAAGCAGGGCGTTATTTTCTATCTTGAGATAAGTAGGATAAATTTACGAAATTTGCATGTTTAGTTTGGTTGAACTTTGAAGCAAAGGGATGAGCTTGGATAAAGGGTTATCACCCATCAACTAATAATTACAAGAGTTTTAATTAGTAAAGGAGTTTACTCACCTTTCAACTTGTTTTTTGAGGAGCGACTAAAGTCCACTTAGAAACATGTTTGCTATGGTCTTAGAATCACTTAGTTCAAAAGGGACAAACTTAAAATTTTGATTAAGTGTGTTACTTTTTAATTTTAAGTCGTTTAAAATTTATTAAAGGCTATTTTGATAAACGTAATAACGTTACATATCTTCTATTGTAGATTCATGTCGGGTAACAACAACAATTCACCTTTTAACTTGCGTTCAATCCTTGAGAAATATAAATTGAATGGCAAGAAATTCCTTGATTGGGAAAGGAATCTAAGAATTTTTCTTAGATTCTAAGGTCGAACGGATGCTCTTGAAACCCCAATCCTGATTGTAACCTCTACTGATGAGGAGAAGGTCTCATAAGGTCGTTGAGTATAAGTCAATAATAATTACTTTCCTAATGCTCGCGGCCATAGAGCCAAGCTTGCAAACGCGTTTTGCACGCATGGATACCTACAACATCACCGACAACTTAAATCCATGTTTCAGTAACAAGCTCAGATTGAGAGGTACGGGACTTATAAGCCAATTCTTGAGTGTAAGTTAGAGGAAGGGAAGTCAGGCGCCACTCATATCTTTGAAGTGATTGGATATTTTGAGGCAATGGAAAGGTTGGTCTTTCCCTATAGCCAAGATTTAGCTACTGAAATTATACTTCACTCTCTTCATGGGGGGTTCAACTAATTTAGGTTGAATTTCAACATGAACGAGATATTAAAGACCCTCGCTTAGTTACACAGGATGCTCATGATTGCTAAGCAAAACATCCCTATGGAACATAAGAAGGATGCTCTTATGGTGCATAAAGGGAATTGGTTTAAGAAGGACTAGGTTGGCAAGAAGAAGAAAGATAAAGGTAAGAAATTTTCCTCTAGAAATGTTGACGCTCCAAAAGCCAAGCTAAAGGTGGTGGCCGAAGCCAAATGTTTCTATTGTAACGGTATATGTCATTGGAATCTGAAGTGTCCCAAGTATCTAAAGGACAAAAAGTCTTGAAGCTTTTACTTCATGTATATTTGTCAGGAATATCATTTTATAAACTCCTGCTTCTTTGGCATTTGATATTGGTTGCGTTTATGACATTGTTTCAAATGTGTAGGGACTAGAAGGAGTAGAACCTTGGCTAAGGGAGAAGTAGAACTGCGCGTTGGAAATGGTGCAAGAGTTGCAGCTCTTGTAGTTGGGACTTTTAGTCTGCCTTTGCCCTCTTAATTAATATTAGAATTTACTGATTTTTATTATGTTCCTACTTTTACCAAAAACATTATTTCTATTCTAGTATTGGATACTGAAGGTTTTTCATTTATCATTGAGAAAGGTTATTTCTCCATTTAATTTAATTCAATGTTTTATGAAAATGCTAAAAAGACTAATGGTCTATATTATCTAGACTTAGACAAAGATATCCTTAACATAGACAACAAAAAGCATATATTTAGTTATAGTAATCCTACCTATCAATGACATTGTCACTTGGGCCATATCAACGCGAAACACATTCAGAAGTTACATAAAGGTGAACTTCTAACATCTTTTTACTTTGAGCCATTTGATGTGTGTGAATTGTATTTGACGGGCAAGATGACAAAGTCACGTTTACTGGAAAGGCTGAAAGAGCCAATGACCTTTTGGGCCTCATCCATACTTATGTATGCGGACCAATAAACACAAAATTTAGGGGAAAGTTTGGATACTTCATTATCTTTAATGACGATTTAAGTAGATACGAGTATGTCTACTTAATGAAGCATAAATATGAATCCTTTGAAAAGTTCAAAGAGTTCCATAATGAAGTCCAAAATCAACTTGGCAAGACAATTAAAACACTTCAATCCATTTGCGGTGATGAATATTTGAGCCAAGAGTTTGATGATCACTTGAAGAGCTATGGAATTATTTCACAACTAACTCTTCCGAGTACACCGTAGTTGAATGGTGTGTCCGAAAGGAGGAATCAAACCCTACTTGATATGGTTTGATAAATGATGATTTTTGTTGACCTTCCATTATCCTTATGAGGATATGGTCTCAAAACTGTTGCTTTCACTCTTAATATAACTCTATTAAAGGCAGTAGAAAATACTCCATATGGGATATGGAATGGAAAGGTTCCTAGTTTGTCCTTCCTACAAATTTGGGGTTGTGAGGTCTATGTAAAACATTTACTCTCAGATAAATTTGCTCTCAAATCTGTTAAGGTTGTGGGTTATCCCAGAGAGACCAATGGATATTACTTCTACAACCGCACTGAGGTTAAATTGTTTGTTGCTCGTCATGGTGTCTTTTTGGAAAGAGATTTCATTTCCAAATAGTCAAGTGGGGGTAATATCTTTCTCTAAGAAGTTAGAGAAGAGCAACAAATGGATGTAGTTTAGTCTATGTCAGAGGCAGTTGCACAAATGCCAGATATTGGGGCTGGAGTAGTGCACCCAATGCATGAATTTTCTCCCATGTGTGACCATATATTGGAGGAAGTGCATTCAATGTACAAGCCTTGTTCTGTCCCACTTGAATCGAATTCATGTGAAAATTCTCAATCTGTCGAGAAGAAAATTTCTTTTGTTTCTGCCATCTGTAGGTATAGTAGACCAAGAAATTCGCCTGATAGGTTTGTTGATTTCTTGTTGACCATAAATTATGAAATTATGATTTTATAAATTAAGGAGCCAACTACCTACAAGAAGGATTTGAAGAGTGAAGACTCCAAAAAAAGTAGCTTGAGGCCATGAGATCCGAAATGGCATCCATGTCTGAAAATTAAGTATGAGACTTGGTTTATTTTCGCAATGGGGTTACACCTATTGGTTACAAATGCATTTTCAAAGTGAAAATAGACAAGGATGGAAACATTCATGTTTACAAAGCAATAGTGGTTGAAAAAGGGTTCAAGAAAGGTCATGGTATTGACCATGACAAAACTTTTTCTCCAGTAGCAATGCTTAATTCCATTAGTATACTTCTAGTAATTGCTTCCTTCTATGACTACAAGATTTGGCAGATGGATGTCAAAGCCATTTTATTGAATGAGTTCTTGAAAAAGGATGTGTATATGACACAACCAGAGGGTTTTATAGATCCATAAAATCCTAGAAGGGTATGTAAGGTTTAGAATTCCATTTCTGGACTGAAGCAAGCGTCCCCTAGTTGGAATCTCCATTTTGATGAGGCAATCAAATAGTTTGGTTTTCTGAAAAATGGGGGTGAATATTGTGTTTTCAAGAAGGAAACTAGGAGCAACATAGTCTTCTTGGTCTTGTATGTGGATGACATACTTCTCATAGGAAACAACATTCCCATGCTTGAGTCAGTCAAAGGATGACTAAAGAAATGTTTCTCTATGAAAGACCTTGGAGATGCTGAGTACATTTTTGTCATTAAGATCTATAGAGGTAGATCTAAAAGGATGATTAGGCTTAGCCAAAAAACTTATATCAATAAGATTATTACTAAGTTAAAGATGGAAAACTCCAAGAGAGGATTCATGCCCATGCAACATGGCACATCGCTTAGTAAGACTCAATGTCCTTCCTACGCTGATGAGATTAATTGAACGAGTAATGTTCCTTATGCATTTGTAATAGGATTCATGTATTCCATGATTTGTACCCGTCCAAATGTTTCATATGCTTTACGCATGTGTAGCATATTCCAATCAAATCTAGGTGACGCACACTGAAGTGCAACTAAGCATATATTGAAGTACTAGAGAATGACTAAAGATAATTTCTGAGTGTATGGAGGTGAAAGTGAATTGGTTGTTAAGGGTTAAACAAATGTCAGCTTCCAAACGGACAAAGATGACTTCCGATCTTAATCTAGTTTCATATTTTTTCTAAACGGAGGAGCAATAAGCTGGAAGAGTTTAAAGCAAAGCACTATCATAAATTTTACAATAGAGGATGAGTACATTGCTGAAGCAGATGCAACAAAGTAAGCTATTTGTATGAAAAAGTTCATTTAAGAGCTAGGTGTAGTACCTAGTGTTACAGATGGAATTGTTTTGCACTACGATAATAATGGTGCCATAGCTCATTCTAAGGAATCAAGGTTACACCAAAGGTGCAAACACATACTTATAAAGTTTCATCTCATTCGAGAAATCATTGAGATAAAGGATATAATAGTTAATAAAGTTCATATAGATATCAATGTTGTTGATCCATTAACTAAACCATTGCTTCAACCTAAGCATGAGAGTCATACTAGGGATATAAAGATTAAGCATATTGGTGAGTGGATTTAGTTATGCTCTGTTTACTTTTAATTAGTTCACAATTGCAAAAAACACTTGATTATGTTTTGTATACGTTTATCAATAAAGTTATGATCTTATTTAATCTTGGTTTAGTATTAAATAATATGCTCAAAGTATCAGTAACGTTTGTTAGGATTGTCAAATACTTGAATTGACAAACAAAACCTATCTAGTGAATAGGATTTATAACGTACTTAATCCCCTAGCTCGAATTATTAAGTTGAACATAAGTGATTCAATTTCATGGACTAGATTGTAAGCTAATTGATAACGTAGTTTCATGGGCTATGGGGACATGGAGATGTCTAGTCAATTACTTAGACATGTATAGTTAATACACACCGAACAGACCCACTAAGAATTCACCAAAAATATTTTGAGAATTTATTATTATATTTAGTAGATTCCTTAGACATGAGAATGACAATATTCTCATTTGAAGATTGGTATATTTTTGACACTGTAAAATATCGTACCGTAAAAGGAGGCTATATAGGAAGTGACTGGAGTTCCCAAGAATTAAGTGAGAGTCTTAGTTATACAAGATTGGATAAATCCTCATAAAATGTTAGGATTGATGTCTCGGGTCTCTTGAAGATCAAGAATTGAAAAGTGCATGGCAGTGCTCAAATGGATTAAGGAGTGAATAATTTGTTTTGACATCTCAAACTCGTATTTCAAAAAATGGCTTGAAGGTTGGTATAGGTGACATTAGATGTCATCATATCATCAAGTTGGACATTGAATTCCTTAAGGAATTTGAAGATTACACACTTTTTCTTAGACAAATGGGAGAATGAAGGATTTTGTCCTTCGATCAAGTGTAATAATCTAAATATAATTGGATAATGTATGGAGATAAAATATTCAATAATATTAGGTGATCATAATGATATGCTATAATCCAATTATGTTTTGTTGGTAAATGAGATTGGATCAACTACTAATATTATTAGGTCCTATATGAGGTCACACAAATAGTAACATAAGGATTATATTGGTAGGTTATGGATTTGAAGAGAAATGACCTCATGGGATTAATTAATTCTCCTTCATTTAACTCTATATAAGATATTCTTGCATTCTCTTTATCCCATTTTTAGGTTCTTCCTAGCCACAAAAGTAAGGAGAAAAACTTGTTCCCTCCTTCCGTATTAGCATACACGGTGATCTGGTTGTTACTTGTAGACCAACACTAGAGGAACGACGCTTGACGTTCTCAAAGATCTCCATTGCAAGCTAACACTTTTGTAAATTCATGCATCAAATGTATGCAATCTTATACTTTGTATTATTCATATTGATATATGCATGTTGATAGATGTAAAAAATGAGATTATGGCCTTGATATATTCATATTCATATTGATATATTCATATTCGTATTGATAGATGTAAAGAATGAGATTCTTGAAATTCTGCTATAAGCACCAAAATTCCTACAAGTGGGTTCCGGCCTTGAGCTCACACTGAGATAATTTTATTTAACTAGAAGAGCTCAATGGATTATGGCCTTGAGCTCACACTGATACCTAAAAGCAAACATTTATTAAAACACCAAGGGTGCCTCGTTAAATCCCCATGCCTTTGCTGGGGAAAAGAGTGCCACCATATGGCTCTATTTTTTCATTATTTTAAATTATGGATTACAATTTATTTTCACAACTGAAAAATTTATTAACTAAAATAGTGCGTTAAACTCGTTGCATTCCATGTCCTCGGAGCCTCTTCCTCTTCTAGGATTTCTAGTTGATATGCCCCCGAGGAAAATTTTGTTATAATGTATATGGTCCATCACAGTTGGGGGGTGTAAATTTCTTTTCTTCGATGGGTCTACCACTTGTTTCAACACCAGATTGACCTCCTTCATCTTTCTTGGCTTCACTTTGGTATTGTATATTCTCACTTCTCTCTTCTTTGCTGCATACTCCTACATGCGAGCCATCTCTCACACTTCTTCCATTAAATCTGTTGAACTTTCCAACCCTGCTTGATTTTCCTTTTCATTGAAGTGCTTTTGTCACTACATTAGGGTATTGATCTCTACCGGTAGCTTATAGTTCGAACCATAGACTACACGGAATGGATTTTCCTTGGTTGAACAGTGAAGAGTGGTAAGATATGACCATAAGACATTGTCGAACTCCTTGGCCCATAATCCATTGTCTTCATCCAACTTTTTTTTAGACAATACGACCTTGTTGGTGGCTCCACCTTGTTTGTTTACTTGGGGATGCTCGTTTAATATAAATTCCGTCTGGATTCTTATGATTTTGCAAAACTCTACTATAATTGAACTGGAGAATTATGTCCCATTGTTGGAGACAATAGTCTTAGGTAGGCCAAATTAGAAAATGATACTCCTCTAGTAAAAACATTGTGGTCTTTCCGCCATTATACTGGCCACCGCATTAACCTCCACTCATTTAGTGAAATAGTCAACTCTAACTAATATAAATTTTAGTTGACCTAGGTCCAATGGGAAAATACTCGGTATATTGACACTCCACTTATAGAATGGTCACAACAAAATTATTGAATGTAGGAGCTCAACTGAGGTGTGGATAAAAGGCGCATATCTTTGGCATTTATCACATTCATTGACAAACTTGGCGCTATATCTTTTTTTTTCAAAAGTACCTAGCCCTTAGAAGCTTGCTCGCCAACGCTCTTCCCTGGATATGGCTTCCACAAATACCCCATGTACATTGTCCAAAACTAGGCTCACTTATTCTCCAACGATACATCTCAGCATGGGTGCAAACCTTCCCATTTTATAGATTTTAGCTTATACTAGAACGTATCTTGCGACGAGTCTCATATCTTATGGGCTCATCTCTCTTATTCTAGAAGATGCTATATAGTTAGGTAGTCGATTATGGGAGTCATCCAAATTTCACAAATTTCTATCACCACGATCTCTTTGACTTCCGTGCTTTGAATCTCTATGGTTTCATGTATCATTGTTCTGTTAAGATCGGGTTTCTTGGGGCTAGAGAGCTTTGCCAAGAGGTCGGCGTAAACATTTTCTTCTCATGGGACGTGTAGTATTTTGAAAGTCTTGAACTCCTTTACCATCATGAGGACCTGTTATAGGTACTTGGCTAACAAAGGTTCATTTGTTTGATAAACCCTTCCACCTAATTAGTGACCAGCTGAGAATCGCTTCTGTCCCGGAGGTAAGTGGCTAACTACATTCCGATATCAAGGCTTTGTATTCAGCTTGCATATTAATAGCTTGGAAGTTGAAAGATAATGGATATTCCAAGAACATCTCTTCAGGCCTTTCTAACATGATTCTCGCCCCACTTCCTTTCAAATTACAAGATTTGTCTGCTAATAGGAACAAAATGCACGAGGATTCAACTTCAACCAGCGCACTGATTTCAACCAAGAAATTTGCCAGAGCTTGAGAATTGATATTGCTTTGGGGCACGATATATCATATTCGAAAAGTTCCACCAACCATGAAACCATCCTTCCTTCCAAGTATTGTAACACCCCCGTTTTTGAGTTATTATTTCAATTGATTTATTTGTATTTTAATTTAATTATGTGCGTTAATTGAATTAATTTAGGTGATTATGGGTTGTGTGACCTCGAGATAACAGCGTGGCAGTAATTAGAGATTGATAGAAATAGGCTAGAATTATTAGAATTTATTTTAATAATTAAAAATAATAATATTTTATTTTGATTTAATTAATTAAATGGAAAATGGAGAGTTTAAGTCTGAATTAAGAATTATGAAAAATAGAAGGGAGGAAGGAGTGAGAATTTTAGTAATTGAGAGGTGAGTTTATAATTTTAACTAGGTTTACGCTAA
The DNA here is from genome assembly GCA_022829125.1 of Lathyrus tuberosus. Classification (NCBI taxonomy): domain Eukaryota; kingdom Viridiplantae; phylum Streptophyta; class Magnoliopsida; order Fabales; family Fabaceae; genus Lathyrus; species Lathyrus tuberosus. Next base: position 816,061 of record JALAZF010000439.1, read on the forward strand.
TGATATAAATTAGAGCATAACCTAATTTTAGGGAGTTTTCTATCATACGTGAAATCAGAATTTGGGATTAGAGGGGAGACTAGGAATTTGGAGGAATTTAGCAAGGTTATAAAAACCGGACCGGATCGGCCGATTCAATCGGTTAGACCGAAAACCGAGCCTATGTCTGGTCAAATAAACCCTTTAAACCGGCCTGCCAAGGAGCCGGGGCAAAAGCCGGAAAACCTGGTGGAAACCCAAAAAACTGGTCAAAACTGGGGGTTCGTCCAATTACATGGGTTGAACCAGATTTTAACTTTTTCAGTTTTTTTTTTAAATTTATTTAAAATAAAAATAAAATAAAATATTGAAAAAAACCAATTTAATACTATTGAATCAAATGGGTCTTATAATTGAAGATCTCACTCTAACCCATTCAGAGGTTGGATTTTCTTGATAATAAGGCCTAGAATTCTTTTTATAAATAATACTCTCCAATTTATTTTCTAAAGTTTTGAGTGTCGGACATAAGTCATTAATAGTGTTATGATCACCCTTTCATAAAGTTGAGAACGCTAAAAAAAGAAACATGTTTCTTCTTAAATTCTAATATTCTTTGGCCTAAATCAAGCACCATCAAATATATTTTACATAAGATACAAAATTATAGCATTTTTAACTCTTTCTCACATGATTCTAGTTAAGAAATTATAGGAAATAAAAGTCACCAATTTATATGAAAAAGAACTGGTAATAAACTATATAACGTATATAATAACGGTCCGACCCAGTCAGACCTATAAACCTTAAACCCCAGCCAATACCGATTCAATATTCGGTCCGGTTTTAATTACCTTGGAATTTAGAGAACCAAAGTAAGATTTTTTGCACTGCTAGGATAACCAGGTAAGGGGGAGAATTAATTCAATAACGTGTGTAATGCATGAGGGGTAGAATGAGGAGTCCTTAACCTCCAATAGGGAAATTGTGATTTGATTAATTCTGAATGTAGATTACAGCTTGTCATTGTCGTAACCCGAAACTTGACCTCCTCTTTTGCCTTTTGCATAAGCATGTGCATTCACATCGTTGGCATACGCACTCGCACTTTTTTCTCTTTGATTTTGTTGCAGGAATACTCAGGTTTTCCATGCCTGATTAATCGTATCCTCACAAGGTCATCACACCCTCAAAACAAGCACAAAATAAAGGTTTCTATGCCTATTCATCAAAGCAAGAGGTTGGAAATCAGAACCGTGGCCACAACACCATTTTTCTGGAAAATTTGGGCATTTTTGGCTTGGTTAATCGATTAACCATTTGCAGTGCAAATGTGTTAATCGATTAACACATGCAAATTTTGCAGAATTTGTTGCTTTGTCAAGACAACAACTTTCCCTCTACATTTTGAACTTCTACATTGGTCTAGTAACATGTGGAACATTCTGGAGTATTCAAGAATTCACTCAAATTTATTCCAATGCATCATTTCCAAATAAGTGCACCATGTTCCTTGATTTCCAAGTATGTGGGCCTTTGGATGTTGGAGCTCACATTGGGATTGTTATCGAGTTGGTTCTAACTAACCGAGTTAACCGCTTGACTCGGTGACTCAAGCCTAACTAACTCCTACCCTAGTTCCAAACCACCCAAAGATAAGTCCAAACCTAATTCCAAACCTCCCACACTCCAAACCTAAAGTCTATATAAACACACCTTCACTCATTTTCAGGGGATCAACCATTTTCACACAAATTCCTCACACTTCACTCTCAATTCTCTCACATTCTCTCTGATTTTTCTCTGCTACTTCTTCATCTTCATCTCAATTCTCTTCCAAAACCTCACCAAAGCTCTTGATTCTCCATTGAAGAAAAGCTACTTTCACCTTGAAAGTGCTTTTTCTTGAGCTTGACTTTCATCATCATTCCATTCTATTGGTTTTTGTGGAGCTTCAGTAGCTTTTGGATTCATCTCAAGTGATTATTTCAAGCTTCTTCGGTGATAATTCTCATTTCGGAGTTTTCGTCGCATTTTGTTCGGTTTCGATACGTTTCAGCTATAGTTGAAGATTCTTCTGGTTTTCTTTGATTATCTTCGCCAAGATATTTTTGCAACAATCACCAAGCCAAATCTCCGGCTTGTAGGTTGGTAGATCTCACTCATTTTTCTGTTTCGAACGTCTTCGTATCATTCCCGATGTAGTTTCGTTGTTTTTGCATGTGAATTGATTATGCCATTGCTTGATCCATGATCTTGATGATTTAATTGATTCTATTGTTGATTATTTATTGTTTTTAAACTTGATTTTTCATGCATAATTGTTTGCCCTAGCATTGGAGTGATTGCACAATCATTAAGTTGGCCAAAAGCACTTTTGAAAACTATTTTTCAGCCCCTGTACCAGTGTTAATCGATTAACACTTTGCAGTGCAAAAGTGTTAATTGATTAACACTCTATTTTTTTTCAATTTTTTTGCTGTTTTGCAAGTGTTAATTGATTAACACTTTGCAGTGCAAAAGTGTTAATCGATTACACTGAACCGGAAGGCCATTTTCTTGCATTTTCAAGTGTGTTTGCCATGATTTCTTCCTTTTAACTTCCATTGATTGTCATGCTTGATTTTATGGATATTTTAAGTGTCATTTAACTTCTCTTTGAAGCATATTCATGAACTTTCGATAGATATTTCGATTATTCCAATTTGTTCATATTCTTGGCATTATGTGAATACATGCTTTCTTGCATTTTCTTTGATCACATGCTACATGTTTTGGTGTATCATTTGACACTGTTTTGCACTTTCTCTCATTGCTTTGCATTAGGTTTGTTCTCAAAAGAATAAGCTTAATCTTGTACAATCAATAATACACCCTTGTGCTTTAATAATTTTCCATTCATTTGGAAAATTGTTAGCATTTTCCTCCCCTTTGATTAGTTAGTTGAAACTTCATTTTGATTATTGATCTTTCCCTTGGCGCTCCTCTTTAGGCTTCCTTTAGAGCTTGCTTTCTCTTGGTACCCGGCTGAGTTGGAGTTTCGCGCAACGCGGGAGCACTATACAACTTGGAGCTGTTTTGTTGTCCGTTTCAACTTCTGGACTACACCTTGTGTGTTAGAGAAGGAATGAGAAGGGAGAATTCCTACTCTCATTCTGACTACTTCAGGTAGGGGACGAATGACCCTGTGCTTGGCTTAGTCACCTCTATCTCCAGGCGGTAGTGTACCTTCTTCCCTAGTCGAGTCAATCCTTGATCACTCCTATCTCTTTCAATCTCTCTCTTTTGATCAATCACCCTTCTTCTTAGTTAAGATCATTGCCCCTTTGGGTAGCAAACTCTCTTTGTCTCAATACCCTGTTCTCTTCTTATGGTCGATCATCGTCTTTTGATTCCCTTGAAGAGTCTCATTCCTTTTTCTTCGGTTGAACACAGTCTTCTTGTCAAACACCAAAACCCTGTGGAGTTCGCAACCTTCTCTTGGTTCTTCTCCTTTTGTTTGGTTAACCACTGCCTGTCAGTTAAAACACCAATTTACGCGTCTTCTCAGTTAACCACAGTTCGTATGTTAAAATACTGAGCCTTTCGGGTTAACCACCTTCTCTTGGTTAATCACCTATTTTTTCAGTTAACCACAACATGTCTGTTAAAATACTGAGCCTTGTGAGTTAATCACCTTCTCTTGGTTAATCACTCATTTCCTTCTCGGTTAATCACAGTCCTTCTGTTAAAACCGGATCCCCAGCCATTAGCAACCTTTTCTTGGTTCGAATACTTGCACCCTTGGGTTAGTAACCGTCTTTTGGTTCCAATACCCTTTTCGTTGGTCAAGTACCGTTTGTTCGGTCAGTACCAACATCCCCAGTGGGTTACAACCTTCCTTCAGTTCTACACCCATTCCTTGGTTGATCACAGTCTATCTGTTAAAACCTTTCCCCACAGAGTCTTACTCTCTCTCCGGTTAACCACTGCCAGTCAGTTAATACACCGAACCCCTTTTCTTTTGGTTTCAACACCATCACCTTTGTTTGTTCCCCAGTAGGGTCGCTGCCTTCTGGTCCCCACTTTTGCATTTTTCCTCAATACGACTGTTCTTTTCCTTTGCATTCTTTTCTTGGTTTCGACACCAATTCTTTTGTTATCCCCAGCGGATCTTTCTCTACCTCTTTTGCTCTTGGTTTTGACACCACTTTCCTTTCCTTTTCTCTTTCTCCGTCTTAGTTCCCCAAACTACGGAAGCTCTGATTTTGCATTCATTCGAATGTATGATACGTAGGCACGAGATCGCGATGATCTTGGCGAGCACACTTCCACCCTTCCACCTTCTTCCATTCCCCATTCTTTTCCCTGGCTCCTCTGAACTATGACACTCTAATTTCCTCATTGCACTATGAGGATACGTAGGCACGAGGGCCCTAATCCTCCGCGAGCACTTTCTTTCTTTCTCTTCTTTCTTTCTTTTTCTCTTCTCTCTCCTTTTTCTTGTAGCTAGAAACCTTTAGATAGATAACCCATCCAAGCATAGAAGCAAGCGAAATGGTTCCCGTCGAGTACGACGGATGCGTTAGGTGCTGGTACCTTCCTTTCGCATAACCGACCCCCGTTCCCGTTTCTCTTCCCCTTGGGTTTTATCGATATTTTCCCTGTCCTTTGGGACTAAATAAAGTTCGGTGGAGACTCTGTTGTATCTTTGAGTGTGCGATTCACTCAGGTATAAACCAGCCATCTTCAGCTGGCGACTCTGCTGGGGAGTTCTTGCTCTTGAGCTTCGCCTCGCTTTGCTTGTCTGCTGGCTAGGTGGGACTCCCCATCTTCAGCTGGCGACTCTGCTGGGGAGTCCTTGCTTTTGCGAGTTGGGGTCTTGCCTAGTTTTGTTTGTTTTTCTTGCTTGCTTGGGTGTTTATCTTTCGCGCTTTACTCGCTTTATTTTCCTTGCATTAGCTTTATGTTTATTTACTGCATTCTTTACTGCTTTGAATATTCATATGCTGTATATTCTGGATATCTGCTATTTTCTGCTGTTGTTGGGATAGGTAGATATTATTAGAGAGAAAAGTCCTAACATCGGGCTTATCATACACATAGGCTAGAACGTGGATAATCATGAGGCATACGTTTCGCGCGTTGGGTTACCACGAGATCCACATCCCAGATCGTGATTCGCTTGAGAATACTTCCGTCCTGTGAGAATTCACTACGGCGGGGGGTTTTCACTCTGAGTCCTATGGTTTGGGCGACCTTTCTAGGGACCACATTGTTGTGTCTATATCACACCAGTGAGTGGGATGGGTTTTGCAGGTGTTGTACCCCAAATTTTACCCCTTAGATGTCATATCATCTTGCATAGACATTTATGATCAATCATATATGCATTGTTTAACTGACCCATATCTTGCAACTTGTTTCTCTTATGTTTGAAATTAGGGTTTGCACAGAGAAATTCAAGGCCTCCTAAGGTATTCTATAGCTTCATTCAATCATCACAAAGATTCATCATTTGATTGGTACCAAGATCTCAAGACTTTGAATCAAGTCAGGTCAATAAAGGATCACCAGACCAAAAGGTGGAATTAGGGTTTTAACCTGAGAAATCACTAAAGAATTTTACCATAATAAGTTAATAATTGCTTGGTTCATCAACCATTTGAGTTTACCTACATCCAAGAGGTCTCACTCAACAAGAATTCAAGGTTATTTGGCTCTCATCATGATTAGCTTGAGCCACAGTTTCACCCTGTCTCCAAATTAGGGTTTCTGTTAAGACAAGTGGATCATTGCCTTTGATTTTGATCAAGAGGTGCTCTCAATCCTTAGGACTTGACTACACATGGTAGTGGACATCCCTAGAGACCATCTATGAGCTTTAGATGTGAAGAAAGAAGCAAGATCATAAGAGTTTGCCCCAGTGCATTCACAGTTGAAATTAGGGTTTTGACTGAAACCCTAATCCTTGGGATTTTGATCCAAATGAAACCTACAAGACCTCAATTCATCATAACATAACTCATTGTTGATTTAAAGTATTTGAGATCAAGTTCCAAGAGAGTTCTTGCAAAGGAAGTAAGGTTTTGTTCATGAAACTTTTCATATGTAGAATTTTCCCCTCTGTGCAAAATTGAAATGGTCATAACTTCCGAACAACACACCCAAATTGAGTGAATCAAAGCCCAAACGGAAGCTCTTTCCAAGATCTTCAAAGTGTTAAATATGACTATTTTCCAAAAAATGCATGGTTTGTGAGTTATGAGACTTAGAAGCTAAACTGCCCAAGGACTTCGAGAAATTTCAGCACTTTTTGCCTTAATAACCAGCTGACTTTAACCCAAATTTTCATGAAGTTCCAAGCCTCAACTCAAAAATATTTGAACATGAAAGTTGTAGAGGGCATTGAGGGCTTTCCAAAAAGTACTAGAACTCTTCAAACCATTGAGTGAGCTGAGAGATACGAAGCTTCAAAGTTAGGGAGTTTCATTTCTTGATTTTCAAGTAACCAACTTTTGTATGATGATACGTTACACTTCTAATCACCAAATGCTTCACTTTTCTGATGTTTTAACACAAGTATAACATTGCCAAACCTCTGCCACGGTTCTTGAAGGTTGTAACATTAAAATATGTGTTTTAATCAAGTTGGTGCAAGTGGACATCCATGAAAGAGAAACTTTTCCAAGAGAAAGACATTGTTTATTCTTTTCCCTCTCCTTAAGCCTTGGTCCAATCACTTCACACCTCTTGCTCAAACCTAATCCCATCAAGTGGCATGGATCTTAGAAGATTTTGGTTCAGTATGAAAGCATCTCACACGATGAAAATCTCCAAGAAGGGCAAAGTTGAGATATTGTGCAATTTCACCCATACCTCAAAGCCTTAACACTTCTTTATAAATAGACCTGTTTCCATCCATTTATACAACAACACTTTCTCACAAATATTCTAAAAACTCCTGAGTTCCAAGCTTTGCAAGTGAGAAGGAGAAAGGGAGAGCATAACTGCTTCAAGAAGGAAAAATCCTGTGCTGATAAGCATAGTGCTTCAACAGTCATCCTCATTGCTTGTTGACAAGGCTGCCATCGATGGAAGTTTGTTCTGTCATGTGATGGATTGCAAGGTATCCCCTCTGTTAAAGCAATGAATGGTCAAGTTTTTTTCTTTCTCTTAATTAGTTTTAAGTGAAATAATGTTGAAACAACATGATGAAAGGCCATTACTTGATACTATGTGACCTTATGCTTGCAACACTACAACTGCCCTGCTACTGTCTTGGTTAAAATTTTTTTGTTGTTAAACTTGAAAATACTTTGTCTTTGAGAATTTGAAAATGTTTCTGAACCATTTATCCCTATCATGTGAAGACTGTATGGAGTTTGTGTTGGCAATACTGTTACTTTCACTAAATTTATGTATGTTATTATCAGGCTGCTTTCATGTATATGTCATCATGTCACTTTCCTTTAACAATATGCATGAGCTAATGTCGCGTTTGAGTTTGCTCTTTTGCATTATAATGGGCATGTGTTTGTATATCTAGACTCTTATTCTATTTTAGAACACTAGCATTTGTTTTGTTTTAAAAGAATCTATAATGCTCATGTTTCTCATGTTAAAATTTGTTAAAAGGGAAGCTGCTTACATGCTGTCTTATGGATGTTTAAGTATTGTTAAACCTTGGGGACTATTAATGGACCTGTTTCTGTTTTCAAAGCATTTGAATTAAGGGTTACTTTTTATTGCCATTTGCTTTTTCATTGGAGATATCCCTATTGGTCTAGGTACTGCATGGTCAGACTCTTTAATACATGTCCTTTGGCTAACTCTTAGTGTATCCTGAATCTAGAATATGATTTGAACTAGCACAAGAATTTAACAAGTCCCCATTCCTCAGTATATGTTCTCTTTAAATAGTTTTCTTTCCCTCAAACGTTAGTAACTTATCTGTCAGCATGATCACTCCTTGATTCATCTAAATCCTGTGTTGATCCCTTGTATGTGCCTCTACGTTTTGTCTAATGATTCTGAAAGCTTTGTTCTGACCATATGCACCAAATATGAGACGATACCTTGAATGTGTATTGATACTTTCACTGCTAACCATTTGTACTACTGACTTTTCCTTGTTGTAACCCTGCCAAAGAGCATGTTCATAAACACTGCCTATCACCATATGTATGCGTGACTAAATGATAACGTGGTACATTCTTTGAGGCATGTCCTGGACTTTATTAGCTTTGAACTAGGGTGTCGAGTGTATACCGTGTTATTCTCTTGAATTATATGTACCACTGATACCATGTTTCACTTTGAAATGGCTTCACCATGATCTAGAGATGTCCATGTTTCATATAACAGGCAAAGATAGGTTTGAATCTGTTTCAGGATAATGTTGACATGATAATGCTACTCTATACCAATGTCACCTTCATTTCTTTATGTGTCCAAGACTAAAATCCACGTAAAAATGTTACATAATGCTTTGCCAGTTCTGATGTTATTTTGCTGTTACTTTAATACCATGTTCAAATGCTAGAAGTTACTACTAGGAGTTTACTTTGAAAGTGTTGGCATTTGGTTTCATTTGTTTCCATGTACCTTTGATTCTATATCCATTACCAGGTTTTATGACTTCAATGCCATTATCATGTCTAAATGATGAGAACCATCGCATACTTCTCATGACTTGTACATTTGAAGTTTGTATTTTCAACCTTTGTTGTTTTTGCACTGGTTTTGTTGGCTGTGTGAGTTGAGAGTTAGATTTTAAGGAAAGTAAGTGGCATGGCTAAGTTCTTTATTTCTTGGTGGAAGGTATGAGGTGAGTTTTGGTTTTGGAAATGTTCTCTTTGTTGTTGTGAGCACTGGTTCATGAGGTGTTATTGTTAAAATTCTGTTGACAAAACAGCACGAGAAAGAAGGACGACATGTTTTGGAGCCATTGAGTTTGCTTTAGCTTTGTATCGCCAAGGTTATGTCATTCTTGAATAGCTTTTTGTGTCCCATTTTTCCAAGCTCCAGTCTTCAGTTCACTTCGTTTAGGGTTCATAAATGTTCTTCTCTTTGAGCACTACACTTTAGTGTTTTATTTCCAGAGATTTGATGGAAGCCTGTGGTTGGAAAGATGAGAACAAGGAAGGCTGTTGCCTTTGTTTTTGGTTTGGTTTGTTTCACTATGGTTTTCACGTGCACGTTGCATGAGGAAATGAGATGATGAGTGTTGATTGGTCTGTGTGCCAATTTGTCGTGTTGTGATTTTAATAAAGCTGTTGAGGATTGTATGTGTGGTAACATTTCCATTTGGGCTGGGAATTTTATTTTAACGTTCTTTATTTAGTTTATATATTACACTGGGTGGCATATACACTGGATGTATAGCCACCCCAGTGGTAAGTGACTTGTGCTGCAACCTTGGGGGCTGGGGTTCGAATCTCCCTCGCCCCAGTCCTTTTACTTTTATTTTCCAAAAATACTTTGTTTTCACATATTGAAGTGTTATCCATACTTGTTAAACATGCGCGCGTTGGCATGATTGGCAAGGTTTTGGTGCTGTATGCGCAAGGTCCTGGGTTCAACACCCTGGGAGCCCCTTCTATTCTTTTTATCACATGTTGCCTTGTTATTTTTATGGTTTATACATAAACTTCAAACATTCATAACTTAACCATTTTTGATCCTTTTTCACTCATTCTTTTTGCTAATCATTTCTTATTGAATATATTTTTTGAACATAAAAAGGAATTAGTGAAAATCCATAATTTTGAGGTACTTGTTCATGTTGAAAGTGGAGGGCCTTTTTAGGGTTTCTACCATGAACACTTTTGATTTCTTTATTTCTCTTGCCATGTTATCTTTGTTCATCTTGTTTAGATAATGTCTAATATGTTTGGTTCTAACCTTGCATGATGTTATAAACTTTGCTTCACTTGAATGTTTTGTTATTCAATATTGCATCTTCATGTAAATATCCCACAAACTTCTTGTTTTATAAAACTGTTATTCTCCTCCTCTCCTTCGAAAGGAAAGTCTTTCTATTGACCTCAAAGTCATAGATATCTCATAATTAACCCTTGACCTCATAGTCATAGGTATTTACATCCTCCTTGACCTCATAGTCATAGGATCCCCTCTTGACCTCATAGTCATAGAGCCATCTCTTAAACCTTTGGCCTCATAGTCATAGGTAGGCTTTGACCTCATAGTCATAGCCATTCTCCCTTGGCCTCATATCCAATCATCTTACAACTTACAACAAGTTAGAGTTCTTAAACTCTATGTGAGACTCATCACTTTGAGTATTCACTTCCCCCATCATAACTTAGACTTAGAGAGTTTCTTAAACTCTATATGAGCTCATCCTTATTCCCCTTAGAACTTTGGCCATAGTCAATGGTTCCTCTCTCACCCTTAGTTAGGTGAACTACGGTTGCTTTGATTCTTTATTCAGATACGTAGGCACATGATGCGACGTCTTGGCGAGCAAACTTAGTGTACATACCCCTAGGTCTTTACCTTTACCATTAACAAATTCCCTTAGCAAGCAAACATAACATAACACAAAATTAAACAAGAGGTTCCTGTAGAGTACTACAGATATTAAGGGTGCTAATACCTTCCCTTAGTATAACCAACCCACAAACCTTAGATCTCCCCCCTTTAGGTTTTCTCGGTCTTGAACCTTTCCTTTGGATAAATCAAAGTCGGTGGTGAATTTCAAAGTTTTGTGATGCAAGTTAATAAATAGCTTGTTATCCGATTCTCACTGCAACAACAGGAAACCAAGCCACTTCATACCTTTGCTCTCACACACGTCAGATTGTGCTCACGGATCAGACTATGTTGTACCGACAAAGAATTATGTGCAGATATCCGGATTATTTAGATTTGATTATTCAGACAGTGCTGGCTTCCTGTTGCTTGTGTTGCATATCATATCATCATGTAAATTAATTTTTGCATGTGCATTTCCAGGTTTTCGAGGACTTATTCTTTGTTGACATTATCATAGAGATGAGTACTGGTTGCCGAGGCATTTTCAGCTACAAGTTTGTGGAGCCTAAGCTGGGTATTTTGAGAGGTCTAGCATCCTGTGTAGTTGAAGATAACAGTGGTGTTTTCAGGGATACTTATGGAAATCTGTTGTCCATCCTCAATACTGAAGTGAACATCACCGCCATTCATACTCTAGTTCAGTTCTATGATCCGCCATATAGGTGCTTCACATTTCAGGATTATCAGCTAGCATCTACACTCGAGGAGTATACTTATATTCTGGGGGTTGAGATCAAGAAGCAGGTTCCTTATGTTTACACCAGTGGTTGTCCGAAGTTTCCTCTTATTGCTGACGCCCTTTGCATTAGTAAGAAGGATGTGAAGGGTAATCTCAAGACCAAAGGGAAAGGTATTCGACGGTTTGCTTCGAAGTTCTTGGTTGACAAGGCCACTTCTTTTGCTAAGGATGGAAATTGGAAGGCTTTCAACGCCGTTCTTGCTTTGCTTATATATGGGATTATCTTGTTTCCGAACATGGAGGATTTCGTAGATCAGGCTGCCATCAGTATCTTCTTGTCAAAGAACCCTGTTCCGACACTTCTTGCTGATACCTATCATTCTATTCATTCGAGGAATGAAAAGAAGAAGGGAACCATTGTCTGTTATGCTCCTTTGCTGTACCGATGGTTTATGTCTCACCTTCCACAGAAGGGTCCCTTTATTGAGAATAAGGGTAGTCTCAAGTGGTCTCAACGAATCATGTCTCTTACTTCTGATGACATTTCTTGGTATTCTCGAGTCTTCGACGATATTAAGATCATTCTTCATTGTGGGAAATTCTCCAATGTGCCTTTCTTGGGTACAAAGGGTGGAATTAACTACAATCGGAGACTTCCTTTCTGACAGTTGGGATATCCTATGGTTGCTAAGCCAGATCCTGAGGTAGTGGAAGAGTTCATCTTTCATGAAGGGGTTGATGACATGGGATTGCTGAAGAGGTTTAGTGCCACTTGGACTCAGATTCACCTCGAAGGAAGAGCCGATTTGGGTAAGAAGAATTGTGTAGCCAAAGAAGCTTACACACATTGGGTCAAAGAGCGCGTCAAAGAGATCTTGTTGCCATTTTCTTCCGAGCCTTCCATGAATGCCAAGCCACCTGAACTTGCCATTGTTCCTCCATCTGAAGTCGATCAACTCAAGCTGACTATTGAGAAGTTGAAGAAGAAGAATGTTGATCTTCATCTTAACCTTGATAAAGTCACTTCTGAGAAGGATAAACTACAGATTGAGCTCCGCCAGAAGCGCGAGCGCATGCTCAAAGAGGTGGAGGTTGAACAGAACAAGCGTAGGAAAGTAGGTGATACTTTGAAGAGCACCTATGAGGGACTTGCTTCAAAGAAGAGACAACTCGCTGATATCCAGTATCAAGCCTACAAGGATGAGTTGAGATACAAAAAGCTGCTTGAAGAGCTTTGAAGGAAGTTATCCGAGTACAAGACAAAGTGGTAAAGCGAGCAAGACCATGCTAATCAGTTAGTAAAGGACTTTTCTCAATGTCAAGCCCAGCTCGACAAAGTCGTTGGTGAGATTCAGAAGCCGCAGGATTAAGCACATCAAAGACGAGAGCAGATTAGTCAGCTCAACACAGAGGGCACTTATCGGGAGCATCAAAGCCGTCATCTACAAAATCTCCTGGATCAAAAAGAGGCCTTTCTTCAGGATCTGCTTCAGGGACCTAACCATTTTTTGCTGCGTAACCTCATGAAGGATGCGAAGTATTGGAGTGAGAGACCTGGCCATCTAGCCAGATTTGCTGAGCATGCATTGGAGGACCTACCTGGGTTGTTGAGGGATGCATATGATGATGTTTTGCCACACCAACTTCCTTGGGCTGTTTTCCACCTCTTGTCTGTTTGTAGGGTGGTATTTGATAGGATCCATGCGGATTTTGTTGTAGCCCAAAAGGCAGATATTTGATTTATTATTGAATGAATGAATGAAGTTGCTTTCCAATCTAATCTTTCGAACCCTTACTTGAATGCTTTATGATTATTGTCAACAAAATAAGTTTAAGAATTCCTGGAATTTAAAACTTTATTTTTGCATGCATATCATACAGTCATTTGCATACATATGCACGTTCTTTCATCCGAAAAACAGTTGCTCATCCTTGTCCATCTCCGCTTGTAGCAAGACGACGACTCGACATCGATATTTTACTCACTCAAACAAATCCAGAATCATGACTGACTTCAAAGCTGAGAACGCTGCTTATAAGGAAACTATGGCTCAATTCCAAGGTCGGATGGATCAGTTTCAAACGAACATGGATGTCATTATGGAACTACTTCGCGCTCACAGGGATGTCGCTGTTGCTGCCACTATTATTGCAACCACTACTGATGCAACCGTTGTCACTCCTGTTGTGACTAATGAAATTCTGGCCTATGCAGACAGTAGATGTCCTAGCAGATGTCAAGACATTGTGCTGCATAATCTCTTAAACTTGGAGGCGCAACTGCAAACTGATACCTTGTATATCAGAACTGCACACTCTCAGATGTCACAACATCTGATCCAACATGTCAGTCAAGAACATTAACAAAATTGTAAATTGCAGAATGTTAAATAAAACAGTAATTGTTAACCCAGTTCGGTGCAATTCACCTACATATGAGGGATACCAATCCAGGATGAAGATTTCACTATTGTGTAGACTGTTACAAAGTTAAACTCCCATATTTACAACTTTATCCCTAACATCTTCCCCATGAACATCTTTACCAAGGCTAAACTCAATGATTTACAACCCTGATATGAGATACCCCACTCACACCCTAATCACAATTTGTGATATCTCTGTCTTCTGCCAATTCAGAATAGTCGCGGTTTCTTGACCTTCAAGTTATCTTGGACTTGCTTCAAAGCTTCGTACAAGAACAATACACCAACCATTACCTACAGGCTTCTGGTTGTGTCCCTGTACCTATGCCTTCCACCCTGCATCCCATAATACATAGTGGAGACTTACAACTCCTAAGAGAGCCAACGACTCTCAAACCCTAAACCCTTATTCAACACAAAGGAACTAGGTTACAAAGTTACAAGTGATACAAAACTAACAGTCCCTCTCTTAAAACCTAGGTCTAAGTCTCCTTATATAGTCTTCTTTTTGTCTTGGGCTTTCAATCTTTGATCCTGTGTTTCCTTGATCCGTTCCTTAATTCTTGCAACTGATTGAAACCCGCTAACTTACCAAGTCAGTCAGGATGTCGAGACATTTCCTTCGACATCTTTTTCTTCTGTAGATTCTTCAAGTTTATCATCAGAATGTTTTAGCAAAATTTAGTCAAACAACAGGTGCTTTCAATCTCCCCCTTTTGACAAATTTTGGCTAAAACAAACATTTTCTTCTGCATTCTACAAACAGCAAGGCTCCTTCATCAAGATTTCTTTATCTTCAGAATTGATTGGAGCTAAGGTCTGAAAAAGTCTCCCCCTCAATAATTATTTTTTGAGAGCCAGAAGACTTCAGAAAAGAAACAACAGTTGTAGGCTTCATAACACTGAGAGCATAGATTGCATAACTCAGGTCACAAGACACAACCTGCTTCACAACTAGATCACAAGACACAAGGAAAATGAAGATTGTAAGTTAAGATGTTAAGATGATAGAACATCTTCCTCCACCATTCTTGCACCGCCACTGCTCGAATGAACCAAAAACCCATAATAGTATTCTTCTCCCCCTTTTTAGCCAAAACTTGGCAAAAGTGACCAAGACAGCTCCATATCCAGACGCAACTCATCCAGATCTTGAAAAATGCCATCGAACACTCACTTGAAGAGAAAGAATTATGAGACCAAGAAGTGTCACAATAATCCTATTTATAGCGAGCAACCGCCTTTGAAAGAAACAAACCATCGAACAAAATGCTGGTCAATTCAAAGCGCCAATAACTCTACTACATGCGCACCGACCAAGACTGTTGACTATTTCTCCTTTTAAGAACACCGACCAAAAAACCCATTACATGTAGACATGTTTTATAACAATGTCCTGACATCATGTCAGACATTGTCTATTCTTCCAGGATTCTTCTTCTGATTTGACCATACAGAGAAATCTTCACAAATATATGATCCCAGTTTGCAAGAGAAAAATAAATTCTCCCAGACTCAGCTAATGATTCTTAAGCATCCAATAAGAACCATTCAAGTATGCATTGCCAAGTTTCCCACAACTTGCAAAAATACTCTAATGTCAAGACATAAACCTTGACATTTCAGTTTGCTTGACGCACAAATGCAATCTGGAACTTCATCTTAGATCAAGAGGCCTCTCCCCTGACTAAGGTAACTGGTGCTCCTTCACTGAACACCCAAGCTAATGACTGGAAAATATAAGACGCATCTTCATGTCTTCAAGAGCGCACCCTCTGTTCAACACACCTGCTGAATGCAACCATTAACTCATTATTGTTCCCTCTGACAAGAAACAATAATTACTCACACATGATCAAAGTCATGCATCCCATGAGTACGTGTATACCAACCATAACAAACTCTTGGCTTGAGATCAAAGTCCCATTGATCCCCCTCATCCTGCAACCATCTACACACCACACGAACTCCTCTTGAATTCTCATGTATAGACCTCCAGCTGCTTGAGGCACAAACCAATTGAATCAGAATGCTTCACATTCCTCAAAGAGACGCACATGGCCTCTTAGTTTTTTATAACGATGTCAGCTATTGTATGCATGCTCCAGAACTTCACAGCTGCTAAGCTGATCCTCTACTAGCATGACTTGCTCCAAGGGCTCCAATGTCGTATGCAAGATTTTCCACTGACCTCACCCATCCAACAATAGAGATAAACCCCGCAATCCAAGACAGTCATTCCTATCATTCTCCTGTATGATAACCTGGAATACTTCTGATTTATGGTAAATCTCCACTTCTAAACGCATTCAGGAAACAGACTTCCATGCAATCACGACATGGTTCACTTCAGTCTTCACAAATACTTACATCCTCTTTCCAAGGGACCCTTCTACTCCATCATTCTCCCGGATGATCGTGTAGATACTTCTTGGACACGATGCAAGTAACCAGTTCATCACAGAACCTGAAATCCTTCACCAAGGATAACTAACCCAAAGATGTTCTAACATCAGTTAGGATATCTTTCACACATCACAGACACCATACACCATGGTTCTTGATATGCTCCACTATTGGACTTGCTATCAGCATAGTAATCCATACTGAAGATCTTCGCACAACACTGACCCACCAGCTTGAATAAAGAAGTATTCAAGAACCCAGAGAGAAATAAACTCTCAACCACCAAGAAGGTATGCTTCCATTCTCAACCCATAACTTCTGTCACAAGCTCCCAGAGAACCAGAATCTTCAATAATTTCAACTAAATACTCTTCTACAAAAGACCAATCAGTTTCAAGCATCCTGCTTGAACGCACATTGTGAAACCAATCAAATGCCACCTTTTGATTGACTTCACTAATCTTCAGAACTTCCACAAGATACCCTGATCTACTAATGAAATCAAATCTTCAAGTCACATGAACTACTTGCCCTATAGCAAGACATCTTGGATCCACCAAGCCTCTTAGTCCTGTAACATCTTCTCATCCACAGCTCCCGCAAACTGCATGAGATAGATCTTTTTGAAGAATCCATCACTCCCATTCTCCTGTAGATCACCTTATCTTAAGATGATGTACCACCTCACCAGCTGAGACTTCTGATGTTAAGCTAGATGTCAAAACATTATGACATCCAACTGTTGAATTCAGCTCCTCCTTCTGCCACTTAGAAGAACCTCCTCCCTTTGCAGAAACATATTTCCATGCTCTCACAGACTTGATTCAACAACCAAGTTTTGAGTAGACAACCTCTATTCTGCTTTGAAACTCTAAAGACTTCAAACCTGCCACGTCTGAATCTTCAGAAAATAAGTAGTCCAAGACTACCCCCATAGCAATACCAAAGAATGCCACTTCCCTTTGTAGAGCCGTCAAAAGAAAGCCAGAGATAACTGCCACTTATCCCCGACCTTCACAACCAGAGCAAACACTATGCTCCAAAGCACCTGGATCAGAAATAAACTGACCCAAGCTGTAACCTTCAAGATTATGATGTCTTCATAGTCTTTCATCTCCATCTTCAACAGTATCACCATCTGGACAAGTCATTCACAATACTTTCTAGGAAACAGATGCTATGCCAATAATCCCAGGTCAACACCTAGGTAACTTTTGAGCGAATGCAGAACCCCTCCCATGATTCTACAAGCCTCTGATGAAAAGATGTTAGAACATCTGACAGAACATCCTCAATCTTGAATCTCAAGGATAATCAATTAAATACTTGTGGATTCCACAAATAGCAATTGATCTTAAATCCTTGTACCATAACCCTTCTTCACTGCTGTAGCTGAGCTTCACCAGATCATGTCATGAACACTTATACAGTATTCAATCTTTTTGCAAGTATCTTCTTCAAAGTCAACGTTGAGATACCAAGGCTGCCACCCTTGACTCAAGTAACGAAGACTTTCTCTGAACAAGTCTTATTTACCTCAACAACTCTTCAATCAGATTGGATTCAATCTTAGGGTCAAGAGAGATGAATCCTTCCTTGCTAATTTTGGATGATGAAAATAAATCACCTCCACCTTCTTCAGATCATGTTTCAAAGAAACACCTTCTAGTCAGAAGAGTAACTAGGAGACTCCAGATACATGACATAGATGTCTTTATGAGTGGACTTGAGAGAATCCTCAAGTATCTTTGACAACCTAGCCGACCAAACATTTATCAAACTCCTAGAGCAAGAACCTGATAAACTTTACACCTCAACACATCTCCTCTTCAACTGACTCCAAGCTGTACCAGAAAACAAGCTTCCAAATACCAAGTCATCATACTAGATATCTGACCACAACTTCCTTCACTCCATCGCTCCCGAATCTGGAATAAAAGAATGCAGATACCTTTAAGATTATAGAGGCCGACTATTGAGACCTTCCACCAACTGTCTTTAGTAACAACTCCAGAATCCCATAATTCTAGAGCTCTTCCATCAGAAACACATGCAGCGGAACCACCAAGGAACAGATCCTGCTTGCCCTAATAAGATGTCACAACATCTTATAAGACACACCAACAAGAGAACTAGCCACTTCTCTTGTAGTTGTTGTAGAATCTCCTCAGCAACATGAACAACCTCCGGGTTATTCCCTTTGATCCAGAACATTCATCTCATCCATTAATACCCTTGGGTATGTTTGAGTTGATTGATCTGATCTCCAAAACTCCTTCTTATTTAAATGCCAGAAAGTATCTCCCAAAGATCTCATCCAGAACCAGACAGGATGCCTGCTATGATACCAATTTAAATTCTGGCCTATGCAGACATCAGATGTCCTAGCAGATGTCAAGACATTGTGCTGCATAATCTCTTAAACTTGGAGGCGCAACTGCAGACTGATACCTTGTATATCAGAACTGCACACTCTCAGATGTCACAACATCTGATCCAACATGTCAGTCAAGAACATTAACAAAACTGTAAACTGCAGAATGTTAAATAAGATAGTAATTGTTAACCCAGTTCGGTGCAATTCACCTACATCTGGGGGATACCAATCCAGGACGAAGATTTCACTATTGTGTAGACTGTTACAAAGTTAAACTCCCACGTTTACAACTTTATCCCTAACATCTACCCCATGAACATCTTTACCAAGGCTAAACTCAATGATTTACAACCCTGATATG
Organism: Lathyrus tuberosus; assembly: GCA_022829125.1. NCBI lineage: Eukaryota > Viridiplantae > Streptophyta > Magnoliopsida > Fabales > Fabaceae > Lathyrus > Lathyrus tuberosus. Next base: position 834,828 of record JALAZF010000439.1, read on the forward strand.
AGATACCCCACTCACATCCTAATCACAATTTGTGCTATCTCTGTCTTTTGCCAATTTAGAATAGTTGCGGTTTCTTAACCTTCAAGTTATCTTGGACTTGCTTCAAAGCTTCGTCCAAGAACAATACACCAACCATTACCTACAGGCTTCTGGTTGTGTCCCTGTACCTATGCCTTCCACCTTGCATCCCATAATATAGAGTGGAGACTTACAACTCCTAAGAGAGCCAACGACTCTCAAACCCTAAACCCTTATTCAACACAAAGGAACTAGGTTACAAAGTTACAAGTGATACAAAACGTACAGTCCCTCTCTTAAAACCTAGGTCTAAGTTTCCTTATATAGTCTTCTTTTTGTCTTGGGCTTTCAATCTTTGATCCTATGTTTCCTTGATCCGTTCCTTAATTCTTGCAACTGATTGAAACCTGCTAACTTACCAAGTCAGTCAGGATGTCGAGACATTTCCTTCGACATCTTTTTCTTCTGTAGATTCTTCAAGTTTATCATCAGAATGTTGTAGCAAAATTTAGTCAAACAACAGGTGCTTTCAATTACTTCTCCCGTTGTTACAACTACTCATGCTGTTATTCCTTCTCCTGCTATTGTTGAAGTGCCGGTTGAGCCTGTGAATTAGTCTGTTGTTCATTTGACAAATTCTCAGTCCGATTTGAACAAGATCCCCGCTGGTTTTCCTTGGGACATGCCTCCGAATTACACTCCTCAGATTGCAAATAATGGTAGTGCCTTCATACTATATCAGCCTTTTGTTGCGCCCATGCGTAATGGGAATGCTGCTGCATATCCATGGGTCATCCCTACTCCAGTCCCACCTCCAGTGGTGAATGATGATCCTGAGAATCTACAGGTTCAGACTCGTCAAACTTCTAGATTGGCTGACATTGAAACCCCTGAGGAAAAAGAGCATATGTATAGGGGTCCTCCTTTCCAGGTTCCGGTCTCATCTCAAGCTGCTCAAACTGCTATTCAGAATGTTCATCCTGGAATATTTTATCCAGGGGCATCTTCCTCAGCTGTTGTGATACCTCCTCTGAATTATCCATTTGGTGTTCAGATGGGTCAAAATGCTGGTCAGATAGTTAATCCGGGTTTGGTGTATCCTTCTCAGTTTATTACTCTGCAAGTGAATGCTCCCGCCGCATCTCAGCTACCAAATCCTCAAATTCTTGTCAGGCCCACTAATCAAAGTAGACCTGCTGACTACAAGTTGTTGGAAGACCATATCAGAGCAATTGAAGGGTTTTCTGCTTTTGGAATGGAGGCCAAGGACTTGTGTTTGGTTCTGAATGTTGTGCAGCCGCAGAAATTCAAGATACCTGAGCTGCCAAAGTATAAAGGTTTGAGTTGTCCGCGTAGTCACATCACTATGTACTACAGGAAGATGGCATCCTATATTGATAATGATGACTTGCTTTTTCATTGTTTTCAAGATAGTTTGTCTGGTGCTTCATTGGATTGGTACATGGGCTTGGAACGCAGCAAAATCCGTACTTGGAGGGATTTATCTGAAGCATTCTTGAAACAATACAAATACAATTTTGATCTGGTGCCTAATAGATTCTAGTTGCAGAACCAGTCTCAGCGCTCAGCTGAAACATTCAAGGAGTATGCACAAAGATGGCGTGAGATGGCATCTCGGGTACGACCGGCTCTCTCTGACAATGAGTTGGTTGACATCTTTATGGGTACATTGCACGGTTCCTACTATGAGAAAATGGTGGGTAGTTCTTCATCGAACTTTGCTGACATTGTAACAATTGGTGAACGGGTTGAAAACGGTTTGAAGACTGGAAAGATTCCTGGAGCTGCTTCCTAGCAGTCGGCCACTAAAAAATCTCAAAACAATCATTCCAAGAAAAAGGAAGGTGAAGCCAATACTGTGACAGCTCAAGTTTCTCCTCAGTATCAAGCACCCATGGCACCTATGCCATATTATCCATATCCGTACATTGTTGCTGCACAATATCAACAACCTCCATATCAGTATCATACGCAACAACCAGTTCAGAATGCTCAGAATCAGCAACAGAATCAACAGAACAACAAAAGTCAGCAGAATCAAAACCGTCAGAGCAACAACAATCAAGGAAACCGTAAGCGTACGAATTTCGACAGAATTCCAGTATCATACACTGAATTGTTTCCTTACTTGGTTCACCAAGGGGCAATTTTTCCCAAGCAAATTGCACCTGCAATTCCTCAATTTGGCTCGAAGCATAATCCAAATGCGTCCTGTACTTATCACGCCGGATATATAGGACATATGACAGAGGACTGTTTTATTTTCAAAACCAAGGTGTAGGAACTCATTGATAAGAAGATTCTGACTTTTGCTGAGGAAGGACCTAACATTCAGAATAATCCGTTGCCAGATCACGGTGGACCTGTGGTTAACATGATTGAGGATAATTCTAGGGCTGAACTGATCATGGATGTTGACGAGGTAAAAACCCCGATGACTGTGGTTTTCCAGAGATTGAATGAACATGGGCTGTTGAAAGGGCTGCATGGTAAGTGTCAGATTTGTGATGATAATCCTAACCACTGTCGAAGGCTGAAGGGTTGTGTCCAGATTTTGATGAACCGAGGTGAAGTTCAATTTGCCAGGTCTAAACCTGTTGAGGAAGTTGCTGCTATCAAGCCATTCACCATCGTCTATAGGATGGTTCCTATTGAATCCCCTAAACAGAAGAAGGTGCAACCCATCGTTGTTTGTCCGCCAAAGCCGTTTTCATATCAGAGTTCTAAAGAGGTACCTTGGAGATATGAGTCTACTGTGTATTCTTGGGGTTAAGAGATAAGTTTTACTGAGTCTTAGATTGTGAATGTTACAGCCGTTGGAGGTATGCCTCGTAGTGGACGAGTGTTTGCTCCGAAAGTCACTATAAAACCTGTCCAAGTTCCAACTGTTGTTCCTCCCAAGGAAACTCCTGTATCTGAAACCCTTGTGGTTCAACAAGGGGCATCTACTGTTATACCAGTATCGACTATCCCATCTGAGGATGTTTCAAAGAGCAAAGAGACACTTGATGATCAAGAGTTCCTTAAATTGATCAAGTGACTTTAAAATTGTGGATCAGTTGGGACAAACACCCTCAAGGATCTCAATCTTGTCCTTACTCATGAGTTCGCCCACGCACAGATCAGCTTTGTTAAAGGTCTTGAACACTGCCCATGTTATGCATGATATGTCCTTCGTCGAGTTCGATGATGTAGTGGCTAATATAACTGCAAGTCAATATTTGGGTTTTAATGATTCAAAATTACCTCCTGAAGGAAATGCCCACAACAAAGCACTGCACATATCCGTCACCTGTACAGACATCCTCTTATCTCGTGTTCTTGTGGACACCAGTTCTTCCCTCAATGTGATGCCTAAGGGCACATTGAGTCAATTACTGGTAGAAGGGAGCGAGATGAGGCCGAGCGCCTTGGTTGTCAGAGCTTTCGACGGTCCGCGAAGGCAAGTCATTGGAGAAGTGGATTTACCCATCAAAGTTGGACCGCATTTGTTTACCATTATCTTCCAAGGGATGGATATTAATCCAGCGTACAATTGCCTACTGGGTCGTCCGTGGATTCACTCCGCAGGGGCAGTTACATCCACTTTACATCAAAAGTTGAAATTCATGTTTGACGATCAGCTGGTCATCGTTTGCGGTGAAGAAGATCTGATTGTGAGCGAGTTATCGTCTTTCCGATACATTGAGATTGAGGAAGGTATTGTTGAGGTGTCGTTTCAGTGTCTCGAGTTCGAAGATGTCAGCTCTGCTTCCACTAGTCAAAGTAGATCACCGCAAATTACCTTAGCATCTGCTAAGAGTGCTAAAGAGACCATCGAGAGAGGTGTCTTTCTAGGCTGGGGGCATGCCATTGATGTGGTTGAAAAGCATAATCGATTTGGATTAGGTTATCGTCCTGGTCGACAATCTAGTTCACATGGTTCAAAGTAGTGCAACTTGATCAAGTTCAGTAGCGCGGGTTTTTAGATGGGTGACATCGTGGCAGCCCTTGATGATGCTGGTCCTAGAAATCAGGTTTCAAGCTTTGTGCGTAAGTGTCCGTCGGGTTTCAACCTCAACAACTGGACATCTACTGTGATTCCTGTGGTTTTTCCATATAACATGTAATGCATTTTGCTTTCTCATTCCCTCTTCCTCGCCCGAGGCGAGTGGATAGCTTGTAAAGGGCCTCACGCTTTTGCAATATTATGTGATCAATAAATAAAAGTTTTTTGCATTCAAAATCACGCTCTATTTTCTTTCTTTATTTTACTTTTCACAAATAAATGGCAAAAGTTTCTTTTATTTTCACCTTTCAAAATAGCTCATTCTAAACATATTCATAAACATGCAGAACTAATAAAAGCATTGATAACAACATGGCAAACATCCATTGTAATTCTGGGATTCCAATAAACCAAGCCGAAGAAGATGGTGAGGAAGATTGTGAATTACTGGCTGAACTAGCAAGGCTTCTTGAGCATGAGCATAGAGAGATTCAACCACACAAAGAGCCAGTAGAAGTGGTCAATCTTGGTACTGATGAGGTCAGAAGAGAAGTCAAGGTTGGCGCGTCTCTTGCAAAGCATGTACACTCTGAGTTGGTCAAGTTATTGAAAGAGTATGTTGATATCTTCGCCTGGTCCTATCAAGATATGCCCGATTTAGATACCAACATCGTTGAACATCACTTACCACTCAAGCCCGGATGTCCTCCTGTCAAGCAGAAACTCAGAAAGACTAGACCCGACATGGCACTCAAAATCAGAGAAGAGGTAACGAAACAGTTTGATGCTGGGTTCCTCGCCACTTCTGAATATCCTGAATGGATTGCCAACATTGTCCCAGTTTCAAAGAAAGATGGGAAAGTCAGAATGTGTGTGGATTATCGAGATCTCAACAAGGCCAGCCCGAAAGATGATTTTCCTTTGCCTCATATAGATGTCTTGGTGGATAACACAACGCAGTTCTCTGTCTTTTCGTTCATGGACAGGTTTTCAGGATATAATCAGATCAAAATGTCCCCAACTGATATGGAAAAAACTACTTTCATCATGCCATGGGGTACATATTGTTACAAAGTCATGCCATTCGGCCTGAAGAATGCAGGGGCAACATACTAACGTGACATGACAACCCTCTTTCACGATATGATTCATAAAGAGATTGAGGTTTACGTGGACGATATGATTGCCAAGTCCAAAATTGAAGATCTCACCTGGTTCATCTGAAGAAACTGTTTGACAGACTCCGGAAGTTTAGACTGTGGTTGAATCCTGCGAAGTGCACCTTTGGATTCGATCTTGAAATTCTGGTATCAGATGTGTGATGTTAAGTGTGATGTCACAACAACACAATCTGCTAAATGAACAAGACAATAAAACAGTCAATCAACACAATGAATTGTTCACCCAGTTCGGTCTTAACTACCTACGTCTGGGGGCTACCAAGCCAGGGAGGAAATTCACTATTAGTAGTATTAAATTACAGGCTCAACAATCCCAGTTGACAATCTCCTAACTTAATCACTACCCAATGACACTTCTACCTAAGAACCTCTTAGATATGAGATACCACTCACTCCCCCTTTATCACCTCAGTGATACAACTCAAAGATTACAAAGTTCACACCTTGATCTTGCTTAAAAGCTTTGATCAAGAACAATACTCTCTTGCTTAAAAGCTTTAGAGAGGACAATTACACCTCAAACAAACTATACCAATTCAAGCATGAATGGCTTACAAAACACAAACAAAAACTTTAACAACTGATACTCATAATACACTCTTTAGTCTTCGTATCTTCCAAGTAGGGTTGTGGCTGCTTTAAATAGAAACTCAGACTTGGGCTTGGACTCCTCAAAATATATGATTTGATTTGAATTTGAAAACAGATTTTATTTTCAAATCTTTTCATATCTTTCAGCCCTAAAAACAGCAACAAGATCTGCTCCATATCCGATTGCAACAAAAAGAATCTAATCCAAGATCTTCGCCTGCAATCTCTCAATCAGATCTTCTAATAACAAATTAAAACATGCGCAGCCCTAAAAACAAAACAACTGATGTTCTGTCACTCAATGTCAAGACATCGTTTTTGACATCAGTACACAAAACTGCAACCCTAACAAACTTAATGTTAGTAACTTATGTTAAGACATCAGACATATGACATCTTCAACAACAACATTGTTTTACCAAAATTCTAGCCAATAACAAGAACTAACAATCTCCACCTTTGGCTAATTTTGGCTAAAACAATCTAAGCCAACATCAGAGATACCTGCCGCGGATAAAACAAACTAACATTCCCAAAAACCTCACCACACAAACAGTAGCAACAACTTCCAAAGCTGCACACCACAAAACTACACAAAACTCCCCCTCAAAACAAGAACCACAACAAACAGCTAGGTAACTCTCCCCCTTTTTAGCCACAATTGGCCAACCATCAAACAGTTAGTCCCTCTCACTACTGCCAAAAACTACTAGTTAATCCTAGGCTAGCCCTCCTTGTCAGTCAAAAGAAGGCATCACATGACAAGACAAATCATAGAACAAAAACCAGATAAACATAATAGTACCATTATCCAAGATACAAAATAGGCACTCAAGGAGTAGAAAAAGATAAAACAAAAAAAAATTGAAACAACACAGCTAGCTTAATCAGAATCATCAGTAGAAACATCTTCATCATCCTCATTCTCAGTTGTTGAATCACCTTTCTCAGAACCTGAACCTTCAGAATTGACATTTGTGTTGACATCCTCATCATCTCCATCCTGTTCCAAAGACTTGATCAAGTGCTCAAGTTTCATCTTCCTGGCAGTGCTGGTGCTGATCACCACATCTAGATCCTTGCAGGCAGACTTCAATTCTTCTATCATATCAGCTTTAGTACATGCCTTCTTGCCACCAGAACCTGATGTTGAGACAATATCTGGGACATGATTCCCTACAAACAACTTGGGATGCAAGGATAATGCAGACTCCCTCTTGTAAGCAGTATCTGAAGTAGTCAATATTCCAGGATGTTGCTTCAGGATCACTCCACAAATGAGGGAAGGAAATGCTATAGGCATTTTAATAGCATTTGTTGAAGCATGCTTCACAGTCTGATAAAAAATGTAGGACCCATAATCAAATTTTTTCTTTGTCCCAACAGCATAAATCATCTTCCCCAAGCCAACAGAGATAGTAGTTTTGTGATTAGTGGGGACCCAATTTGCAGCACCTATCCTATGCAAGACAACATATTTGACACTAAGAAGACTAGCAGATAGCTTTCCTTTCAAAGGCCAAACCTTCACTTGAGTTGCAGTGATCTCCTTGCACACCTCATTGTCAGTAACTTCCAGCTCTGTATAATCTTGCTCATTTCTTCCTAGATAGGTGTTGATAACCTCAGGAGAAAAATCAATACATTTACCTCTCACATATACTTTTCTAAAGTCCACACTCCTTCTGTCAGTAATGTCCACAGGAATGTTTACAACAAACTCCTTAACTAGCCCATCATAAAATTTGGAGAACCCATAAACAGTTTTCATCAACCCAGCAAACTTAATCAACTCCATAACTTCCTTAATCTCCAGAGCATCTTTGCCAAGCTCTCTTTCCAGAGCCAATCTTCTTTGACACACAAACTTCTACATGTGAGCACTTCCAGCATAGTGAAAAGAGATGTTGTCCACAGGTACATCAGGAACCTTATCAGCAATCCTCTTCAAAATGGACCTTCTCACTGGAGTGACGTCTTGAACATCCTCATCAACATCAAACTCAGAGTCAGAGTCTTCCCTTATCTTCCTCTTTTTGGATGAGCCAGCCACCTTGCTCCAAGACTTTGCAAGGCCAACAACAGGAGTCTTCTTCTTTTTGCTTTCAGTTCTCACCTTAGGAGATGAATCAACAGTCTTCCCTTTTCTAGACTTCAATCTTTTTGCAATACCTAGAATTGCATTGCCAATAACCTCATTGTATGACAAATCCTCAACATTCACAGCCTCAACAGGCTTCTTTCCTTTGGGGCTAGAAGAAACTTCCCTAGCAGGTGAAGTTTTAACTTCAGGTTCAACATCAACCCTAGCTCCAACATTAGGATCAACATCAACTTCAGCTTCAGCTTCAGCATCATCAATGACAAAAACAACCAACCTGTGAAGATTGGTTTCAGCTGGTTGCATGTCATCCTTTTTACCTTCAGATTGCACAGTAGCCATTTGAGCCAAAGGTCTTGATATTCCAGCCACAAGAATCCCTTTCTCAAAAATCTTAGTGACAATCTGACCTATACTTTTATCAACATCTACAGTTTCTTCCTCATTCTGATTTCCAAGAGCTTGAGGAGTGGAGGTCCTAGGAGCAGATTTATCTCCAAACAGAATGCTAGTAACAAACTCTCTACTTTTCCTATCATCAAATTTTTTACCAGCAGAATGATCAGAAGATTTACCTGATGTATCATGAGAAGGCCTTTTTGCTTGCAGCTTATCAGGTCTTGTCTTAGACGCTGGAATCATTGAGAGAGGGGCTATATCCAAAGCTTCATCCTCAGAAACCCCTTTCGTCGAAACCCTAGGTTTTGTATGTGATGGACTCTTGGATGCAGACTTCTTGGAGGGAGACGACATTTGTTGAGACATTGATCCTCTGTAGCAACTGATGAACAAAAATGTGTTGAGACTTCTATTCTTTGGAGAGAAGATGAATAGACTATGTGAATGGATTGATGTAGCGTGTGGAGGCAAAGTGAGGAAATGATTGCATAGGGTATGAGGGCTGCTTTTGTTGAGCACTTAAAAGCCAATAAATGTAATTCCCCCACCAAAATGTATAACATTTCAAATTTTTAAATTTTAATAAATGTTCAGAATAAGTCATTAACATCTGTTGACTTTTACACATACCCAGTTTTCCTCTTACGACATCACAATGTTCAGCACATATATCCTTAGAGAAACTGTCATTACATCTCCTTCCTGTATGGTCAACCTCAATGATCTTGCTTTCCCTAAGATTAACACTAGAGTGTTTGGTGATCCTTGAAATGTCACAGTAGGATGTCATGACATCATGCTTGACATTGCGATCAATCAAACTTTGTTTCACCTCTAGATGTTTTCCCTTTTTATCCCATAAATAGCAGTTGTCTTTGGACTTAGCATCCTTCATGACAACTTCACCTTTCTCATTAGTGACAATACATTCAGCTTTAGTAAAGTGAACTTTAAGTCCTTGCTCACATAGTTGACTAATACTGATCAAGTTGGCCTTCAATCCTTTGACCAATAACACATCATTTAGTCTAGGAGCACCTGCACAGTTCAGTCTTCCCACATTCTTGACTTCTCCTTTGACACCATCTCCAAAAGTTACACAGCTGGAATAATGTTTAACATTCAACAACAAACTCTTCATACTTGTCATGTGCCTAGAGCAACCACTATCAAAATACCAGTCCTCTTTGGCAGAACCAGTTAAGGACATCTGAGCTAACAAACAAGTGGCACCATTCTTGGGAATCCATTGCTTAACAACAGTAGGACTATCCTGATTCTGTCTAGGTTGGGGATTAGGTTGAGGATATCCATAGAGCTTGAAACAGAAATATTTCAAGTGACCAAATCTTCCACAATAGTGACATCTCCAGCCTTGAAACTCTTCTCTGAAGTGATTAACATGCCTTCTCTCTTGAGGATGTTTTCTGTTATACTGCTGAGGCTGCCTTCTGCCATAATATTGAGACTGTCTCCTCCCATAGTATTGAGACGGTCTCCTATGAAAATGAGGCTGTCTTATGTAATGATGATTAGGCTGTCTTTTCCCATAATGACGGGGCTTTCTTCTGCCATAATAGTGAGGCACAATATTATTAGGCCCATACATTTTCCCATGATGTTGAGACATAGGTTGGGTCATGTTATGTTTAGGTCTAGATGCATAACCTTTCCCATGGTGTTGAGTCTTCTGATGAGGTATATATTGCTTGGGTCCTGACACATGAGCTTTCCCTAGATGTTGAGACATCTGATGGGACAAGTTCTGTTTGGTACCAGAAGAACTAGCATCTGAAGAAGATTTCTTTTCACCATTAAATCCTAGACCAGTCTTATCACTAGCTCCTTTTCCAGCCTGAAGGATTTCATCCAGAGTGTCAGTTCCACTATTCAACATTCTGATGTATTTGGACATTTGATCAAGCTGGGATTTTAACAACAGAACTTCATTCTCAAGTTCAGCTTTATCAGCCTTAAGCTGGATTATAATTTTCTTCTGCTTCTCCCTTTCTTGACAAACCTCTTCACTTTTCAGACACAACTCTTTATAGGAGGTTGCTAGCTCTTCAAAGGTCAGATCATCATCACTAGACTCTCCATCAGAAGCACATATTCCAGTCAAAGCCCTAACATGCTTGGCAGTCTCTTCATCACTCTCACTCTCAGTATCAGACCAGGAAACAGATAACCCCTTTTTCTGCTTCTTGAGATATGTAGGACATTCTTTTCTGACATGACCATAACCTTCACACTTATAGCATTGGACTCCTTTGTCAAGATTAGGCTTCTCCTCAGCTGTAGTTCTCTTGTTGATGTCAGATGAGATGTTCTTAACATTTGGTCTATAGTTCCTGTCCATTCTTTTTAACACCTTATTAAACTATCTTCTTAGAAGAACAATGGCATGGGACAACTCCTCCTGAGACTCAGGACTATTCTCTTTCTTAGCATCTTCAGAACTAGATACCAAAGCTATGCTTTTGGTATTCTTTTCAGGTTCCTCATCCATCCCTAATTCAAAAGTTTAAAGAGAACCAATTAACTCATCCACCCTCATCTTACTGATGTCTTGAGCTTCTTCTATAGCAGTCACCTTCATTTTATATCTCTTGGGTAGGGATCTAAGAATCTTCCTTACCAGCTTCTCTTCAGTCATTTTTTCTCCAAGGGCACTAGAAGCATTTGACAGCTCAAGAATATTCATGTGAAAATCATGAATGGTCTCATCATCCTTCATCTTCAAATTTTCAAACTTTGTTGTCAGCAGTTGAAGTCTTGACATCTTGACTTTGGAGGTTCCTTCACGAGTAGTTTTCAAGACATCCCAAGCTTCCTTAGCCACTCCACAAGTGTTGACCAACCTAAAGATGCTCTTGTCAATACCATTAAAAATGGCATTCAAAGCCTTAGAATTTCCAAGCGCAAGTTCATCTTCTTCCTTGGTCCACTCTTCCTCAGGTTTCAGCTTTGATGTTCCATCTTTTTCAACAATAACAGGATGTTTCCATTCTTTTAAAACAGCCTTCCAAGCCCTGCTGTCCAAGGACTTCAAGAAGGTAACCATGCGAGGTTTCCAATAATCATAATTTGAGCCATCTATAATAGGGGGTCTATTCATAAATCCACCACTCTCCTTGTCCATAGTACCAAAAAGCAACAGCCCTAGATCTCACCCAGATGCAGAGCAGGATGCCTGCTTTGATACCAATTGAAATTTTGGTATCAGATGTGTGATGTTAAGTGTGATGTCACAACAACACAATCTGCTAAATGAACAAGACAATAAAACAGTCAACCAACACAATGAATTGTTCACCCAGTTCGGTCTTAACTACCTACGTCTGGGGGCTACCAAGCCAGGGAGGAAATTCACTATTAGTAGTATTAAATTACAGACTCAATAATCCCAGTTGACAATCTCCTAACTTAATCACTACCCAATGACACTTCTACCTAAGAACCTCTTAGATATGAGATACCACTCACTCCCCCTTTATCACCTCAGTGATACAACTCAAAGATTACAAAGTTCACACCTTGATCTTGCTTAAAAGCTTTGATCAAGAACAATACTCTCTTGCTTAAAAGCTTTAGAGAGGACAATTACACCTCAAACAAACTATACCAATTCAAGTATGAATGGCTTACAAAACACAAATGAAAACTTTAACAACTAATACTCAGAATACACTCTCTAGTCTTCATATCTTCCAAATAGGGTTGTGGCTGCTTTAAATAGAAACTCAGACTTGGGCTTGGACTCCTCAAAATATATGATTTGATTTGAATTTGAAAACAGATTTTATTTTCAAATCTTTTCATATCTTTCAGCCCTAAAAACAGCAACAAGATCGGCTCCATATCCGATTGCAACAAAAAGAATCTAATCCAAGATCTTCGCCTGCAATCTCTCAATCAGATCTTCTAATAAAAAAATTAAAACACGCGCAGCCCTAAAAACAAAACAACTGATGTTCTATCACTCAATGTCAAGACATCATTTTTGACATCAGTACACAAAACTGCAACCCTAACAAACTTAATGTTAGTAACTCATGTTAAGACATCAGACATATGACATCTTCAACAACAACATTGTTTTACCAAAATTCTAGCCAATAACAAGAACTAACAGATCTAGTAAACTATTGGGCTTTATTGTGAGTCAAAAAGGAATTGAAGTTGATCCTGACAAGGTTAGGGCAATTCAGAATATGCCGCCTCCCAAAACAGAAAAAGAAGTCCGTGGCTTTCTGGGCAGACTTAATTACATCTCAAGGTTCATTTCTCACTTGACGGCTACCTGTGAACCAATGTTCAAATTACTAAGAAAAAAATCAATCGGTTGAATGGAACAATGATTGTCAAGAAGCATTTGACAAAATAAAACAATACTTGCAAGAACCACCAATCTTAGTACCCCCGGTTCCTGGTAAACCTTTAATCATGTATCTCACCGTTCTCGATGAATCAATGGGATGTGTATTGGGTCAACATGATGACACTGGCAAAAAAGAACATGCAATTTACTATCTGAGCAAGAAGTTCACTGATTGTGAGACTAGATACTCACTTTTAGAGAAAACTTGTTGTGCTCTAGTATGGGCAGCTCAACGCCTGAGACAATACATGATTTTCCATACTACTTTGTTGATATCCAAAATGGATCCGATAAAGTACATATTTAAAAAGCCTATTGTATCTGGAAGGATTGCTCGGTGGCAGATGCTGTTAACTGAGTATGATATCAAACATGTTACCCAGAAAGCAATAAAAGGGAGTGTCTTGTCTGACTACCTTGCCCATCAACCTGTAGAGGGTTATCAACAGATGAAGTTTGAATTTCCCGATGAGGATGTTCTATTTATCAGAGATTATGAGACTCTAGACCCTAACATAGGACCCGAACCAGGGGCGCGATGGACGCTCGTGTTCGATGGTGCCTCCAATTCAAGAGGTCGTGGAATCGGTGCTATCCTTATCTCTCCAACAGGTTTTCACCTTCCCTTCACTGCCAGATTATGATTTGCATGCACCAACAATAAGGTTGAATACGAAGCATGTATCTACAATATTGAAGCAGCTATTGACATGAGAATTAAGATTCTTGAGGTCTATGGAGATTCTTCCTTGGTCATCGTTCAAGTCAGAGGGAACTTTGTGACTCGAGATTCCAAGCTGGTTCCGTACCAACACCACATTGTAAAGTTGATTCATTACTTTGATGAGATTTCTTTTCATCATATCCCCAGAGAGGAGAATCAACTAGCCGATGCACTTGCCACTTTAGCATCCATGTTCAAGGTCAAGTGGAAGAATGAAGCTCCTCATATCCGCATTGATCACTTGAATGAGCCAGCACACTGTTTAGCAATCGAGGATAAGTCTGCTGACAAGCCTTGGTTCTACGACATCAAGAGATATCTGGAAAAACAGGAATATCCCGTGGTATTACCATCACTGACAAGAAAGCTCTTAGGCGGCTTTGCACCAAATTCTTCTTAAGTGGTGGTGTACTGTACAAGAGGAATTATGATTATGTGTTGCTCAGATGCGTGGATAGACACGAAGCAAACACAATCATAAGGTCCATACATGAGGGTTGCGAGGGTGTGCATGCTAAAGGTCCTGCTATGGCCAAAAAGATCCTTCGAGCTGGATATTACTGGACAACAATGGAGGTAGATTGTTACAACTTTGCCAAGAGGTGTCACAAGTGCTAAATCTACAGAGACAAGATCCATGTGCCTCCAACTCCATTGAACGTTTTGACTTCACCTTGGGCATTCTCTATGTGGGGGTATAGATATGATTGGAATGATCGAGCCAAAGGCTTCCAACGGTCATCAATTCATTCTAGTTGCTATCGACTACTTCACCAAGTGGGTTGAAGCTGCTTCTTATGTAAATGTTACACGACAAGTGGTTGCCAAATTTATCAAGAAAGAGATAATTTGTCGCTATGGCATTCCTAGCAACATTATCATGGACAATGCAAGCAACCTAAATAATAAGATGATGAAGGAGTTGTGTCAAGAATTTAAGATCGAGCACCACAACTCTTCACCATATTGGCCCAAGATGAATGGCGCCGTTGAAGAGCAAATAAAAACATCAAGAGGATTGTCCAGAAAATGGTCAAGACTTATAAGGATTAGCATGAAATGCTTCCCTTTGCACTACATGGCTACAGAACTTCAGTCCGCACTTCTACTGGGGCAACGCTGTATTCACTTGTGCATGGTATGGAGGCAGTTCTACCCATTGAAGCCGAAATTCCTTCGCTCAGAGTCATCATGGAAGTAGGTCTTGATGAAGCAGAATGGGTTCAATCCAGATATGACCAGCTAAATCTCATCGAAGAGAAGTGCCTTACAGCCGTTTGTCATGGTCAATTGTATCAGAGACACCTCAAGCAAGCTTTTGACAAGAAAGTTCTCCCTCGAACGTTCTGTGAAGGCGCTCGTGCTCAAGAGATATTCACCTGTTCACTCAGATCCACGAGGCAAGTGGACTCCTAATTACGAAGGACCTTTCATTGTCAAGAAGGCCTTCTCAGGCAGATCCCTGATCCTCACCACCATGGATGGGGAGGAGTTGCCATCGCCCGTGAACTCTGATACAGTCAAAAAATATTATGCCTGAAAAAAATGGATAAGAGTATGCTAGATTGGCATCCGCAAGGACAATCTAGGCAAAAATGGAAGTCTCGATGGACCAAAAAAAGATATGTCCATGCAAAAGTTAGGGACAATGAAAAAAAAACAATAGCCCGCTAAGTTGAAAACCCGAAAGGGCGACTTAGGCAAAAATGGGTATCCCGGTGGACGGAAAAATAAAAACATGTCCAGGCAAAAATTAGGGATAAAGGCATTGACTGTGAACCCTTGAGCCTCTCTCCATCATAGCTAGACCTCAGACGGTAACAGAGCAATCAAATCGTCATCAAGTGGTGCAAGGCGTTGGAACCTAGACTTTTAGGGGATGGTAGCCAATGTTGTAATAAATGCAAAACATGATTTCCCTTTGCCATTTACATTTGTTTCTCAATTTTATGGCAAATTTCCTCATCAAGGATTTTTGCATCCTTGTACACATCTTATGTACAAAATTTTCACATTCAATAAAATGCATCATTTGGTTTCTCAATTGTTTTCATTCCAGTATTTTGTTTGCAAAATAAATAATTATTTGTGATCACATAATACTATAAAACGTTGAGAACAATAAAAAGTTAAATCAATCGAGAAAGCATTATGCATTGCATATTTTACTGGTAATTCCTGCAGGATAATTAGTAATATCCATTGGTAAGCATAAGCTCGACCGACATTGTGATGGTTCTTTGAGGAAGTTGTTGTTTCCTCAGTGGTTCCTCAGCAGAGTCATTATTTCCCCAGCAATCACCATTGTGGTTCCCAGGAAGGGTTGATTGCCTGCCATTTCCCCAACAGACCCATAATGTCTCCAGTAAAGTTGCTATGATGTACCCCGAGAAGAGACAGGTTTGTTCTTTTCCCAGCACGGGTCGTGCATCATCTCCAGCGTGTCAATTTGTCACGCACCAGCAGCCGTACGATTTGGTCCCTCGTCCTCCCAACCAGAGAAAATCCTCTGAGCCTTGTGAATTCCCTGCAACAGAGTCAGCGGCAGCCTAGAAATCAGGGTTTTCTGATCTCATTTCCCAAGGAGGAGTAAGTTGGCATGATTCTCTTATTCCCGACAGTATCGTTGGTAATGGTTTCTTCCCCAGTGGAGTCTTCACCATTTTTGGGTTTGCTGCAGTTGAGTTATCACCCTTTGGGGGCCCTTCCCCAACATATTTTATCTTCGTCTGTGGGTTCTCTCCCCAAACAAGGATGTCGAGATCGTCTTGCTCCACTCTCTGTCTAATTCGTCGCACATCACCTTAACATGCACCTTTGCATTGCATGATATAAAGCATCATGTAGAACGTATACATGGCATATGCATCAAGCATACTCCCTCTCTTTTGGCCTGATTCATCTCCTCAGCAGATATTCAGCCAAATTTAGCACTTATCAACCTTCAAACACTCTCAAAACTCTTCTTTAATCCCCTTATACCTCGAATCATCGAAAAGCTAGTGTAATTCGTACATTCAGGGCCAAGAGGATTAAATAGGGGCAGCTGTCGTAACCCGAAATTTGACCTCCTTTTTTGCCTTTTGCATAAGCATGTGCATTCACATCGTTGGCATACGCACTCACACTTTTTTCTCTTTGATTTTGTTGTAGGAATACTGGTCGCGACTTTTTGAGTCTAACGGTTACTAACTTCAAGTGCACAGCCTATCGCGTAGTAATAAAGACATCGATCCCACAGAGACCTGATAATCAACCTAGTGCTACGGTTTGTTACTGTGTTTAGCTAAGGCGAAGATGTTTTGGTTTTAAGTTCAGAAAGGGAAACTAAAGGGAATCTAAATTGTCGGAATAAACTAGTTAATATTAGAATATCGGTACGTAACTTAGTATACCATCGTGGATTTAATAAAAACCTAAGCATATAAAAGTGAGTCACATTATTTTTCTGTAGAAAATATCAGTTTAACATCCCTCACCTCACACTCTCGTGGATCTTGCTTCGGACTATATTCCTAAATCATAATGCCTGCTCTCGCTAGCCCATTTGAGTTTAAAAACACTTTTTGAAAACTAATACAATCTAATTAACTTTAAAGCGCTCTCGCTGTTTTTAAAACCAATGTCCGATTTCAGCTATCCGGTTAAAATCTCACACTCTCGTGGATCTTGATCCTAACCTTTACTACCTTTTTACTCTCGTAACAAAAGTCCAATTTTAATTAAGAAATCGCGGCCAGAAAATAAGTTGTTTATGGTTTTAGCTTAGAATTATCGAATCCATTCCGGTTGACTTAATTACATACCGACAAATCGGATTTAGCTCAACATATTAAGTAGAACAAACATGCATGAAAATAAATTGCAAAACAGTAAATTAAACATTGCAATGGGAAACGATAATGCTATTATTACGATAATGAATAAAAACCTGATAAATTTGCAATAGGTTGATTCTCGCAATTCCTCCACAAGTCGGTAGGCTTTTGCTCGATGTATTGGAATAACGAATGATGAAGGTTGAAAACAAAATTCTAACTATGGTGCAATAGCTCCTCAATGTGAGAAACTATCACTATTTCAAGTGATGGTAAACAAGAAATGGGAAACGAAACAAAGAATGCAAAGAAAGTAAAAGTTCAGAAAAATAATTCTGCAGCAATTCGGGTAAATTCTCTATATGGTGTTGTCCTCGTTGTTCTTCAACGTCTTCTGTATTTATAGCCAAAGCATTGCCTTAACGTTGGAGAAAATAAAGGAGCACATACTTTTGTGGTTGAGAAGTTTTAGGGAGAATGGCTCATGTACCGTTGAAGTTGAGGTTGAGAGAATGTAGGAGAAACTGCTCAACGTGCTTGACTGCATTGGGCTTCTTTTTCCACGTTTGCATTCTGAACATAATATCCATAATTGAGCGCGTGACGATCGTGGTGTGGTCATGACGGTCGTGATGAGCAATGGGAACGTGACGGTCGTGGCAGGTGTGTGACGGTCGTCACACACACCACTTTTCATTTTCTGCTCTTTTTCTTATTGATTCTTCCTATTATCTTCTCATTTCTTCATGTTTTCTCTACTTTGCTCCTTTTTGGCTTGGACAATGAAATACTCGTGAAAACACTAGAATACTTGCGGAATAATCATAACTTGGACTGAAATAACATAATTATTAGTCGTAAATCAAGGCAAATATATGATACATTTTCGTGTTATCAAACTCCCCTACACTTGAATCTTTGCTTGTCCTCAAGCAATTAGTCAGTAAGAATGTCGGACAAGTTTTATCAACCGCACACACATGACATACCTTTTGTTTTGAAAATATTTCGTAAGGCATTTTTGTTAAGATGACAGATACTCAAGTAAAACAATAAAGATACATTAGTGACACAAGCAACAAGCATAATCATAGACATCCCCTTTACACAAGTTAGTTCTAATCATTCCATTATAGCTTAACCTAAAGTTTCTCGTATCTATTTCACCTGGTTTCATTCTAGCACAATCACATTAAGCCTTTTGCCTTTACTCGTACGTAGTGGAGTAGCCGGTTAGTAACTTTGATCCTTTTTAGCACTGGGTCTGGTACATAAGTGTGGTAACCCTATATATATATATCCTAATCGTAGGTTGTGGGGGATCGAACCGTAGTTCGCCCTACCGAGTTCAGAACCAGGTTCCTCTGAACCAACCAACAATGGATTCCTTCTTTCTCTTCGTAATACTTTTGCAACCGTAGGTTTGGTGCATTTTTTTCAATTTTTCACAACAGCGAAGCATACGAAAGATATTTAATAATTCAGGATCAAACACTTATCTTCATCGGCTCTCCACGTGGTTTGCGTTTAAGACGGTGCTGACAGCTAATATAAACTACTTGGGGTTTCTTTAGAACTAGAACTGAGGGTATCGGTATAATGGGTATTGAAACTGATCTCGCATATGCAAGAGGTCTAAGGTGTCAAGACGGTATCAATCTTGTTAAAGTTTTCTCGATTTCCTAACATAGCCTATGTTTCGGTATGTTAAGTTGTGCAGTGATCATAAAATTTTTTGTTATAGCTGAATAAAGTGGGGAAATTTTGAAATGTACGAGAATTTCATATAAATGCTTCTTTATTCGAAAGGAAATGCGGAAAGGGAATACATAAGGGAAAATAAAAGGTACCTCTCCCACACTATATCAGACATTGTCCTCAATGTTTCGATATAAACGCGGAAAGAAACTACAAAAAGAGATAAAACAGAAATAAAATCTAAATCTAGCGAGGTCCACGTCCTCTGCCTCGGGTGCGAGCATGTCCATTATGGGCTACATGATCTGGAATGCCTACACGATGGATATAATCATGCAGGTCTTGCACGCGTAGCGTCAGGGCACCCATCTCTTCTATCATGCCGTCGATCCGTTGTCCTTGGTTGACTTGCCCCTGTTGAATTTGTCGCATTAGGCTCAGCATCTCATTGTGCTGCCTATGTTGCTGTTCCTCTCTTTGGGCAGCCATTTGGTTTTGTAGCCATATGCCCCTTAAGATTTCTTCATTAGTGACGGGGTCTTGTTCTTGAGTGGCGCGGCGACGACGTCCGGTGGATGTTGAGGCATCTTGGGTAGGAGGTGGTGGGTTTTCATGAGGTGGATAATCCATTTCTTGCTCCATTTTATCGACTGCTTTATTATCTTGGTTTTCTTGAGCAGCCACATTAGGCTCGGGAGCACGAGATCAAAAAGCCAATTTTCTTGTCTTTGAGGGTCGATGCGGTCTCTGCATGGCATGATGATGCTCCTGATTATTCCGGTACGGACCACTGGATGGTATCGTCCATCCGCCCTTGCTTTGATAAGGTGGGAGGAACGACAATACTCTGTATCCAGGGACTCAGGTGGTATGAAAGATAGATTAGCAAGGTCGTCTCCCAGACCAAGGCCGAGTGCGATAGAAGTTACTATACCTCCAAAGTAGAAAGGTTTAGAACCTCTAGCACAGTTGGCGTGGATGTGCGACAGAAGGAACAGAGCTGCATTAATTGGTTCAGGATGGAGCACACAACAAAGGAAAAAGAGCTCCTTGGAGTTTACCTTGTGGTTGCTGTCCCTTGCAAAAATTGAGTGTCCTAGAACTCTGTGGAAATACCGTATTGCTGGGTTATGAATATAGGTAGCGTTGAGGCTGTCCTAGCTCGAAGCAGCTACACCCGTAAGTCAATTCCATAGGTCGAAGGCTTCCTGGAACCATGCATCGTTAGGCACACGGCAATGTACATTCTCGCCATGATGGAATCCAAGCATTTGGGCGAGTCGGGTTTGGCTCACCGAATACTCAGAGCCAAACATGCGGAATTTAGCTACACCAAAAAGTTGGTTTGTTTCACCCGGAGGTGTAACATAAGGAAATGAGCTCAGAAATTCCAGAGTCAGAGCTTCGTAGGTAGGCTGCCCTTGTGTGCACAGCTGCTATAAACTGACATTTTGGAGCATCCAGCGTACACCTTCTAGCATGCCCAACTCTTCAAGGCTGGTAATGTGGTCGTATCGTGTCGGTTGGCCAGAGCATTGGTAGAAGCTGACGTAATTCGCTCTTTGGCGGTCTCCGGCTTCTCCATCTCTGAATGTAACAGTGGAAAGGTCAGGAGCTTGTCTTGTTCGTCTGGCCATGGTGCATGCAAAGTGAAAAAGGTTTAATGGAAGAAGTGGGTATGGGTAAGAGTTGTTCTGTGAGAATGAGAGTGTTTCGTGAGGTTTAAATAGGAGGGTTTGGGAATACGAAGTGTTGGAGTGAAATTGGGATTAAATGTGAGTGGTTATGGAGAGTAATGTGAGTGGGACGGTTAAGGAGAATGAAAAGATAGTGGGTCATTTGAAAAGAATTTGAAGAGAAGAGAAGATGAAGAGAAAAGGGGTCTCTGTTATTAACAGAGAGGGCTTTAAAATAAGTGTGACGCTCGTCACAAACCCGTCACGGTCGTAAGCCGTGTTACGGTCGTAACAAGGGCGTTACGCCCGTCATGCTCACAAATTCTGCTATTCTCACATAAACTAGATGAAATCTGGCATACTATATAGATTGGATATGGCAATTATAATTAGCAGTAAGATACGAGATAAACATTAGAATGCATATAAAATGACTGAAACAAAATAAGCAGGAACATTATATCATCAACTCAACCACAAGCATCAACTCAACCACAAGCAATAAACAAGAATTGAATACTTTATTTAAAATTGGAAATTCATAACAGTGTACTCAAAATAACATTGCAGTAGAGTAATAAAGTTGAAATTGAACTAAAATAAATTTGTTCCTTGACATTAAAAAGAAATAGACGGTAAAGTAAATGCTCTAAAACATTAAAAGAAAATCAATTAAATGGAAAAATGCATTGTGACAGAATTAGCCACGTTGTTTCTTCAAAGATTCCACAACTTGGTTCAGATTATCAAACTGCTCTACTGTGATGTCCATTAAGTTAATGACATCGAGGCGCATAGTCTTGAGTTCATCCTTTACCACAGTAATCTCAGTTTTGAACCCATCCACAGTGCCAAGGATGGTTGTCAAAATTCCAGCATATGCACTAGTGTCAGGCTCAGTAAAATTATGGTAGCTCGGAGGGGTTTCAGGGTCGGTTTCAGCTTTAGAGATAATATCATCATAATACTCATAATCTTGTGGTGTATCAGCAGGTGATAATGGAGTGTTCTTAAGTTCACTCAACTCATAGAGCCAATTATTACGGTTATGGACACTTGTTCTCTCATGGTTCAGTAAAGTGAATAGGTGGACAACCTTGTTAGCAATTAAGTAGTCAAAGGGAGCAGATCCTAAGTTTCTAATGATGTGTCGGTTAAAACAGAATTCCAAGTTCATAGGACGAATGGTACCTAAGGGTGTAATTTTGTTAAGCGGGTACCTAAGTCCAATGGCGTCTACAATCATAGTAACTAGGCCTCCTATTATGATTGGGGTATTAGGTTCTTGTGCAATGCAAATAAAGGTTTCCATCATGAAGGCGACTGCATTAACATGGCGACCTTGGGAAGCACAATATAAGATAAATAGTTCATCCTTTGACACTAAAGTATTGTTCTCTTCTTTTCCAGATAAGGCGTGGGCTAGAATGTTGTGAAAATAGCGAATGACAGGGTTGTGTATTTCATCAGAATGCATGTCATTCGCCTCGGGGTGGTTAGTTCCAGTTAGACTACCCCAAAAGTAATTTAGTTCAACATCCATGAGTTCTTCTTGGGTGGTTGTAAAGACAAATGGGCCACTAGGAAATCCTAAAAGGTCAGCTAAGTCTCTACGGTTATAAGTGTAATCAATACCAAACAACCTAAAACTAATCAGCCCTTATTATATCTGAAACCATGATCAGGTAGGTAAACTAGGGAGCTAAGAAACTCAAGTGTGAGCTCACGGTAGGTGACAAATCTCTTTCTAGTAGCAGCATTCTCCCAACCTAATTGGCTGAATAAAAACAAAACACTATCGTGGATACCTAGGCTGTCCATGGTAGGTCCATCATAATACAAAGTCATTGCCATGCTTTTCTTGGCCAAAACTTTAAATCTCTCTCTCTGAGCTCTACCTCTGAACACAGTTTCCATAAAATCTACTTGTTGCATGATGAATATTAGTGTAGAAAATCAGATAAGAGGGAAAAGGAGAAGGTAGAAAAACTTTAAAAATCCTGTAGCATGTAATTATAAGATCAGCAAAGCAGTTTTCATAAAATTTTAAATGTTTGAGAAATAAATAAAAATGAAAAAGTAATGAAAATAAGATTAAGAAAGTAAAGGAAACAAAAAGAAATAAAAATAGACTTAAGAAAAATGTAAAGAAATTTAAAAAGGAAATGAAAATAAAAGAAAGTTAAAAGGAAAGAAAACAATCTCGTGGGTTGCCTCCCACTAAGCGCTGTTTTTAACATCATAAGCCTGACGAAAGCTTAGTGATAATTCAGTTATAGGGATGAGCGGGCAGCTCTAAGAGTCTTAGACTATTCAAATAGTCTCTGTTTGCAATATTATGATAATGTTTTAAGCGTTGCCCGTTTACTATGAATGGTTCACTATTTCTTCCTTTTATTTCTATCGCTCCACTTTGAAAAACTTTAGAAATTTCAAAGAGTCCGGACCACCTAGATCTAAGTTTTCCTGGAAAAAGCTTAAGTCTCGAATTAAATAGGAGCACGACGTCTCCCACACTAAATTCTTTTCTAGATAAGCGCTTATCGTGCCATCTCTTAGTTCTTTCTTTATATATACGGGCGTTCTCATAAGCATCTAGTCTTAGTTCTTCTAATTCATGCAAATCTAAGATTCATTTTTCTCCTGCCGCAGCATAATTTAAATTGAGGGTTTTAATAGCCCAATAGGCTTTGTGCTCTATTTCTACCGGCAGATGACAAAATTTTCCATAGACTAACTTAAATGGAGTGGTTCCTATGAGGGTTCTGTAAGCGGTTCTGTAAGCCCATAAAGCTTCATTAAGTTTAGTTGACCAATCCTTCCTAGAGGTAGCGACAGTCTTTTCTAAAATGTGTATTATTTCTCTATTCGAAACCTCGACTTGTCCACTGGTTTGTGGATGATATGGTGTTTCCAAACTATGTTTGACTCCGTATTTTGATAGCAGTTTATCAAATATTTTAGATAAGAAATGGGAGCCACCGTCACTAATGACGAGTCTTGGCACACCAAATCTAGGAAAGATTATGTTCTTAAAGAGCTTTATCACTACTCATGTGTCATTTGTAGGAGAAGCTACAGCCTTGATCCATTTGGAAACGTAATCGACAGCGACGAGTATGTACTGGTTACCAAAAGAAGACGAAAATTGTCCCATGAAATCTATTCCCCACACGTCAAAGACTTCTACTTCTAGAATGCTCTTTTGAGGCATTTCATCGCGTCTAGAGACGCTACTAGTGCGTTGGCACCGGTCGCAATTTATAACCGCGATATGGACATCTTTCCATAGAGTAGGCCAAAAGAGGCCAGCTTGCAAAATCTTAGCACAAGTCTTTGAAGTGCTTGCGTGCCCATCGTAGGGCGCGGAATGACAATGAGAAATTATGTCTTCCACCTCATCTTCGGGTACACAACGACGGAAAATACCATCGGCACCCCTCTTGAAGAGAAGTGGTTCGTCCCAATAATAGTGTTTAAGGTCATGGAAGAATTTCTTCTTTTGTTGATAGGTTAGATCAGGTGGTAGTACTCCAGTTGCTAGATAGTTGACAAAGTCAGCACCATGGCAGCGTGGTTTTAGTGTAAACAAATTCTACCACTTCATTAGTTTATGTATCAGTATAAGTCAGGGATTGTTCTATTGTATTGCTTTCTAACTGGGCTAAGAGTCTTTCATAAGGGCAATCGTCATTAATAGGTACTTGGTCTGGTCGGATGTTTTCCATTCTCGACAGGTGGTCAACTACTACATTTTCGGCGCCTTTCTTGTCCTTGATTTCCAAGTTGAATTCTTGTAGGAGTAGAATCCACCTCAGAAGTCTCGGTTTGGCGTCCTTCTTGCTTGATAGGTACCTGATTGCGGCGTTATCAGTGTAGATGATTATTTTTGCTCCTACTAGGTAGGAACGAAATTTATCTAATGCGAACACGACAGCTAAGAGTTCCTTTTCTGTGGTAGCGTAGTTCATTTGTGCATGATCCAAGGTTCTACTGGCTTAATAGATTGCGTGAAGCTTTTTGTTCTTCTTTTGTCCTAGGACTGCACCTACAGCATAGTCACTAGCGTCGCACATGATTTCGAATGGTTTGTTCCAATCTGGGGGTTGCATAATGGGTGCTGATATTAAAGCTTGCTTGAGTGTTTGAAATGCGTCCAAGCATTTGTCATCAAAGACGAACTCAGCGTCTTTCATTAACAGCTCAGTTAGGGGCTTGGTTATCTTAAAGAAATCTTTAATGAAACATCGGTAAAAACCGGCGTGTCCTAAGAAACTTCTTATCTCTCTAATGGTTTTAGGTGGCTGGAGGTTCTCTATAACTTCTATTTTTGCTTTGTCGACTTCGATTCCTCTGTCGGATACTATATGTCCTAACACGATTCCTTGTCGGACCATGAAATGGCATTTTTCCCAATTGAGTACTAAGTTGACTTTTACACATCGTTCGAGCACCATTTCGAGGTTTGATAGACATCCTTCAAAACTTTCCCCACAGACAGAGAAATCGTCCATGAAGACTTCCATTATATAATCCGAAAGGCATTCGCCGGTAGGCAAAAGTTCCATAGGGACATGTGAAAGTAGTCTTTTCTTGGTCGTCAGGATGGATAGGAATTTGGAAGAATCCTGAATATCCGTCTAAATAGTAAAAATGGGAGTGTTCAGCCAGATGTTCAAGCATTTGATCTATGAATGGTAAAGGGAAATGATCTTTACGAGTGTCTTTGTTTAGTTTTCTATATTCGATACACATTCTCCATCCGGTTTGAGTACGTTGTGCTACATATTCGCCTTTTTCATTATTGATGACTGTAACACCTCCTTTCTTGGGTACCACGTGAACTAGCCTAACCCATTCACTATCTGATATTGGGTATATGATTCCTGCTTCTAATAGCTTTTGCACTTCTCTCTTAACGACATCACTCAGAATGGGATTGATTCTCCTTTGATGTTCTCTAGAG
This sequence comes from Lathyrus tuberosus, assembly GCA_022829125.1. NCBI lineage: Eukaryota > Viridiplantae > Streptophyta > Magnoliopsida > Fabales > Fabaceae > Lathyrus > Lathyrus tuberosus. The sequence continues at coordinate 860,390 of JALAZF010000439.1, forward strand.
GTTTTACAGTCTTCCTTAAGTATAATGCGATGCATACAGATAGAGGGACTTATTCCTTTCAAGTCTGAGATGTTATAGCCTAAGGCAGTCGGGTACTTTCTTAGGACATGCAATAATTTCTCGGTTTCTATTTGTCCTAAATCTGCGTTGACTATAACTGGTCGTTCGAGTTCTGTATCTAGGAATTCATACCTTAGATCTTTGGGTAATGTTTTCAGTTCTACGGCTGGTTTCTTTGGGCAAGGTATAGGGTCAGGAGTGAGTGCGAGACATTCACTTAGATCATTGTCTTGGTATTCACCACACCAATTATCATCTTCAAAAATTGGTGGCATCAAAATTCTCAGCACTTCAGAACACGTGTTTTGGTGTTTTTCCATTTCTTTAACGCATTCATCAATTATATCTAAGAAATAGCACGAATCTTCTATAGCAAGTGCTTTGAAGAATTGTGAGAGAATGAATTCAACTTTTTCTTCACTAACCTCGAAAGTCAGTTTTCCTTTTTTCACATCTATGATGGCTCCGGCTGTAGCTAGGAATGGTCTTCCTAAAATGATAGGGATGTTTGAGTCTTCCTGGATGTCCATGATAATGAAATTTGTAGGAATATAGAATTGTCCTATACGTACTAGAACATTTTCTAGCATTCCTAGAGGAAATTTCACTGATCTATCAGCTAGTTGTACAGACATTCTTGTCGGTCTCAGTTCTCCCATGTTGAGCCTTTTACAAATAGATAAGGGAATTAAACTGATGTTGGCTCCTAAATCGCACAGAGCTTTGTCTATGATGAACTTTCCAATCACACATGGTATAGAGAAACTACCAGGATCTTTTAGCTTAGGAGGCATGTTGTTTTGGATTATTGCGCTACACTCTGCGGTAAGCATAACAGTTTCAGTATCCTCAAGCTTTTTCTTATTAGTTAATATTTCTTTTAGGAATTTAGCGTATGAGGGCATTTGTGTGATTGCTTCTGTGAAAGGTATTGTGACATTTAGTTGTTTCAGAAGTTCAACAAATTTCTTAAATTGGCCTATGTTTTTAGATTTAGCGAATCTTTGGGGATACGGGATAGGTGGTTTATAAGGCGGTGGAGGCACATATGGTTCTTCTTTCTCTTCGGCCTTTTTGCCATTATCCTCCTTCTCGTTTTCCTTTGGTTCGCCTTCCTTTTCAGACTCCTTACTGGGCTTTTGGTACATGGCTGGATTTTTGATTCTTGGGTTAGTAGGTCCTTCTAGTTTTGTTCCACTCCGAAGTGTTATAGCGTTTGCATGTCCCTTCAGATTAATTTGAGTTTGACCTGGGAGGTTCCCAACTGGGGTAGCGGTAACCGCTTGTTTTTGAGCCACTTGCGAGATTTAGGTTTCTAACATTTTGTTGTGAGTGGCTAGAGCGTCAACCTTATTGGCTAATTGTTTGATCTACTCACCGGTGTGAACATTCTGGTTAAGGAACTCCTTGTTTTGTTGAGCTTGTGCAACAATGAAGTTCTCCATCATAATTTCAAGGTTTGACTTCCTAGGAACGTTGGGAACGTTAGCAGCAGTTTTTTGATATCCTGGTGGCACAGCAGGCGCTTGTCCAGGTGCATACAAAGCGTTATTGTTCTTGTACGAAACGTTTGGATGGTTTTTCCAACCAGGATTGTAGGTATTTGCATATGGGTTTCCTTAAGCATAATTCACTTGATCAGCGGAGACTCCTGCTAAAATTTGGCATTTGGGGGCAGCATGTCCAGGTACTCTGCATAATTCGCAGTTTGGAGCTACGGCAGCCACAGTGGCTGCGGGTGTTATGGTCAAGTTGTCTATCTTTTGAGCAAGGGCATCTACCTTAGCGTGGACATGATCAAGACTACTAACTTCATACATTCCACCTTTCATTTGAGCTTTCTCCACTGGCGTTCTTTCACCTCCCCATTGGTAATGGTTTTGAGCCATGCTTTCGATGAGTTGATAGGCTTCGATATAAGGTTTGTCCATAAGTGTACCACCAACGGCGACATCTATTGTTATTCTTGTATTGTACAAGAGACCATTGTAAAACGTATGGATGACTAACCAATCCTCAAGACCGTGATGCGAACACATCCTCATCATATCCTTGTATCTCTCCCATGCATCGTAAAGAGACTCAGTATCTTTTTGTCGAAATCCATTAATTTGGGCTCTCAGCATAGCTGTTTTGCTTAGTGGGAAATATCGGGCTAAGAACACCTTTTTCAACTCATCCCACGTAGTGACGGAGTTTGATGGCAAGGATTACAACCAAGCCCAAGCTCTGTCTCTTAATGAGAAAGGAAAAAGACGTAGTCTTATCGCGTCTGCAGTCACACCATTTGCCTTCACTGTGTCTGCGTACTGCACAAATTTGGTCAAATGTTCATTTGGATCGTCCGTAGGATTTCCAGAAAATTGATGTTGTTGTACGGCTGACAACAATGAGGGTTTCAACTCGAAATCGTTCCAGTTGATAGCGGGGGCAGCAATTCTGTTATGTGGTTCTTGCTCAGATGGGGTAGCATAATACTTAAGATGACGATTCTGTGGTCCATCGGCCATGTTTCGTTCTTTGACTGGTTCAGGAGTATGAGCGAGAAGATTGGGAATATTATACTTGCGTTGATACTCAAGTATTTTGTGCCTTAAATGTAAGAAGCGCTCTAATTCGGCGATTGGTGGTTGCAATTCTTCGCTTTGTGAGCGAGTACTTGGCATACAATCGAGAAAAAGGGAAATAAAATTTGTTGCCTTAGTCTATACTGTGCAACAAAGAATCGCACTATTGACTAAATCAAAGTCCCCGGCAACGGCGCCAAAAACTTGGTCGCGACTTTCTGAGTCTAACGGTTACTAACTGCAAGTGCACAGCCTATCGCGTAGTAATAAAGATATCGATCCCACAGAGACCTGATAATCAACCTAGTGCTACGGTTTGTTACTGTGTTTAGCTAAGGCGAAGATGTTTTGGTTTTAAGTTCAGAAAGGGAAACTAAAGGGAATCTAAATTGTTGGAATAAACTAGTTAATATTAGAATATCGGTACGTAACTTAGTATACCATCGTGGATTTAATAAAAACCTAAGCATATAAAAGTGAGTCACATTATTTTTCTGTAGAAAATATCAGTTTAACATCCCTCACCTCACACTCTCGTGGATCTTGCTTCGGACTATATTCCTAAATCATAATGTCTGCTCTCGCTAGCCCATTTGAGTTTAAAAACACTTTTTGGAAAACTAATACGGTCTAATTAATTTTAAAGCACTCTCGCTGTTTTTAAAACCAATGTCTGATTTCAGCTATCTGGTTAAAATCTCACACTCTCGTGGATCTTGATCCTAACCTTTACTACCTTTTTACTCTCGTAACAAAAGTCCAATTTTAATTAAGAAATCACGGCCAGAAAATAAGTTGTTTATGGTTTTAGCTTAGAATTATCGAATCCATTCCGGTTGACTTAATTACATACCGATAAATCGGATTTAGCTCGACATATTAAGTAGAACAAACATGCATGAAAATAAATTGAAAAACAGTAAATTAAACATTGCAATGGGAAATGATAATGCTATTATTACGATAATGAATAAAAACCTGATAAATTTGCAATAGGTTGATTCTCGCAATTCCTCCACAAGTCGGTAGGCTTTTGCTCGATGTATTGGAATAACGAATGATGAAGGTTGAAAACAAAATTCTAACTATGGTGCAATAGCTCCTCAATGTGAGAAACTATCATTATTTCAAGTGATGGTAAACAAATAATGGGAAACGAAACAAAGAATGCAAAGAAAGTAAAAGTTCGGAAAAATAATTCTGCAGTAATTCGGGTAAATTCTCTATATGGTGTTGTCCTCGTTGTTCTTCAATGTCTTCTGTATTTATAGCCAAAGCATTGCCTTAACGTTGGAGAAAATATAGGAGCACATACTTTTGTGGTTGAGAAGTTTTAGGGAGAATGGCTCATGTACCGTTGAAGTTGAGGTTGAGAGAATGTAGGAGAAACTGCTCAACGTGCTTGACTGTATTGGGCTTCTTTTCCCATGTCTGCGTTCTGAACATAATATCTATAATTGAGCGCGTGACGATCATGGTGTGGTCATGACGGTCGTGATGAGCAATGGGAACGTGACGGTCGTGGCAGGTGTGTGACGGTCGTCACACACACCACTTTTCATTTTCTGCTCTTTTTCTTATTGATTCTTCCTGTTTTCTTCTCATTTCTTCATGTTTTCTCTACTTTGCTCCTTTTTGGCTTGGACAATGAAATACCTGTGAAAACACTAGAATACTTGCGGAATAATCGTAACTTGGACTGAAATAACATAATTATTAGTCGTAAATCAAGGCAAATATATGATACATTTTCGTGTTATCAAATACTCAGGTTTTCCAAGCCCGATTAATCGCATCCTCACAAGGTCATCACATCATCAAAACAAGCACAAAATAAAGGTTTCTATGCCTATTCATAAAAGCAAGAGGTTGGAAATTGGAACCGTGGCCACAACACCATTTTTCAGGCAAATTTGGGCATTTTTGGCTTGGTTAATCGATTAACCATTTGCAGTGCAAATGTGTTAATCGATTAACACATCAAAATTTTGCAGAATTTGCTGCTTTGTCATGACATCAACTTTCCTTCCACATTTTGAACTTCTACATTGGTCTAGTAACATGTGGAACATTTTGGAGTATTCAAGAATTCACTCAAATTTATTCCAACGCATCATTTCCAAATAAGTGCACCATGTTCCTTGATTTCCAAGTATGTGGACCTTTGGGTGTTGGAGCTCACATTGGGATTGTTACCGAGTTGGTTCTAACTAACTGAGTTAACCACTTGAATCGGTGAGTCAAGCCTAACTAACTCCTAGCCTAGTTCTAAACCACCCAAAGCTAAGTCCAAACCTCTCACACTCCAAACCTAAAGTCTATATAAACACACCTTCACTCACTTTTCAAGGGATCAACAATTTTCACATAAATTACTCACACTTCACTCTCAATTCTCTCACATTCTCTCTGATTTTTCTCTGCTACTTCTTCATCTTCATCTCAATTCTCTTCCAAAACCTCACCAAAGCTCTTGATTCTCCAATGAAGAAAAGCTACTTTCACCTTAAAAGTGCTTTTTCTTGAGCTTGACCTTCATCATCATTCAATTATATTTCAAGCTTCTTCGGTGATAATTCTCATTTCGGAGTTTTCGTCGCATTTTGTTCGGTTTCGATACGTTTCGGCTATAGTTGAAGATTCTTCTGGTTTTCTTTGATTATCTTCGCCAAGATCTCTTTGCAACAATCACCAAGCCAAATCTCCGGCTTGTAGGTTGGTAGATCTCACTCATTTTTCTGTTTCGAACGTTTTCGTATCATTCGCGGTGTAGTTTCGTTGTTTTTCCATGTGAATTGATTATGCCATTGCTTGATCTATGATCTTGATGATTTAATTGATTATATTGTTGATCATTTGCTGTTTTTAAACTTGATTTTTCGTGCATAATTGTTTGCCCTAGAATTGGAGTGATTGCACAATCATTAATTTGGCCAAAAGCACTTTTGAAAACTATTTTTTAGCCCCTGTGCCAGTGTTAATCGATTAACACTTTGCAGTGCAAAAGTGTTAATCGATAAACACCTTGTTTTTTTCAACTTTTTTGCTGTTTTGCAAGTGTTAATTGATTAACACTTTGCAGTGCAAAAGTGTTAATCGATTAACACTGAACCAGAAGGCCATTTTCTTGCATTTTCAAGTGTGTTTGCCATGTTTCCTTCCTTTTAACTTCCATTGATTGTCATGCTTGATTTTATGGATGTTTTAAGTGTCATTTAACTTCTGTTTGAAGCACATTCATGAATTCTCGATACATATTTCGATTATTCCAATTTGTTAATATTCTTGGCATTATGTGAATACATGCTTTGTTGCTTTTTCTTTGATCACATGCTACATGTTTTGGTGTATCATTTGGCAATATTTTGCACTTTCTCTCATTGCTTTGCATTAGGTTTTTTCTCTAAAGAATAAGCTTAATCTTGTACAATCAATAATACATCCTTGTGCTTTAATAATTTTCCATTCATTTGGAAAATTGTTAGCATTTTCCTCCCCTTTGATTAGTTAGTCGAAACTTCGTTTCGATTATTGATCTTTCCCTTGGCGCTCCTCTTTAGGCTTCTTTTAGAACTTGCTTTCTTTTGGTACCTGGCTGAGTTGGAGTTTCGCGCAACGTGGGAGCAATGTACAACTTGGAGCTGTTTTGTTGTCCGTTTCAACTTCTGCACTACACCCTGTGTGTTAGAGAAGGAATGAGAATGGAGAATTCCTACTCTCATTCTGACTACTTCAGGTAGGGGATGAATGGCCATGTGCTTGGCTTAGTTACCTCAATCTCCAGGCGGTAGTGTACCTTCTTCCCCAGTCGAGTCGATCCTTGATCACTCCTATCTCTTTCAATCTCTCTCTTTTGATCAATCACCCTTCTTCTTGGTTAAGATCATTGCCCCTTTGGGTAGCAAACTCTCTTTGTTTCAATACCCTGTTCTCTTCTTGTGGTCGATCATCGTCTTTTGATTCCCTTGAATAGTCTCATTCCTTTTTCTTCAGTTGAACACAGTCTTCTTGTCAAACACCGAAACCCTGCGGAGTTTACAACCTTCTCTTGGTTCTTCTCCTTTTGTTTGATTAACCACTGCCTGTCAGTTAAAACACCAATTTGCGCGTCTTCTCAGTTAACCACAGTCCGTCTGTTAAAATACTGAGCCTTTCGGGTTAATCATCTTCTCTTGGTTAATCACCCATTTTTTTAGTTAACCACAACCTGTCTGTTAAAATACTGAGCCTTTTGAGTTAATCACCTTCTCTTGGTTAATCACTCATTTCCTTCTCGGTTAATCACAGTCCTTCTGTTAAAACCAGATCCCCAGCTGTTAGCAACCTTTTCTTTGTTTGAATACTTGCACCCTTGGGTTAGTAACCTTCTTTTGGTTCCAATACCCTTTTCGTTGGTCAAGTACCATTTGTTCGGTCAGTACCAACATCCCCAGTGGGTTACAACCTTCCTTCGGTTCTACACCCGTTCCTTGGTTGATCACAGTCTATCTGTTAAAACCTTTTCCCCATAGAGTCTTACTCTCTCTCTTTGGTTAACCATTGCCAGTCAGTTAATACACCGAACCCCTTTTCTTTTGGTTTCAACACCATCACCTTTGTTTGTTCCCCAGTAGGGTCGCTACCTTCTGGTCCCCACTTTTGCCTTTTTCCTCAATACGACTGTTCTTTTCCTTTGCATTCCTTTCTTGGTTTCGACACCAATTCTTTTGTTATCCCCAGCGGATCTTTCTCTACCTCTTTTGCTCTTGGTTTTGACACCACTTTCATTTCCTTTTCTCTTTTTCCGTCTTAGTTCCCCGAACTACGGAAGCTCTGATTCTGCATTCATTCGAATGTATGATACGTAGGCACGAGATTGTGATGATCTTGGCGAGCACACTTCCACCCTTCCACCTTCTTCCATTCCCCCTTCTTTTTCCTGGTTCCTCTGAACTATGACGCTATGATTTTCTCATTGCACTATGAGGGTATGTAGGCACGAGGGCCCTAATCCTCCGCGAGCACTTTCTTTCTCTTTTTTTTTCTCTTCTCTCTCCTTTTCTTGTAGCTAGAAGCCTTTAGATAGATAACCCATCCAAGCCTATAAGCAAGCGAAATGGTTCCCGTCAAGTACGACGGATGCATTAGGTACTGGTACCTTCCTTTCGTATAACCGACCCCCGTTCATGTTTCTCTTCCCCTTGGGTTTTATCATTATTTTCCCTGTCCTTTGGGACTAAATAAAGTTCGGTGGCGACTCTGTTGTATCTTTGAGTGTGCGATTCACTCAGGTATAAACCAGCCATCTTCAGTCATTACATGATTTTAATGAATATTTGTGATGAATTCGATAAAATTTCAAGTTAAAGATGAGCTAAATATGAAGAAGTATGAAGAAAATGAAGAGGTCGAAGAAACAAAGCAAAATAAGAAATCACAAAGAAATTATGAAGAAACGAACATTTTTCAGCATAATTTACATCTTGACGTCTGTCTAGTAAATTGATCAAATATGGAGTTCTGTAACTCATTTTGAGACATGATTTTTCGCTTAATGCAGCTAAAAGGAATATCTAGCTCCTGGAACAATCACACATGTGATGTAAAGTATTGCGCGCGTGATGCAGTGTGTGCAAAATCGTGTGCACAATGGATAGTAATGCGCGCGCGATGGGTCTTTTTTTGGGCTTTTCTGACTGCTTTAAAAGGAGAATTTTGGTACTTTTTCAAGGGTTCTGAAATTTTACACGTGAAGGAAGGGTTTACAGCACTAGAGGGCATATTTGGAGAGCATTTGAAGTCATTGGAGGCCTATTATTAAAGGGATTTCTTAGGCAACAATCAGATTTGTATTTGGTATTGTAATTTGCACTATGAGTAGCTAAATCTCTTTAGGTTAGGTTGTGCTTGATGAACATATTTTTATACTGTTGGGACTTATGTTTGATTTGATATTGCATGAATAATTTGAGTTATAATTGTAACATCCCAAATATAACCCGCGCGATTTAAATATAAATTAGAGTAATTTCATAAAAATATATTCAGGATGTTACATAATTCATACAACAACTGTTCATATAACATGATATGTAACACATGCAATTCATTTAAAAATTATTTATAATAACTATAACAACTCAACATGTCTGAAATCTCAAGACTTTATTGAAATAGTGGAAGCGTCAACTTAAACAATCATTCATGGAATAATTATTTCCTCAAAACAAGATAAACAATAATTATTCTAGATATATCCAAAAATCTCTATCAACACATTAAAACACAACGTTCTCTGACCCCGGTGTTACACATCAGAGCAGAGGCCGACACTAAAAAGAAAATAGAAGACTTCATCTTCTACTCACTTCAACTCCTCTACTGTGAGTTATCTGCACGATGCCCATGTAAAGGTAACATTTAAATAGAAGGGGTGAGATATCATAATTAGATAAAGGAAAGCATGATAATTAAGCAAGCATCATATTATTCATGCACAAACACCCATTCCACAACATACAACTATAAAACAGAAGTTACAACCAACATGTCAACAAATCCAACACACCAACAAACATAAATAAAATGCAATGCATTAAAACTCACAACTCGACTCAATGCATGTGGTACCATCAATTCCTATTTCAGAACCCGATCCCTATTTCAGGATCACAATTCTCGTCGAAATTTCCATAATGTCGCTCACACCCCACACGGGCACATGACTTCCATGATCGCTCACACCCCACATGGGCACACAACCATCGTGATCGCTCACACCCCACATATACGCACAATCACCTCAACAACAACAACAACAATGATACGATTCCGCAATTAGAATGTGGATATGACGCTCACACCCTGCATGGGCACACGACTTATCTCACAACTCATGCAACCATGATATGCATAATAACAACAACAACAACGATCATCTAAACAATGCAACATGCCACTATAGGCCATCAACAACGACATGCCATACAGTCCAACAACAACGACATACAACATATCAAGCATCCACAAGGTATTTAGAACCATATCACACCACCACATAATGATAATAATGCGTTTAATACAACCAACAACAGAATCATTCAACATTATGTCACCGAAACAATGTTTTTACAAAGTTCGACACATCAGCATCCCGACGCTTCGAACGACACTCGAATTAGACTCCCGAAACAAAAGTTATGAATTTTTAAAGATTTTCAAAAATTAGTTTTAGTGTAATCGATTACCCCAAATGAGGTAACCGGTTACAGCCTGGGTGACCAGCTAAAAATGCCAAATAAACACAGTGTAACCGATTACCTAAATCAGGATAACCTATTACACCATCATAGTTTTCCCAAAAACGCTGTTTTCAACAATGTAACCGATTATCCTATATCTGGTAACCAATTACACCTGCAGCATAATCACTTTTATGCTGCTTATCAGTATGAAAAGTGATTTTTAATCCACCCCAACATCCCACTTTTCATACAAAACGTGTAACTCATTATTCTACTCAAAAATCAATTTTCATCAACACAAAAACCCAAATTTCTTTCCCCAAAAACACTCAGAATAATCATTTCGACTCTCACTCGCGATTTCACACAACATCACAACGACGACATCAATTAACCTTCAATTAAATGAGCCCACAACAGTAACAATTGTATCAATTTCATCAACAACAACCTTTCCAACATCAACGTAGAACGGCCAACGGAAAACAATCAGTTCAACAAATACCATTCAATCAAAATTATGACCAACAAGAAGAGAAATACAAAACCTACATTATAGAATCTACCCACCATGATCATCATACTATCCCTTAGATAATTAGAACCCCACCATTACCTTAGAGTTCTTCCAACGATTTCTTCTTCTTCAACAATGAAGTCTCTTCCTCCATTGTCCTAGCTCTCACTTAACGTCTTTTCTTCCTCTTTCTTCCAAAAACATGTTTTGACTAAGATTTTCTCTCAACTTCCCCTTTTCTATTATTCTCATATTATTATTATTATTATTATTATTATTATTATTATTATTATTATTATTATTATTATTATTAATTATACAATTTAAATAATAATAACAATATCTATTAATTATTTAAATTAGTAATATTCAACTAATATTATTTAATTAGCCACTCTTACCACACCACCAAGTTCTAAGCAATTGGTCATACACCTCTCACCCTTAAAGTCTATAGTTCTAAGGTCACTACCTTCTAAACAGGGTACCCCAACATACCAGAAACACCGATAACACACACACACACACGCACACGCACACGCACACACACACTCACACGCACGCACACACACACACACACACACACACACACATATATATATATATATATATATATATATATATATATTCACAATAACACATAATTAAATTACGGAAATGAAATGAAATAAGTCGGGGAGTTACAACTCTCCACCACTTAGAATATTTTCGTCCTCGAAAATTTACTTGATCCAAGCAACTTAGGATATGCTTCTCGCACCCGACTCTCCAACTCCCAAGTAATACTTCCACCGGCAGCGCCTCCCCACACTACCTTCACGAGAGCAATCTCTTTGCCCTTCAAGTGCTTCACCTCGCGGTCTTCAATCCTTACAGGTAAAGCCTCATTTGTAAGGTTATCCCTTACTTGAATATCATCCATCAGAATCACATGCGAAGAATCCGGAACATACTTTTGAAGCTGTGAAACATGGAGCACACCATGCAAATTTGACAAATTTGGTTGCAACTCCACTCTATAAGTAACAACTCCAACTCTTATTGATATCTGATATGGACCAATAAACCGAGGAGTAAGCTTCCTCGACTTCAAAGCACGTTCGACACCGGTCACTGGAGTAACTCTCAAAAATACATGGTCTCGCTCTTGTAACTCAAGATCCTTCCTCCTCTTATCATGATAACTCTTCTGTCTACTCTGCGAAGCTTTCATCTTCGCTCAAATCAGCTTCACCTTCTCAGTAGTCTGTTGAATAATCTCAGGTCCAAGCACCACACTCTCACCAGATTCATGCCAACACAGAGGTGTCCTACACCTCCGACCATACAAAGCTTCAAAAGGCACCATTCTAATACTAGAATGGTAACTGTTATTATAAGTGAACTAAATCAACAACAAATGACTATTCCAAGCACCTCCTTGTTCAAGAACACAAGCCCTCAACAAATCTTCCAAAGACTGAATAGTTCTCTCTGTCTGACCATCTGTCTGTGGATGATAAGTTGAACTCAACCTCAGCTTCGAACCCAGAGCCTCTTGTAAACTTTCCCAAAATCTAGAAGTAAACCCCGGATCTCTATCCGACACAATAATCAACGAAACTCCATGCAGCTTCACAATCACACGGATATAGATCTCTGCCAACTTTTTCAAAGAATAACTGATGTTAATCGGAATAAAATGCACCGACTTCATCAGTCTATCAACAATTACCCAAATAACATCATGCCCTCTTGGAGTATTCGACAACCCAGTCACAAAATCTATAGAAACACAATTCCATTTCCACTATGGAATATCCAACGGTTGCATCAACCCTACACGCTTCTGATATTCTACCTTTGACTTCTGGTAAGTCAAACAAGCATACACAAATTGAGCCACATCACGCTTCAATCCAAGCCACCAAAATAACTTCTTCAGATCCTGATACATCTTTGTAGCTCCTGGATGAATACTCAAGCTACTCCTATGGCTTTATTCCATAATCATCTTTTTCAATTCAGAATCATCAGGAATATAGATTCTATCACGGAATCTCAACACACCATGCTCATCCACTTTGAAGTCACTATCATCAATCTGATCAGTTCCAACCATCAAGTCTACCAACTTCACATCCAACTTCTGACTCTCATTAATATTATTGAGAAAATCATTGTTGATCTTCAACATACCCAACATCACACTCTACGGTGTTGATCGGTCGACACTGACGGATAAATCTACAAGTATAGAGCTGATCGTGTAGTTTTAAAAAGGTTATCGAACCCACAGGGACCAGTTTGTCAAACTAATGTTATCTGAGGTTGCTGTGCAAAGCTAAGGCTGGATGGGAACAGGAATTTAACGGGAAATAAGGACTGAAGTTGAAAACTAAAATTCAATACTAAAACGAGCCCGAAATGTGAATCTCGTGCATCGACGGAACTTATAGAAAACAGGTGCTAACTACGACTATGCTGCCAATCTGTAGGATAAACCAACTTAAAGGCTCCGCCTCACGCTCTTGCGGTCTTGACAAGGGTCATGTTTCCTAATCCCAAGATTTTGCTCTCGCTCGCCCGGTAACTAAGAAACACGGTTTGGAAACCGATACTATCCTAAACAACATCTAAATCTCTCTCGCTGTATTTAGATGTGTTGCCTAATTCCCACAATCCAGTTCACTCCTCACGCTCTCGCGGATCTCGGCTTAAACCTTAATATGCTTCTCACTCTCGTGACAAAGCAATGTTAAACAACCTTTCACTCTCGTGACAAGGCCACTTAAATTAAACTTGGAAATTAAAACCAAAATAACATACATTCTTCGATATCACACCTATCATTTCTACGGAGTCCCGCCAAATACGACGGTCCTCACATAACGGTCTCTAATTGTTTACTCAGACATAATTAATCCTAAGTCTACCAATTTTAAACACATAAAATCTGAATTTAACATGTTAAGCAATTTAAAGATAACAATTAAAGTAAGAATGTTGTAAAGTAAATAAACTTGAAAAAAAAATGCGGTAATGTAAATCTTACGAAAAGGAAATGAACTTGAATTAAATCTTCGATCCGAAACGGCACAGCAAAAGTACAAGAGAAATACAATTTTCAACAACCCCTCAATGCGAGTTATTGTTGCTTTTAGAGTAATTTATGCTTAAAATCTAATACAATTTCGACAGCGCTTCCGCGTACTATTTCCGACTCCGAAATCTGCTCCCAAGGGTCCTATTTATAGAAGGTCAGATTTAACAACTGTCAGATTCGAATTCTGGAGGGGAAGGGAGTTAGAAAACTCCTGCAGTGAAGAACTGCTCCCGCGCCTGTACGGCGAACGCCATGGGGGCATGGCGAATGCCATGCTTCGGGATCAACAATGAACACCATCAGGAGGCAATGGCGAACGCCATGAGGGCATGGCGAATACCATATCAGCTGGGACTGCATAATTTTCTGCTTTGCTGGATTTTTCTCGTTCTTTTGCTTCTTTTCTTTGATTCTTCCGGGATCTCGATTATTATTCCTGTAAACATAAAACATGATAAAAATAGAGTAAGAACAACAAGACTTGATAAAAATACGGACTAAAAATGTCCAATGTGAGCCTAAAAATACGATATAAATTTGTGTTGTCAAACTCCCCCACACTAAGAGCATTGCTTATCCTCAAGCAAATTCCAACAGAATTAAAACAGTGAGTGCAGTTCCAAATTCAAAAGCGCGACTGAAAATAACTAAGGTGCAAGGTTGCTAGGCTAATGTTAAACTGATAGGTACTTGTGAGATTTGGGTCGAACTCATGTTGTGTTGAAGGAGAAGCTTTCATGTGTATTTCGACAGGAGGCAAGTATGCAGTCGAAGCATGTTCACATGCTGATGCCTTATTTTTTACATACTGTAGTCGAAGTCTATTCTAGTATGTATGTATTGTCAAAATGTTATTCTGTCGAATTGGGCCTTGTGTTAAGGATCCAATTGTTTAGGTTTCTTGGGCTGCAAGTTACCTAGTTAGTCTATAAATAGGCTAGTACACTCAGTTTGTTGAGTGTGGCAAATTATGATATTCACTTGTAATCATTTGTGACTTTAATGAGAAAGTGAATAGTAAATAGAATTTATATTTGCCCAATCCTTGTTGTTCTTCCTTCTTCTTCTTCTTGTTTTTCCTTTTTCGTTAAACCCTAACCCTTATTTTGGTTCTTGATTATCAAGAAACCGTTTTATACTTTGCTTAAAGATATCATTTTTCACAACAAATTGGTGCGGTGAGCGTGGAGAAGATGTCTTCAACAAATTATGAGATCGAGAAGTTCACCGGAGTGAACGACTTCGGTCTGTGGCGCTTGAAGATGAAAGCCCTACTGGTTCAGCAGGGTTGTTTGGAAGCGTTGAAGGGAATGGCAGCCATGGATGCTGCTTTGACGGAAAGAGAAAAGACAGTAATGATCGAGAAAGCCCACATCGCGATTTTGTTGAGCCGTGGTGATAAGGTTCTCCGGCAGGTATTAAAGGAGACTACGGCGTCAGGATTTTGGGTTAAACTTGAAAGTTTGTATATGACCAAATCTCTGGTGAATCGTCTCTACCTGAAGCAAGCCTTGTATTCATTCAAGATGAGTGAAGACAAAGCTTTGACTGAGCAGTTGGATTCATTCAACAAGCTGATTCTTGATCTTGAAAACATTGATGTGAAGGTCGATGGTGAAGATCAAGCACTGTTGCTGTTGTGTGCTTTGCCCAAATCACATGCTCACTTCAAAGAAACACTCTTGTATGGAAGAGAGTCCCTGACATTTGAAGAAGTTCAAGCAGCCTTGTATTCGAAGGATTTGAACGAAAGAAAGGAGAAGAAACCTTCATCAGTTGGCGAAGGGTTGTCCGTGAAAGGAAGATCGTCAAAGAAAGATGGTAGGTTTGACAAGAAGAAAGGAAAGGCTCAGCAGAAGTCTTATAGTGGTGATATGTCTAATATCAAATGTTATCATTATAAGAAGGAGGGTCACACAAGAAAGGTGTGGCCTGAGCGCCTGAATAATCATGGAGGTAAGGACAATGGGAATGCAACTATAGTGCAAGATGGTTATGAATCATCTGATGTCCTTGTGGTGTCGAGTAGCAACTCTTGCGAAGAGTGGATTATGGATTCTGGATGTACTTGGCATATGACTCCAAACAAGAATGTGTTTGAAGAATTGTGTGATCAAGATGGTGGATCAGTGCTGCTGGGGAACAATAAAGCTTGTAAGATTACAGGTATTGGATCTGTTAGATTCAAGCTCCATGATGAGTCAATAAAGCTATTGAATGGGGTTAGGTATGTACCTGATCTGAAGAGGAATTTAATTTCTCTTGGTGAATTCGACAGAAAGGGATATGTTTTCAAAGGAGAGCAAGGTATCCTGAAAGTCATGAAAGGGTCGAAGGAAGTCTTGAGAGGCGTGAAAAACCAAGGCTTGTATACCCTTGAGGCTGAGGTTGTAAGTGGTTCGACAAATGTTGTATCCATGAAACCTGTGTCGAAGACAGAATTATGGCACATGAGATTGGGCCATGTCAGCGAAAGAGGCCTGGTCGAATTGGGGAAGCAGAACCTGCTAGGAGGTGACAAAGTCAAAAAGCTGAAGCTTTGTGAATCTTGTGTATTTGGTAAATCCTGTAGGGCGAAGTTTAACAAAGGCAAGCAAAGAACACATGGATCCCTTGATTACATTCATGCTGATCTTTGGGGCCTGCAAGGAATCCTTCACACTCAGGTGCAAGGTATTTTTTATCCATCGTTGATGATTATTCCAGAAAGCTATGGGTATTCATTCAGAAGACGAAGGATGAAACTTTTGAGAATTTCAAAAGTTGGAAGGTTCTGGTCGAAACTCAAACTGGCAGAAAGGTTAAGAGGTTGAGAACCGACAATGGCCTTGAATTCTGCAACGATGCGTTCAACAGTTACTATGTTGAGTCTGGGATTGCAAGGCATAAGACTGTAGCAGGTACTCCTCAACAAAATGGCTTAGCTGAGAGATTCAATCGAACAATCCTTGAAAGGGTTAGATGCATGTTGGTTAGTGCTGGATTGAAGAAGGTGTTTTAGGCGGAGGCTGTTTCGACAGCAGCTTATCTGATAAATAGATGTCCCTCGACTGCGCTGGAAATGAAGACACCTGAAGAAGTTTGGTCGGGTCATCCACCAGATCTCGAAAAACTGAGAGTATTTGGCTGTTTAGCCTATGCTCATATTAGACAAGACAAGGTCGAACCTAGAGCTCTGAGATGCATATTCCTTGGATATCCTGAGGGAGTCAAGGGTTATAGGTTGTGGTACCTAGAACCAGGTCACAAAAGATGTATCACAAGTCGTGATGTAGTTTTCAATGAGGTCGAAATGGCTTTCAAGAAAACTGGTGATGTTGGTCGAAGTGCAGAAATCTCTGAAGAGGAGCTGGAACAGGTAGAGATGCCTGTTGAGGTGGAGCATAGTGATGCTGAAGTGCATAGCCCGGATGAAGTCGAAGAGCAAGATGCTGAAGAGGCAGAGGAAACTGTCGATGACTACCTACTGGCAAGAGATAGGTCGAGAAGAGTCATCAAGCCACCTCAGAGACTTGGTTATGCAAATATTATAGCTTTTGCCTTAATCTCTGCAAGTGAGGTACTTGACGAAGAACCTAGAGATTACAAGGAAGCTATAAGGAGTCGAGACAAGACTGAATGGAGAAAAGCCATGGATGACGAGATGAAATCTCTTCATGATAATAACACTTGGGAGCTGATTGAGAAACTTGCAGGAGCAAGGTTAGTCAGTTGTAAGTGGATTTTCAAGGTCAAGGAAGGAATCGAAGGAGTGATGTCGAAGCGCTTTAAGGCAAGGCTGGTTGCTAGGGGGTTCACTCAGAAAGAAGGAGTTGACTTCAATGATGTGTTCTCACCTGTTGTAAAGCATAGATCCATTCGAATGTTGTTGGCCATGGTGGCAAAGTTCGATTTGGAAATTGAGCAAATGGATGTGAAGACATCATTTCTGTATGGTGATCTAGATGAAATGATCCTGATGCGTCAACCTGAAGGGTATGCAGAAAAGGGTAAAGAAGATTATGTGTACAAGATGAATATGTCTTTGTATGGCCTGAAACAATCTCCTCGACAGTGGAACAGGAGATTCGACAAGTTCATGGCATAAATTGGTTTCACTAGAAGTCAGTTCGATCATTGTGTTTACTTCAGATTTCGACCTGGAAACTCACTTGTTATGTTGCTGCTGTATGTGGATGATATCCTCATAGCTAGCAACAATGTTGAGGATGTAACGAAGGTGAAGGCTAAACTCAGTAAGGAGTTTGAAATGAAGGATCTGGGAGCTGTAGCCAGGATTCTTGGGATTGACATCCGGAGAGATAGAAAGCAGTCGAAGTTGTGCTTATCTCAGGAGACATACCTACAGAAGCTTCTCGACAAGTTTGGTATATCAAATTCAAAGCCTGTTGTGACACCTACAAATCCTCTATTTAAGCTCAGTACTACTCAAAGTCCAAGTACTGAAGCTGAAATAATCTAAATGAATAGCATTCCATATGCTAGTGTAGTGGGTTCTTTGATGTATGATATGGTCTGTACGAGGCCAAACATAGCATATGGAGTGAGCCTTGTGAGCAGAGGTATATGGCCAATCCTGGAAAGGCGCACTGGCAAGCTGTAAAGTGGATTCTCAGGTACATAAATGGGTCTCTGAAAAGAGTCTTGATTTATGGTGGAGTCTGTGATGGTGATAGCATAGTCGAAATCGAAGGATTTGTTGAATCTGATTATGCAGGTTATATGGATTCCAGAAAGTCTATTTCTGGATATGTTTTCACAATGTTTGGCACAAAAATCAGTTGGAAAGCGACGCTTCAGAAGGTTGTTGCCTTATCAACCACTGAAGCTGAATATATTGCCCTCACTGAAGCTGTGAAAGAAGCATTGTGGCTTGAAGGTTTTACAAAGGAGCTGAAACTTCAAGGTCGAAGTATCACTGTTAAATGTGATAGTCAAAGTGCAATACACCTGTCAAAAAATTCAGCTTATCATGAGCGAACTAAGCACATTGATGTGAGGCTGCATTTCGTCAGAGAGATAATCAAGCGTGGTGAAGTCCAGGTGCTGAAGGTTTCGACTGAAGATAATGCTACTGATATGATCACCAAGACATTGCCAAGTTGCAAGTTCTTCCAATGTATGCAGCTGATAAAGCTGCATGATGAAAGTTAGTTGATTCTCTTGTTGCTGAGTTAGATCCAAGGTGGAGATGTGTGAGATTTGGTTCGAACTCATGCTGTGTCGAAGGAGAAGCTTTCATGTGTATTTCGACAGGAGGCAAGTATACAGTCGAAGCTTGTTCACATGCTGATGCCTTATTTTTTACATACTGTAGTTGAAGTCTGTTCTAGTATGTATGTATTGTCGAAATGTTATTCTGTCGAATTGGGCCTTGTGTTAAGGATCCAATTGTTTAGGTTTCTTGGACTGCAAGTTACCTAGTTAGTCTATAAATTGGCTAGTACACTCAATTTGTTGAGTGTGGCAAATTGTGATATTCACTTGTAATCATTTGTGACTTTAATGAGAAAGAGAATAGTAAATAGAATTTATATTTGCCCAATCCTTGTTGTTCTTCCTTCTTCTTCTTCTTCTTGTTTTTCCTTTTTCGTTAAACCCTAACCCTTGTATTGGTTCTTGATTATCAAGAAACCATTTTATACTTTGCTTAAAGATATCGTTTTTCACAATAGTACTAAATAGTGAAAACAAGGATATCGTAACGACACAAATCCACATTTGCGGACAAAGACTCCCTTCCTATGCAATACCAATTTAAATCATGACATTATATCTCGACCTATATCCTTCATCCTATTTCACCTCTCTTTCATTCTCGCGCAATCACATTAAGCCCGTTACTCTTTATACTCACATGGTAATCGAACCTGTTTGTGTTATATGATCTCATTATTCAAAAAAAATTTCGCACATTATGCTTTCTTTTGCTTACGAATTTCAAGAGTCCGAACCTTTAGGCTAAATGGTCGGGTGAGGACCACCTTACTTAGTGGGAACATGTCTTTCATTCGATTTTTTCTATAAAAATCACATTATTCAAATTTTTAAGATCAACACATATTTGCATCGGTTCGTTACTTAGTTTGTACATAAGGATGGTGCTGACTGCTAGTATAAACTAATCAAGAGGTTACTTCTAAGAAACTAGGCATAAGGTCTCGACATAATACCTATTTAAATCAATATCACATATTTAGGGAATCTAGGGTGTAGAAACAATACCAATATTTACAAAACTTTCCCAAGTCTATCTAACATAAATTAATGATGAAGAGCAACCTATACACAAGGTGTCATGCCAATGAATCCAGAAAACTAATTTTTTTTCATTGGGGTAAAAAATAAAGGAGTTTTCAAACAAGCAAATAAAATAATGTAAAATAGGACTCAATAGCGCATATGACTAGATAAACTGGACAAACTGAAAAGTAAATACTGAAAAACATAAATAATGGGAAATAAAATAGTAAAGATCCCCCCCCCCCCCCCCAACATTTGAACTAAACATTGTCCTCAATTTTTTAGCACAAGGTGAAAGAAAGGAATGATAAAACCTGGTCAAGGGCGAGACGCAGACCTCTGTGCATGGATGCTTTGCCTCTGTGACGGCCTGCTTTACCCCACTCTGATTGTGGCACATGTCTGATAAAGTCTCTCAAATCACCCATCTCTAAGCGCACTCTGTTCATTTGCTTAATCAGGTCAGCCATATCATGCTGAGTCCTCTCTGCGAAATCTTGCTGCTGCTGGCCAATCTGATCAACAGTGACTCTGAGCTCCTCCTGCTCCCTCTGCATGCTACGGAGTAAAAGATCACGTTCGGCCTCCATGTCATTCTGATGCCTAAGCTCAGACAGAATATCATCCAAAGAGCTTCGTATGGCCACGTAATCATATTCCTCCTAGGACTGATGTGTACCTGCAAAAGAGTCAGTAGAAAAATGTGTTGTGCGTGAACGGCCGCTAGGTCCGGGTGTATCGGTACCACGGGTACGAGTGCGGGGCTGAGGTGTAGTAAATCCCATAACATTTTGGTAGTGTCTCTCAGCACTCTCCTGCTCAAGATTTGGGGTTTCGGTATCTACTATCCAATTAGTGCTAACACGCACGCTAATATCATTAGGACAAGGCAACGTGACTCTCTTAACTTCCCTGTTGCCTATCATCAGATGATATTTTCCATTGGGTAAATTCTTTGAAGGTGTGAAAAACACAAGAAAGGGGGGGTTTGAATTGGTTTTTCAAAATAAAAACTTTTCTTTTATACTGACCCTTTTTTTAATAACTCTTTAACTTATGAGTGAAAATCTTAATGAAGCTTGAAAGAGATGACACAGTATGTTTATACTAGTTCACTTAAGAATTTCTCAAGTTAATCTAGTCCACCCGCCAAGGTGATTTCGCCTCTCTCAATCAAGGTCTTAATCCACTAATAAATCTGATTAATACAATGCACAAACCTAACTGCTGGTGACTAACAACAACCTCTAAAACTTTCAAGTTTTATACTTCTCAAGAAATACAACCTCACTGGTCTTTCTCAAGGAACAACCTCTAAGATAACACGTCTTAGACTTCTCAAGAAATACAACCCTACAGGTCATTCTCAAGGAATACAAACCTAAGTTTGAAAGAAGTTTTGTTTACAAAGTATTGCTTCTAGCACAAGCTGAATATGTAAACTATTTTACAGCACAGAAAATGAGTTTTTTTAATGATAATAACAAGATAGAGCGTGTTGTTAAGCGGAGCTGTTGTTGTCATTCTTTGAGTCTTCAAGTCCTTTTATAGCTGAGTAAAAGTAGCCGTTGCAAGGTAATCATGACTATTGACGGCGGTTTGGTAGAAACGTGAGGACAAATAAAACCTTTTGTATCCTGTCTTGTCAGTATATCTTCGTTGACACTGTTACCAAGAAATCTTCATTTGAACTTTTGCACAGTTACCAAGATATCTTCGTTTGAACTTCGTTGCTTAGTCTTCTAATCTTCTTAACTTCAGAGGCTACCGCGAGCATGAGTAAGAAAGGAAAACTTAGCTTGATTCTTAAGATCTTCAAGTCTTGGAGTCCTCAGAGCAGCGTCTTCGGAGTCTTCAGCACTTGGTCTTCACAACCTTGTTCACTTAGAAAATTGTCTTCATATCTTCAGAGGCTTCAGATAGTATTTAGTTGACGCATGAGTAGAGAATATTGGTTGGGTCTTCAGAACCTTTATCAGAGAGTGAAAATCTTCAGCATTTGGACTTCGTTCATCAGAACCTCAGTCTTCATGTTTTTAGAACTTGTTTTCTTTATATATTATATCAGAGTCTATGATCTTCAGATTCGTCTGAAAGAGATTTAGTACATCAAGTGAAACGCGTAGGCAAAGTATTCTTTCAGCATTATGTCCACACCAATTAACGAAAGCATAACCTGTTTGTTACATTCTCAAAGTAACAAACATTAGTCTTACAAAATTGTTCATACAAACATACTCGTTTGATATCATCAAAACTTAGAAGTAATATTGCAGAACCAAATCTTGTTCTCACAATTTCCCCCTTTTTGATGATGACAAAACTAAGTATTTTGATGACATAATTTTGTACATAATGCAAGAGTAATAAAAGGTTTTAAGGAATACTTATCCTTCGTATGAGGTACTCCCCCTGAGTCTTAGACTTGGTGAATTTCTGTGGATGGACTCCCCCTGATTTCAATAGGTCAGATACTGAAATCAACATAGTC
The DNA here is from genome assembly GCA_022829125.1 of Lathyrus tuberosus. NCBI lineage: Eukaryota > Viridiplantae > Streptophyta > Magnoliopsida > Fabales > Fabaceae > Lathyrus > Lathyrus tuberosus. The sequence continues at coordinate 882,576 of JALAZF010000439.1, forward strand.
TTGATTCAATTTTAATTTCTTCAACAAAGTTCTGATTTTCTGAAGATTAACTTCATGACGTTTGAATCGGATCATAATTCTTGAAAAGAAAAATAATCTAATAGAAATAACAATTGTTAGCATGTAAACAACGTTGTTTTTTAGAGATTGACTATGAGAATCAAAATATCACATTCATTACTTCTCCCCCTTTTTGTCATGATAAAAAATAATTGGTGTTCAAGGGTGAAAAACAAAGATCTAGAATCTTTAAAAACAAAAGAAACACATACGAGCTTAGGTGTTTCCAGATGACATCTTGTCCAAAATCTTCTGAAGCATGCTTTGGACATTTGTATTGACAGTCTTTTGTTCTTCAAAATTTTCTCTGAATTTCTGTTGTTCTCCTCTGATTTCTTCAATTGTGTTCTCCAAACGCTTCACAGCAGGGTCAGATGAGGAAACAACTACAGTATCTTGCTTGGCCTTTTCCGTGGCTTCAGCTTCTTGCGCCAATCTGGCTTCTTCAGCAGCCTTTTCTGCTAGAAATCTTGCTTCTTCAGCAACTTTTTCTTTAGCTTCTTTCTATTTTGCGGCCAAAAACTTGAGTTCCCTAATCCGCTCTTCTGCTTCTGCTTTTTCCTTTGCCAACTGAACTCCAGCAGTTATAGTGGCGTCTGAGAAGCTTACAATTCTTGCAAGTTCAGAATCCAACCATTTCTGGAAGTTTTGACAAGAATTTTCGAGCTCTAGAGGCTTAACACCTGTGTTCATTTCTACACTTAACTTTGTAACCTTCTTTAATGCCTTGTTACAAAATTGAATAATGTATTCTTCAAGGGTTGTTGGAAGGGGTACATCATAGATGACTCTGGGGTAACTGAAACCATGAGAGGTTCATAATTTGGAGATAGAAGATCAGAGTGTTGAATTGAGGATTCAGCAACAATTTTCTGATGAAAAGCGTAGGACATCGGTGAGACAGGTATATCTGGTTGGATGATTGAGGTGGTTGTTGGTGAAGTGTATGTAGGAATTGCTTTGGATTGGATAGGTGTACTGATTGATGGAAAGGAATTGTGTGGATTTACATGGATAAAGATTGGTGATGGTGGAATTGAAAAAGATGGTGGCTTGAAGCTGACTTGTGGATTTGAGGTGGGAATATAGGTAGCTTGAGATGATGATGGTGTAGTAGCAATTTTAGTAACATTCAATGAAACAGAAGTATTGATAACAGACTTATTGGTATTCCCAAGAAGAAGAGACTGTAGAGTGGAAGTCTTAGAAGATTCAGCTTTGTTATCCTTCTTCCTTTTATTAGGCTTAGAATCTTCTTCAGTTTGCCTCCTCTCCCTCCTGGTAATATATTTAGGTTTTGGAGCGACATCTTCAATTCTGAATTTGGTCATGTCATGTCCTTCTTCTCTCATTATGGCAACGAATCCAACAATTGTATTTATATTATCTCATCTGTGATAGATGGGATAGTCTGTTACTGGAAGTCTGTTTTTGATCACAGTGTCGTGAGAGATAGACAAGGGTTTCACTTCAATTTTCATGACCATTTTCATATGCTTAAGGTTAACAGCATTGAAAGCCTTTCCTATGCTTGCAGTCAGGTATTTTGTATATTTGGCTTCTTTGACTAGATACTCCACTAAGCCACTTTCAACAAAGATATCAAAGAGAAGTCTTCCGAAGGGAATGTAGTTTACAATCTTCCTTTCCGGCGAGGCTGTTGTTCTTGTCTTACGTACCATATCCCTTAGATAGTAGAACAAAATTGATGGTAGACACATTTTTTGATTCTTGTGCAAATAGTACAGCATGTACTTTTGATTTGCATTGACGAAGTCCATTAACACTCTTTGAAGGTCTTGGATTGATACACCCAAAAATAATCTTATGCCAAATCCTCATGTTATCACACAAATCCTTGCTTTTATACTATGTTGTCCCAGATTGATAATTTTTGAAAATTGCTTTGTTGATGACAGAGCCAGATTTCTCGGTCTTTCCATAAACCCTTTTTCCTTCTAAGAACTTCATTCCTAGCAGATCTGAGTTTGACTTATCAGTGATAATAATCTTTTGTTCCATAACAAAGGAGACAACATGAAGATCGTCAGTTTCAGCTTGTCTCCAGAATTCTTTTACTAGATCTTTGTATGTGGGACCTCTCAGTCTGTCAAAATAACTTTTCCATCCTTGAGTGTTTAGTTGATCATTCAGGTTAAACCCATTTGCATGACGATTGTCAAAGTCAACATCTTGTTCCTTGAGAACGGTTAGCTTGTCTGCATAAATAACATAAGTAACTGAGGGTTTTCTTTGCGTCACATGGTTTACATCGATCGTGGGAAGAGATGATGAAGTCGACGTGATCGTTGCGGTGGTCGTGGAAGTTATAGAAGGTGCGATGGATGAAGAGGGTAACTCCTGAGAGGGATTTAGTGTTGCTTCAAATTCTTTGGAGAAGCGAACAGTTTCTTCTTGAATGGTGTTCATCATGGTGAAGGTTGAGATCGGAGAAGATGAAGATGGTGATTGAGTATTTGAAGGAGAGAGAGAGAGATAGAGAGAGAGAGAGAGAGAGAGAAAGATGATTTGGGGTTTTAGGGTTTCTAATCGAGTGAGAGTAGAAATAAGACCGTTCGAGTGAGTATTTAGAATGTTTTTGAAAACTAAGGGTATAAACACCGTACAGGGGATTAATAAATGAATGTAATAATGTTTTAAGTCAATTTCAAGAAAATTACTGTTCATTTGATTTGGATAAATGTAATGATTTAGATATAATGCAAAAATCATTTTCTAATTAAATGACATGTCATAATGACTTTAGAATCTGAACAAACCAAAAGTATTCATCAAAACTGAGACACTTCTTTCCAAAGTGGTTCTGACGATTTAAATAGTTACTTCCTCTGACTAAACATGTTCGATTCTGACGCACTCTTATTCTGGACAATAGTCCATTTTCAGATGCTTTAAAATAATTTGAAATCTATCTTCAGCCAAGGGTTTTGTAAAGATATCATCCCATTGATGGTCTATATCAATAAATTTTAAGCATAAAATTCCCTTCTAAACATAGTCTCTGATAAAATGGTGTTTTATTTCTATGTGTTTAGCCCTAAAATGTAAGATTGGATTTTTACTTAAACAAATAGCAGCAGTATTATCACAGAAGATAGGAATGTTACTCTCGTGTATCCGATAATCTTCTAGCTGATTTTTCATCCATAGCATTTGCGTACTGCATAATGAAGCGGATATGTATTCTGCTTCAGCTATTGAGAGAGCAATTATTGATTGTCTCTTACTTGACCATGAGATTAGGTTGTTCCCTAGGAACTGACAGTTTCCAGATGTATTCTTTCTTTCCAATCTGTCTCCAGCATAGTCTGCATCGCAGTAACCAGAAAGACTGTACTCTGATGTTTTCTAATTCATCAAGCCAAGGTTAGTTGTTCCTTTCAGATACCTTAGAATTCGTTTAACTGCAGTTAAATGAGGTTCTCTGGGATCTGATTAGAATCTAGCATAGAGATGTACGCTGAATAATATATCAGGTCTAGAAGCAGTTAGATACAAAAAAGAACCTATCATACCACGATACATCTTCTGACAAACCTTACCACTTGCTTCTTCCTACCCCATTATGCAAGTTGGATGCATTGGAGTCTTAGCTATTTTACAATCCATCATGTTGAATTTCTTCAGAAGTTCTCTGGTGTACTTACTTTGATGAATATAAGTAGCCTCTGGTTTTTTATCAATTTGAATTCCCAGGAAGAACTTCAACTCACCCATTAGGCTCATTTCGAATTTTGATTGCATTAACTTTGAAAATTCCTCGCATAAAGAAGGATTAGCAGAACCAAAAATAATATCATCAACGTAAATCTGAACTATAAGAATATCATTTTTGAATGGTTTACAGAAGAGAGTAGTATCAACTTTGCCTCTGGTGAAGTTATTTTCTAAAAGAAATTTGTTCAATCTGTCGTACCAAGCTCTGGGAGCTTGTTTCAGACCATAGAGAGACCTTTTAAGTTTAAAAACAAAATCTAACTTTTCTGAGTTTTCAAAACCAGAAGGTTGTTTGACATAAACTTCTTCTGATATACAACCATTCAGAAATGCACTCTTAACATCCATCTGGTATAAGATGCTTTTATGATTTACTGAAAAGGAGATTAATAATCGTATCGCTTCAAGTCAGGCGACTGGAGAAAAAGTTTCGTTATAATCAATCCCTTCTTGTTGACTGTAACCCCGCGCAATAAGTCTTACCTTGTTTCTGATGACTTCACCCTTTTCATTGAGCTTGTTTCTGAAAACCCATTTAGTACCAATTATATGGACATCTTTAGGTTTTGGGACAAGATCCCATACGTCGTTCTTTGAGAACTGGTTAAGTTCTTCTTCCATTGCCAGAACCCAGTCCTTGTCCATAAGAGCTTCATCAACTGTTGTTGGCTCAATTAATGATACCAATCCCAGAAGCATTTCTTCAGAGGGTTTGAAAGTTGATATGGTTATGATGGGAGCGTCCTTGCTACCCAGAATTAGTTCTTCAGGGTGTGAAGTTGAGATTCTCTTTTTCTTTTATTGTGGAGTATTAGACGATACATCAATGATATTGTGAGTAGGAACTTCTGGAGTTTTAACTTTATCTACCTTTTCTTTAGGTTCTGAAAAACTGATTTCTAAATCTGTAAACTTCTCAACTAACTTTGACTTTTCAGGGTCAAGCTTATCATCGAATCTGACATGAATTAATTCTTCCATAATCCGTAAGTCTGTGTTATAAACTCTGTAGCCTCTTGAGTGTTCAACATAAAACAAATACATCCAAAGGGGTGAAAATAAGAAATGTTGGGAATTTTATTCTTCCACAATTCTTAAGGAGTTTTATTCAAGATAGGTCTTATAGAGTTTCTATTTTGAATATAACATGTTGTGTTGACTGCCTCTGCCCAAAAGTGCTTAGCCATGTCAGTTTCTTGGATCATGGTGCGAGCCATTTCTTGTAAAGTTCTGTTCTTTCTTTCTACAACTCCATTTTGGTGTGGAGTTCTAGGACAAGAAAAATCATGAGATATCCCATGTGAATCAAAAAGTTTTTCAAAATCTTTGTTTTCAAATTCTCCACCATGATCACTTCTGACCTTGATGATTTTGCAACTCTTTTTGTTTTGCACTTGGGTGCAGAAGGAAGCAAACACAGAATGTGACTCATCCTTGTGTCTTAAGAATTTTACCCATGTCCAACGACTGTAATCGTCAACGATGACTAGTCCGTATTTCTTACCATTGATAGAAGCAGTTTTTACTGGTCCAAATAGATCAATGTGAAGAAGTTCCAATGGTCTAGAGGTAGAAACAATATTCTTTGCTTTAAAAGAAGTTTTTGAAAACTTGCCTTTCTGACATGCTTCACAGAGAGTATCTGAAGAGTACTTCAGATTTGGAAAGCCTCTGACAAATCCAAGCTTGTTCAGCAGTGAGATTCTTCTCAAGCTAACATGACCCAGACGTCTGTGCCAGACCCTTTGCTCTTCATTGACAGACAGAAGACACTTTACATTTTGATGTTTTAAATCTGATAATTTAATTTTGTAAGTATTGTTCTTCCTTTTACCATTGAACAGAACATATCCATCCTTTTGACTAATAGCCTTACAGGACGTTTGATTGAAAATAACGTCATTACCATTGTCACTAAGTTGGCTAATTGACAATAAATTATGCATTAGACCTTCAACTAAAAGAACATTATTTATAGAAGGAAGATTACCATTTCCAACAGTTCCGGAGCCAATGATTCTTCCCTTCTGATTTCCTATGAAACCAACGACACCTCCAGGCTTAAGTTTCAGATCTTGGAACATATGCCTTTCTCCCGTCATATGTTGTGAGCATCCACTTTCCAGGTACCATGACTGGTGTTTCAGTGGCGCCATTAAGGATATCTGAAACATACACTATCTTATTCTTAGGTACCCATTTTGTGGGTTATTTCACATTAGTCTCTCCAGAGGTTCTGACACCTTTGGATTTTCGTGCAGCAGGATAATAATGCGATATTTGTGCATAGTATTTGAGTTTGGAAGCTTTCTTCTGTGTCTGTGTTTGTGATATAACAGACTTAGAACCTTCTGGTTCTGGACATTTTAGTTTAGTGTCAGCACACACAAAATGTTTAGATAGAGGTATTAGTTTGATATTCTTGGTCCTGAATATCCTAGACCTCTGCTTCCATTTCTGCTAACTCCATAGATCATTGAAGCCATTTTACTTCTATCTATGCTTTTAGCAAGAAAGTGTTGAAAAGCTCTATCATATCTAACCACTTCATTAGTGTTGGTTATGTTGGAAGTGATCTCTTCTTCTACCTTAAGGACTTTACTTTTTAAAGCATCATTTGAGTTTTCTAAGAAAAATAATTTTTCGTTTAATTCTGAAATAGTTTGCTTGCTTTTAGTAAGATCCTCTGAAGGAACCACAAAAGTTTTTTTCAGAGTTTTATGTTTTCTTAGAAGGAGTTGATATCTTTCCATAAGTTCAGATAATCCTATTTCAAGTTCAGAGCGAGATAAGGAAGAAAGTACCTCTCTTTCGTCGTCAGAGTCTGATAGTTCTCCTTCTGATAAGACCTTGTTTGTGTTGGTATTTGCCATGAATGTTACGTTGGCATGCTCTCCATCAGAGTCTTCTTCTGACTCTGAATCATCCCATGTTGCCATAAGACCCTTTTTACTTTTCTTAGGTCTTCCATCTTTCTTGAACTTTGGACAATCATTCTTGATATGTCCAGGCTCCTTGCATTCAAAACATGTAACTTCTCTTCCATAAGTTTTCTTTTGACCATGTGTAGGCTCAGATCTTCTTCTTGGTCCTTTGAACTTATTTTTTCTGTATTTCCATAGTTGACTTATCTTTCTTGATATGAGAGATATATCATCTTCGTCTGAATCCTCTTCAGATTCTTCTAATTCTTCCTTTGCTTGATATGCCTTTTTCTTCTGATACTTAGCCTTTAGAGCAATAAATTTACCTTTCTTCTGAGGTTCATCTTCTTGAAGTTCTATTTCATGACTCCTTAAAGAACTAATTAGTTCCTCAAGACTTATGTTGTTTAAATCCTTTGCTAGTTTCAAGATTGTTACCATTGGTCTCCATTTGACAGGCAGACTTCTGATAATCTTCTTGACATGATCAGCAGTAGAGTAACCTCTGTCCAGAACTTTGAGTCCTGCAACAAGCATCTGGAATCTTGAAAACATAGTTTCCACAGATTCAGCGTCTTCCATTCTGAAGACTTCATATTTTTGGATTAGTGCAAGAGCCTTTGTCTCTTTGACTTGAGCGTTGCCTTCATGAGTTATTCTGAGGGAATCAAAGATAGACTTTGCAGTTTCTTTGTTTGTGTTTTTTTCATATTCCGTATATGAAATTGCATTTAACAGAATCATTCTTGCTCTGTGATGATTCTTGTAAGTCTTCTTTTGAGCATCTGTTAATGCACTTCTGGAAATCTTTTTGCCTTCAGAATCTACAGGGTGACTGTAGCCATTAACTACCAGATCCCATAGATCTAAGTCAAAGGCCAGAAAGTAACTTTCAATTCTGTCTTTCCAATAGTCAAATTTTTCCCCATCAAAGATAGAAGGTTTTGCACTATAAGAATCTCTTTCATTTGCGGTAACATTTAGTTCAGGTGCAACCATTGTTTTTCACACTTGGATCGGTACTGAACACTGTTAAGTACTTGATAAAAACTCAACCTTTTTATCATCTCAGAACCGGAGCTCTGATGGCAATTGAAGGTGTGAAAACCACAAGAAAAGAGGGGTTTAAATTGGTTTTTCAAAATAAAAAATTTTCTTTTATACTGACCCTTTTTTTTAACAACTCTTTAACTTATGAATGAAAATCTTAATGAAGCTTGAAAGAGATGACACAGTATGTTTATACTAGTTCACTTGAGAATTTCTCAAGTTAATCTAGTCCACCAGCCAAGGTGATTTTGCCTCTCTCAATCGAGGTCTTAATCCACTAATCAATCTGACTAATACAATGCACAAGCCTAACTGCTGGTGACTAACAACAACCTCTAAAACTTTCAAGTTCTAGACTTCTCAAGAAATACAACCTCTAAGACAACACGTCTTAGACTTCTCAAGAAATACAACCCTACAGGTCTTTCTCAAGGAATACAAACCTAAGATTGAAAGAAGTTTTGTTTACAAAGTATTGCTTCTAGAACAAGCTGAATATGTAAACTATTTTACAGCACAAAAAATGACTTTTTTTAATGATAATAACAAGATAGAGCGTGTTGTTAAGCGGAGCTGTTGTTGTCATTCTTTGAGTCTTCAAGTCCTTTTATAGCTGAGTAAAAGTAGCTGTTGCAAGGTAATCATGACAATTGACGGCGGTTTGGTAGAAATGTGAGGACAGATAAAACCTTTTGTGTCCTGTCTTGCCAGTATATCTTCGTTGGCACTGTTACCAAGAAATCTTCATTTGAACTTTTGCACAGTTACCAAGATATCTTCGTTTGAACTTTGTTGCTTAGTCTTCTAATCTTCTTAACATCAGAGGCTACTGCGAGCATGAGTAAGAAAGGAAAACGTAGCTTGATTCTTAAGATCTTAAAGTCTTGGAGTCCTCAGAGCAGCGTCTTCGGAGTCTTCAGCACTTGGTCTTCAGAACCTTGTTCACTTAGAAAATTGTCTTCATATCTTCAGAGGCTTCAGATAGTATTTAGTTGAAGCATGAGTAGAGACTATTGGTTGGGTCTTCAGAACCTTTATCGGAGAGTGAAGATCTTCAGCATTTGGACTTCGTTCATCAGAACCTCAGTCTTCATGTTTTCAGAACTTGTTTTCTTTATATATTATATCAGAGTCTATGATCTTCAGATTCGTCTGAAAGAGATTTAGCACATCAAGTGAAACGCGTAGGCAAAGTATTCTTTCAGCATTATGTCCACACCAATTAACGAAAGTATAACCTGTTTGTTAGATTCTCAAAGTAACAAACATTAGTCTTAAGAAATTGTTCATACAAACATACTCGTTTGATATCATCAAAACTTAGAAGAAATATTGCAGAACTAAATCTTAATCTCACATTCTTAACTAGGCGCATAGCATGGCAATGGGTAAGATCAGCAATCAAATCCGGCAATGACTCAAGGGGCTCAAACTCTCTATGCAATCCTAAGGCTAAGGCTATGGGGGTAATGATCCCTATGACACAAATGGAGCCGCCCGCTCTACCACTGACAGATAGGAGGTGTGCAAGTAAAAATGGTGTCGGGTTAACCTTGGTCTTGGAAAGTGCACAATAAATGAAGAATAAATCTTTGGAGTTCACATTTCATGTGTTCTCCCGTCCAAAGATAGTGCTAGCAAGGATTCACTGGAAATACCGGATGGTTGGGTTGTGGATGGAGGTGGATTTAAGACCTTCCCAAGTGTCGGAAGTCTTATTAGTGATTTTGTGCCAAAAGTCTAGAGCATTAGGTTCCCACTCACTCTCTAAGGGTGTCTGAGTAGCGTACTCCGGACCGCTAGGAAAACTAAAGATATTACCTATCTGCTCAAAGGTCAGGGAGTGATCTACATTAAACATTCTAAATTGTATGGAACCATCAGTACGAGACATATTCATGGACAGATGCAAAGAACTCAAAAACTCATATTTCAGTCGAAAGTAAGTATTATTACTTATGGAACAAAACTGTGACACACCTAAGTTTGTGATCATCCAATTCACGCTATCGAAGAGACCTAAGGTCTGGACAATAATGGTGTCCGGGTATCTTATTACAACGACTGCCCTCTTTCGCAGCTTGAGAAAGCTAAAACGCTGGCTCTGACTAAGGACAGTTTCAGGAAACTCAATGCCCACGTAGTCGATGTTAGTAGCGACTCTATGAGGCATGGTGGCAGAATGAAAGTAGTGAGAATGATTGGAAAAGTTTATGAGTGAAGTGTATGTCTGAGGGGTGTGAGAATGATGATGGGTTTTATGAATTTATATGCAAATTTTTGTAATGTAAATGGTTGGTGGATATGATGGATTAATGGTGGGTTAATGAAGTAGTTGGAAGGGTGTTTTGGAAGTGTATAAAGGTGATTATATGGAATTTTTGGGAAAAAACACGCAGGAATTTGAATTTTGCGCAGACTGTAGGTTCCAATGTAATGGCGAACGCCATTAAGCACATGGTGAACGCCTTGTGTTGGGAATGGAAAAGATCAGGAAAATTTAACTGATGGTGAATGCCATCAGGATAATGGCGAACGCCATTATTTTGGAAGGTGCGAATTTTCGTTGTAGGTATGGAACAGAAGGCAAAACCTACTTTAAAAATATTTTTCTTTTTGTTGTTGTTTTGATTCTACTGAAAGTATTAACATAAACTCTTAACAAGCCATGAAAAATTCAAAACTTGCTAATTAATAACAACACAAAGTTACGGAAAAGGGAAATTGCATTAATTGAAATAACAGAAGTACATACAAAGTTCATTGTCCGCATACCGCCAGTGTACAACAGAATTGAAAAGAACGAACAATACAGGAATGAAACACTGATACATTAAAGCAAAATCCTAGTCTACGAAAAATAGGGAAATGAGTACAACTGAGACTATCCATGGTGACGCCTCATCTGAGGTTCAGCAGGACGACGGAGCGAATAAACGATTTGGAAAAGATGGTCAAATTGCTCATGAACTACATCCATAAATCCCAAGAAATCCACACGAAGAGATGTTATCTCTCCACGGAGGAAATCTACTTCAGCTTTTAGAGCATGAATAGCGGTAACAATGTCAATAAGTGGAACAATCGGCTGAATAGCAGAGCCAAGGTGGAGTTAGAGACTCGTTCTGACCTTCCAAATCGTAGAGCCAATTTTCCTTGTTATGCACACTAGTTTTCTCATGATTCGACAAGGTGAAGTGATGGACAACATCATTGTCAATCAGAAGCTCAAATTCAGCTGGACCAAGATTAGCAATAATTCCTTGGTTGAAGCAGAAATTAATATTCATGGGGCGATAACTACCAAAAACACGGGTACAGTTCAAGTGGTACCGTAATCCGATAGCGTCAGCAATCATAGTAATTAGGCCACCAACAATAATAGCACCATGAGACTCATGAGAGATCTTAGCAAAGTTAGCCAACATAAAAGGGGTTGCAATAACAGGTTTGCCTTGAGAGTAAAGCTCACCCTTAGAGACAGATGTTACATTCTCTTCCTTACCAAAAAAGGTATGAACCAATGTCTTGTGGAAATACCTTATGCCAGGATTATGGATACTCTCAGAAAACATACCATTCGGGTCAGGATTGGAATTATCGGTCAAAGTACCCCCAAAATTGGTTCAGATCATAAGCAGTAAAGGCATCCTCAGGAGTTTTAGTTATGGCATCAGGCCCATTAGGAAATCCTAATAGGTCAGCTAACTCATGATGTGTAAAATGGTATTTGTTGCCAAACAACCTAAATGTAGCCAACCCACGGCCAAAACCGAAACCTCTGGTGGGATCATAGTATAAGGAGCTCAAGAACTCCAATGTCAGGTTGTGGTAAGTGCTAAATCTCTTCCGGACGGAGAAATCATCCCACCCTAGCTGGTTAAGCAGGTAGGTGACACTATCACGGATGCCAAGGGTGGTCATAGCTGGGTTGTCAGGATAGATAGACACAACAAAGTCTCTTTGTGATAGAGCCTCAAAACGGCGCCTCTGGACTTCGTTCCTAAAGGTAACTTCATGGTTCTCAAAAGGCTGCATTCTCCTAGAGTAAAGTGTTATCCTAAAACGAGCTACCCTGAAATAGACAATGATTTCCTATTAGTCAAGTTGTACCATAAACATAGGTTAGTGAGAAACAATAATAATAATAGTAATAACAATAGTAATAATGATAATAATAATAACGTAAATGTAAGTATTCATAAAAGTTAACAATTAATACAAGTAAAAGTATAACAACAACAATAAAATAATAACAAACAAAGATCGTGGGCTGCCTCCACGGAGAGCTTCGTTTAATGTCGGGAGCTCGACATTGATCTAGAAAGAAAATCATCCATCGGGAGGAGCGGGCAGCTTTTCCAACTTATAACTAGTGAAACATTCCTTGTTCTCTATGGTGTGGTAATGCTTAAGTCACTGCCCGTTCACAATGAAAGTTTCGTTTGTTTTACCTCGAATTTCTATTGCTCCACTTTAGAAAACTCTCACAACCTCAAAGGGGCCAGACCATCGGGAACGTAACTTTCCTAGGAATAGCTTCAGTCGAGAGTTAAAGAGAAGAACTATGTCTCCTTCATTGAACTCCTTCTTTGCTATTCGCTTATCATGCCATCTCTTGGTTCTCTCTTTATAGATTCAGGCATTTTTGTAGGCATCCAGTCTAAGTTCCTCGAATTCATGGATATCTAAAATTCTTTTCTCCCCTGCTACTGCGTAATTCATGTTTAGGGTCTTAATGGCCCAATAGGCTCTATGCTCTAATTCTACAGGAAGGTGGCAAGCCTTTCCATAAACCATTTTAAACGGCGTGGTTCCTATCGAGGTTTTGTAAGTTGTCCTATAAGCCCACAGAGCCTCATGAAGTTTAGTAGACCAATCTTTCTGGAAGTTGCGACAGTTTTTTCTAAGATTTGTTTGATCTCCCTATTTGACACCTCGACTTGTCCACTGGTTTGAGGATGATAGGGTGTTGCTACTCGGTGTCAGACTCCACATTTGAACAAAAGCTTCCCAAAGACATTGTAAATGAAATGGGAGCTGCCATCGCTAATGACAATTCTTGGTACACTGAACCTAGAAAAGATTATGTTTTTAAAGAGCTTAATCACCACTCGTGCATCATTCGTAGGAGAAACTACTGCCTCAATCCATTTTGACACGTAATCGACTGCAACGAGTATGTACTTATTATCAAAAAAAGACGAAAAGGGTCCCATGAAATCTATACCCCATACATCAAAGACTTCTACTTCTAAAGTTCCCTTCTGTGGCATTTCATCACGTCTAGAGATGTTTCCAGTGTGTTGACACCGGTCGCAGTTTATAATGGTGATATAGACATCCTTCCAAAGATTTGGCCAGAAGAGACCAGATTGCAGGATCTTTGCACATGTTTTAGAGGTACTTGCATGCCCTCCATAAGGTGCAGCATGACAATGAGATATGACCTCAGCTACTTCTAATTCAGGGACGCATCGACGAAATATTCCATCGGCGCCTCTCTTGAAAAGTAGGAGTTCATCCCAATAGTAGTGTTTAAGATCATGGAAAAACTTTTTCTTTTGTTGGTACGTTAAGTCTGGTGGAAGCACCCCAGCTGCTAGGTAGTTCACAAAGTCGGAAAACCACGGAAGTGTGGTCTTGGTGCATATTGATTCTACTACTTCATTAGTTTCTGAGTCATTAAATATCAAGGAGCATTCAACTGTTTCACTTTCGCTTTCTAACTGGGCTACTAGTCTGTCATAGGGGAATTCGTTATTAATTGGTACTTCTTCGGGTCTCAGATCCTCAATCCTAGAGAGATGATCTGCTACTACGTTTTCGGTACCTTTCTTATCCTTGATTTCTAAATCAAATTCTTGTAAGAGCAAAATCCATCTCAAGAGTCTTGGTTTCGCATCTTTCTTGGTCAACAGATATCTAAGATATCTAATTGCGACATGATCGGTATAGATTATAATTTTTGCTCCCACTAGGTAGGAACGAAATTTATCTAAAGCGAACACAACTAACTGCAAGGAGTTTCTTTTCGGTGGTGGCGTAGTTTATTTGTGCATTGTCCAAGGTTTTACTTGCATAGTAGATAGCATGAAGCTTCTTATATTTTCTTTGTCCTAGGACAGCGCCTACAGCGTAATCACTAGCGTCACACATGATCTCAAATGGTATACTCCAATCAGGTGGTTGCATGATTGGTGCCGTAATAAGAGCGTTTTTCAGGTGTTCGAATGCTTTCAAGCAATCCTCATAAAAAATGAACTCGAGATCTTTCATTAACAGCTCAGTCAGAGGCTTTGTGATTTTTGAGAAATCTTTAATGAATCTCCGATAAAATCCGATGTGTCCTAAGAAACTACGAATTTCTCTAACTGTTTTTGGAGGTTGAAGGTTCTCTATAATTTCTATTTTTGCTTTATCTACTTCAATACCTCTGTCGGATATTACATGTCCAAGAACTATTCCTTGCCTTACCACGAAATGGAATTTCTCCCAGTTAAGCACTAAGTTTACTTTAACACATCGTTCAAGCACCATCTCAATGTTTGATAAGCAATTTTCGAAACTTCCCCCACATACAGAGAAATCGTCCATGAAAACTTCTATTATGTCGTCTATGAAATCCGCAAAGATCGACATTATACATCTCTGAAATGTTGCGGGAGCGTTACACAATCCAAACGACATTCGTTGATATGCAAATGTACCATAGGGACAGGTGAATGTAGTCTTTTCTTGGTCATCAAGGTGAATAGGTATTTGAAAGAATCCTGAGTATCCGTCAAGATAACAAAAATATGAGTGTTTAGCTAGCCGTTCAAGCATTTGATCTATGAAAGGTAAAGGAAAGTGGTCTTTACAAGTGGCTTTGTTTAGCTTCCTATAATCTATACACATTCTCCAACCAAATTGAATTCGCTATGCTACTCATTTGCCTTTCTCGTTGCTAACAACTATAACACCTCCCTTCTTCGGTACTACATGCACAGGGCTGGCCCAATTACTGTCAAATATCGGGTATATAGTTCCTGCCTCTAATAGTTTTTGCACCTCCTTTTTAACTACATCACTTAAGATGGGATTTAATCTCCTTTGATGCTCTCTAGAGGTTTTACAGTCCACTTCTAGCATAATGCGATGCATACATATAGAGGGGCTTATTCCTTTTAGATCTGAGATGTTGTAACCTAAGGTCGCGGGATACTTTCTTAAGACATGTAACCGTTTTTCTGTCTCTATTTGTCCTAAGTTGGCATTGACTATTACTGGTCGCTCTAGCTCAGTGTCTAGGAATTCATACCTTAAATCTTTCGGTAGTGTTTTGAGTTCTATAGATGGTTTCTTTGGGCATGGCATTGGATCGGGTGTAAATGCTAGGCATTTCCTTAGACTGTCATCTTCGTATGGCTCGCGCCAATTATCATCTTCGAATATTAGAGGTGCAGGAATCTTTAGTACTTCAGTATACTTAGTCGGTTCCTTCTCCATTTCTCTAACGCATTCGTCGATAACATCTAGGAAACAACATGAATCATCAATAGCTGGAGCTTCTAGGAATTGGGCCAAGATAAATTCAACTTTCTCTTCCCTAACTTCAAAAGTTAGTTTTCCTTTCTTAACATCGATGATGGCTCCGACTGTTGCTAAAGACGGTCTTCCTAAAATAATGGGTATGATCAAATCTTCTTTAATGTCCATTATCACAAAATCAGTAGAGATATAGAATTAACTTATACGAACGGGCACGTTCTCTAGCATACCAACATGATATTTAACAGAACGGTCCGCTAGTTGTAATGACATTTTTGTCGGCCTCAGTTCCCCTAAGTCAAGCTTCTTGCATGTAGACAATGGCATCAAGCTAACACTGGCTCCTAAATCTCATAGCGCTTTGTCTATGATAGATTTTCCGATTACGCAAGGTATGGAAAAACCGCCCGGGTCTTTCAGTTTAGGAGGCATGTTCTTTTGAAGTATAGCGCTACACTCAACAGTGATCATAACGGTTTCATTATCCTTGAGCTTTTTCTTATTCGACAGGATCTCTTTGAGAAATTTTTCATATGAGGGCATTTGTGTAATAGCTTCTGTAAAAGGTATGGTTAAGTTTAATTGCTTTAGAAGTTCAACGAATTTCTTAAATTGCCCTTCATTTTTGGATTTGGCGAATCTTTGAGGATAAGGTACGAGTGGCTTGTATGGTGGCGGAGGCACGTAAGGCGTTTCTTTTTATGCGGCCTCTTCACCTTTATCTTCTTTATTGCTTTGTGGTTCTTTTACTTTTTCAGTTCCCTTTGATAAATTTTGGTGCATGGCTGAATTTTGGAGTCTCGGGTCAATGAGTCCATTGTATTCTGTTCCGCTTCGCAAAGTGATAGCATTAGCATGACCTTTTGGACTGGGTTGTGGTTGGCCAGGAAATGCTCCAGTGGGGCCTGCTATAGTTCATTGTTGTTGGGCTACTTGAGAGATTTGAGTTTACAACATTTTGTTGTGAGTAGCCATAGCATCAAGTTTACTCGACATTTGTTTCATCAATTCGCTACACACACAAAACCAGCTGATCAACCACTGGGGCGCAATGCCAATTTAAATATATAATAGCTTTGATAAAATAAATATTAAGTTTGCTTCTAGTTTTGAAGAATGGCGCCATGTCTATCACCTTCAACTTCATCATCTTCATCAGATTTTTGAGACCTCTAACTCCATTAATACGCAACCATTTTGGATGATGTAAAAATGAAATTTGTCTATTTTTGAACGAGGAATTGAATGGTATTATTCAATTTTATTTAAATTCAAGTAATTGAAAGAAAATGGTTTGAAATCGTATGAACCTTAAAAAAGATAATTAAAAATTAAATTCCATATGTGCAAGATATGAAGCAATTGATTGAGGGAAAATGATCAATAAACTATCAGAAACACATTGGTAACTTGAAATGATGTTTATGATGCATGAATTAATGAGTTCAGTTTTGATGAAGCTTACCTTGCAAGTGAGAATTGAATTCTCTATTGGAGATGTTACAGATGTCTTCTGATGATCTGGATAGCTTTCTTAGGTGTTATGGATTGTGTTTCAAGCCTTGGAATGATTTGAAACTCCCTAGAACTCTTGGCTCGAATCCATCTGCATGTTGAAGCAAGTGAGATATGGAGATGTAGATTATGGTGTTACAGAAGTGATTTAGAAGTTTATATCACTTCTATAAGGTATATATGATGTGTTTGGATCATTGGTTCAAGCTGCATTGCTTTCTATTTCAAAACCCGATAGTCACTACTTAAGAATTGGAATTTTGATGCACAAGAGGGAATTCAGAGAAAACAATGTTGGGATTGTTTTGGTGTGTGTTAAATGATCAAGTATGAGCTTTATTTATAGGTGAATAGATTTGTCAAGCATGAACGATTGGAACTTAAAGGATAAGAACTG
The DNA here is from genome assembly GCA_022829125.1 of Lathyrus tuberosus. Classification (NCBI taxonomy): domain Eukaryota; kingdom Viridiplantae; phylum Streptophyta; class Magnoliopsida; order Fabales; family Fabaceae; genus Lathyrus; species Lathyrus tuberosus. The sequence continues at coordinate 899,793 of JALAZF010000439.1, forward strand.
AATTCAACAGTCTTGGCTTAGCATAATTGCTTCTTACACAAGGTACAATAGCTATCCCAAATAGCTTAGTTATGTATTGACTAAAATCACATTCCTCAGTCCTTTTAATTATTGTTTATGTGAGCATCTTGACTAGAGGGAGTGTGAATCTTTAATATGCACTATTTCACATTATTACCTTTGAATCCAAGGCATATATGCCAAAACTTATCAATTTTAAAATGAGAAGCTTCTTGGCATCTTAGCCTAATTTTGCAGGTTTGGTCTGATGTAGTATGATCATATTGAATGTATATGGCATGATGATCATTAACCTTGACTCATAAATCGTGTATGGCACATAAATCTTCAAACTAGTTTTTGAAAACAGGTGCAGCAAGGTGGTTTGAGATGGCCATATCTCTTGGTTCAGTTGGAGTTTTTTCATGCTGGTGAGCTCTTTGAAATGTTGATACATTATGCTTCAACTTTGGTGTTTACATTTGGAATTGGATCAATGTGGATCATGGAGAAAAATGACCTCAAAGTTTGGAAAAAGTGAAACATATTCTGACTTGAAAATTTCATTAAGTGTTGGGAAAAAAATGTCCATTTTCATGTATTTATGATTTGGATCAATCCATGACTCAAAATCCATGAGGATTTAGAATCTTTAGTAGTTGACAAATTTGAAGTATGTCATGTGAACTTTCATTTGAGCTTTGGATGGGAGAAAAAGGATTTATGGTTTGGGAGTTATGACCTTGCAAAGTTGGTACCAAATCCATTTTGTTCCATAACTTAGAAAAATTTAAGTTTCTTATGGTTTCCCCTTTTTCAAGTTACCTCACTTTTCTTGATTTTTCTTGATGGATGATGATCCAAACCATGAGTTAACATTGTTCTTGACTTAAGGAAGCCTTGCTTGTCAAGAAATTCAAAAAGTCAAACTTGACTTTTTGACACAGTTGACTTTTTGTCAGATGAAATTTAAACTGTGTGATCCTCTATGAAATCAAGTCCTTGACCTAATTAAAACCTAATGGATAGATTCCATAAGTGTTTTAGAGGGTCTTGAATCATGTCCCAAGGTTTGGGAACATGTCTTGGTCAAAAGTCAAAGGTACAATTGACTTTTTTTATCAGGAAACCCTAATTGGCCTAGATGAATTTGAATCTTTGTATGGCTTATGAAACAAGTTCTTTGAATCAATCCAATATTATAAATGGACCAATATGATGTATTGGAGGTCTTCAAAACACTTGTTGATATCTTGGCTCATGTCTTGCTCCAAAAGTCAACTTAGGGGTGAATTAGGTCAAGAAACCCTAATTCCTGATTTTTGATGAATGCATCCCCTGAGGATATTTTGACTTGATGATTGGATCCATGAGGTCCTTTGGAGAATTTTGGATCATGTTTTAAGATATTGGCTCATGCCCAAATTAAAATTTTCATCTGGAGGCCTTAGTCGATCAAAACCCTAATTTGGTGACATTAGCGATCTTGAGGCTTAATCCACTTGGAATGCTGCAATCTTGTGCTTGATTCTTGATATGGGAGACCTCTTGTTTCTTCATGGGTGTTTGAGAGACTAGAAAAGTTGAAGATCATGTCATTTCTTGATTGATCTTTTGTCTAAGCGTTCTGAGAGGGTTCAGAACCCCACTTCTTGATTGTAATGAAGGCTCAACAATCCTTGAGGAGATTGATGAGGTATGATGGCATATCCATATTATGGTAATGATCCTCATAATGATGGGAAATATTGTGGTCAAAATTTGGGGTATGACAGATGCCCCAATTTAATCTTCTTGGACCCGAAGGTGTGAATGGCAGAGATATTCGCAGATTCAGGGTGTAAGAGGATTAAATATCGGAATACCCAAAATTTTGACTGTGGTTATGAATAGTAGTTTGCTCATACATCTTCTTTTGCTAAGCAATGTTACTTAGAAAAGGGTAAAACTTCCCCTCGATCCTGGTCTTCAGCCACGGAACCGGTCTCAGTTTCTTTTGAAACAAACTTCCCCTCGATCCTGGTCTTCAGCCATGGAACTGGTCTCAGTTTCTTCTGAAATAAACTTCCCCTCGATCTTGGTCTTCAGCCACGAAACTGGTCTCAATTTCTTCTTGTTGAATTCCTTCCTCGACAAGAAATGCTATTTGTAGCGGTCTACATCAAACTTCTCACCGAGTTTTTAGTAGGGAGACGCCATTTGATGGAGAAAGATTTGATGTCAGACTTGCTAGGGAAACCCATTTGTCTGAACTGCAGAGGTGTGCAAACTTTTCTGTGGGAGAAACGAGTCTCTTGAGAGACTGCTTTTTGTTTGGTGAGGTTACATCATACTTTTCTTCGAGACCTTTTCGGAGAAATACCATGTGATGTAATCCAATTTTGAGGTGCTGATGACTTCTTTAACATTGAATTTCTTGGGAGAAAAATCGATGTATTACCAAGAGTCTTTGGTTAAGAGGCTTTCTTTGGGGATTTTCCTTAATCTGGGAAACTGAAAATATCATCTTCAATGCTGAAGAGCAATGTTCCAAAAGTGCCTGTCGAATGTCTTCTTGCCTTTCAGAGATTCAAGTTATCAAAGTGGTCGAGGACAGTCTCCAATCCAGAAATAAACTGGGGAGAGATTGTTTAGACGATACATTTCCTGACGAGGAAAGAACTTAAACTGGGATTTTGTCCTATCTGACGTGGAAAGGAAAACTGACAACTTTATTGGCGAGAGGACGTTTATCACTTGGGGATGAATATGACCAAAGTGATAGTAATGCAATATGAATATGAATATAAATCAATTATGCATGATATATGTATGTTAATGCTGACAAAATAGATGCGACATACAGACTAGTGAATGAACTCGACTGGATACTCGGCCACTGCGGGGGGATAAAAAGTATCATTGGTTCAAGACATCAATCCTTTCTTGCTTTAGGAGGGGTAAACCCTACTGGAAAGAGAAAATCATCAATTGGTCTTCAGAGGTAAGAACTTTGCTGGGGATATTAGATGGGACATCACATCTGAAACAGTTGATCCTTCATTCAGGTGTACTGGTTTAGAAGGAGTACTTTGATTCTGCATTTTGAGGTTTGATCACTCCCGGAGAAGCCATCGATGTTCCTTTTTGTGTTCAGTAGTAAAAAAGAATTTCCATCTTTATTTTAAAAGCAAAAGAAAATTTGAAAGTTAAATTCATTTTTTTTTGTTTCAAGAATCGTTGATCAAGTTAAAAATGTCATTCTGTAAAGCAAAATAAATGAGAATTGTAAACAAAAGCACTAGGGCTCAAATTCTATTGATAGAATGGTAATCAGCCAAGCGCGTGATCCCATGGAGCATTAAAAAGTTTAGAAAATGGTAATTTAACGAAAAAGGGCTACATTGAAACATAACAACCGCTATCCTTCTACCAACTTTGAATTCTGGACATTCTGAGCCTCTGCCGAAGGTGACCTTGACTGAAGTCTTTCGACGGAGGGTGTTACCACTGGGGATTTAACCTTGTCAGACGTAGTTACTTGCCATAAATCCCTAATTTTTGCCTAGATTTACTTTTGAAGTTTTCAATCTATCAGGATGATTTTCGCTTATGTCTCTAATTTTTGCCTGGATCGCCCTTTTGGAGTAGTTACTTGCCATAAATCCCTAATTCTTGACTACAACAACATTTTTGGGGTAGGTAAACTCCTCTCCATCCATGGTGGCAAGTCTCAAGGCACCGCCTGAGACGGTTTTCTTAACAACGTAAGGGCCATCATAATTCAGAGTCCATTTGCCCCTGGAATTAGTGAGAAATTATTGTATCTTCTTGAGCACGAGGTATCCTTTTCTAAAGATGCAGGGTCAGACCTTTTTGTCAAACACTTTCTTCATTCTTTGCTGATACAGCTAACAACTGACCGTGACATAAAGCTGTCATTCTTTTTTCTTCGATTAGGTTCAGTTCATCGTGTATACTCTGACACCATTCAACTTCTGTTAGCTTAGCTTTCATCAATACCCAGATTGATGGGATCTCTACTTCTATGGGGAGCACTGCTTCCATGCCATATACTAGAGAGAAAGGGGTTGCCCCTGTTGAAGTGCGGACAGATGTGCGATAACCGTGAAGAGCAAAGGGTAACATCTCGTGCCAGTATTTGTAGGTTACAACCATCTTTTGAATGATCTTCTTGATATTCTTGTTAGCCACTTATACGGCTCTGTTCATCTTAGGCCGGTAGAGAGATGAGTTATGGTGTTCGATCTTGAACTCAGTACACAACTCTTTCATCATCTTATTGTTCAAGTTGGATCCATTATCAATAATTATTTGGCTTGGAACACCATAATGGCAGATGAGATTGTTTTTGATAAATCGGACCACCACTTGTCGGGTTACGTTGGTGTGTGATACTGCTTCGACCCACTTGATGAAGTAGTCAATGGCTATCAGAATGAACTGATGTCTGTTTGAAGCTTTGGGTTCAATCATGTCGATTCCCCATATAGAAAAAGGCCATGGAGAAGAAACAACTTTGAGATGCATTGGCGGTACATGGATTTTGTCTGCGTATATCTGACACTTGTGACATTTCCTCATGTACTTGTAGCAATAGGATTCCATTGTCAACCAATAATATCCTGCTCTCAGAATTTTTCTCGCCATCGTGTGTCCATTAGCATGAGTACCAAAGGATCCTTCGTGAATCTCTTTCATTAACACGTTTGCTTCTTGTTTGTCTACGCATCTGAGCAAACCCATGTCAAAGTTTCTTTTGTAGAGTGTATCACCGTTCAGAAAGAAGCTGCCAGCCAGTCGTCTGAGAGTCTTCCTATCTTTTCTCGATGCCCAAGGTGGGTACTCTTGTTTTTAAACGAAGCACTTGATATCATGATACCAGGGTTTATCATCGATGACTGCTTCCATTGCGAAGATGTAAGCGGGCCTTTCAAGGCGCCTTATGTTAATCTTAGGTACATCGTTCCATTGACTTACAGGAATCATGGAAGAGAGAGTGGCTAGTGCATAAGCCATGTGGTTTTCTTCATGAAGGATACGATGAAACTCGATTATGTTGAAGAATGGTAACAACCTTCTTGCGTAATCTTTGTAAGGAATCAGCCCTGATTGGTATGTGTTCCAATCTCCTTTGATCTGATGGATAATCAGGGCTGAGTCTCCATACACATCCAAATTCTTAATCCTTAAGTCAATAGCTTCTTCGAGACCCATGATACAAGCTTCATATTCCGCCTCATTGTTTGTGCATTTAAATGTCAGTTTGGTAGTAAAAGGAATATGAGTACCCTGAGGTGTTACGATAATTGCTCCAATTCTGTTTCCATAAGTGTTGACGGCTCCGTCGAATATTAGTCCCTATTGGGAACCTGGTTCTGGCCCTTCACTGGGTAGCGGTTCATCGTAATTTTTCATTTTTAAGTATATGATATCTTTGTCTGGGAAGTCAAATCCGACTGATTCCTGATCGTCAATTGGTTAATGAGCCAAATGATCGACTAAAATACTTCCTTTGACGGCTTTCTGAGCATGGTACTCAATATCGTATTTCGATAACAACATCTGCCACCGGACAATCCTTCCCGTTAGAGCAGGCTTTTCAAAGACGTACTTGATCGGATCCATTTCGGAGATTAACCAAGTAGTGTGACAAATCATGTATTGGCGAAGACGTTCGGCTGCCCAAGCGAGAGCACAACAAGTTTTCTCAAGCATAGTGTATCGAGTTTCACAGTCTGTAAACTTCTTGCTTAAGTAGTAAATGGCAGACTCTCTTCTTTTGTTTCGTCTTGTTGGCCAAGCACACAACCCATGGAGTCTTCCAAGACTGTTAAGTAGATGATCAATGGTCTTCCCTCCACTGGAGGAGACATAATAGGTGGATTCAACATATATTCTTTGATGCTTTCGAAAGCTTTTTGGCAGTCTTCTGTCCATACACAACTTTGATTTTTTATGAGTAGTTTGAAGATCGGCGCGTATGTCGCAGTCATGAGGGATATGAACCTTGAGATGTAATTTAGACGTCCCAAAAATCCTCTAACCTGCTTTTTGGTCTTCGGAGAAGGCATTTCTTGAATGGCCTTGACCTTGTCGGGGTCAACCTCGATTCCCTTTTGGCTGACGATGAATCCTAAGAGCTTTCCCGAGCGAACACCGAATGTGCACTTATTAGGATTCAGGCAGAGTTTGTATTTTCTCAAACGCTCGAATAACTTTGATAGGTGTTCCATATGCTCTTCTTCTGTTTTAGATTTGGCAATCATGTCATCGACGTACACTTCTATCTCTTTATGCATCATGTCATAAAACAGAGTTGTCATGGCCCTTTGATAGGTTACCCCCGCGTTCTTCAGACCGGACGACATTACCTTGTAATAAAAAATGCCCCATGGGGTGATGAATGAAGTTTTATCCATATCTTTCGGCATCATTTTGATTTGATTATAGCCCGAGTGTCCATCCATGAAGGAGAAGACTTTGAATTTTGTTGTGCTGTCTACCAGCATGTCAATGTGTGGTAGGGGGAAGTCATGCTTTGGACTTGCTTTGTTCAGATCACTGTAGTCTACACACATTCTGACTTTTTCGTCTTTTTTCGGAACTGGCACTATGTTGGCTAACCATTGAGGATATTCTGAGGTGACGAGGAAACATGCGTCGATCTGCTTATGTACTTCCTCCTTAATCTTGATGGCCATATCTGGATTAGTCCTTCTCAGTCTTTGTTTTACTGGCGGACATTCCGTTTTCAGCGATAAGTGATGTTCCACGATGCGGGTATCCAACCCTGGCATGTCCTGATAGGTCCAAGCAAATACATCTGGAAACTCTTTGAGAAGTTTTATCAAGTCTTCTCTGAAATTTGGACTGAGCAGTGCCCCAATCTTAACTTCTTTCTTTTCTTCCTCTGAACCCAAATTGACCGTTTCCAATGGCTCTTTGTGAGGCTCAATAGACCTTCCCTCCTGCCTGAGTAATCAGGAGATCTCTTATGGAATTTCTTCGCCCTCTTCTTCTTCAACCTCAAATACCGGGAATTCAAAGTTGGGAGAAGGCATTGGATCGTATGTTTCAATGGGGTTTAAAACAAGCAATCTGCATGACGTGATGATTCATTTTTTAGCAAAGACAGAGAGAATGCAAGAGTGTGTGCAGTGTATTTTCTGAAAAATGCTTGTTTTTATTTTGGGCTATTTTTAGGATTACCATTTTCTGAAAAACGAAAAAGTGAAAACAACAATAAATGCGGGAATTCAGAATGACATTATTTATTCATGATTTGCCGATTCTCGAAATACAACCCTATAAAACAAAAATATGTCGCTTTGGGCGAAGCGAAGAGGGATATTTACAGAAAGGTGAGCCCAATAAAAATATTCGTTTCACCTGGGCAAGGTGAAAGGTTAAAACAAAGATGGTAATTACTTAGACTTATGGATGACTTTCGATACATCGACAGCAACCTAGTGGCGCCGAACTCCTCTGTGAATCACAAAGTCTGGTATCTTCCTTCTTGGTTTGTCTTCAGAAATAACGCTGATTTCTGGTGGAGTAGGATCATTGAAGTCTTTTTCCCATGTAAAGTTCTCATAGGAGAATTCTACTGTCGTATCTTCCATAGTGCTTTCACTCTCAAGGGGATCCCCCCAACCAGTTGGCTGGATGTCCTCGTATCTGATACGAGAGCTTTCGGGAGCAGTGTATTTGACTAGGAAGTCATACTTGCTGCTTGGCTGTCCCAAGGTGTCCCATGTTTCTGAGGTGAATGGATGAGTCATCTTCCTCAATGACGTTGATTTCAGGAAATGCATAGTTAATGAATTCTTGTCCTGCAAACTTTGCAAATTCATCACCGTGGTGTCGGATATTTTTGGAATGTCCTGAGTAATGATTCTATGATTCTGTGGGGACATGGGTATTCTTTTCAATATTGCTCAGCTGATAGGCATCGTCCGACTAACTCTTCTGCCCCAAGTCTTCTGTGTACGGCTTCCTGATAGGCAAGTCACCCAGGGGATCATAATAGTCATAGTCAAAGTTGTCTTTCATTAGATTGTCTTCCTCTAATGAATTGGGTGGAGCCCGACATCCTTCAGGATCAAAATCTCTATAGTTCATCCTGACACCTGACCTTGGTATACATCTTGGGCTTTGCTTGGGAAAATAGAATGGCGTGAGCGCCTCTCCCTAAGACATATAACGGTCATCATTGAGATAAGACTTCCACTCCTCATCCATATTAGAGGAGTCACTCTCATTGATGGTGTGTACTTCTTGAGACACTGGGTGGAGGAAACCTCCGCTGCGGAAGAAATCCTAAATGGGACGAAAACTTTCGTCTTTCTTAGTAGTCTGGGTACAGGTTAAAGAGAAACCAAGACCTTTCTTTATCTTGTTATCAGTAGGAATTACAATCTGTCCCCATCCTTTTGTGTCATTAGTCTTGATTACTTCGAGAGCGTCCTTGTATGAGAAATCGATGTCCCTCTTTCTGGTCGATTCTCATTGCTCACCGAGAGTGCTTGGAACTGGGTTCCAACAACCTCATCTGGTTCTACACAGGAGAATGATGATATGTTGCTCAGGATTAAGGCCTGCTCTTCGTATACTATGACTAATTTTTCATTCTTGATGAACTTCAGTTTCTGGAGAAGTGTCGAAGTGACTACCCCAGCTTCGTGTATCCAAGGTCTTCCTAATAAACAACTGTATGCTGCCCGAATGTCCACTTTGCCGATAATTGTTTTTCTAGATCCGTCAAAGGCTTTGACAATGATCTCACGGCCTCTCATCGGGGCTCCTTGAAATGATAGTCGTATCAGAGTTGACTTTGGAATAACATTCAAAGATGATCCTGTGTCCACCAGTATGCTGGCTAAAGCATCGTCTTGGCAGTTGACTGTAATGTTAAGCGCCATATTATGATTCTTGCATTCTTTCGCCATTTCTTCATCACTGAATCCTAAGTTGTTGCAGGAAGTGATGTTGGAAATGATGTTGTCAAATTGTCCTACCATCACGTCTTGTTCCACAAAGGCTTTCTCTAAGACTTTCTGTAGAGCTTCCCTGCGAGCTTCTGAACTAAGCAGGAGAGATAATACAGAGATTCGAGACGGAGTTTGCAACAATTGATCCACAATGTTGCATTCACTTTTTTGGATGAGCTTCAGCATCTCATCGTTGTTCTTTATAAGTTCTGGATTACTGGATTGACCGACTTGTTAGTCAAGAACTTCTGTTTGAGGCTCATTTTCTTTGGCAGGTTCTCTGATTCCTCTGTTGAAGATCCGACCGCCTCGGGTAACTCGACTGATGTCGGCAATGTTCCCGATGGAGGGTAATGGAGTTTCTTTTCCGTTCTCGATGGTCGTTGCACCATACTTGTAAGGGATAACCTTTATCTTACTTGTACGTTATTGGACCTGGGAGGTAGATAACCACATGAGCTTTTTGATTTTTCTGACCATCGTAGGCAGCCTCGATTGGTTCCTGGTTGGGAACTTTTCTACTATCAAGAGGGATCTTTGATTCATTGAGTAGAGGGATTATGGCGCAAACGTCCTCGGTTATTCCATGATCGGAGATTATGAAAACACTTTTGTTCTGATTAGGGAGGTAGTCTTGTATCATGTTAATCGACCCAGAACTCGAACATGGTCGAATCTCCTTTCGGTCCAAATGATTTTGGAGGGCTGCTCGTACGAGATAACATCCTTGGTTATTTTCCGAGCATACTCTACAACGCTCATAATTGTGCGGTGGTACCTGACCATACCCACTTTGTATGCAGTGAATCTTTACTAAATCTGTTTCCAATAGGAGTACATTGTGAATTTGATAATTGTTGATAGATTCTCCTTCTATCAAATTCACTGTAGTCTTCTCATGTTGCGGTAACAGGTTCGTCTAAACATTCGGGTTAGTATCTTTGAAAGATAAGATCTCGTTCCTGACAAGCTTCTATACATCAGACTTGAAGCTGAGATAATTCTCAATGTTGTGTCCCGTTCCTCCTTGATGGTAAGGGCAAATTTGATCTGCTTTAAACCAAAAAGGTGGATTTTCTGGTACTGCGAGAGGAGTCATGGTTTGGATGTGCCCCTTGGCCTGTAGAAGTGGAAATAGTTCTGCCTACAACATCGGTATAGGTTCGAACCCTGATGGTCGTGTAGTACGATTATTGTTGTTGTACTGTGGACGAGCCTGCTGAAAAGGCTATTTCGGCCTTTGCTGATACTGTTGTTGATTTGGTTGGCTCTGAGCAACCTGAGGTTGATAAGTTGGAATTGGCGTTGGGTTGATAGCGGGAGTTACCGCCGCTAGTGGTTGATACCTTCATCTTTGCTTTCCCAAAGAGACATTACTGATATCCTGCTCTTTCTTCTTTTAGAAAGCACTACTGTATCTCTTAGTACTGCTAGATGGCTCTTTATCTTTGACCAATCATCCTTCTCGGAATGCTTCTTCAAGGCGTACTCCCAAGTTCACCATTTCAGTGAAGTCACTGGGCGCACTGGCGACCATTCGGTTGTAATAGAACGAGCTCAATGTTTTCAGGAAAATCTTGGTCATCTCCTTTTCCTTGAGAGGGGGACAGATTTAAGCAGAAATTTCACGCCATCTCTGAGCATACTCTTTAAAAGTTTCTTTGTCCTTTTGTGACATTGCTCTAAGCTAATCCATATCCGGTGCCATGTCCAAATTGTATTTATACTGCTGAATGAAAGCTGCTCCGAGATCTCTGAAAGTACTGATCTTAGTGCGATTTAAACCCATGTACCATTTAGTGCGGCACCGGTTAAACTGTCTTGGAAGTAATGGATCAGTAGTTGTTGATTGTCTGTCTGAGTAGACATTTTTCGAGCGTACATCACCAAATGAATTTGAGGGCAAGAGTTGCCTTTGTATTTTTCAAAGTCAGGCACCTTGAATTTGTGCGGTATCTTTACATTAGGGACCAGACAGAGGTCTGCAGCGTCCTTTCTGAATAAGTCTTGACCGCGAATGGCATGCAGTTCCTTCTGCATTTCTAAGAATTGTTCCTGGAACTCATTCATTCTTTCGTACATGTCTTCATTTCCACTAGAAATCGCTTGTGGAATCTGTCCTTCCGGGACAGTGTGTACCACTGGTTGTGGTATAGACATTATAGCGGTGACCCTTGGCGCTTAAGTGCCCTGAAGTTTGTAACCTTCAGGAGTTGCTGTCGTAACCTTTGCATCTTCACTTTCCCGAAGTTTGTAACCTTCAGGTCCAGTGGTTCCTACTATGGCTTCTGGGTCTTCAGTGACCGGTGGGATATATTCTTTAGGTATAAAGTTGAAAGGCATGCCCTAGGGGCACCCTTTAGGCATGTTGTACCGAGGATGATTCTCATGTGTCTCCAATATGGGTGTAGATGTAATCTCTGAGATCACAGTTCTTTGATGTTGCTGCTCCTGAGCTGCGGCCAGGGTTTGCATGTTGCTGTGAAGTTTCTCTAAACTTTCCTTTGGAGCGTCGATTTCTTCTCTCAGCTCTCTATTCTTTTCCTCGAGATCATCCATTTTCTTTTGTCGATTAGCCCTGGTATTTTATGAGTAAGACAGTTTGACTCTAGAATTGTGACACATACATGAGACTCAAGGAGAAGAAAAATGCGTTATGTGAGAATGATGAATGATATGCTAAGACATATTTTTTTAGTGTTTGTTTTATTCAAAAAGAAACTTCAACAAATAGATTGCAAATATCACACAATGGGGAAGACCCCTTTTATTGAATTCAAAAGATTGCAGTATTTTACAAGGAAAAAGTACAGTATTTTACAAAGTGTTGTAAGGAAAATGTCTAAGCTCATGGATCCTGAGTTCTCTCTAAAGAGAGCTCAGATGCTGGTTCCTATATTTTCCTTTTCTTTGATCAGTGCTCTTCATCCGTTGTCGCATCGACGGTCCTTTGCCAAGTGAAAGGAGCGAGCAAATTTATTCGGTCTTCCTGACTTTCTATAGCATGCTTCTCTAATATCTCAATCAGAGCATCCTTCTCTTTTAATAGTTCCTGAATCTTGATACATTCCAAATTAAGGATTTGACATTTGTTCTTCCAAGAGCTCTTTTTACGTTGAACTTTGTTGAGAGCGACCTGGAGTATTTCTGCATCAGACCTGAAATAAAGAACAGACTCCTTTAAAGGAAAAATTTCTTGATGAGGGTAAGGTATCCTCAGCTTGAGGGCTCTAGTTTGCACCCAGTGGAGATAAGGTTCCATGGAGGTACTATTTGGTCTTCCCAAAGACTCTCTGCCTTTCCTGTGAATATGTTGCCAGGCATGCACTATTTCCATCTTTAGTGCCCTGTCATTTTCTCCTTCCTTGAAGAAAAGACCTTTCAGATGAACTTTATGTGGGATATTCTTCATCGGGTATCCGAGTTGACGGCGAGCTAAAATTGGATGATAGTTGGTTCCTCCTTTAGTTCCAATGAAGGGTACGTTAGGGAAATTTCCACATCTGTCTATAATCTCTATCCCTTCGTAAATTCGATTGTACCAATCTATGTCAGAATTGGTAAGAGACATAATCCTTTGTGACCAACGTAGAGTACTATTGTGCTCCCAAAAAGCAGCAGACTTGGGCAAATGGAAAATGAACCATTTGTAGAGTAAGGGTACACAACATGTGATCATTCTTCTGCTGTATAAATTCCTTAAGTGTACAGAATGATAAGCATCTGTGAGCAAGGTTGGCACGGGGTTTCCTATCAGGAATATCTTAACAGCATTGGTATCGACAAAGTTGTCAATGTTGGGAAAGAGGAATAACCCATATATGAGTAGGACAAAGATGTCTTCGAAGGCAGTTATGTTTCCTATACTAGCAAAGTATAGAGCTTTCTCCATCAAGAATTTAGCCAGTAAACCCTGAATTCCTCCTTTAGTGGTCATGTGAGTCCTAACTTCTAACTCGTCCAAAGAGATTGCTCTTGCAATGACCTGATTCTTTGGAATTTCTTCCAGTCCAGAAAATGAAGCTTGATCAGTGATAGGTAAATTAATCAGGTGGGAGTACTCTTCCAGTGTTGGTGCGAGTTGGTAATCCGGGAAAGTGAAGTAGTGGTAAACTGGATCGTAGAACTGTACCAGCATAGACAGGACTCCTTCAACCACATTAACCCTTAACAGAGACAACAGTCCTTCGTGATTAGCTCTGAAAGCCTCGAGATTGGTAATCATCCTTCCCAATTTCCTTAAGTCTTTTAGTTTTGGAGCCTTGAAGATGTACTTGTGCGTCTTTCTTCTACCGAAATCCATAACGCAACCTCTGATATTTGCAATTATTGTTTTAGTTCTTTTGAAAAAGATTTTTTCTTGTTTGAAAAGAGTTTTTTTAATGAATGCATGAATGCAGCACACAAAAACATTTGAAAACATGGGTTCAAGGGTTCAACGTCACGAGCATGGAGTCATGGCTCTACCCATCCCCAAAGGTTGTACTATTTTGGTCAATTTTTGTACCTGTAGAACGGGTTCTAAAAGGTTCCCAAAGTCATTGACCCCTCCTAAGGATACCAACAGCAAGCTGATTCACTCGAGCGAGTTGTAATATCCTAGGATGAATCTCATTTGAGTGTAGTATCGCATATTAACTATTCCTGATAGTCACCGCACAACCAAATGGCCATATGGTTAATGTCTACTAAATCCTCAGGGTCATGGGTGCCGCACTGGGATAGACAATGTTTACACAATAATCGGTCGTTTAACATCGATATTTCCGCACGGGTACCTCGACTGATTTAGTGGACTGCCAAGTTAGCTTGGTCGGGATTCACTCCCTATAAGCGTTTCCTGGATATGCCACCACTTACCTTAATCTTCTCTCAAACTTTCCACATGCGTATTAATCGCATTCCCAGTTGTCGCTCCCAAAAGATTCACATCCAACGGTACAAACGCGAGAGTGGCGCAGAAAACACAGAGTCGCCAGCAATGTGTATTTATCCCGAGAGAGGGAAAGGAAACACTGCATAAACCTGAAGAGAAAGGGAAGGAACATGGTCTCACGACCAAGAGAAACGGGTACAGGAGTCGGTTACGCGAAGGGAAGGTGTTAGCACCCAACACGTCCATCATACTCGATGGGATCCACGCTTGTTGTCTGTATCAAAGGGTGTCGTCGTCTGGAGCTTCACGGCTACTGGACCGGAGACGAAACGAGAACGGAAAGAACGGAGAAACGAAGAAGAAAAGAAAAAGAAGTGACTCGATAGGACGGTATCGTTGTCCTAGGCTACGTACTCCCTCAGTACAATGGGAAAGTCAGAGTCAATGTAGTTCGGACGGGAACTGTGGGGGAAGGTTGCTCGCCAAGACAATCACTGTCTTGTGCCTACATATCCTCCATCGGACGAGAAAGAGGAATCAGAGCTGATGTAGTTCGTGGGTACGACCACGGATGGGTAAGTGTTTTTTACGTGAGCGACGAGCTCTTTTCTGAAAATGAAGTTTGAAACCCAACAATCCCGAAGGACAAAAAAGATTTGAATTTGTTTGGTGTTTTTTAGACAGAAGTGTTTTAAGTTAGTTCGTAACTTGCATTGCACCAAAGTCTATTACATAGGAACGAATACTTCGCGTATCATCCCCAACAGGATGTACACTAGGTACTCTAGAAGGATGAAGGGAAACCCCTCATTCTCACTTCCCACGCTTAAGGCTCGTGCGCAATACACGTTAACTTTTATTACGTGTTTTGAAGGAGTTTTGAGATGAGAAGAGAGAAGACACAAAGGAAACTCTAAGGAGAACTAAGAGTCCTAATGTTATCATGCATGGGTAACCTATGGTTATTGAGGCTTAGGAGAGATGACTACCTAAAGCCTAATGCTAATCCTACTCCAAGCTTAATCAAAAATTAAGTTGGACTAGGTAGCTCTAAGGGGAAAAGAATCCAAGACTTAATCAAGTCTTGAGACTCAAGGGAGGAAGAGAGTGAAAGAGAGGGGAGAAGCATCTTAAATGCTAAAGCAAACACAAGTATGAAGGCTTAAAAGAGAAAGAAGAAGTTAGAATGTGGATGACTATCCACATCCCATTCACTTACCATTAGTCCCTACATGGTTAGCAAAAACATACATAAGCAACAATAATACAAGTGAAACCCAACAAGGAATAACCCAAAGAGAAATGGTTACAAACCAAGTGAAACTCAACCAAGTCAGAATGTACACCTTAGAGGTGATCCATAATGTTTACCAAACAAACTCACGCAAAGAGAATGCAAACAAGTGGCAAAACATCCAAGAAAGTCATCAAAGAAGGAATAGAAGAAGAATGAGTGGTTATGCAAGGTGATCATGCAAGAATGCTTCAAACAAAATCCAATTCAGAATGTGGATGACCTAATCATGTGCCTAAACATGTTATACAAGTGTCACTCAAGGCATTCAAGCAAGTATCCAGCATTTAGAACCATTAGAAGAAGAAGAAAGAAGCATGTAAATGAAACATGTTAATGGATGCAAGATGAAACATGAATAACGTATGACATGAATACAAAGCTTCAAGGTCAGAATCATACATCAAATTAGAGGCAAAGAAGTGATATGGCATGGCATACACAAACCAAACACAAGTCAAGAAGAGGCATAGATGAGAAGAAGTGAAAAGATAAGTCAAAAAGAGGCATGTAAATCAAACATTAAACATGTGCACAAAATATGCAACAACCTCATACCAATGACCTATAATTTTAATCAAATTACTTATAATGATTCAAACATGGCTCATGAAGTCAAAGAAACAATCCCAAACAATGGCACAAGTGCCCTCTCAAACAAGTAACCAAACATGATCCAAAGATATGCATAAAAGAGATCTCAAACAAAGAGCAATCAAATAAATAGTAAATCAACTTCAGAAATTACCAAATTAATTCTCAAAGCATCAAATCCATAATTAAACATCATATTAAAAATTCAAGCAAAAATTCACAAGATAAACACCTCAAACAATTACGCAAAGTCACATAGAAACTATGAACAAGTATGCAAAAGAGAGGGACTAAAATGCAATATGAAAAAGTTTTAAAAATGAAACAAAAATGTTTTTATGCACTTCAATATGTTGATGAAACAATTCAAAAAGAATGGGTTCAATATCATGTATAGATGATGAGAAATAAATTCTACAAGTAGAAGTGTGCACAAATGAGACAAACCACAAAGAAATTAAACAATTAATTAATTCAGATGCCAAAACAAAATAGAAAAAAATAAAAAAAAATTTGGAAAAATTTTATAAAACTAAAAAAAGCTTCATGAATTTTGTCATAATTTTTGAATGCATAAAAATGATTTAAAAAAAAAATAAAATGCAAAACAACAATTAAGAAAATAAAAAGAAAGAAAATAAACATGGAGGTGCAATCAGCAACAATTCACGTTGAAAAATGAAAGTGGGCTCAGACTGGGAGTGTGGAAAGTAAGGTCCAAAACAAAAGTCCACTAGCGAAATCAAATAATCTCATTGAATTCAGTCAAACAATCAGACTCAATATCAGCCACAAGATCCATCTAAAGCAATCAAGTAAACATGATCAAAGGTCATGATTAAAAGCACACCACAAAGAAAGTACACATGCACGCACCAAAACACTCAGCACACAATAGGAACCCACGTGATAGGCACATGCACTTTTTAATTCGCTGGCATAATAATATCTACATGATTCATCAGACGTATCACATTAAGTCAACAAATCAAAGATTAATCATGATCAAGGGCTGATATCCAACGCACATAATAACACACATAGGCTAGCACACACGCAAACATTAAAAAAGTCAGAAAAATAAAAAACGTGGCAACACGAGGGCCCTTGGATCACAACAATGGACGACTGAGACTTCATCTTCTCCACTTGAACCCTCCACCGGCCGGAACACAAACCAGACGCCGGAGCCCTAGCTCCGGTCGTCTCCTCCGGTGAGCACCATCATGAAAAACTCCAGAAATGTCACATGAATATACCAAATTGACCAGAAAATCATGAGGATCACAAATATCATGCTCATTTCAACAAACAATCAACATACAGACCAAATCGAGCAAAATAAAGTTTGGATCCTAAACTTAAATCACCAAATACTCTCATAATACACGTCCAAACTTAAAATAAAATAGATCATCATGCTCAGCACACATCACAGATTATTATGCACACTTACAATTAAATTTCTATGAGTATGAAATCAACACCAACCTGAACCTTGTAGAACTTGAAATACACCAAGAAAACCCTCTGGAAGCTGCAGATCTACTCCTTGGAACCTCTAATTGCAAAATAAATGCAATTAGAGCTTGGAATCGTGCTAGATCTTGAGGTTTGAACTTGGATCCTCTTGAACTGAACTTGATGAAAACCTCAGTATGAGCTTCAATCAGTGGTTGATTCTTGCTCTATTCTCTTCACTGATCAAGAATGTGAAGAGAAATCTCAAAGAAACTCCAAGGAGAGTGAGTTTCGAAGAGGGAAAGTGTGAGAGCAAAAAATCAAAACTGAGCAAATGAGAGTCTCTGACCTAGCTGTGAGGGTATGAGTAAGCTTATATACTCTTGATTATTCCCCTGATTATGATTAGCAAGTGGTTAATCCTTTGGCTAATGAGATTGGAGTGATTTTGCAATTTTACATTTAGTGTTTAATCCACTAATTCCCATTTGCAAAAACCATGAAGTGAGCATGATCCACCTCCAATTTACTTTACTGATCACATTTGAATTGAACTTGGGCCTTGCACTTGCTTGGTTTGTGAGTTTTGATCCATATTGCCAAAATGCACTTTGTTGAATAAGTGAGGTACAAGTCATGAAATGGAGTGAAATAAAGGTCAAAAATGATCCTCATGAGATGTACTTTGATGATGTAATGTGACATGAAGCAATTGGGAACATTACAAGTCCTTTTGAGTGAAAATGCCAATGGTGGAAAATTTGACATATAAGAAATCCATGAAATGCACCTTGCATTGTTTTGACCATAACTTGAGTTCTACAAATGATATGGAGACAAACTAGTACTTTTTGGAAATGGGAGAGAGAGATCTTCAACTTTCATGTTTGAGGAAAATTCATTTGGAGTATTCTTGATGATGAAAATTCAAGTTGAATGTGGTGGAAAAATTGCCAAAAATGGAAAGTTTTCATAATAGGTCATTTTCCAAATTTAGTAACTTTTGCACAAACTCTTGATTCTTGATGAATGGCATGAATCTTGACAATTGAAGACCATATGAGGATGTGAGACCTTGAAAACCATGAAAAGAACCTCAAAATTCCACAGTTGACTTTCTCCTTTACAGTTGACTTTTCCTAGTTCACAAGCAACTGATCCACTGAACATTCTTCACCATGAATTATCAACCAAACCCTCATCTTATGGATACATGTGAGCATATAGACCTCATAGCATCATGCTTGAACACACAAAGCTCTCCAAGAAGTCCTTTTGATTCACAAACCCTAATTGGTCCCTCTGGTTAGGAGGGAGAGATTCACTTGAAATCCTTTGCCATGCTTGACCTTATGAAGATATGATGAACCCCATGAGCAACCTTGAAGCTTGAGACTTGAGAAAATGGACCAAGTACCTTGATCCCATGCTAAGAACCAATGCTATGCACAATGCAAAATGCAAGAAATGAAAAGAAACATAAGCCAATTAGTTAAAAACAACAAGACAAATTTTGGGGTGTTACAGCTGCCCCTATTCAATCAACTTGGTCCTGAAGGTATGATAGCAACGGTTGTCATGCGTTCAAAGGATTCAGGGAGATTGAATACCAAAAGAAAACCTAAAATTTGCAATCCTCAAAGGAGGGACAACTCCACTGGGGAACAAGCAATAAATTTTTCACTGTCACAACACGTACGAGTGTTAGGAACCAATACATACGATGTATTGAAAAGTCTTGAAATAAACACAAACGAGTGTTAACTATGATGGGGATAAACATGGACGGGTGTCAAGGAATCAAAGATATCAGGTACGGAAGGGTATAAAAGGGTTCAATATGGACGGGTACTGAAAAGGTACGCGGACGGGCGCCAAATGTCAATGCGGACGGGCATTGAAATAAAGGTTCAAACACGGACGGGTGCTGAAAGAACACGGACGTGTGCCAAATTTCAATGCGGACGGGCATTGAAACAAAGGTTTGAACACAGACGGGTGCTGAAAGAACACGGACGGGTGCCAAATGTCAATGCGGACGGGCATTGAAACAAAGGTTCAAACACGGACGGTGCTGAAAGAACACGGACGGGTGCCAAATGTCAATGCGGACGGGCATTGAAACAGAGGTTCAAACACGGACGGGTGCTGAAAGAATTCAATACGGACGGGTATTGAAAAGGTACACGGACGGGTGTAAAAATATTCAATACGGACGGGCATCGAAAAGGTACACGGACGGGTGTAAAAATATTCAATACGGACGGGTATCGAAAAGGTACACGGACGGGTGTAAAAATATTCAATACGGACGGGTATCGAAAAGGTACACGGACGGGCATTGAAAAGGTACACGGACGGGTGTAAAAATATTCAATACAGACGGGTATCGAAAAGGTACCCGGACGGGTGTAAAAATATTCAATACGGACGGGCATTGAAAAGGTACACGGACGGGTGTAAAAATATTCAATACGGACGGGTATCGAAAAGGTACACGGACGGGTGTAAAAATATTCAATACGGACGGGCATTGAAAAGGTACACGGACGGGTGTAAAAATATTCAATACGGACGGGTATCGTAAAGTTACATGGACGGGTGTAAAAATATTCAATACGGACGTGCATTAAAAAGGTACACGGACGGGTGTAAAAATATTCAATACGGACGGGTATCGAAAAGGTACACAGACGGGTGTAAAAATATTCAATACGGACGGGTATCGAAAAGGTACACGGACGGGTGTAAAAGGATAAATTTACTGGGATTAATCTCGTTGGGGAATGGAAAGCAACACGGACGAGTGTCAACAAAAGGTCAATACGAATGGGTATTGAAACAAAAGGGGATAAGGCGGCCTCTCTGGGGATTGAAATGCAACACGGACGGGTGTCAACAAAAGGTCAATACGGACGGGTATTGAAATCACACCGGTTCAAACACGGACGGGTGCCGAAGGAAACACGGACGAGTGTCTGACGGTAAAGAAAATCTGGGGGGATAAACCAAATGACCACCTGGACGAAGGGGTAAAAATGAAATCATGGATGAACGATCCTAGCAAACAACTCTGGAAGGGAATGTCAAATATTGCTTAACCTAACACCTGTGGAATAAAGTCCAAAGATATCCCCTGAAATCCAGCTTCCCTGATGAAGGAAAACTCAAACCTGGCTTATGCTTTGAATGCATATGTTGGAATTTTGCCGTAATGCTCCACACAAAATGGAAATGCTATGCATTTAGGAGGATGCCATGCAAAACAAATGTTTATGCAATGTAACAGAGGTGCCTTAGCAAAATAAATGCTGAAGGCGAAGGCAAACTCCACCGGGGATGACAAAATAAAATGTCCTCCGAAAGAACAAGCTGAGGAGAACTTCACCCTGCTAGGGAAGATCACAATCACCAATTCTGTGGGAGATGGACGAAACTCCGATAGAATACCCACATAGTTGGGGAATATCAAGATCAACAACTCTGCTGGAGATGGGCGAAACTCCAAGAGAATACCACTCAGCTGGGGAGGGAGATGAATACTGAAGATGGAAACTCCTCTGCTGGGGATGTCCAACTATTTCAGAACTTGGATTTAACGCCTGCCAAGCACGATTGGACTTAAGACCTGTTAGGGATACCAATCACCACCAGACTCTGCTTGGGGATGTCTGTGAGCTTAATCTGCTGTTAGGGAAGTGACTTTACCCTCACCCTGCTGGGGATTAGATCAAGCCATTGACGTTGAAACTATACTTTCTGACCAACTGAGGCAAGTAGACACCAGGACTCTTCGGGGATAATAACATCTTTGTCTACAAACTATTTGCTCGAGATACCACAACATCCACCTTAGAGCAATTAACTTCTGAATGCTTGCTGGGGAATAATAATCTAAACACAACTTCGGCTGGGTATGCAATCCTCTGTACTTTGCTGAGAAAGACGATCCTCAACGACTCCGCTTGGGAGGGAAAGTAGTTGTCAACATCCACTCTGCTAGGGGATAAACACACTATTTCCTGACTAGCTGAGGGAAAAAAACGACTGCCCCATACTCTGTGGGGAAACACCACCTGCTGAAGAAAGGTGAGCCAAATCACAACTCTGGCTGGGGGGAAACCTCTTATATCCTGCTGAAGAAAGGTGAGCCAAATCACAACTCTGGCTGGGGGAAACCTCTTATATCCTGCTGAAGGGGACGATCCTTAACGACTCCGCTCGAGGAATTACCTCTTTATACTCTGTTGAGGAAGACGATCCTTGATACTCTGATGGGGAAGAGTAATAAACTGCTTAGGACGATCAGACTTCAAAGTTGAAGAGAGCAGCTCTACTGGGGAGGTACCAACGAAGATTGGTCTTTAAATTACTTGAGATGACTAGATCTGACCGTGGAGGAAGAGAACACTCTGACTCCTCATCGTCTTCTTGACGATATTCTATCGTCTTACCTTGCTGAGAGTGAGGATTCCATCTGTACTGCTAGAGATAAGAAACCTTCATAAAATCCCTTTTCGAACATAGGACAATTCTCTGCTTGAGGAAGAATAACAATTCCCACACCTTACTGGAAAAAGATACACTCTGGCTCTTTGTTGGAGGGAAAAGACTCCAAAAGTCCCACACTGGGAACAACTCGGCGCTGATTGTCAAGAGCGAAATACAGTTCCTTTAACTCTCCACCTTGCCCCAGACCACAAGATCTACTTGAAGCAATCATCTTAAGAGGATTTTACAGAAAACTTGGCGTTCAACAATGCCCCAGGGTCTTCAAACTCTTAGAGATGTATCCGGTCTGGACATAACTGTCCCATACTTCATGATTCATGAAGTAAACAACCTCGAGAGGGTTCATAATGACCTGCAATGTTTTACCACAGTATTCAGAACCTTGCAGAGGTGCTATTGATTGACTGTGTTTTGAAGGGAAAAAGCTTCTCGCGCCCTTGAAGTGACCTGCCCCAGCACAAGCCTTGCAGTACATTTGTCTCTGACCCACTAGTCTTCGAGGATTTACCGAATCTCGACGTGATTGCCCCAGTTTACACGCTTGTGGAGAGATTTATCGGATCTCGACCTAATTGCCCCAGTTCAAAGAAACTTTCTCAACATGAATGCCCCATGGTTGATTGTACTCTGAAAAGACCTTCTCAACTTGAATGCCCCAGCTTGGCTACATTTTGAAGAGATTTCTCGGTGTGATTGTCCCTGATTGGTTACATCTCAACACAAATGGCTGGGAACACCTTTTTCCCACATAATCTTTCAGCAACATGTCTTCTGGAGTCTCAGGCACCTCAACTTGGCCAGTTTAAGCTTCCCGACTGATGTTCATCGTGTAAGCTTCTTTGATGTCAAACAAATGTATGCAAGCAGAAAATGTTTATTCTGAGAATGATTATTCAAATGCAACACATATGTTAATCTTGAAGTCCTTATTGAAAATAGGTCACACAACCGAGTTACGACACTTATTTTTGAAAGGAAAGCAATACGCACATGCAACACCAACAAAAATCTTATTAGCACAACTCATGGGAGTCAGGAACGCTATCTCGTTGAAGTACGCCTTCAGACTAAACCCTGTTTCAATTAGGACTTTTAAGGGTTGTAGCGTGGCCTAGTTCGCGGTTTGAGAAAAAAGGATTTATGGCTCAAAGTTTATTGGTGCCCACCCATTCTCCATGATGTTCTCCAGTCCTATGTTCAGCTAATTTGACACAAGCGCTCGTCTCTCAAAAGGTTTCCCGATTTCTAGGGAATCCATGCAACTGGTGATTCGACACCTGACGAGGTTTTGGACTAACAGTCGCCTTTTTTTGTCTTTTGTCTCTATAGTCACACGACTTTGTTCTTATCGAGGATTTTCTTTGTAATCCTTTTGGATTTTTATTCTTTTTCATTCTTTTGTTTTCCCTGATTTTTCCTGGACTGATTCTTTTTTTTTTTTCGATTCTGAAGTCCAGCGGGATGCCCTAACTTTTGCCTAAGTCGCTTGTTTTCAAGTTTCTACTTAGCAGGCTTTCTTTCTTTTTCTCTTTTTTTTATCTCTCTTTTTTTTTAACAAGTTGTGTGACATCGTTTTGCCTGTCTTGTTTGAAAGGGTTGTGACTGTTTCACTCTTCGGTTGGTGAGGAGTAACCATTGTGGTTCTACACCTCTTGACCTCTTGATAATGGAATGGAAGGTAATGGATCCTCAGATGTACACTCCTTCTGAAAGTTGAGCACTTGGTCAAACTAAACTGACGCCTACCCTGCCCCTGGGTTAAAATTGAGGGTTTTTCGTTTTCAGAAAGAACTCCTACTACTAGGCTCAAAGGGGTTGACAAAGGTCTATCTCCTTATCTCTCCAGTATTTGTGAATTGGAAACAATGCCTGTACATCCTTAACAGGGTTTTATCCAAAAGCGTACCATTAGAAATCTGCGTTCTTATTTCTTCATCCTCCCTCCAAGAGTCTAGGCAGATAAGATAGTATTGCAGTGCATATAAACATTAAAAATGAGTAAACACGAATGGAACTCTTCAAGAAAACATACTTATTGCATTATGATTGTCATTCAGAAACAAATGAGTTCTTACATGCAAGCAATGTTTAAACAAACAAATGAAAGCTACATATGAAAATACAATAAAGGAAGCTGATGATTGCCATTGTTGAGGAGACTTGGCTCCGTCTGGACTTATTGCTTCTGGTGATGCTCTTGCAGCCTCGAGTGCTCACTCTGATAAAGAAGCTTCACCTCAAAGGGGTACCATCTGGCGTGATGACCTTTGAGTCGATCAAGTCTTGCACCTTGTGCTGGAATGCATTACAAGCGTCAATTATATGCCCAAACGTTCCCGAGTGGAACTCACAGCTAGCGTTCATGTCAAAGTCCGGAGGGATGGGGTATGGCACTGGCGCGGCATTCCTCAGCTGGATCAGAGAGTTCTTGAGCAGACGAGAAAACAACTGACTATAAGGGATAGGAATAGTATCAAATTTCCTCTTGGGCCCTCTTGGCCTGAATTGCCTCTGCTGCTGCTGATTTTGCTGCTACTGCTAATTCGGGCGCCCAACCTGCGCTTGCACTTTCCTTTCTACATTTGGCTGAGGCACCAACAAAGGTTGCTGACGTAGAGCTTCTGCAGCAAAAGGTTGTGGAGAAGGTCCATGGCATGAGGTGGATCCTTTGGAAAAGGAAGGAGTCCCTACTTCATTTACAACACTTGGGGTAAAATCACCTTGTATGCTCACGCCACCCGACGTGAATTCAATTGCCCCTGCATTAATCAAATCCTGGACTTGGTGCTGAAAGGCCCTACATTTCTCCACAGTATGCCCTGGTGCCCCAGAATGGAAATCACAATGGGCTCTTGCATTGTAGCCTAGTGGGGGATTACCAGTAAGGGGAGCCAAAGTCCTTTTCTGTACCAGTTGCAACTGAAGGAGATGCTGCAATAGCTGAGAATATGGCATAGGGAGCGGATGAAAAACTCTTTCAGACTGCTTCGGTCTCTGTGTACACTTTTTATTCTTAGGCTTATCTTGGGAGACAAGACCTGGTTGCTGTTGGGAAAGTTCTGGAACTTCAGCTTGTGGAATAGATTCACGAGGCAATCCATGATCTAGAGCAAATCCCACAAAGATGGGAGAAGTAAGGACCTTTGTTGTAGAAGCGAGCACATGATCGTTTTCCTTTTTCAACACTGTTTTCAAAATTTCCATGACCAAACCCATCTGAGTCTTCATCTGATTGACCTCTTCCCTCAGCATCTTCTGGTCTTGCATGAGAGTTTGCATATTCCCCATAAACTGCCCCATCTGGCCTCGCATTTCCCTCAACTCAGCTTGAATTTGCTCCATGATCAACTCTTGAATGGCCTGATGAGTTAAGTCGACAATTCTGAAGAAAACCAGATCAGAACAAGAATAACCAGCCTTGAACACCTGTTATACACATGAGTATGGAACTGCAATGCAAATGCCATGTTCAAATATTTCCAAGGAATCATTATGTTTTAATTCAAGACTTTTCAGAAGAACCGCAAGGAATAAATGAAAATGCTCAACAGTGAGCCTCAACAATGATATCCTTAGAAACACAAGAACATGCATGCAAGAATGATGATGCAAATGCAACAGACATGGGATCAAGGTATCCACACAAACTGGTTGCACTGCGCTGACTGAACAAATCAAGGCTCTGTACCAAAACCCAGAACAACAACAACCACGGTGACAAAACCAGAAAACCAGGTAGGTTGAAGGTCACGGTCACTTGCAAACCTGCAAACACCCATCCCTCTCACATGTGGGTACTAAGATCCTCAGTATCTCGGGCTCTCAGGTCGAGAAATGATATACGTTCACCATTTCTAGTTTGGCATCATCACCAATCGAGGAGGCCTCAACTGATTCACAAGAACGAAAGATCCTCAGCTTCAGAGGTTTGAGAAGCAATAGCACATTCAGCCCGAAGGATACAACGCTATCGCCAATCAAAGAGGTCGTCCGCTGATTCACCTCAAAAGGAAATCCTATAGCAAGTTCCCAGCATTGGGTCCTCTGATCGAGGATGTGCAATAGATTTGGCACAGAACGTGGTTTGCCACTGTCACATCTCAGGAGAAGTGCCATTACTGAGTCCTCGGGAATGGTCATCAGAGTCGACAATTCCTCAAGAGAATAACTATTGGCCTGCATCAACATACAGTAGCAGAAAGCTCCTGATAGAACCTCATCTGATTGTAGGGATCGTAATCACCCGCACGTGGCCAACACCACAGGAGCGTCACGCCTGCCCACGCTAAAACCTAGGTGTATGCTCGAGCCTGGGTATTGGGCTCATCTCTCAAAACATCCCAACCCACCAAACAGAAAACTAGCCAGCACAGCACAATAATATCCAGTATGACAGTAATGCAGTAAAATGCGATAAAAATAGTAAAACGGTAAAGCAAAAATACAGTAAACAACAATACAGTAATATACAACAAAGCAAAGCACCACAAAAACATACACCCAAAGAAGATAAACAGACAAGCGCTAGGATTGCCTCGCTAAAGGGGATGGACTAGCCAGAGGTCAACCTTTCCCCAGCAGAGTCGCCAGCTGTCGCTCCCGAAAGATTTGCATCCAACGGTACAAACGCGAGAGTGGCGCGGAAAACACGGAGTCGCCAGCAATGTGTATTTATCCCGAGAGAGGGAAAGGAAACACTGCATAAACCTGAAGAGAAGGGGAAGGAACATGGTCTCACGAACAAGAGAAACGGGTACGGGAGTCGGTTACGCGAAGGGAAGGTGTTAGCACCCAACACGTCCATCGTACTCGATGGGATCCATGCTTGTTGTCTGCATCAAAGGGTGTCGTCGTCTGGAGCTTCACTGCTACTGGACCGGAGAAGAAATGAGAACGGAAAGAATGGAGAAACGAAGAAGAAAAAGAAAAAGAAGTGACTCGATAGGACGGTATCGTTGTCCTAGGCCTACGTACTCCCTCAGTGTAATGGGAAAGTCAGAGTCAACGTAGTTCGGACGGGAACTGTGGGGGAAGGTTTCTCGCCAAGACAATCGCTGTCTTGTGCCTACATATCCTCCATCGGACGAGAAAGAGGAATCAGAGCTGATGTAGTTCGTGGGTACGACCACGGATGGGTAAGTGTTTTTTACGTGAGCGACGAGCTCTTTTCTGAAAATGAAGTTTGAAACCCAACAATCCCGAAGGACAAAAAATATTTGAATTTGTTTGGTGTTTTTTAGACAGAAGTGTTTTAAGTTAGTTCGTAACTTGCATTGCACCAAAGTCTATTACATAGGAACTAATACTTCACGTATCGTCCCCAACAGGACGTACACTAGGTACCCTAGAAGGATGAAGGGAAACCCCTCATTCCTCACTTCCCACGCTTAAGGCTCGTGCGCAATACACGTTAACTTTTATTACGTGTTTTGAAGGAGTTTTGAGATGAGAAGAGAGAAGACACAAAGGAAACTCTAAGGAGAACTAAGAGTCCTAATGTTATCATGCATGGGTAACCTATGGTTAGTGAGGCTTAGGAGAGACGACTACCTAAAGCCTAATGCTAATCCTACTCCAATCTTAATCAAAAATTAAGTTGGACTAGGTATCTCTAAGGGGAAAAGAATCCAAGACTTAATCAAGTCTTGAGACTCAAGGGAGGAAGAGAGTGAAAGAGAGGGGAGAAGCATCTTAAATGCTAAAGTAAACACAAGTATGAAGGCTTAAAAGAGAAAGAAGAAGTTAGAATGTGGATGACTATCCACATCCCATTCACTTACCATTAGTCCCTACATGGTTAGCAAAAACAAACATAAGCAACAATAATACAAGTGAAACCCAACAAGGTACAACCCAAAGAGAAATGGTTACAAACCAAGTGAAACTCAACCAAGTCAGAATGTACACCTTAGAGGTGACCCATAATGTTTACCAAACAAACTCAAGCAAATAGAATGCAAACAAGTGGCAAAACATCCAAGAAAGTCATCAAAGAAGGAATAGAAGAAGAATAAGTGGTTATGCAAGGTGATCATGCAAGAATGCTTCAAACAAAATCCAATTCAGAATGTGGATGACCTAAGCATGTGCCTAAACATGTTATACAAGTGTCACTCAAGGCATACAAACAAGTATCCAACATTTAGAACCATTAGAAGAAGAAGAAAGAAGCATGTAAATGAAACATGTTAATGGATGCAAGATGAAACATGAATAACATATGACATGAATACAAAGCTTCAAGGTTAGAATAATACATCAAATTAGAGGCAAAGAAGTGATATGGCGTGGCATACACAAACCAAACACAAGTCAAGAAGAGGCATAGATGAGAAGAAGTGAAAAGATAAGTCAAAAAGAGGCATGTAAATCAAACATTAAACATGTGCACAAAATATGCAACAACCTCATACCAATGACCTATAATTGTAATCAAATGACTTATAATGATTCAAACATGGCTCATGAAGTCAAAGAAACAATCCCAAACAATGGCACAAGTGCCCTCTCAAACAAGTAACCAAACATGATCCAAAGATATGCATAAAAGAGATCTCAAACAAAGAGCAATCAAACAAATAGCAAATCAACTTCAGAAATTACCAAATTAATTCTCAAATCACCTCAACCAGAAGCAAACATCATATTAAAAATTGAAGCAAAAATTCACAAGATAAGCACCTCAAACAATTATGTAAAGTCGCATAGAAACTATGAACAAGTATGCAAAAGAGAGGGACTAAAATGCAATATGAAAAAGTTTTAAAAATGAAACAAAAATGTTTTTATGCACTTCAATATGTTTATGAAACAATTCAAAAAGAATGGGTTCAAGATCATGTATAGATGATGAGAAATAAATTCTACAAGTAGAAGTGTGCACAAATGAGACAAACCACAAAGAAATTAAACAATTAATTAATTCAGATGCCAAAACAAAATAAAAATAAAATAAAATAAAATAAAATTTGGAAAAATTTTATAAAATTAAAAAAAGCTTCATGAATTTTTTCATAATTTTTTAATGCATAAAAATGATTTTAAAAAAATAAAATGCAAAACAACAATTAAGAAAATAAAAAGAAAGAAAATAAACATGGAGGTGCAATCAGCAACAATTCGCGTTGAAAAATGAAAGTGGGCTCAGACTGGGGGTGTGGAAAGTAAGGTCCAAAACAAAAGTCCACTAGCGAAATTAAATAATCTCATGGAATTCAGTCAAACAATCAGACTCAATATCAGCCGTAAGATCCATCTAAAGCAGTCAAGTAAACATGATCAAAGGTCATGATTAAAAGCACACCACAAAGAAAGTACACATGCACGCACCAAAACACTCAGCACACAATAGGAACCCACGTGATAGGCATATGCACTTTTTAATTCGCTGGCATAATAATATCCACATGATTCATCAGACGTATCACATTAAGTCAACAAATCAAAGATTAATCATGATCAAGGGTTGATATCCAACGCACATAATAACACACATAGGCTAGCACACACGCAAACATTAAAAAAGTCAGAAAAATAAAAAACGTGGCAACACGAGGGCTCTTGGATCACAACAATGGACGGATGAGACTTCATCTTCTCCACTTAAACCCTCCACCGGCCGGAACACAACCCAGACGTCGTAGCCCTAGCTCCGGTCGTCTCCTCCGGTGAGCACCATCATGAAAAACTCCATAAATGTCACATGAATATACCAAATTGACCAGAAAATCACGAGGATCACAAATATCATGCTCATTTCAACAAACAATCAACATACAAACCAAATCGAGCAAAATAAAGTTTAGATCCAAAACTTAAATCACCAAATACTTTCATAATACACGTCCAAACTTAAAATAAAATAGATCATCATGCTCAGCACACATCACAGATTATTATGCACACTTACAATTAAAGTTCTATGAGTATGAAATCAACACCAACCTGAACCTTGTAGAACTTGAAATACACCAAGAAAACCCTCTGGAAGCTGCAGATCTACTCCTTGGAACCTCTAATTGCAAAATAAATGCAATTAGAGCTTGGAATCGTGCTAGATCTTGAGGTTTGAACTTGGATCCTCTTGAACTGAACTTGATGAAAACCTCAGTATGAGCTCCAATCAGTGGTTGATTCTTGCTCTATTCTCTTCACTGATCAAGAATATGAAGAGAAATCTCAAAGAAACTCCAAGGAGAGTGAGTTTCGAAGAGGGAAAGTGTGAGAGCAAAAAATCAAAACTGAGCAAATGAGAGTCTCTGACCTAGCTGTGAGGGCATGAGTAAGCTTATATACTCTTGAGTATTCCCCTGATTATGATTAGCAAGTGGTTATTCCTTTGGCTAATGAGATTGGAGTGATTTTGCAATTTTGCATTTAGTGTTTAATCTACTAATTCCCACGTGCAAAAACCATGAAGTGAGCATGATCCACCTCCAATTTACTTTACTGATCACATTTGAATTGAACTTGGGCCTTGCACTTGCTTGGTTTGTGAGTTTTGATCCATATTGCCAAAATGCACTTTGTTGAATAAGTGAGGTACAAGTCATGGAGTGAAATAAAGGTCAAAAATGATCCTCATGAGATGTACTTTGATGATGTAATGTGACATGAAGCAATTGGGAACATTACAAGTCCTTTTGAGTGAAAATGCCAATGGTGGAAAATTTGACATATAAGAAATCCATGAAATGCACCTTGCATTGTTTTGACCATAACTTGAGTTCTACA
The DNA here is from genome assembly GCA_022829125.1 of Lathyrus tuberosus. Lineage (NCBI taxonomy): Eukaryota > Viridiplantae > Streptophyta > Magnoliopsida > Fabales > Fabaceae > Lathyrus > Lathyrus tuberosus. The sequence continues at coordinate 930,256 of JALAZF010000439.1, forward strand.
AATGATATGAAGACAAACTAGTACTTTTTGGAAATGGGAGAGAGAGATATTCAACTTTCATGTTTGAGGAAAATTCATTTGGAGTTTCCTTGATGATGAAAAGTCAAGTTGAATGTGGTGGAAAAATTGCCAAAAATGGAAAGTTTTCATTATAGGTCATTTTCCAAATTTAGTAACTTTTGCACAAACTCTTTATTCTTGATGAATGGCATGAATCTTGACAATTGAAGACCATATGAGGATGTGAGATCTTGAAAACCATGAAAAGAACCTCAAAATTCCACATTTGACTTTCTCCTTTACAGTTGACTTTTCTTGGTTCACAAGCAACTGATCCACTGAACATTCTTCACCATGAATTATCAACCAAACCCTCATCTTATGGATACATGTGAGCATATAGACCTCATAGCATCATGCTTGAACACACAAAGCTCTCCAAGAAGTTCTTTTGATTCACAAACCATAATTTGTCCCTCTGGTTAGGAGGGAGAGATCCACTTGAAATCCATTGCCATGCTTGACCTTATGAAGATATGATGAACCCCATGGGCTACCTTGAAGCTTGAGACTTGAGAAAATGGACCAAGTACCTTGATCCCATGCTAAGAACCAATGCTATACACAATGCAAAATGCAATAAATGAAAAGAAACATAAGCCAATTAGTTAAAAACAACAAGGCAAATTTTGGGGTGTTACACCAGTTTACAAAAAATTAAACACGGGTATCAAGTAGTATAACTATAAATGATATATATATATATATATAATAGAAAGTAGAAAATGCCAAACAAAACCTAGACTGCTTAGGAACTCTAATCCTAAAGACTCCCCAGCAGAGTCGCCATTTTTCTGTAGCGTGCGATTTTTGTCGGTGACGCGACCACCTTACCGCAATGGTCGGAATTGGGTGCTACTTTCTGATTTCTTATTTATCCTATGAAGCTGGAAAGGAAAGGGAAGCTATCTAAAACTAACCTTACACGTAAATGTTTTCTTTAACAAATGCTAAGAGATTGGGGGGTCGGAGTCAGGTTATACAAAGGGAAGTTGTCAATTACCCAGTGTATATTTGGTTATCCATAGATCTTCTTTGGCATGTTTAAATACTTTCTGGTGTTTATCTGTTATGCGTTGGGAAAGTTTCTCCTTTGGGAGTGTTGAGAATATGTTTTTGTTGTTTTTAGGTTTTCTGTTGTTTTTGGTAAGGTACTAGACCTAAAGTTTTTTATTTGTGTACTCGCTAAGATTTTGCAATCGTATGCCTACGTAGTCCCGTAAAGATAACAGGGAAATCAAAGCAATAGTAGTTTCTCCTATTTCTATGGGAGGAAATTTGTTTGATGTCTTGTTCAAAGCCCAAGATTGAAGCTGATTGAGTATTTTGTGTCTTGTTCAAAGCCCAAGATTGAAGCTAAAGGTTTGACTGAGAGAGAATTTGTCATCTCTAAAGGGAGATATTTCACCTATTCATCACAATTATTGGGTAACTGATTATAAAGGAGAATTAATTTAACTTGAATGTAAGAATCCAGCAATTCCATAAATTCCTTTATAAGGGAATTGTCCTGAAGGAAGAAACTTTAACTCAGTGTAGAGCAATGCCATTTTTCCTTAGCAATCTTCTGTGCTAAGAGAGGGACATTGGCTTGGATGTAAATAATCCAGAGGCTTGCCACTTACAGCAATTAGATGAAAGAGGAAGTTTACCAGGATAAAAGAGGGATCACAACTTGGATTTTTGAATCAACAAGTGTGCCACTTATAGCAGTTATCTGGAATTAGGGTTTGTTAGATTATTTGTTTTGATATGTGGTATACAGTGTAATGTCTTCCTATAGAGAGAACTCTTGATTTCCTCTGAGGGGATGTTGATTTTTGTGTGCCTTGATCAAAGCCCAAGGTTGAAGCTAAAAGGATGACTCTACTAGGGAGTTTTATATCTGTCTTGTATAAAGCCCATGATTGAGGCTAAAAGGAGATTGACTCTACTGGAGAGTTTGATCTGTCTTGTTCATATCCCAAGATTGAGGCTAAAAAGAAATTGACTCCACCGGGGAGGTGTAGCGAGCGGTTTTGAACGTGGTTCTTAAGCACTGTCGCTCTGGGGTACTACAGGTCGATTCATTTTTTATCCTATTGAAGCTGATGAAGGAAGGGAAATAGATGTCTCCAATTAACCCTGCTTGTATGTTGAGTTTAAACAGTGGTCTGTTAGGTTACAGATGCGGTTTAGATTGTGGGCCTCTCTCTGCTTATTTTGTTAAGAACACAGTGTCTGGATTATTTGTGAGGATACTAGGACTGATGCTTTTCGATTGATATATGAAGGTACGAGATTTTGGGTTTTTGATTAGTGTGCTCACTAAGATTCTCTTGCAATCTTATGCCTACGTATTCCCGTTTAATGAAACAAGGAAATCAGAGCGATTGTAGTTCCTCCTATTCTATGGGAGGAAAAAGGTTGTTTTGGTGTCTTGTTCAAAGCCCAAGACGTGAAGCTAAAAGTGGTTTGTATCTTGTTCAAAGCCCAAGATGTGAAGCTGAAGGGTCTATTTGTATCTTGTTCGAAGCCCAAGATGTGAAGCTAAAGGGTTTTGACTTTAGAGAGAATTTGTCATCTCTAAAGGGGGTCTGTTTGTCACAACTGTGGGTGACAGATTATAAAGGAGAATTACTTTAACTGGGATATGTGAATCCAGCAATGCCATAATTTCCTTTATAGGGGATTTTTAACCTGAAGGATAAGACTTTAACTCAGTTTAGAGTAATGCCATCTTTCCTTAGGAATTTCTCATGCTAAAAGAGGGACAGTTGCATGGATGTAAATAATCCAGAGGCTTTTGGCTTACAGCAATTAGATGGGGGAAAAGGAGTTGTTGATGTTTGTATACTGTGAACGAGGCACATATTTTGATGCTAAAAGGTTGATTGACTCAACCGGGGTTTCCTTATACAAAGCCTAAGAGGAGGCTATTGACCCAACAAGTGGGTGTTTTTATGTGTCTCGGTCGAAGCCCGAGAGAGAGGCTAAAAGGTTTTGACTCAACATGAGAGTCTTTTATACTCAACAAGAGAGTGTTTTTGTATCTCGTACGAAGCCTGAGATGGAGGCTAAAAGTGTTTGACTCAACAAGAGAGTCTTTTATACTCAACAAAAGAGTGATTTTTATCTCGTACGAAGCCCGAGATGGAGGCTAAAAAGGGAAGTGACTCAACAAGAGAGTCTTTTATACACAACAAGAGAATGTGAAAAGGTGAGCTCCACTAGGGAGAATCATTGTACAAAGCCCAAGAGGAGGCTAGTGTGCTGGTGACTGTTTCAGTTGAGTGACAGGTCCAGTATGTTGGATAAAGAGAAAATCAGTTCTTATATGGATAATGTTATGCTTAGGGATTGATCAGAGGATAAGGGTTATTTCCTGTTCTTTAAGGAAATAGGAAATCCAAAGGGTATTGAGATTGTCCAAGTCTACGGGCGTTTTGAGAAGTCGATTCTCAGATAGTGAATGATCTTTGTATGATGCCCAAGAGAAGGCTAGTATGTTAAGGGATGAAGGTCAACCCATTAACTGGTCTGACACTTGACTCAGAAAGACAGCTCTAGCAAATCGATGACTAGGTTCTGTTCCTATACCTGTAGAGGTCTCTGGGTCCTTGTATTAAGCCCAAGAGAAGGCATGAGAGCTTTTAAGAAGCCGAAGGGTCCTTGTACAACACTCAAGAGGAGGCGAGGATGCTTTTAAGAAGCCTGTGGGTCCCCAAACCCCGAGAAGTTCAAGACAAGCCATTCACCGAGAATAGATCAAGCCAGGAAAGTCCGAGAATTTGGAAGAAACTCAAGAGTTGCCATTCACAGAGAAAAGATAGTCTCTGGGGAATTAGAGTTTCTTTGACGAGTTCTAAGGGTGACTGTCTGAGAAAGGGTTCACCGAGAATGTTGCCTTTCACGTCTCCATATTGTTTAACCCCAAGAGGAGGGAAGACTGTGTCTGGTAATCCTATGGAGATCTAGTTTTATTTGTATTTAAGAATGACCAACAGGGCTTTACCTAGTGCTAGACGTAGTTGACGGGGAAAACTCTAAATAACTATACTAGTATTACACAGTGGATATATAGCAAGTATATAAAAGTTTGTGAAAGAAGACTTACAGTGAGCAGCCCCACAGTATATATATATATATATATATATATATATATATATATATATATATATATATATATATATATATGAAAGCGGGTAAAGAAAGTGGGTAAACACTTACTCGGCTGTAGAGCTTCCATTCTGTTTGGTTAGTTTGTTCAACAAAGAAAGCTTTTATAACAATATTATATTCAAATTCAAATGAGAAAGTGCTTTGAAAATATTGTTGGGGCTTACAACTCAAGGAGAGGCACAAGGTTTTATCAGTGATTGCACTGTTGTTTTGTACAGGGACTTATACAAGTGCCTGAGGCCCAAAAAGGTATTATGTACAAAGGGATGGGTCTTACACTCTCTCAAGAGGCCCAAAGGTGTTTAAAGAAAAAGAATGGGGCTTATAACACGAGGGTAGGCCCAAAGGGTTATTTTTGTACAAGTGGTGGGGCTTACAGCTCAAGGAGAGGCCCAAGAAGGTTTTATTTTAAACTGGCGACGATCGCGCCAAACTTTTTGATGGTATATGGACTTATACAATACACTGAGGCCCAAATTATTTTGGTCTTCAAAAATGGTTGGGTCTTACACTCTACTAGAGGCCCAATGATTTTTAAAGAATAGGGCTTATAACACGATGGTAGGCCCAAGGGTTTGATTTTTGAACTGGCGATCGCGCCGAGATTTTCTTTTAACGCATAGGGACTTATACAATATATGAGGCCCAAAATTGTTTTGGTTAAAAGGGGATTGGGTCTTACACTCTATTAAAGGCCCAAAGGTTTTTGAATGGGTCTTATAGCTCTAGGAGAGGCCCAAATTATTTTTATGAAAAGGCGTCGATCGTGCCATTGTTTTGAAAATACACAGAGGGACTTATACAATAAGTGAGACCCAAATATTTTTGTATTTACAATGGGGATGGGTCTTACACTCTAATAGAGGCCCAAAGGTGTTTGAAAATGATTTGATGAGGGTTGAATTAATCAAAAACCCTAATTTATTTTCAAAATGTATTTTAATTGAATAAAAATTCAATTAAAATGATCAAAATTGTTAAACATGTGGAAAACAAATTGTGATCTTGGATTAATGTTTCAAAAATTAGGTTTTGATCCACAAAATGATTGGAAATCATTAAAATTTGAAAAATCAAGAAAGAGGAAATATTTTAAATGTCAAAAACAATTAAAATATTAATTCTTTATAAAAATATCAAGTATGTGAAATAAATAATATTTCTGGGATTTTTTTGGGAAAATAAAATATTTTAACATTTTTGTGAATTATTAAAAGAAAGAATCAACTCAAAATCATTAAAACTCAGAGAGAAATTAATTTTTGAATCAATTAAATAAAATCACAAAATTCAAATATTTGAATTTTCAAAAAGGGCGCCAAGAACAAGGGCAAGAACACGCGCCGCCCTCTGTTTCTGCAGATTTGCATTTTCTATCCAATCTCACTGAATACTTGATTATATCATGCAATCTATATATCAATCTACTCGTTTCAACCTCACGATAATGTCTATGGTCTTTAATTTCATTTATTTTAAACATGGAATAAGAAATCAAACAGAAACCTCAAGAACCCTAAAATTTGCATGAAGGTTCAGAAATTCTATACACGATTCAAAGAATGCAATTGATTGAGAGAAAACACTTCATGCATGATTATGAACATATGGCCAAATTATTGTGCAGCAAAAATGCATGGATCATAGAGTTAGAAGAGCTCATGCTTACCTCTTGCAACTGGTGATCGTGTTTTGTGTTAGAGGTGTTGCAACTTGGTTCCAAGGATATGGATAGCTTCCCTAGGTGCTATGGAGTGTGTCTGGGTGCTTGGAGTGGATTGATTTGAGCTGGAACTTAATTTGGCACCTCAACTACAAATCTGTCAAAGGCTTGAGCAGTTGGCTGGTGATTTTGTGATTTTGATGTTCCAGATGTTATGTGAGTGTTTGAATCACTTCTATATGATGTTTATGAGGTGTGTGTGTGTGTGATTGGTTTGGTTGGAATAACTCTCAAACTCAAAACCCGATAGTGACTTGCTTTGGAAGGCAAATTTGGAAGTGAGAAGGAGATTTTGAGGAAAGCATCTGTTTGATGGCTTTGGTGTACTCAAACTGATCACAAATGAGCTCTATTTATAGTAGAGCAAGTTTGTTTTGCAAGGAATAGTGAATGGCAACTGTTGCATAGGTTTGGCCAATGTTGAGCAATGAGAATCCAAGTCTCCTCTAGCCATTGACTAGAGGTTAGGGCACAGGCTGCTGGTCCCCTTGGTCTTGGATAAGTCTTGACTGAATTCAGTTGGAAATGGCTCAGTCCATGCCACCTTGGTGTATGCATTAAATGCTCCAATCCAAAATTGGAGTCTTGTCCCCTCTTTTAGGCATTTCTAGGTTTGGCATGCTATTTTTGGTTCCAAAGACTTGTGAGGCTTGGGATCAGACTTGGTTCCTCCTTGGTCCCCCTTTGAGGTATTCAGATGGATAGAGTTGCTTCCCCTTTGGAAATTTCGAGCAAATCGAGCAAATCGAGCAAATCTACCTTGCCATGATAGTTTGCAGCAAGACATATTGGCATTGTCATATCTCATGGCTCAAGTGGAATTTGATGGAGTTCTTGGCCATTTTGGAAAGCCCTCATATGATACAACAACTGTTTGATCATAATTGGTTTTGATACTTTTTGGATCCAAGTGAAAAATGCCCCTACATTTAGAAAAAAGTGAAGGCAGATTCTGACTTAGTGAAAATTTCACTAAGTGTTGGAAAAAGTGGCATTTCATGTTTTCAGCCATTTTGATCATTCCATAACTCAAAATCCATGATGAATTGGAATGAGGTGTAGTTGAAGCTTTTGTAGAGGGCCATGAGGGCTACAAATCCAGCTTTGGATGGGGAAAAATGGCCTTGTGGTTTAGGAGTTATGATCCTCCAATGTTGGTACCCTAGCCACTTTGTTCCATAATTTGGAAAATTTCTAAGTTTTTATGGTTACCCCTTTTACAAGTTATCCCACTTTTCTTGATTTTTCTTGATGAATGATGATCCAAATCACACATTAACATCATTTTAGGGTCAAAAAACCATAATTGTGAAAAATCTCAAAAAGTCAAAGTTGACTTTTTGTCAGATGAATTCCAAACTGTGCGATCCTTTATGAAATCAAGTCCTTGACCTAAATCAAACTTGATGGATTGATTTCATAGGTGTCATAGGGTGTATTGGATCGTGTCCTAGGGTTTGGGAGCATGTCCTGGTCAAAAGTCACAGATACAGTTGACTTTTCCCGCGAAACCCTAATTGTGGTTCAGATGAAATTGAAACTTGTTGCTCAAGCTTCTTGGATCAATCCATTGTTGCAAATGGATCAATGTGGTGTATTAGGGACCCTAAAATCCTCTTTTGAGGTCTTGGCTCATGATTTGTCCCAAAAGTCAACTTAGGGGTGAATTAGGTCAAGAAACCCTAATTCCTGATTTTTTGTGAATGCATCCCCTGAGGCTAAATTGACTTGATGATTAGGTCCATTATGTTTCATGGAGCATATTAGGTTATGCTTTGAAGCATTGGCTCATGCCCAGAGGAAAATTGCCATCTGGAGGCCCTGGTCGACCAAAACCCTAATTTGGTGACACTTGCGATCTTGAGGCTTAATCCACTTGGAATGCTGCAACCTTGTGCTTGATTCTTAATGTGGGAGTCCTCTTGATCCCTTATGGGTGTTTGAGAGGTTAGACAAGTTGAAGATCATGTCATTCCTTGATTGATCCTTTGTCTAAGCACTTAGAGAGGGCTTGAAACCCTAATTCTGATTGTAGTGGATGCTCACCCATCTTTGGGGAGACTAATGGTTCATCCATATTGTGATGATGATTTTCACAATGATGGGGAATCTTAATGGTCAAAATTTGGGGTATGACAGATGCCCCTATTTAATATTCTTGGACCCGAAGGTGTGAATGACGAAGGTATTCGGGCATTCGGGGTGCAAGAGGATTAAATATCGGAATACCCGAAATTTTGATGGTGGTTAAGAATGGCGGTTTGCGTATTCTTCTTCTTTTACTAAGCAATGATGCTTAGAAAAGGTAAACTTCCCCTCGATCCTGGTTTCCAGCCAAGGAACTGGTCTTAGTTTCTGATTTAAACTTCCCCTCGATCCTGGTTTCCTACCAATGAACTGGTCTCAGTTTCTGAAATAAACCTCCCCCCGATCCTGGTTTCCTACCAAGGAACTGGTCTTAGTTTCTGATTTAAACTTCCCCTCGATCCTGGTTTCCTACCAAGAAACTGGTCTTAGTTTCTGAAATAAACCTCCCCTCGATCCTGGTTTCCTACCAAGGAACTGGTCTAAGTTTCTTTCGTCAATAAACTTTCTTGACAAGGGACGTTATTCGTAGCGGTTTTCCTCAAACTTCTCGCCGAATTTTCCTGGGGAGATGTCATTTGATAGAAAAACTTTTGATGTCAGACTTGCTGGGGAACCCATCTGTCTGAATTGTAGAGGGGTACAAACTTCTCTGCTGGAGATGCCAACGAGTCTCTTGAAAGACGGCCTTCTCTTGGAGATATTACATCATACTTTTCTCAGAGATCTTCTCGGAGAAATTCCATATGATGTGATCCAATTTTTGAGGTGCCGATGACTTTATTAACATCGACTCTTCGGAGAGCAAAATCAATGTGTTGCTGAAAGTCTTTAGTTGTGAGGCTTTCTCTGGGGATTTCCCTTAATCCGGGAAAACGAAGATATCATCTTCAATGGCGAAGAGTAACATTTACCGAAAGTTTCTCTGGCCTTCTCAGAGGTTCAAATTATCAAAGTGGTCAAGGGCCAACTCTAATCCAGAAATAAACTGGAGGAGAGAGATTGTTCAGACGCAAAATTTCCTGACGAGGAAAGAACTGACAACTCGATTGAGGAGACTTCTATCACTAGGGGATAAGACCAACTAGAGTGATAGTGATGCAATATGAATGCGAATGCAAATCAATAATGCATGATGCATGTATATGTATGCTGACAAAACTGACACGACATACAGACTAGTATATGAACACGACTGGATACTCGGCCACAGTGGGAGATAAAAAGTATCGCTGGTTCACGATAGCAATTCTGCCTTGCTTAGGAGAGATAGTCCCTGTGGGGGAACAACCGTTGATCGGGCTTAGGAGATGAGAACTCGGCCGAGGATGTCGGACGAAATATTTGTATCTGACACAGCTGACCCTTCATTCAGGCGCACTGGTTTAGAAGGAGTACTTCGATTATGCACTTTGAAGCTCTCTTACTTCTGCGAAATGATCGATGTTCTTTCGATGTTCAACAGTATAAAGAAACTGCCATCTTTATTTTAAAAGCAAAAAAAGTTTAACAAGTAAATTCATTTTTGTTTTATTTCAAGAATCGCTGATCATGTTAAAATGTCGTTTTATAAAGCTAAAACAAATAAGAATTGCAAACAAAAGTACAAGGGCTCAAATTTTATTGATAGGATGGAAATCAGCCAAACGCGTGATTCCATAGAGTATTTACAAAGTTAGAAAATGGTAATTTAAGGGAAAAGGGCTACATTAAAACATAACGACCACTATCCTTCTACCAATTTTGAATTCGGGACATCCTGAGCTTCTGTCGAAGATGACCTTGACTGGAGTTTTTTGATGGATGGCAGGACTGCTACTAGGGGATTCGCCCCTGTTGGACGTAGTTACTTGCCATTATCCCAAACTTTTGCCTGGATTGTACTTTGAGATTTCCAATCCACCGGGATGATTTTTTGATTATGTCTCTAATTTTTTCCTGGACCGCCCTTTCGGGTTTTATTCCACCGAGACGTTTTTTTTAGTTTAGGTGAAGTATTTCTTGACTACATCAACATTTGTGGGGTAGGCAAATTCCTCTCGTCCATGGTTGTGAGTCTCAAGGCGCCGCCTGAGAAAGCTTTCTTGACCACATAGGGGCCGTCATAATTCGGAGTTCACTTGCCCCGGGAATCAGTAAGAAATGATTGTATCTTCTTGAGCACAAGGTCTCCTTCTCTAAAGACGCGAGGTCGGACCTTTTTGTCAAACACCCTCTTCATTCTTTGCTGATACAACTGACCCTGGCATAGTGTTGTGATTCGCTTCTCCTCAATCAGATTCAATTCGTTGTGTCGACTTTGACACCATTCAGCTTCTGTTAGCTTAGCTTCCATCAATACCCGGATCGATGGGATCTCTACTTCTATGGGGAGCACTGCCTCCATGCCATATACTAGAGAGAAAGCGGTTGCCCCTGTTGAAGTGCGGACAGATGTGCGATAACCGTGAAGAGTAAAGGGTAGCATTTCATGACAGTCTTTGTAGGTTACAACCATCTTCTGAACAATCCTCTTGATGTTCTTGTTAGCCGCTTCTACTGCTCCGTTCATCTTGGGTCGGTAGGGAGATGCGTTATGGTGTTTGATCTTGAACTCTGCACATAACTCTTTCATCATCTTATTGTTCAAGTTGGATCCATTATCAGTAATGATCTGGCTCGGAACACCATAACGACAGATGATATTGTTTTTGATAAATCGGACCACCACTTGTCGGGTTACATTAGCGTACGACGCTACTTCGACCCATTTGGTGAAGTAATCAATGGCGGCCAGGATGAACTGATGTTCGTTCGATGCCTTAGGCTCAATTATGCCAATCATGTTGATTCCCCATATGGAAAAAGGCTATGGGGAAGAGAGAACTTTGAGATGTGTAGGCGGGTACATGGATCTTGTCTGAGTATATCTGACACTTGTGACACTTCCTAATGTACTTGTAGCAGTCGGATTCCATGGTCAACCAATAGTACCCTGCTCTTAGAATTTTTCTCGCCATTGTGTGTCCATTGGCATGAGTGCCAAAGAACCCTTCATGAATTTCTTTTATCAGCATGTTTGCTTCTGGTCTGTCTACACATTGGAGCAAGACCATGTCAAATTTCCTCTTATAGAGTGTATCACCGCTCAGGAAGAAACTGCCTACCAATCTTCTGAGGGTTTTTCTGTCTTTCCTTAGTGCCCCAGGTGGGTACTCTTGTTTCTGAAGGAAGCATTTGATATCGTGATACCAAGGTTTGTCGTCTATAACTGCTTCAATAGTGAAGAAGTAAGCGGGTCATTCAAGGCGCATGATGTCGATCTTAGGTAAGTCGGTCCATTGACCTACACTAATCATGGAAGATAGGGTGGCTAAGGCATCAGCCATGTGATTCTCTTCACGAGGGATACGATGAAACTCAATTCTGTTGAAGAATGGTAACAACCTTCTCGCATAGTCTTTGTAAGGAATCAATCCGGGTTGGTATGTGTTTCAATCTCCTTTGATCTGATTGATAACTAGGGCTGAGTCGCCATATACATCCAAGTTCTTGATCCTTAAGTCGATCGCTTCCTCGACACCCATAATACAAGCTTCGTATTTGGCCTCATTGTTTGTACACTTGAATGTAAGTATGGCAGTGAAAGGAATGTGGGTACCCTGAGGTGTTATGATAAATGCCCCAATTCTGTTTCCGTAATGATTGACGACCCCATCAAAGATAAGTCCCCATTGGGAACCTGGTTCTGGCCCTTCACTGGGTAGTGGTTAATCTGAGTCTTTCATTTTTAAATACATGACATCTTCATCTGGGAAGTCAAACCCCACTGATTCCTGATCGTCAATCGGTTGATGAGCCAAATGATCAGCTAAAACACTTCCTTTAACGGCTTTTTGAGCGTGATATTCTATGTCGTATTCTGATAACAACATCTGCCAACGGGCGATTCTTCCCGTGAGAGTAGGTTTTTCAAAGACGTACTTGATTGGATCCATTTCTGAGATTAACCAAGTAGTGTGACGAATCATGTACTGGCGAAGACGTTTGGCTGCCCAAGCCAAAGCGCAATAAGTTTTCTCGAGCATAGTGTACCGAGTCTCACAGTCGGTGAATTTCTTGCTCAAATAGTATATGGCAGACTCTTTTCTTTTTGTTTCGTCTTGTTGGCCAAGTACACAACCCATGGAGTCCTCTAGGACTGTGAGGTAGACGACCAGTGGTCTTCCTTCCACTGGAGGTGATAGAATCGGAGGGTTCAACAAATATTCCTTGATACTGTCGAAGGCGGTTTGGCAATTTTCTGTCCAAACGCAGTCCTGGTTCTTTTTGAGTAATTTGAAAATTGGCGCACATGTCGCGGTCATGAGGAATATGAATCTGGAGATGTAGTTCAAACTTCCCAGGAATCCTCTGACTTGTTTTTCAGTTTTCAGAGAAGGCATTTCTTGAATGGCCTTGACCTTGTCAGGATCAACCTCAATTCCTTTCTGGATGACGATGAACCCTAAAAGTTTCCCTGAACGGACACTGAAGGTGCACTTGTTCAGATTTAAGTGGAGTTTGTACTTTCTCAATCGCTCGAATAGTTTTGACAGGTGGGTCACATGCTCCTCTTCCGTCTTAGATTTTGCAATCATGTCATCGACATATACCTCAATTTCCTTGTGTATCATGTCATGAAACAGAGTAGTCATGTCCCTTTGATAGGTTGCCCCGACATTCTTTAAACCGAACGGCATTACCTTGTAACAAAAGGTACCCCATGGGGTAATGAACGAAGTTTTCTCCAAGTCTTTCGGCGCCATTTTTATCTGATTATAGCCCGAGAATCCATCCATGAAGGAGAAAACTTTGAACTTTGTTGTACTGTCTACCAGCATGTCAATATGTGGTAAAGGAAAGTCGTCCTTTGGACTAGCCTTGTTTAGATCTCTGTAATCGACACACATTCTGACTTTTTCGTCCTTTTTCGGAACGAGTACTATGTTGGCTAACCATTGAGGGTATTTTGACGTGGCGAGGAAACTCGCGTCGATCTATTTTTGTACCTCCTCTTTGATTTTGATGGCCATGTCTGGATGAGTTCGTCTCAACCTTTGTTTTACCGGCGGACATTCTGATCTCAACGGTAGATGATGTTCCACGATGCTGGTATCCAACCCTGGAATATCCTGATAGGACCAAGCAAAAACATCGGGAAATTCTCTGAGAAGCTTTGTCAAACTCTCTTTGGCAGTTGGACTGAGCAGTGCCCCAATCTTGACTTCTTTTCTCTCTTCCTCTGAACCCAAGTTAACCGTTTCCAACGGCTCTTTGTGAGGTTCAATGGACCTTTCCTCTTGTCGGAGTAATCGGGAGATCTCTTCTGGAATTTCGTTGTCAACTTCTTCTTCAGCCCCAAATACCGAAAATTCAAAGTTGGGAGAAGGCATCGGATCGTATGTTTCAACGGGGTTTAAAACAACCAATCTGCATGACGTGATGATTTGTGTTTAGAAGAGGTAGAGAAAATGCAAGTGTGTGCAGTGTATTTTTTTGAAAAACTGCTTGTTTATTTTATTGAGTTGTTTTTTAGGATTACCATTTTCTGAAAAGAGCAAAGAGAGAAAACAACAATTAATGTGGAAATTACAGAACGACATTATTTTATTTATGAACAAGTCGATTCTTGAAACTACAGCCCTATAAAACAGAACTCTGTCGCTTTGGGCGAAGCGAAGAGGGAAATTTACAGAAAACGAGCCCTATTAAAACATCCGTTTTACCTGGGCAGGGTGAAAGGTTAAAGACGACAATTTCTTTGACTTATAAACAATCTTTGGAACATCGACAGCAACCCATTGGTGGCGAACTCCTCGGTGAATCAGAAAGTCTGGTACCTTCCTTGATTTGTCTTCAGAAATGATGCTGATTTCTGGCGGAGCAGGATCATTGGAATCTGACTCCCAAGCAGAGTTGTCGTAGGAGGATTCCTCTGTTGTATTTTGCATAATATTTGTGCTCTCAGGCAAGTCTCCCCATCCAGTTGGCTGGATGTCTTCGAGCCTGATACGAGAGCATTCAGGAGCGGTGTATTTGACCATGAAGTCGTATTTTTCACTCGGTTATCCCAAGGTGTCCCACACTTCTTTGGAACTGGAGGAGTCATCCCTTTCGATGACGTTGACCTCGGGAAAAGCATAGTTAATGAATTCTAGTCCTGCAAACTTTGCCAATTCATCATCGTACTGGATAGGTTCTAAATGACCTGAGTGTTGATCCCATGACATGGTGGGGACGCAGGTATTCTGTTCAATGACGCTCAGCCGATTTCATTGTTCGGCTGATTTTCTTGCCCCAAGTCTCCTGGGTACGGCTGCCAGATAGGCAGATCATCCATTGGGCTGTAATAGTCGTGGTCAAAGTTGTCCTTCATCAGAGTATCCTCCTCTAATGAGTTTGGCGGAGAACGATATCCTTCCGGATCACAATCTCCATATATCATTTTGACATCTGACCTCGGTATAAATCTCGGACTCTGTGCGGGATAGCAAAATGGCATAGGCACTTCTTCCTGAGACATATAACCGTCCTTGTTAAGATAGGACTTCCATTCCTCATCCGTATCGAAGGAGTCTTCCTCGTTGATGGTATGGACTGCTTGAGGCACTGGGTGAAGGAAACCTCCACTGTGGAAGAAGTCCTGAATGGGATGAAGACTTTCATCGTTAGCAGTTGTCTGGGTACAGGTTGCAGAAAAACCAAGACCCTTCTTTGTTTTATTATCAGTAGGAATGACAAGTTGTCCCCATCCTTTTGTATTGTTATTTTTTATCCCTTCGAGAGCATCTCTGTATGAGGAAATCGAGGTTCCTTTCTCTAATTGATTCTCATTGCTCACCGAAAGTACTTGGAACTGAGTTCCAACAACCTCCTCGGGTTCTACACAAGTAAATAATGACAAGTTACTCACGAGCAAGGCTTGTTCTCCACAAACCGTGACGAGTTGATCGTTCTTAACGAACTTCAGTTTCTGGTGCAGCGTCGAAGTGACTGCCCCAGCCTGGTGTATCCAAGGTCTTCCTAATAAACAACTGTATGTTGCCCGGATGTCCATGACCTGGAAAGTGATTAGGAAAGTGTGAGGACCAATAGTTATGGGAAGGTCGACTTCACCGATAACTGCTTTCTGAGATCCGTCAAATGCTTTGACGATGACCTCACTGCCCCTCATCGGGGACCCTTTGAATGATAGTCACATTAAAGTGGACTTTGGCATAATGTTGATGGTCGATCCTGTGTCTATCAGTACGCTGGCTAAAGCATCGTCCTGGCAGTTAACTATGATATTGAGCGCCATGTTGTGACTTTTGCCCCCCTCTGGCAAATCCTCATCATTGAATCCGAAGTTATTGCAGGAAGTGATGTTAGAGATGATGCTATCGAACTTCCGTATTGACACATCCTGTTCCACAAAGGCCTGCTCTAAGACTTTCTGTAGAGCCTCTCTGTGGGCTTCGGAATTGAGTACAAGTGATAGCACTGAGATCTTTGAAGGAGTTTGCAACAGCTGATCAACAATGTTGTATTCACTCTTTTGGATGAGCTTCAACATCTCATCGTTGTTTTTAGAAAGGTCGGTATCACTAGATTGACCGACTGGTGGATTGGGAACTTCCGCTTGAGGTTCCTTTTCTTTGTTAGGTTCTCCAACTCCTCGGTTGAAGATTCGACCGCTCCGTGTTACACGACTGATGTCTGCAATATTCACGACGGAGGGTAATGGAATTTCCTTTCCATTCTCAATTATTGTTGCACCGTATTTGTAAGGGATCGCCTTAGCTGATTCATACGGTAATGGTCCCGGCAGATAGATAACTACAGGAGCCTTCTGATTTTTCTGACTGTCGTAAGTAACTTCAATCAGTTCCTTGCTAAGAACCTTTGATTCGTCCAGTAGAGGGATGATGGTACAAACATCCTTTTTCCTCTCAGGGTTAGAGATTATAACCATATCTCTGATTTGATCTGCGAAGTAGTATGACGTCCAGTCAACGGACCCCGAAGCTAGGTATGGGTGAATCTCGCTGCAATCCACTTGACTCTGAAGGGCTGCTCGCATGAGGTAACATCCTTGGTTATTCTCCGAGCAGACTCTACAATGTTCATAGTTGCGTGGTGGCACCCTGCCACGCCCGCTTTGAATGCAGTGTAACCTCACTAGATCTGTTTCCGTAGATCGGACATCCTGACTTCGATGCCGAGTAGGGTTCCCATCAACCACACTGATTTGTTGTGTGTCTTCATCCATATAGATCGGAAGCCACCAGTGGTTTAATAAGTGTTGTAAAGTTATTTGAATGAGAGCGCACCCTTGGTTACTCTCACAACATCCTTTACAGCTCAGACACTCATGCGAAGTCAGAAAACCGAGCTGGACTTGCTTAGCGTGTAACTCCACCAAGCTGGTATTCATCAGGTGAATATCAAAGATTTGAATCATATTAACCTGATACTGACTTCTATCGTGGTAACCCTGAATCCATCCAAGATCCATCTGACGCTGGAGGACCTCTTGTACAACAGAGCATCCCTGATTGTTTACCGAGCAAATCAGACAGGAATCATAATCGTGCTGTGGAAAATTATGATGTTGGCTTTGCCTTGAGTGCATCGCCACCAAGTTGACATTTATTTCCAGGATGTTGTGGTTCTGAATGATGTTGAAATTTGTATAAGTCATGTTGACCTCAAGAATTTGGTGATCTTGGATCCATCTGTTCCTGTAGAGCGGTTTGCACCACATAACATCCTTGATTATTTTTAGAGCAGATATCACATTGGTGATAATTATGAGACGGTACATGACCATATCCACTCTGTCTACAATGCAACTTGACCAGGTTGGTTCCCAATAAGAGTACATCATGAATTTGATAGCTGTGCTTAGACTCTTCTTCTATCAAATTTACCGCAGCTTTCTCGTGTTGAGGTAACGGGTTCTTCTGAACATTTGGATTTGTATCCTTGAAGGATAAGACCCCAATCCTAACAAGCTTTTGCACATCGGACTTGAAACTGAGACAGTTTTCTATGTTATGCCCTGGTCCTCCTTGATGGTAAGGACAAGTCTGATCCGCTTTGAACCAAAAAGGCAGGTTTTCTGGTACTATAAGAGGAGACTTGGTTTGGACATGCCCCTTGACCAGTAATAATGGAAGAAATTCTGCGTACAACATGGGTGTAGGGTCGAACCCTGATGGTCGTGTTGCACGATTGTTGTTGTACGGAGGACGAGCCCGCTGAAGAGGCTGTTGTGCCCTTTGCTGATATTGCTGTTGATTAGGTTGGCTCTGCGCAACCTGAGGTTGATACGTAGGAACAGGCGCAGGGTTAATAGCATGAGGTACAGCTGCTACTGGTTGATATCGCCGCCTTTGCTTTTCGAGAGAGATATTCCCAATATCTTGCTCTTTTTTCTTAGGGAGAGTACTACCGTATCGTTTTGTACTACTTGATGATTCAGCGTCTTTTACTAAACGTCCTTCCCAGACTGCTTCCTCAAGACGAACTCCCATGCTCACCATTTCGGTGAAGTCACTGGGTGCACTGGTGACCATTCTATCGTAGTAAAATGAGCTTAAGGTCTTTAAGAAGATCTTTGTCATCTCTTTTTCCTCAAGAGGTGGACAAATTTGAGCGGCAATTTCACGCCATCTTTGAGCGTATTCCTTAAAGGTTTCCTTGTCCTTTTGTGACATCGATCTGAGTTGATCTCTGTCCGGTGCCATGTCCAAATTATATTTGTACTGCTGAATGAAAGCAGCGCCAAGATCTTTGAACGTGTCGATCGTGACGCGGTTTAACCCCATGTACCATTTTAATGCGGCACCGGTTAAACTATCCTGAAAGTAGTGAATTAGTAGCTCCTGGTTCTCTGTCTGAGCTGACATTCACCGAGCGTACATCACTAAATGACTCTGAAGGCAAGAGTTACCCTTGTACTTTTCAAAGTCGGGCACTTGGAACTTGTGTGGAACTTTCACATTGGGGACCAAGCAGAGGTCTGCTGCGTCCTTTCCAAATAGATCCTGGCAGCGAAGGGCCTGCAGTTCTTTTTGCATCTCCAGGAATTATTCCTAGAATTCATTCATTCTGTCGAACATGCTGTCGTTTCCACCAGAAGGTATCTGTGGAATCTGTCCTTCCAGGACAGTGTGTACCACGGGCGGTGGTATAGTCATTATGGCCGAGACCCTCGGTGCCTCTCGAAGTTTGTAACCTTCAGGAGTTGCTGTCATGCCCCTGGCATCTTTGCTTTCCCGAAGTTTGTAACCTTCAGGCCCAGCGGCTCCTGCTGCGGTTCCTTGATCCTCATTGATCGGTAGAACATATCCTTCCTGGATATAGTTTAGTGGCATGCCCCAGGGACAATATTTCGGCATCTTTTACCTAGGATCATACTTCTCCATTATGGGTGTTGATATGATATCTGAGATCACAATCCTTTGTTGTTGCATCTGAGCTTCTACTAGAGCTTGCATGTCGTTATAAAGCTTTCTCAGATCCTCTTTCAGAGTGTCGATCTCTTCTCTCAACTCTCTGTTCTCTTCCTCGAGATCATCCATCTTTTTCTGACGATTGGCCCGAGTATTGTACGAATGAGACAGTTTGACTCTAGAATCGAGACGCAAACGTGAGATTGGTAGGTAAGAAGAATGCGTTTATGAGAATGATGAATGCAATAATTATTAATTCTTTTTGTTTATTCAAAGTAAACTTCGACAATTAGATTGCAAATATCAAACAGTGGGGAAACCCCGTTTTATTGAATTCAAAGGATTACGGAAATGGAAATACAGTAGATTACAAAGTGCTGGAAAAGGAAATCTAAACTAATGGATCCTGAGTCCTCTATGAAGAGAGCTCGAGTGCTGGTTCGGGTGCTTTCCTTTTCTTTGACCGGGGCTCTTGGGCCATTGTCGGGTGTCATTCCTTTGCTAAGTGAAAGGAGCAAGCAAATTCCTTTGGTCATCCTGATTTTCTACAGCATGTTGCTCTAGAATCTCAATCAGGGCATCTTTTTCCCTTAACAGTTGCTGTATCTTCTTGCACTCCACATTGAGAATACGATACTTGTTCCTCCAAGACCTCTTCTCCTACTGAACTTTGCTGAGAGTCACCTGAAGTTTTTCCGTTTCAGACATGAAATAAAGGGTAGAGTCCCTTAATGGAAGAACTTCATGACGAGGGTAAGGCATCCTCAGCTTGAGAGCTCTAGTTTGTACCCAATGGAGATAAGGCTCCATCGAGACACAGTCTGGTTTTCCTAGAGACTCTCGTCCTTTCCTATGAACGTGTTTCCAAGCGTGCACTATTTCCATCTTTAGCGCCCTGCCATTTTCTCCTTCCTTGAAGAAAAAACCTTCCAGATGAGCATTTCGTGGGATGTGCCTCATCGGGTATCCAAATTGACGACGAACGAGAATTGGATGATAGTTGATTCCTCCCTTAGTTCCTATAAGGGGTACATTTGGGAAATTTCCACAACAGTCAATGATCCTGATCCCGTCGTAGATTCGATTGTACCAATCGATGTCAGAGTTGGTAAGAGACATGATTATCTGCGACCTACGTAAAGTATTCTTTTGATCCCAAAATGCAGCAGACTTGGGCAAATGGGAAGTGAACCATTTGTATAGCAGGGGTACACAACATGTGATCATTCCTCCGCTGTATAAATTCCTTAAATGTACCAAATGATACGCATCTGCGAGTAAGGTCGGTACGGGGTTTTCGATCAAGAAAATCTTAATGGCGTTGATATCTACAAAGTTATCGATGTTGGAAAACAAAAATAACCCGTATGTGAGCAAAACAAAGATGCTCTCGAAAGCGGCCACGTTCCCTATACTAGCAAAGTACATGGCTTTCTTTTTCAAGAACTGGGCTGGCAAACCCTGGATTCCACCCTTAGTGGTCATGTGAGTCCTGACTTCTGACTCGCCCAAATAAATTGCTCTTGCAATGGTCTGATCCTTTGGAATCTCCTCCAGTCCAGAAAAGGGAGCTTGATCAGTAATATGTAAATCAGTCAGGTGAGAATACTCCTCCAGCGTTGGTGCAAGCTGATAATCCGGGAATGTGAAACAGTGATAAACTGGATCGTAGAACTGGATTAGCGTGGACAGGATTCCTTTGATTACATGAACTCTTAACAAGGACAACAGTCCTCCATACTTGGCTATGAAAGCCTCGTGGTTGGTGATCATTCTCGCCAAACCTCTTAAATCCTCTAACTTTGGAACCTTGAAGGTGTACTTATGAGTTTTCCTTCTACCAAAATCCATTAGCGTAATCTCCTTTCTCTGACATTTGCAATCATTGTCTTAGTTTAATTAGAAAAAGAGAGACTAGAAGAGAAGATTTTTTTTTGTTTTAATGTTTTTTAGATGAATGTATGAATGCAACACACAAAAACATAGAAAAAACATGGGGTCAAAAAGTCAGTGTCATGAAGTCAAGGCTCTACCCCCCCCCCCCAAAGGTTTATACTGGTGATTTTTTGTACCTGTCCGCAAAATCATTGACCCCTCTGGGATAACAACAGCAAGCGGATCGCCGGCGAGGTGATGTATCCTGGAGTGATCTCAGATGAGGGTAGTATCGTGTGACAACTATTTCCGATAGCTTCCGCATTACAAAATGGCTTAAGTCTACTAAAAACCTCAGCTTCTCAGATAACCCAGTCGACCATACTACTTTCAACAACCGAAGTCGTATAGGCAATGTATATGCAAAGGGAGTCTCCACCGAGTTTGATGGTCGATCGGGGGCTCTTAACTGGAATTCACTCCCAGTAAAATTACCTGCATTGCCATCACCTATCTTAGGTGTATACTCAATCTTTCCACATGCGGCATAACACGCATTCCCATTAGCAGAAAAATAAACACAGATATCAATTAGGAAAAGCAGTATATATATTTGTCTTAATCATCCTAGACTTCTAGTTTTATGATCCTATACACACAATAACTCCCCAGCAGAGTCGCCATTTCTGTGATATTTTGGTGAACTCGAGGTTTCAACCAGAGAGATAAGAGGGTAAAACCCTGTGTGGCAAACGGTGGGCGCCATTTTTTTTGTAGCGAGCGATTTTGGACGTGGTTCTTAAGCATTGTCGCTCTGGGGTACTACAGGTCGATTCATTTTTTATCCTATTGAAGCTGATGAAGGAAGGGAAATAGATGTCTCCAATTAACCCTGCTTGCATGCTGAGTTTAAACAGTGGTCTGTTAGGTTATAGATGTGGTTTAGATTATGGGCCTCTCTCTGCTTATTTTGTTAAGAACACAGTGTCTGGATTATTTGTGAGGATACTAGGACTGATGCTTTTCAATTGATATATGAAGGTACGAGATTTTGGGTTTTTGATTAGTGTGCTCGCTAAGATTCTCTTGCAATCTTATGCCTATGTATTCCCGTTTAACGAAACAGAGAAATCAGAGCGATCGTAGTTCCTCCTATTCTATGGGAGGAAAAAGGTTGTTTTGGTGTCTTGTTCAAAGCCCAAGACGTGAAGCTAAAAGTGGTTTGTATCTTGTTCAAAGCCCAAGATGTGAAGCTGAAGGGTCTATTTGTATCTTGTTCGAAGCCCAAGATGTGAAGCTAAAGGGTTTTGACTTTAGAGAGAATTTGTCATCTCTAAAGGGGGTCTGTTTGTCACAACTGTGGGTGACTGATTATAAAGGAGAATTACTTTAACTGGGATATGTGAATCCAGCAATGCCATAATTTCCTTTATAGGGGATTTTTAACCTGAAGGAGAAGACTTTAACTTAGTTTAGAGTAATGCCATCTTTCCTTAGGAATTTCTCATGCTAAAAGAGGGACAGTGGCATAGATGTAAATAATCCAGAGGCTTTCCGCTTACAGCAATTAGATGGGGGAAAAGGAGTTGTTGATGTTTGTATACTATGAACGAGGCACATATTTTGATGCTAAAAGGTTGATTGACTCAACCGGGGTTTCCTTATACAAAGCCTAAGAGGAGGCTATTAACCCAACAAGAGGGTGTTTTTATGTGTCTCGTACGAAGCCCGAGAGAGAGGCTAAAAGGTTTTGACTCAACATGAGAGTCTTTTATACTCAACAAGAGAGTATTTTTATATCTCGTACGAAGCCCGAGATGGAGGCTAAAAGTGTTTGACTCGATAAAAGAGTCTTTTATTCTCAACAAGAGAGTGATTTTTATCTAGTACGAAGCCCGAGATGGAGGCTAAAAAGGGAAGTGACTCAACAAGAGAGTCTCTTATACTTAACAAGAGAGTGTGAAAAGGTGAGCTCCACTGGGGAGAATCATTGTACAAAGCCCAAGAGGAGGCTAGTGTGCTGGTGACTGTTTCAGTTGAGTGACAGGTCCAGTATGTTGGATAAAGAGAAAATCAGTTCTTATATGGGTAATGTTGTGCTTAGGGATTGATCAGAGGATCAGGGTCATTTCCCGTTCTTTAAGGAAATAGGAAATCCAAAGGGTATTGAGACTGTCCAAGTCTACGGGTGTTTTGAGAATTCGATTCTCAGATAGTGAATGATCTTTGTATGATGCCCAAGAGAAGGTTGGTATGTTAAGGGATAAAGGTCAACCCATTAACTGGTCTGATACTTGACTCAGAAAGACAGCTCTAGAAAATTGATGACCAGGTTCTGTTCCTATACCTGTAGAGGTCTCTGGGTCCTTGTAATAAGCCCAAGAGAAGGCATGAGAGCTTTTAAGAAGCCGAAGGGTCCTTGTACAATGCCCAAGAGGAGGCGGGGATGCTTTTAAGAAGCCTGTGGGTCCCCAAACCCTGAGAAGTTCAAGACAAACCATTCACTGAGAATAGATCAAGCCAGGAAAGTCCGAGAATTTGGAAGAAACTCAAGAGATGCCGTTCACGGAGAAAAGATCATCTCTGGGGAGTTAGAGTTTCTTTGACGAGTTCTAAGGGTGAAAGTCTGAGAAAGGGTTCACCGAGAATGCTGCCTTTCACGTCTCCATATTGTTTAACCCCAAGAGGAGGGAAGACTGTGTCTGGTAATCCTATGGGGATCTAATTTTGTTTGTATTTAAGAGTGACCAACAGGGCTTTACCTAGTGCTAGACGTAGTTGCCGAGGAAAACTCTAAATAACTATACTAGTATTACACAGTGGATATATAACAAGTATATAAAAGTTTGTGAAAGAAGACTTACAGTGAGCAGCCCCACAATACAGTTATATATATATATATATATATATATGAAAGTGGGTAAAGAAAGCGGGTAAACACTTACTCAGTTGTAGAGCTTCCAGGATGTTTGGTTAGTTTGTTCAACAAAGAAAGTTTTGATAACAATATTATATTCAAATTCAAAGGAGAAAGTGCTTTGAAAAGATTGTTGGGGCTTACAGCTCAAGGAGAGGCCCAAGGTTTTATCAGTGATTGCACTGTTGTTTTGTACAGGGACTTATACAAGTGACTGAGGCCCAAAAAGGTTTTCTGTACAAAGGGATGAGTCTTACACTCTCTCAAGAGGCCCAAAGGTGTTTAAAGAAAAAGAATGGGTCATATAACACGAGGGTAGGCCCAAGGGGTTATTTATGTACAAGTGGTTGGGTTTACAGCTCAAGGAGAGACCCAAGAAGGTTTTATTTTAAACTGGCGACGATCGCGCCGAACTTTTTGATGGTATCGGGACTTATACAATACACTGAGGCCCAAATAATTTTGGTCTTCAAAAAGGGTTGGGTCTTACACTTTACTATAGGCCCAATGATTTTTAAAGAATGGGGCTTATAACACGAGGGTAGGCCCAAGGGTTTGATTTTTGAACTGGCGATCGCGCCGAGATTTTCTTTTAACGCAGAGGGACTTATACAATATCTGAGGTCCAAAATTGTTTTAGTTAAAAAGGGACTGGGTCTTACACTCTATTAGAGGCCCAACGAGTTTTGAATGGGTCTTATAGCTCTAGGAGAGACCCAAATTATTTTTATGAAAAGGCATCGATCGTGCCTTTGTTGTGAAAATACACAGAGGGAGTCATACAATAAGTGAGGCCTAAATATTTTTGTATTTACAATGGGGATGGGTCTTACACTCTAATAGAGGCCCAAAGGTGTTTGAAAATGATTTGATGAGGGTTGAATTAATCAAAAACCCTAATTTGTTTTCAAAATGTATTTTAATTGAATAAAAATTCAATTAAAATGATCAAAATTGTTAAACATGTGGAAAACAAATTGTGATCTTGGATTAATGTTTCAAAAATTAGGTTTTGATCCACAAAATGATTGGAAATCATTAAAATTTGAAAAATCAAGAAAGAGGAAATATTTTAAATGTAAAAAACAATTAAAATATTAATTCTTTACAAAAATATCAAGTATATGAAATAAATAATATTTTTGGGATTCTTTGGGAAAATAAAATATTTTAACATTTTTGTGAATTATTAAAAAAAGAATTAACTCAAAATCATTAAAACTCATAGAGAAATTAATTTTTGAATCAATTAAATAAAATCACAAAATTCAAATATTTGAATTTTCAAAAAGGGCGCCAAGAACAAGGGCAAGAACACGCGCCACCCCCTGTTTCTGCAGATTTGCATTTTCTATCCAATCTCACTGAATACTTGATTATATCATGCAATCTATATATCAATCTACTCGTTTCAACCTCACGATCATGTCTATGGTATTTAATTTCATTTATTTTAAACATGGAATAAGAAATCAAAGAGAAACCTCAAGAACCCTAAAATTTGCATGAAGGTTCTGAAATTCCATACACGATTCAAACAATGCAATTGATTTAGGGAAAACACTCCATGCATGATTATGAACATATGGCCAAATTATTGTGCAGCAAAAAATGCATGGATCATAGAGTTAGAAGACCTCATGCTTACCTTTTGCAGCTGGTGATCGTGTTTTGTGTTAGAGGTGTTACAGCTTGGTTCCAAGGATATGGACAGCTTCCCTAGGTGCTATGGAGTGTGTCTGGGTGCTTGGAGTGGATTGATTTGAGCTGGAACTTGATTTGGCACCTCAACTGCAAATCTGTCAAAGGCTTTAGCAGTTGGCTGGTGATTTTGTGATTTTGATGTTCCAGATGTTATGTGAGTGTTTGGATCACTTCTATATGATGTTTATGAGGTGTGTGTGTGATTGGTTTGGTTGGAATAACTCTCAAACTCAAAACCCGATAGTGACTTGCTTTGGAAGGCAAATTTGGAAGTGAGAAGGAGATTTTGAGGAAAGCATCTGTTTGATGGCTTTGGTGTACTCAAACTGATCACAAATGAGCTCTACTTATAGTAGAGCAATTTTGTTTTGCAAGGAATAATGAATGGCAACTGCTGCATAGGTTTGGCCAATGTTGAGCAATGAGAATCCAAGTCTCCTCTAGCCATTGAATAGAGGTTAGGGCACAGGCTGCTGGTCCCCTTGGTCTTGGATAAGTCTTGACTGAATTCAGTTGGAAATGGCTCAGTCCATGCCACCTTGGTGTATGCATTGAATGCCCCAATCCAAAATTGGAGTCTTGTCCCCTCTTTTAGGCATTTCTAGGTTTGGCATGCTATTTTTGGTTCCAAAGACTTAGGAGACTTGGGATCAGAGCTGGTTCCTCCTTGGTCCCCCCTTGAGGTGTTCAGATGGATAGAGTTGCTTCCCCTTTGTAAATTTTGAGCAAATCGAGCAAAACTCCAAAATCTGCCTTGCCATGACAGTTTGCAGCAAGGTATATTGGCATTGTCATATCTCATGGCTCAAGTGGAATTTGATGGAGTTCTTGGCCATTTTGGAAAGCCCTCATATGATACAACAACTGTTTGATCATAATTAGTTTCGATACTTTTTGGATCCAAGTGAAAAATGCCCCTACATTTAGAAAAAAGTGAAGGCAGATTCTGACTTAGTGAAAATTTCACTAAGTGTTGGAAAAAGTGGCATTTCATGTTTTCATCCATTTTGATCATTCCATAACTCAAAATCCATGATGAATTGGAATATGGTGTAGTTGAAGCTTTTGTAGAGGGCCATGAGGGCTATAAATCCAGGTTTGGATGGGGAAAAATGGCCTTGTGGTTTAGGAGTTATGATCCTCCAAAGTTGGTACCCTAGCCACTTTGTTCCATAACTTAGAAAATTTCTAAGTTTTTATGGTTACCCATTTTACAAGTTATCCCACTTTTCTTGATTTTTCTTGATGAATGATGATCCAAATCACACATTAACATCATTTTAGGATCAAAAAACCATAATTGTGAAAAATCTCAAAAAGTCAAAGTTGACTTTTTGTCAAATGAATTCCAAACTGTGTGATCCTTTATGAAATCAAGTCCTTGACCTAAATCAAACTTGATGGATTGATTTCATAGGTGTCATAGGGTGTATTGGATCGTGTCCTAGGGTTTGGGAGCATGTCCTGGTCAAAAGTCACAGGTACAGTTGACTTTTCCCGCGAAACCCTAACTGTGTTTCAGATGAAATTGAAATTTGTTGCTCAAGCTTCTTGGATCAATCCATTGTTGCAAATGGATCAATGTGGTTTATTAGACACCCTCAAATCCTCTCTTAAGGTCTTGGCTCATGATTTGTCCCAAAAGTCAACTTAGGGGTGAATTAGGTCAAGAAACCCTAATTCCTGATTTTTTGTGAATGCATCCCCTGAGGCTAAATTGACTTGATGATTGGGTCCATTAGGTTACATGGAGAATATTAGGTTATGCTTTGAAGCATTGGCTCATGCCCAGAGGAAAATTTCCATCTGGAGGCCCTGGTCGACCAAAACTCTAATTTGGTGACACTGGCGATCTTGAGGCTTAATCCACTTGGAATTCTGTAACCTTGTGCTTGATTCTTGATGTGGGAGCCATATTGATCCCTTATGGGTGTTTGAGAGGTTAGACAAGTTGAAGATCATGTCATTCCTTGATTGATCCTTTGTCTAAGCACTCAGAGAGGGCTTAAAACCCTAATTTTGATTGTAGTGAATGCTCACCCATCTTTGGGGAGACTAATGGTTCATCCATATTGTTATGATGATTTGCACAATGATGGGGAATCTTAATGGTCAAAATTTGGGGTATGACAGGAGGTTTTATCTGTCTTGTACAAAGCCCAAGATTAAGGTTAAAAAGAAATTGACTCCACCGAGGAGGTTTTATCTGTCTTGTATAAAGCCCAAGATTGACGCTAAATCTGCTGAGGAAAAATCATTATAGAAAGCCTAAGAGGAGGTTGGCTGGGGAAATTCTTATATGAAGCCTAAGAGAAGGCTGGCTTCTGCTGAGGATTATTGAGATCTAGAGACATGTCCAAATTGGGGAATCAACTCTTGCTGAGAATAACGGATGCCCTGAGGTTCTGATTCTGTTAAGGTTATATTGATGGTAAAGGTTTAAACTTTAAGTATGAAAACCTATGGAAGTTTCAAACTCTGCTGGAGATTGATGAAGTGATCAGGGTTTTTCCTGTGCTTTTAGGAAACTTGAGGGTTTCTTTGAGATCCAAGAGGAGATGAGACTTTCCAAGTCTACTGGTATGAAGAGGTTGATCTTTGTATGATGCCCAAGAGGAGGCTGATGTTTTAAGGGATGAGAATCAACCCTAGAATGAATGTTCTGAAATTCTGACTCTCTAGAGGAATGAACTAGTAGAGATGACTAAGTTTTGTCCTATACCTGTAAGAGGTCTTCGGGTCCTTGTACTTAGCCCAAGAGGAGGCCGAGAACTTCTAAGAAGCCCGTGAGTCCTTGTACAAAGCCCAAGAGGAGGCTGGGGATGCTTTTAGGAAGCTTGTGGGTCCAAACCTAAGAAACGTTCAAGAAAGGTTTCACCGGAAATCAATCCTTTCCTTGCAGAACAATTCTAGGGTTTGAAGAAATTCAGAAGAGGTTTCACCAGGAATTAGTCCTCTTTGGGGAAGTGAATTTCTTGTACAAATATTTCTAAGTTGTGACAGTCTTGAGAAAAGTTTCACCAGGAATAATGCCTTTCTCTGTTCCATATTGTATAAGCCCAAGAGGAGGCAAGACTGTATCTGGAATTTCCTATGGGGAACTAGTTTTGACTGTGTTAAAAGAGTAACCACTGGTTTGATCTAGACCTAGACCTAATTGTTGGGGAAAACTCTAAGCAAATATGTACAAGCATATATATATATATATATATATATATATATATATATACAGATGAAATATATAAACAAGTATGTGTTGAAAAGATAGTGGAACTTACAGTTGTGCAAGCCCAAGCATAGTAACTACAATTGTATGGTTAGTTATTCAAGAAATTGAAGAAAGTTTTGATAAAACTTATAATTTGAATCTAAATCAAAAGGAAAGTTGTTGTAAAAGGAAGTTTGGGGATAATTCTTAAAGAGAGGCCCAGATGAATTCCTTTGAAAAGGCGACGATCGCGTCGTAGTTTTGAAAACCACAGAGGGACTTATACAATGACTGAGGCCTAAATTATTGTGTTACAAAATGGATGGGTCTTACACTCTATCATAGACCCAGGAGTTTATTTTTATACAAGAGATGGGCTTACAACTCAAGGAGAGGCCCAGATGAAAAACAATCATCGCACCGTTATTTTGAAAATTGTACTAGGACTTATACAAATGACTGAGGCCCAAATGATTTATGTACAAAGGGGGTTGGGTCTTACACTCTATTAGAGGCCCAAAAGTGTTTGACAAAGAAGAAAAATGGGACTTACAACTCAAGGGGAGGCCCAGATGAATTTTTTTAAAAACGGCGATCGCGCTGAGATTTTTTAAAACGTATCGGGACTTATACAATGACTAAGGCCCAAATCAAATATTTACAAAGGGATGGGACTTACACTCTATCAAGAGGCCCAAAATAGTTTTGAAAAAAAAAATATATGTGAGGGTGAAAACAATTAAACCCTAATTTGATTAAAAAATGCATTTTTATTTGAATAAAAATGATCAAAATTATCAAACATGTGTGAAAAAAAAATTGTGATCTTGGATTATTGTTTGAAAAATCATGTTGAATCACATAAAAGGTTGAAATTCAATTGAAGTTAAAAAATCAATGTGAAAATTTTATTTTAAAATGTTTAAAAAACAAATAAAATGAAATTAGTTACAAAAATGAAAATTATATTAAATAAATAATATAAATTGGATTTTTTTGTAAAAATAAAATAATTTAACATTTTTGTGACTAATTTTTGAAGTTATAAAGAAATTGTGTAAAAAATGTGAAGAAATTAAGTGGTAAAAAAAATAGGATGATCCTCTCAAGGTTTGAACCCACGCCCTTGGGGTAGAGGGTTCAAAATTTACCAACTGATCTAGGTGCGTGTGGTGATAAAGAATGAAAGGGAGTGAGTAATATATGAAAATCCTTTTCAAAATGGTTTAAAAAAAGATCAAAAGGTCTGGGGCGAGGGATTCGAACCCCAGACCTCTCGCTCGCTACACACACAAAACCAGCTGATCAACCACTGGGGCGCAATGCCAATTCAAATATATAATAGCTTTGATAAAATAAATATTAAGTTTGCTTATAGTTTTGAAGAATGGTGCCATGGCCATCACCTTTAACTTCATCATCTTTATCGGATTTTTGAAACCTCTAACTCCATTAATACACAACCATTTTGGATGATGTAAAAACGAAATTTGTCTATTTTTGAACGAGGAATTCAATGGTATTATTCAATTTTATTTAAAATCAAGTAATTGAAATAAAATGGTTTGAAACGTATGAACCCTAAAAAAGAGAATTAAAAATGAAATTCCATATGTGCAAGATATGAAGCAATTGATTGAGGGAAAATGATATATAAATTATCAGAAACGCATTGGTAACTTGAAATGATGTTTATGATACATGAATTAATGAGTTCGGTTTTGATGAACCTTACCTTGCAAGTGAGAATCGAATTCTCTGTTGGAGATGTTACAGATGTCTTCTGATGATCTGGATAGCTTCCTTAGGTGTTATGGACTGTGTTGCAAGCCTTGGAATGATTTGAAACTCCCTATAACTCTTGGCTCGAATCCATCTGCATGTTTAAGCAAGTGAGATATGGAGATGTGGATTATGGTGTTACAAAAGTGATTTAGAGGTTTAGATCACTTCTATAAGGTATATATGATGTGTTTGGATCATTGGTTCAAGCTGTATTGCTTTCTATTTCAAAACCCGATAGTCACTACTTAAGAATTGGAATTTTGATGCACAAGAGGGAATGCAGAGAAAACAATGTTGGGATTGTTTTGGTGTGTGTTAAATGATCAAGTATGAGCTCTATTTATAGGTGAATAGATTTGTCATGCATGAACAATTGGAACTTGAAGGATAAGAACTGAATTCAATGGTCTTGGCTTGGCATAATTGCTTCTTACACAAGGTATAATAGTTGTCCCAAATAACTCATCTATGTATTCACTAAAATCACATTCCTCAGTCCTTTTAATTATTGTTTATGTGAGCATCTTGACTAGAGGGAGTGTGAATCTTGAATATGCCTATTTCACATTATTACCTTTGAATCCAAGGTATATATGCCAAAACTTATCAATTTCAAAATGAGAAGCTTCTTGGCATCTTAGCCTAATTTTGCAGGGTTGATCTGATG
This sequence comes from Lathyrus tuberosus, assembly GCA_022829125.1. Classification (NCBI taxonomy): domain Eukaryota; kingdom Viridiplantae; phylum Streptophyta; class Magnoliopsida; order Fabales; family Fabaceae; genus Lathyrus; species Lathyrus tuberosus. The sequence goes on from JALAZF010000439.1 coordinate 960,901, forward strand.
GCACATAAATCTTCAAACTGGTTTTTGAAAACAGGTGTAGCAAGGTGGTTTGTGATGGCCATATCTCCTGGTTCAGTTGGAGTTTTTTCATGCTGGTGAGCTCTTTGAAATGTTGATACATTGTGCTTCAACTTTAGTGTTTACATTTGGACTTGGATCAATGTGGATCATGGAGAAAAATGATCTCAAAGTTTGTAAAAAGTGAAACAGATTCTGACTTGAAAATTTCACTAAGTGTTGGGAAAAAAAAAGTCCATTTTCATGTTTTTATGATTTTGATTAATCCATAACTCAAAATCCATGAGGATTTAGAATATTTAGTAGTTGACAAATTTGAAGTATGTCATGTGAACTTTCATTTGAGCTTTGGATGGGAGAAAAAGGCTTTATGGTTTGGTAGTTATGACCTTGCAAAGTTGGTACCAAATCGATTTTGTTCCATAACTTAGAAAAATTTAAGTTTCTTATGGTTGCCCCTTTTTTAAGTTACCTCACTTTTCTTGATTTTTCTTGATGGATGATGATCCAAACCATGAGTTAACATTGTTCTTGACTTAAGGAAGCCTTGTTTGTCAAGAAATTCAAAAAGTCAAACTTGACTTTTTGACACAGTTGACTTTTTGTCAGATGAAATTCAAACTTTGTGATCCTCTATGAAATCAAGTCCTTGACCTAATTCAAACCTAATTGATGAATTCCATAGGATTTTTAGAGGGTCTTGAATCATGTCCCAAGGTTTGGGAACATGTCTTGGTTAAAAGTCAAAGGTATAGTTGACTTTTTCATCAGAAAACCCTAATTGGCCCAGATGAATTTGAATATTTGTATGGCTTATGAAACAAGTTCTTTGAATCAATCCAATCTTATAAATGGATCAATATGATGTATTGGAGGTCTTCAAAACACTTCTTGAGGTCTTAGCTCATGTCTTGCTCCAAAAGTCAACTTAGGGGTGAATTAGGTCAAGAAACCCTAATTCCTGATTTTTGATGAATGCATCCCCTGAGGCTATTTTGACTTGATGATTGGATCCATGAGGTCCCTTGGAGCATTTTAGATCATGTTTTGAGATACTGGCTCATGCCCAAATGACAATTTTCATCTGTAGGCCTTGGTCGATCAAAACCCTAATTTGGTGACACTGGTGATCTTGAGGCTTGATCCTCTTGGAATGTTGCAATATTGTGCTTAATTCTTAATATGGGAGACCTATTGATCCTTCATGGGTGTTTGAGAGACTAGACAAGTTGAAGATCATGTCATTTCTTGATTGATCTTTTTTCTAAGTGTTCTAAGAGGGTTCAGAACCCTACTTCTTGATTGTAGTGAAGGCTCAACAATCCTTGAGGAGATTGATAAGGTATGATGGCACATCCATATTGTGGTAATGATCCTCATAATGATGGGAAATCTTGTGGTCAAAATTTAGGGTATGACACATGGTCCATTATATTTATCCCAACGGTTAGTTTGAAAAACTATTGTGATAGGCACGCTTTTTCCAGGTTAATACAACGGTTAATGGGCTGTCATAGTAAGTATCATTTTACAACAACACTCTACATAACAACGCCTGCGCCCGCATGATGATACATCTTTCCCAACCGTTGTTAAATGGCTTTTACGTAGTAGTGGTAACACTATAATCAGCTTATAATACTTGTTATATAAGTTTCAGGGTTAGGGTGTTACAAGTATGGATTTTTAAGTACTTGTTCGATCGTGTGGTTTGTTTTAAAGATTATCTTTTGTCCTTGGAAATAAGGAATTAGATTTATTGTTGTAATAACGACCTTCAAGGATAACCACCATATCTTTTGATAGAGCAACTCATCACCTTTTAAAACCTTGCTGACGAAGTAAACCGACTTCTCTTTGTCGAAACCCTCCTGAACAAGTATTGAACGTAAACCATTATCTGTGATAGATAAGTATAAAATTAAAGAGACTTCTTTTTTAGAGAGAGTAAGAATGGGTGGAGCTAATTGGAAATTCTTTAAATCTTAAAAAGCCTTCTCACGTTCTTCTGTCCATTGAAAGTTCTCCGACTTCTTCAGTGTTACAAAAAAATGGATAGATTTGTAGCTAACACATGACGAAAAATAGACACTGCTGCAATTCTACCAGTTAGCTGTAGGTCTTCTTTCATCGAGGTTTTGATTCTCATGTTAATGATATCCTGAAACTTATATGTATTTGTCTTGATTCCTCGCCTAGGTAACATGAAACTTAAAAACTTTCCCGCCTGCAGCCGAACAAACATTTGTTTGGATTTTGCTGCATGTTAAATCTTCTTACTAACGCCAATGTTTACTCTAAATATTCATAATGTCGTCCTTTATCAGGGGTTTTAATCACCATGTCTTCGATGTATAATTCAAGGTCCTGACTTATTTGATTAGAAAATAGAATATCCTTAATTCTTTGGTACTACGCTCTTACATTCTTCAAATTGAAAGGCATGACGTCATAATAGTAGTTGCTCTGGTTCGTCCTGAATGCTATTTTGGGGGAGTTGTTGGAGCTCATCCCAATATTGTTTTAACCAGATTAAGCGTGCCTAAAGCTTAATGTCTTGAAACCTGACGCGTCGTTGATGAACCTGTCAATGTTGGGTAATGAATAAGAATGTTTAGGGAAAACCTTATTGAAATCCTTGAATCCACGCACTTCCACCACTTTCCCGAGTTCTTTTTCACCATTATTATGTTATCCGACCATGTTAGATACTTGATTTCTCGGATGATTCTTTCCTCCAACAAATTTCTTACCTATTCTAACACGACCAACCTTTTTTTTCCCCTTCCTTGCATTTTCTTTGTGAAGCAGGCTTTACTCCAGGCTTTATGGATAGTTGGTGGAAGACCACGTCTAGGCCTATTCCAGACATATCTATAGGTGCCCAAGCATAAAGGTCCACTTTCTTCCATAACAATTGTACAATATAACATTCTTCACCCTCTAGGGGTGTTGTCCCGATCTGGCTACTTTGGTGCTCTTTGGTGCCAATCAGAAGATTCTTCAGTTCCACTATGGGCGTTAGATTATCCTTTAAAGGGTCTCCATAAGGATCAAGATTGAAATAGTGGATTTTATATGTGTATGACAATGGGATGAGCTCTTAGTTGTTTCTCTTTTTCAATTTTAGACTATCTCGGTAACACTTTTTAGATAATTCTTGGTTTCCCTTTATTACTCCAACTCGTGCGTAGCTCAATGGATATTTCATGGCCAGATACAAATTTGACAAGACTGCCTGCAAGGCTTTGAAGGTCGGTATTCCTATGGTGATATTGTAGGGTGACAAAGCATTTATAACCATGTATCGTACTTTTATTCTCTTCACACTCCCGTCCTTCTTGAAAGTGGTCTTGATGGTGACATAGCACAACACTTGCACATGTCCCCTAATAACCACACTAATGATTCTTTGAACGGTTAGAGAAGTTCAAGGTCCAACTTTAATCCTTGGAAAGCATCCCAATAAAGAATATTATTTGAACTATTGGGATCAATCATTACTTTTTTCACATTCCAATCATGGATCAGAGATTAATCACCATTGGATCATCTTCATGTGGAATCATCCCTTTAACATCTTTATGAGAGAAACTGATAGGCAGGATTGGGGATCTTGATTATGTAGGGGGACATTGGCGACATGCATCACCTATCATGCACATTTCTTTATGGATGAGTTAGAGTCACTGTCACATGCAAATTTGCCAACTATCTGTAGCGTGCGATTTTTGTCGGTGGCGCAACCACCTTACCGCATTGGTTGGAATTGGGTGCTACTTTCTGATTTCTTATTTATCCTATGAAGATGGAAAGGAAAGGGAAGCTATCTAAAACTAACCTTGCACGCAAATTTTTTCTTTAACAAATGCTAAGAGATTGGGGGGTCCGGGGTCAGGTTATACAAAGGGGAGTTGTCAATTACCCAGTCATTATATCATTATCCATAGATCTTCTGTGGCATGTTTAAATACCTTCTGATGTTTATCTGTTATGGGTTGGGAAAGTTTCTCCTTTGGGAGTGTTGAGAGAGTGTTTTTATTGTTTTCGGGTTTTTCGTTATTTTTTTTTTTGGAAAGGTGCTAGACCTAAAGTTTTTGATTTGTGTGCTCGCTAAGATTTCGCAATCTTATGCCTATGTATTCCCGTAAAGATAACAGGGAAATCATAGCAATCGTAGTTCCTCTTATTTATATGGGAGGAAAGATGTTTAGTGTCTTGTTCAAAGCCCAAGATTGAAGCTAGATGAGTATTTATGTCTTGTTCAAAGCCCAAGATTGAAGCTAAAGGGGTGACTGAGAGAGAATTTGTCATCTCTAAAAGGAGATATCTCACCTGTTCATCACAAAATGTTGGGTACTTAATTATAAAGGAAAATTACTTTAACTGTGATATGAGAATCCAGCAATACCATAATTTTCTTTATAAGGGTAATGTCATTAAGGAGGAAACTTTAACTCAGTATTGAGCAATGCCATCTTTCCTTATGAATCTTTCATGCTAAGAGAGGGACATTAGCTTGGATGTAAATAATCCAAAGGCTTCCCACTTACAAAAATTAGATGAAAGAAGAGATTTACCAGGATAAAGATGGATCACAACTTGGATTTTTGAATCAACAAGTGTGCCACTTACAGCAGTTATATGGAATTAGAGTTTGTTTGATTATTTGTCTTGATATGTGATATACAGAGAAATGTCTTCCTACAAAGAGAACTCTTGATTTTCTCTAAGGGGGTGTTGATTTTTGTGTGCCTTGATCAAAGCCCAAGGTTGAAGCTAAAAGGTTGACTCTGCTTAGGGAGATTATTATACAAAGCCTAAGAGGAGGCTGAAAAGAATTGACTCTTCCGGGGAAGTTTTTATCTGTCTTGCACAAAGCCCAAGATTGAGGCTAAAAAGAGATTGACTCTATTGGGGAGAGGTTTTTATCTGTCTTGTACAAAGCCCAATATTGAGGCTAAAAAGGGATTGACTCAGCTGGAGAGTATTTATCTGTCTTGTATAATGCCCAAGATTGAGGCTGAAAAGAGATGGACTCTACTGGAAAAGTTTGATCTATCTTGTAAAAAGCCCAAGGTTGAGGCAGAAAAGAGATGGACTCCACTCGAGAGAGGTTTTTATCTGTCTTGTACAAATCCCAAGATTGAGGCTAAATTTGCTGAGGAAAAATTATTATACAAAGCCTAAGAGGAGGCTGGCTGGGGAAATTCTTATATGAAGCCTAAGAGGTGGCTGGCTTCTACTGAGGATTATTGGGATTCAGAGATAGGCCCAAATTGAAAAATCAACTCCTGCTGAGGATTATAGCAGAGTTGAAATATCAGATGCCCTGAGGTTCTGATTCTGTTAAGGTTTTATTGATGGTAAAGGTTTAAACTATGAGTATGAAAAACTCTGCTGGAGATTGATGGAATGATTAGGGTTTTTCCTGTACTTTTAGAAAACTTGAGGATTTCTTTGAGATCCAAGAGGAGATGAAACTTTCCAAGTCTACTGGTATGAAGAGGTTGACTATTAACTCGAGAATGATCTTTGTATGATGCCCAAGAGGAGGTTGTGGTTTTAAGAGATGAGAATCAACCCTAGAATGGTTAGATGTTCTGGAATTCTGACTCTCTGGAGGATTGGACTAGTAGAGATGACTAAGTTCTGTCCTATACCTGTAGGAGGTCTTTGGGTCCTTGTACAAAGCCCAAGAGGAGACTGAGAACTTCTAAGAAGCCTGTGGGTCCTTGTACAAAGCCCAAGAGGAGGACGGGGATGCTTTTAGGAAGCTTGTGGGTCCAAACCTAAGAAAAGTCCAAGAAAGGTTTCACCGGGAATTAATCCTTTCTTTGCAGAACAATTCTAGGGTTTGAAGAAATTCAGAAGAGGTTTCACCGGGAAGTAATCCTCTTTGGGGAAATGAATTTCTTGTACAAAGATTTCTAAGTTGTGACAGTCTTGAGAAAAGTTTCACCGAGAATAATGTCTTTCTCTGTTCCATATTGTATAAGTCCAAGAGGAGGCAAGACAGTATTTGGAATTTCCTATGGGGAACTAGTTTTTACTGTATTAAAAGAGTAACCATTGGTTTGACCTAAATCTAGACCTAACTGCTGGGAAAAACTCTAAGCAAATATATACAAGTATATACAGATGAAATATATAAATAAGCATATATTGAGAAGATAGTGGAACTTACAATTGTGCAAGCCCAAGCATTGTAACTACAGTTGTATGGTTAGTCATTCAAGAAATTGAAGAAAGTTTTGATGATACTTTGAATTTGAATTTGGATAAAAAAGAAAGTTGTTTTAAAAGGAAGTTTGGGGGCTTATACTTAAAGAGAGGCCCAAATGAATTCTTTCAAAAAGGCGACGATCGCGTCGTAGTTTTGAAAACCACTAGGGGACTTATACAATGACGGAGGCCCAAATTATTGTATTCACAAAAAGGATGGGTCTTACACTCTATTAGAGGCCCAAAGTTTATTTTTATACAAGAGATGAGACTTATAGCTCAAGGAGATACCCAGATGAAAAACAGTGATCGCACCGATTATTTTGAAAATTGTATCGGGACTTATACAATGACCGAGGCCCAAATTATTTATGTACAAAGGGGGTTTGGGTCTTACACTATATTAGAGGCCCAAAGTGTTTGAAAAAGAAGAAAAATGGGACTTACAACTCAAGGGGAGGCCCCGATGATTTTTGTTTTGAAAACGATGATCACGCCGAGATTGTATCAGGACTTATACGATGACTGAGGCCCAAAAAGGTTTATTTACAAAGGGATGAGACTTACACTCTATCAAGAGGCCCAAAAGTGTTTCAAATGAAGCTTGAAAATTTAAAATCAAGAGAAAAACCCTAATTTTAAATAAAAATATAATTTTTCAAAGAAAATTAAATAATAAATGATATAAATATCAAATATATTAAAAAAAAACTTATAAACTTTGAAAAATGTTTTAAAAAATCATGTTTAATCACATGAAAGCTTGAAATTCATTTGAAGTTGAAAAATCAAAGTGGAAATTTTATTTAAAATGTTTAAAAACAAATAAAATGAAATTATTTACAAAAATTCAAGCTATATTAAATAAATAATATAAATTTTATTTTTTTGTAGAATAAAATATTTTAACATTTTTGTGAATTTTGAAAAAAAGAATCAATTCAAAACATTAAAATTCAGAGAGAAATTAATTTTTGAATCAATTAATAAAAATATCAAAATATTCAAATATTTAAAAATTCAAAAAAGGCGCTAAGAACACTTGTTCTTGCTCGCGCGAACTCGCTTTTTGCAGATTTGCAAAACCTCTCATATCTATCTAATTACTCAATGAAAATGACTCTTGTAAACATGAAACTTGCTCGTTTTTGAACAAGGATTACAACCATATAAATTAATTGCATTTATACTAAGTGTGGAGTGAGAAATCAGAAGATGAACTCAAGAACCCTAATTTTTGCAAGAACATCATGAAATCCTATACACAATTCATACATAGCAATTGGTTGAGGGGAAACACTCTACATAAGTTCAGAAACATGTTTGTAACTTGAAAACATATTTATGATGCATGGATTATAGAGTTTGAGAGTGTCAGACTTACCTCTTGCAACTGGTGATCGAATTCTATGTTGGAGGTGTTATAGATGTTGTGTAATGATCTGGACAACTTCAATGGACCTCAAGTAATGTGTTTGAAGGCTTGGAATGGATTGAATCAGCTCAGAACTTGTTGTGGCACCTTAACTGCAAACAGGCCAAAAAGCTTGAGCAAATGGAGGGTGCCTTTGTGATTCTGATGTTCCAGATGAGTTTTAAGGTTATGGATCACTCATATATGATGTATGTGAGGTGTTGGCATGATTGGTTTTGATAGAATTGCTCTCCAATGAAAAATTCAAAAGTTGCTTGAATGAGAAGCAAAATCTGGTTTTTTGAGAGTGATTTTGAGGAAAGCATGTGTTATGGTGCTTTGATGTACTCAAACTGATCACAAATGACCTCTATTTATAGTGTGTCAAGTTTTTTTTGACAGCAATAATGAATGGTGGCTGGTACAGTCCATTATCCAATTGTTGCATAAGGAATCTCAAGTCTCCTTTAGCCATTGACTTGAGTCAATTTTGCAGGCCTATGGTCTTCTGTTGTAGGGATAAGGCTTGACTTATTCATTTGGATTTGCTTCAGTCCATGCCATCTTGATGCATCCATTGAATGCTTCATGACAAATTTGAAAGTTTTGGATTTGAACTTTGAATGTCACATGCCAAATGATGAGGTTTTGGACTTGCAAGGCTCTATGGTGTTGTAGCTCTGCAGAGATCATGTTCATTGCACTTTAGAAACTTGTCTTGTATGGTGACTGGGCTTGCCAAGTCATGGAAATGACAAAATCGTGGGGCAAGTGCAAGACTGTTTTGCAAAAACAATTTTGGAGGTGTCATGTTTCCATGCTTGTAACTCCCTACTCAAATTGAATTTGGAGATGATCTGGTACTCTTTGGAAAGCTTGTATGACATGCTTTAACTTTGATGTCCACCAATTGGTCTTGGTTCAACTTGGTTCATAATGAAAAATGGCCCTAAAGTTGGTGAAAAACCTAGACAAATTATGTCTAAAAAATTTTCTAAGTGTTGGAAAAGTGGTCATTTTCACGTTTTTGTGATTTTGATCAATCCATAACTCAAAATCCATGAGGATTTGGAATATTTTGTAGTTGACACTTTTAAAGTATGTCTTGTGAACTTTCATTTGAGCTTTGGATGGAAGAAAAAGGCCTTAGGGTTTGGGAGTTATGACCTTGCAAAGTTGGTACCAAATCCATTTCGTTTCATAACTTAGAAAAATTTAAGTTTCTTATGGTTGCCCCTTTTGCAAGTAACCTCACTTTTCTTGATTTTTATTGATGGATGATGATCAAAACCATACATTAACATTGTTTTTTACTTAGGGGAACCACATTTGTGAAAAATTCCAAAAAAAAAGTCAAACTTGATTTTGGGCACAATTGACTTTTTGTCAATTGAATTCCAAACTGTGTGATCCTCTGTGCAATCAAGTTCTTGACCTAATTCAAACCTAATGGATGGATTCCATAGGTATTTTAGGGTGTCTTGAATCATGTCCCAAGGTTTGGGAACATGTCTTGGTCCAAAGTCAAAGGTACAGTTGACTTTTTCTTCAAAACCCTAATTGTGGTCCAGATGAAATTGAAACCTGTGAATCAAACTTCTTGGATCAATCCATTGTTGTAAATGGATAAATGTTTTGTATTTGAGACCCTCAAATCATGTCTTGGGGTCTTGGCTAATGTCTTGCCTCAAAAGTCAACTTAGGGGTGAATTAGGTCAAGAAACCATAATTCCTGATTTTTGATGAATGCATCCCCTGAGACTATTTTGACTCTATGATTGGGTCCATGAGGTCCCTTTGAGCTTCTTGACTCATGTTTTGGGGTATTGGCTCATGCCCAGATGAAAATTTTCATCTGGAGGCCTTGGTCGACTAAAACCCTAATTTGGTGACACTGGCGATCTTGAGGCTCGGTCCACTTGGAATGTTGCAATCTTGTGCTTGATTATTGATATGGAAGACCTCTTGATCCTTTATGGGTGTTTGAGAGGTTAGACAAGTTGAAGATCATGTTATTTCTTGATTGATCCTTTGTTTAAGTGCTCTGGGAGGGCTAAAAACCCTAATTTTTGATTGTAGTGAAAGCTCAACAATCCTTGAGAAGATTGATGAGGTATGATGGTACATCCATATTGTGGTGATGATTTGCACAATGATGGGAAATCTTGTGGTCAAAATTTGGGGTATGACATTATCGTATTCAGAGTATGGAACACTGCACTATATCACTACTCTTCATGCACACTCCGTGTTCTCTTGAATTAATGGTTTTCCCCAAGCTTCTTTCTACAACAATCCTCTTCTTTATGCACACTTTATGCTCTCTTGGATGAAAGGTTTTTTCCCATGCTTCTTTCTGTAGCAATCCTCTTCTTTTTGCACCTCGACCGTTATCATGCACATATTCATATAAGCAGCATCTCTCGATTAACTTATTAATCTTCTACTTCAAGTGGTGACAATCGTCGATGTGATGACCCCATAATCTATGGTACTTGCACCATTTATAAGTGTACATTTCCATCAGGTTGCCTTTTGGCGAACTTAGTTCGGGAAGGATCTTCATATGGTAGACTTCTTGCAAAATCCCCTCACACCTTGTATTAAGTAAGGGTGAAATACTCATAAGGTTTTTGGTGGGGCTTGAATGCTACTTTTTCTCGTACAAGCGTTTGGTTCTAGTATTTCCTTTGCCCACCTATTTCAGATTTTGATACCCCCATCCTTTGCATCCCTCGTTCTTTTTCCCGTGTTACTCTCCTCTTCTTTGATGTAATATTCCACTCGCTCCATGATCTCCTCCATTGATGGTGTCGACTTTTAGGCTAAATACTCATTGATATGTCCCACTTTGAGGCCATTCTAGAAGGCTCCAACGAACATCTCTTAATTAGGATGAACGACTTTGATGGTTTCTTCATTAAAGCGAGCGAGGTATTCTCCTAGTGACTTAGTCTGTCCCTGGAGGACATTGAAGAGACTTGTGGTTAATACCTTTCTATGTTTGCTAGCAGAAAAATTATGTACCATTTTTTTAGACAAATCCTGCTAACTGGTCACAGAGAACCTCAAAAGGCTTTTTTACGAGCGTATAAAGGCACCCTTTAGTGTGTTAACCATCAACTTGCATTTTAATGAATTTATGGTGCCAATGATGGCTATATAAGTGTTGACTATGTTGATATGCTCATAAAGGTCACTGTTTCCATCGAAAGTCGTCAATGAAGGTGGTTTGAAAATATCTGGGACTTTATCATCTCAAATTTCTGACATCAAGGGGCTGGGGGTTGATCGATTCCCCACTTCCTTGCCTTCAGATTGGAGTCAATGTTGATTCTGTTGTAAGACATGAACGATGTCCTGCAATAGTTCATTTTGATGGCAGATGTCTTCCACTATGGCGAGTAACTCCACTACGATAGCATGTGACCCATTGATCATTGCCGCTAGTTGCTCTCGTCATGGATGGAGAGTGAGATTGGAAGGTCTAAAGCTTTGTGTGGCGTAGCCAAGTTTTACCAGAGCCCCACGGTGGGCACCAACTGTTCATGCAAGAACATTAAATGATAACTCTATTGATGTAGGTCATAAAGAGTCATAGTGGATAACTGCTCTCTAAGGAATTAAGTCTGTCTTTTCTAGTTGTTGTGACCCTTTTTTATGCGAACTCTCGGGTGCTTGATCCAAGGTAAATGGTTTGAATATCACTAATCAACATAATAGGCGTTCATGGTCATTGATTTGTAAATTATTACACTTGGGGGACACACTATGAATGTGTTGATGTCATACAATAATAGTCCTTAAATGTTTTCCTGCCAATATCCTGCCCAGGGCAGTCTATATCACGCCAAATTTTCTCTATCCAGACTTCTTCATTCTCGGCCATGACCACCGCAGCATAAGACCCAATATCTCGAAATGTACACGGAGCCCAAAACATGAGGTCCAATGGAGCAGGATGCTTAAGGAAAAAGTCATTCAAACAACCCGAACATTGTACATAAACTGCAACCCCAAATTCGACAATTACAATTTTCTGAGATGTATTCAACCCCAAGCATAAAGCCCAATGAGACAAAGTGCTTAAGAGAAAAAGTCACGTAATCCAACCATTGCATATAAACCAAGACCCAAAATCCGATCATTGGAATTTTGCAGGATGTACACATACCATGTTCAAATAATATCACTCTAAATTTTATTGCTGATATTTTTTTTTGTATAACATGCCAACAGATAAAACTATTTTTCTTGATGACTATACAAAGTTATTAGTCACTTGTACGGGTTTCGATGATGCAATGAGCATGTGAAACCCAGAGGGCCTATCTAGCATTGAAAGGTTCCCACTATCCCACTTTTAAGTACTAAATGCATACTTTGGATTGGATATGACACAAGAGGTCCATGCCATAGTTAGTTATACCAATTTTCTATTTATTTATCTATAGCTAAAAATATAACAGCTATGTTATATTGACACAAAAATTCACATAAAATCTTATCATTTCTCTTGCTTATTAAAGTTGGGGATGAATGCATACAATATTATTATTATGATGAATGAGAAAGAAGAGATAATGGATGCCAAATGAAAGAGGTCACATCTGCACGTGGTTGCCGATTCCTCTTGTTATTAAACTACACTGCCATTTTCCCACTAAAACCGTTGAGTCTTTCACCACATAGCTGTTGCTAGCTGTCTCTAATACTCTCCCCATGTGACCCTCTCTCTCTCTCTCTCCAAAACCTTAGGACCTTATTATACATATACAATTATTAACATTACATCACACACACACATACCATAATCTAAGAGAGAAAAAAAAACATATCATAATTGTCTACATGACACAATATGGTGTAGGTCTTATAGCCTCTCAATCATCTCTTTTATGTCTCCCTCTGGTTTTAGAAACCCAAGAAAACAAGATTTTGAAGTAAAGATTTGTGGTTGTTTGTGTCTTGTTTGTTGGTTAGGTTGTTGAGATTTCTCTCTCTTTTCTCTATCTATTTTTCTCAAACACTTTGACACATATAACACAAACCCAATAAATTCGGTGAAAATTCTCTATATTTGGGGTCACATAGCATACACATTTGGGTTTAATGGCACAGTTACCTCCTAAAATACCCACCATACCCCAAAATTGGCAACATTTTTCTCACCAAAAGGTATCATCATCATCCACAATGTCAAATATCACCTCTACCACCACCACCGATCATCAACAACTACCGTCATGGATTGACGAATTCCTCGATTTCTCCTCGGTAAGACGAGGAGCCCACCGGCGTTCTGCGAGTGACTCTATAGCCTTCCTCGAGACATCGTTTCTCGAGGAAGACGGAAAAAGTGGTGGTGGTGATGGAGATGGTGACTTTGATAGACTGGATGATGAGCAATTAATTTCCATGTTCTCCGACAATGTTGGCGGCGGTGGTGTCTCGTTCCTGCCTCCGCCGTCAACCTCCAACACGTCGTCACCGTCCTCCGACCAAAATAGTAACAACAATGAAGAGAAACCAATGGCAATGGTGTTGGATTCTGCTGCACCAGTGCAAGAACGTTATCTTCATCATGAGGTGAAGCCTAAGGATGAAGCGGTTGAAGATGAAAGCTCGTGTAGAATTGAGGAACCGGCGGCGGAGGCGCCATCTTTCGCCGCAACCATCACCTGCACTGAAACCGTTGTTGATCCCAAGAGGGTCAAAAGGTAATATCAATTAATAAATTAATTAATTTAATATTATTTTTATCGTTAATATATGATTTAGTAGTAAATTGATTCACCAATCAGCACCACCCATGCACGTTCTATTTATGATATTTCTTTATAAAATAAGCTTGTTTGTTGAATTAGTTGCCACAAAATTCTTGCATGGATGGCCCAGTCTTACACGTTATATTTTAAATTAAACATATGTTATTATTTTTTTAAGGCAAAATATCACTGTTTAATCAAAGTATGTATGTTTAATTTTTCAATTATGAATTAAAATCATCAAACTAGATAACAAATTTCCATGCATGAGTATAACCAAAATTAGATTAATGAATTTCTTTCAACTTAATCAAAGATTTATACAAAAATAAATAAATAAATTGACGTATTTGCTATAAAAAAATATGAACAGAAATCGATATTGTTAAGATGAACATTTTTATCAGAGTTGAAACTCTGATACTCACTTACATCTGAACTTGAATTTTTAGTTATTGCAGTTTGTATATACCGACAAAAAAATAATAATTGTTTTTGATAATTTATATTTGATTTAAGAAATTATTTTAGTTAAGTAATTAATTCATTAATCATATACCAGAATTTTGGCAAACCGGCAATCAGCTCAGAGGTCAAGAGTGAGAAAGCTGCAATACATTTCTGAGCTTGAAAGGAGTGTAACATCTTTGCAGGTAAATAATTAAACAAAGAATTTTTTTTTCATGTTGTATATAAAATTTAAATACTATAGTAATTATTTAAATATTAACATGTGAACTTAGACGGAGGTTTCAACATTATCACCACGAGTAGCATTCTTGGACCATCAACGTTTGATTCTTAATGTCGACAACAGTGCCTTAAAGCAAAGGATTGCAGCATTGGCTCAGGATAAGCTTTTCAAAGATGGTATATTACCAAATTTCTTTTTTACATATATATATAATATCTTGTTTTTAAGTATTTCATATTTTGTTACTGCGTGATGTTGTGGATTCGAATTTGCGTCTCTGTAATCAGATGTTGTTGAATTGTTACTAATTGATTCTTATGCTTGTGAATTTGTTAGCTCATCAAGAAGCATTAAAGAAGGAAATAGAAAGGTTGAGACAAATCTATCACCAACAAAACATACAAAAGATGGGGAATTCAATGAATAATAATAACAACAGTGGTCATTCTCTTCAATCACCACCAACATCACAACCACACCAACACTCTTTCCATAATCACTTGGAATGCAAGGACAAAGAGCAACTCCTTAGTTAAAAAGACAAAAGTGGATGATGTTATTATGTTCCTTGGTGCTAACATGTGATATGTTCCTATCAAAGTTGATGTGGGACCTTTGACACATTTATGAGTAATTGGAGGGTAGGAAGTTGACATGTGGAATTGGTTCTAAATAGATTGGTGATTTTTTTTTTTTTAAATTTGGGATTGGTTTGGAATTATAAGATTTAATTTCTTATGATTACACTTTTTTAACTGAAAATTATTCTCATTGTTTTTTAATTTTTTTGGGGTGAAATAAGGGGACAAAGAATAGTGGGCTTTTATTGGGATATGTATGGAAATGGAAGCCATTTAGAGAATTATTTTCTCCTTTTTTTGTGTGGAGGAAGGGTGTGTTAATTGATGTAATTTTCTTCTTGTTCACTTGGGACTAATTGTCTATTAATTCAAATTTCTTCTTTTTGTTCACTTCAATTTGTAAAATTGTACAAAATATTCTCTTTCTAATAACTCAACTACTTGATCTAATCTTTTACTTATGGAACTTGATGTTATATATGTCTATTGATGGTCTTTAGAGTTACTTATAGGGGTGCTTATGAGATGATGTTAGTTAAATACATATTCAATTTATTAAAAGTGGAGATTGTGATATGTTTATGAGACAATGATTTCTGATAACAGTTAAATGCAGCTAATGTGCTCCTTTTACAAGCAAAGAAAATAAACATTACTACTTGACATTTTTCTAGTCAAATACAGTTTCCTACAAGTTATGATGATTATAGGTTTTGTTGATTATGACACGATGTTGTCTCATTTCAGAATGGTGGTTGAAGAAGAAAAATGTTAACATGGGCCGATTTCTGACAAATACTTCATGATTCACACGTGAAGAAAGAAAAAGACAGAATTTTGGACTTATATACAACTAAATGTAACAAACTTAGAGCAGTATACTCTAACTACCCTATCTAACAAATTAAGGGTTCAATTCTTTATAACTAGCTAAAATTAAGAAACAATGCATCTTATATATTATTAGGGTATTATGTGAAAAATACTAAAATTCATCCCAAACACATATAACCTATGCCATCTCTTTATGAGTGGGCATTTTATTGACCCGAAGATACATTTTTGGAATCTGTTCGTAGATACATTTCTGTAACATTGTCATACATAAACAGAAGAAAAAAAACAAGAAAGTTATATTTTGACAAAATAAAATTATCATTCATAACATAAAATCAATATTACATATGTGATATCATGACATAAAATCAAAAATTACATTTCAATATCCAGTTGGACACTTCAACATCTTCACAATATCTTCAACCGATCTTGAAATCCTCACTTCCAACTCAATTGAAACTTTTGTTTCGAAACGGAAAAGTGTATTCCACATAGACTTTACATCTGCATTCGTTTTGAACTCATGTTTGGCAAATGGACAACTTTTTTTTGGAAAACATCAAAATGTATTAAAATATTTGAAATTGTATATATTACACTTAATTAATATCAATACACAATTAAATACACTTAATTGATGACGAAAAACAAAAATGAATCAGAAGATTTGTCGCCGACTAAATCTATAAGTATGAGTGGCACCTCCTTTAACTTTTGTGCATTTGATTCTCTTTCAGTGTTGCTCAATTTCTCGAACTCTTGTATCCTCTCCACAAATTGGTCCAACCAAGTCTCAGTTTTTATTGTTGAATGACTTGTCCACTCCACTGATGTAAGTGGTATAGGGCATCCCAGTTTCAAATAAACTTGAAAAAAGCGTCATGATTTTGAAAGGCACCCAATACACATAATACATTCATTTGGATTTTGAGGTGGGGTGGTGTGCAGTAGGAAAAAGGTTTCTAAAAAATCGTATCTTGTAAGATTAATACACATTCTATCATACGCACTAGCTATGAGATGATCCATTTCAGGGAAGCCAATCTATTTTTTCTTCAGTGCCGATCCATTAATGCAAGGAACAAGAGACTCATAAATTGTATCAAAGTTTTCTTTCTTTTGGTAAAGTTGTGTGCATGATTCTTTATGGGTCATCAACTCATGTGTGATTATCTTCTCTTTTACCAAGTAAAACTGAAACTGATTGATAACCGCAATAACAATCACCCTTACCATTGATGATTTGCTTGATGTATTTGTGTATAAAAATCAACATCTCGTCGGGATAGAGATATTCGATTTACCATATTTCATGACACCGTCATCATCAAACCTAAGCCTTTTTCAGTGACATCAAACTTCATCCATTCTCAACGGGTTACCAAGTTTCACCTTCTTTGCAATAAGACAAACACATGGTATACCATAGGATTTGGCAATTGTACAACCATACTTTGCGCTATTTGAGCCTACATTATCAGCTTATTTTGCTTCGTGAAAAATATAATTCAACCTGCTCAAGATATGTTGCCGACCAATTGAGAATAAAGATTGTTGTCTTTAAGTCTGTGTTTCAACATTGTGATGCTCCGACAAAATGATGTTTGTATCTCATTATGTTGATTCTGGATCATTTGGTTCTTAGAGTTCCAATCTTTACACAAATCGCCCTTACTATTTCCCAACCAATTTTTCGATGTAGCATGGGCAGACTCAACTCGGTTTGCTGTTATATTCCCAAGGTGTCTAACCTGATCGGTCCATGCACAAATAATTTTCTCCTTCACCTGGTCTATAATTGTGCTTTTAACATATTTCAACAAAATCTAGATATTTCTTGCACTCCTTCCTGAAATGTATAACGAAATCGACATATAACACTTTAGTAGAAGAATTTACAATAACATTCCATGCATCCATTATTTTTTCCACTATCACACCAGCCTTCACCATTTTTCTATCTTCAGCCTTTATCTGTTTTATCCTTACTCGGGTTTAACCCGACTTCTCACATTCTATGTTATGTGATACCTACAAAGTAATGCATAACAAATAGAAAATACCTTTGCAACCGAATTCGTCAAAGCGGTATCACGGTCGGTAACAATTACTTTTGGAATATCTTCTTGGTCCTTCAACATTTCCCGACACACCTCTAAGACCCAAGTAACATTCTCCTCTTTTTCGCTATCTAGAAATGCAAACCTGACATAATAGGCCTTCTCAGTAGAGGTAACACCAACCATCTCCAATAATGGAAGTATTTACTTGTTGATCTTGTATGTTGAATCAATGAAGAGCACATTAGGAAATGTGTTGAACAACTTGATGGAATGAGGGTGAGTATAAAATACATCTCTAATAATTACTCTATCCTAGCACGTTCGGTACCTGGAAACATAATTGTTATCATCTAAAAGTTTCAATAGTTATTACATTTCACTTTTATCCCCCCATAACGCCTTGTTATTTTGGTACCGAATATTTTACACTTGCTTGATATTTAAGATATTTTCGGGTCTTTTACGTTTCAAAGTTGCAAGTATGCTTTTCAATTGAACCAAAGTCAATGTCATGCCTGAAACGCATTCATTCTCTTCCGGCATGGGAAACACAAAATTGGATGACTGACTAACTTTTCACACAAGTCATGGTTATCTTAACAACATATGAAATTAAATCTCCATTTCTAACTTTCCAACATATAACCACACAATTTAAAGGGACACTCACATTTTCTTGAATATGTTCCATCTCGTTTAAAATTCTGGAGAGGAGATCTATATTTCCCACTTCTTTCGCATGCCATCATCACAAATGCACCTCTTCCATTTGAACCATTATCGGACCTTCCGATTACCACATCAAATCAAATTTGGAGGCCTTCGTACGAATCATTGAAGCATGTGATCACAAAATTCAAACTCTTGCTCAGTTTTAAGTTGGTTGCCAACATCTACCGCCTTCACAACAACACTTTTGGCATCCGAAGACACAACATGTTTGGGGAAAACATCGGAGTGTACCATATATAATGAAATAAGTTACAATAAAACACTTAATAAGTGCTAATACTGTAAACACAGCTGAAAAATGATAACATACAGATAATAGAGATGGATATCTGGATGAGTTCATACAGACTCCAGAGATGTATCTCCGGATTAAACACACGTTTTTCAGACAAAAAACAAGATTAATGTAAGCAACGAGGCTTTAAATAAATTATCATTACTTGGAATTTCAGCTTCTTTTGCTCCATTTGATGTGATAAAACACAAGAATGAAGATTTGGAGTGAAAATATGGATTAAGAATGGAAGGGTTTTTGGTAAGGGTTTGGAGCAGAAAACAAGTATGGTTATGTGATCATGCATGTGAGTGTTTTATCAACTTTGTTAGTTCCATGGTTTTAGGATTGGCTGCAATTTTGCTAAAACATGGATCACAGAAAGATGTTTGTTATCTGGGAGAATTTATCTTTCTCTGCATTAGGTTGTGATCTTCAGGGGGAGTGTTGGTAGTGTTGTGCTTTGGGTTGTTCTATGATGTCAGACTAGATGTGTTGATATTATGTTTAGCTATGTAATTCAGAGGAAGTTTGTTTTTGTTATCACTGTGTGGTGTTCTTGTTTGGATCCCGAGTTAATTTCCCTGTGTGTGCTCTTGTATGGTTCTAAGGATGTTTCTTCTTGAGAAACAATCTTGTATCTTGGATCAATAATTAGGGGTGGAAATAGGCTTGATGAGTCCAAGCCCTTGAGGTTGGCATCAATTTTGGTAAAACTAACTTAGCAGAAAGATGTTGGACAAGATGTCCTGACATGGTGAACTAACTGCAGGTTAAGATGTTAGACAAGATGTCCTATCAGGTGGATTCGACATCTTTGTCTGTTACAGTTTTGGAATAACTGTATTTATGTTCCAGGTGTGATTGGAATATGATTTGATCCTAGTTGGCATTTGATATTGAGGAATCAAAGATTCTGATTCTAAAAGGGATATGTGGTTTCCTTGTAAGGAGACATTTTTGGAAACTTGGGATTGAAGAAAAGAATAGGTCGCAGATTCTGTGGAGCAGAATTACTCCGTTTTTTAAGCCCAAATTCAGTTCTGTTTTGTTATATAAATAGGATGGATTTGACCTAGAAGAGTAGAGTTTTTACAGCTGTTATTAAGTACTAGGGTTTGTACTTTTGTGAGCCTCTCTTGTATTGCGTGAATACCTGAGTAGAACAGTTTATTGAGTTGTAATTTTCAGTCACTGCTGTGATTGAAAGGGAATTAAGAAGGGTCTCATACTTAGGAGTGTCTTAGGTAGAAATCTAGGAAGGGTAGTTTCTAGGTGCTAAGTTGTAAACGTTGGAGTTTAACTTAGAACCAATTCTGCTTAGCTGATTTTATTCCTGGCTTGGTAGCCCCCAGACGTAGGTGTTGTTGATCACCAAACTGGATTAACAATATTTGTGTGTTGTTTTCTTTCTGCTATTTGTTTCTGTTTTTCCTTAATCCTAGTGAGAAGTAGAGATCAAGTGTCACGACATTTTGTCTGACATCTTAGTGATCTGCTTAACCAGAATTTCAATTGGTATCAGAGCAGGCATCCTGCTCTGTATCGGGGTGAGATTTAGGGACGATACTTTCTGGTTCGATGGATAAAGAAGGAGGAATTTTAAATAGACCACCTATACTTGATGGTTCTAATTATGAATATTGGAAAGTGCGCATGGTGGCGTTTATCAAATCCATGGATGGTAAAGCTTGGAAGTCTGTGGTTAAAGGGTGGGATCCACCAAAAATCAAAGACAATAATGGGAAGCTCACTGATAAGCTGAAACCTGAGGAAGACTGGGATGATGAAGATGATAAGCTTGCTCAAGGAAATTCCAAAGCCTTGAATTCCTTGTTCAATGGGGTGGACAAGAACATCTTCAAACTCATCAAAAATTGCATTATTGCAACGGATGCTTGGGAAATCCTGAAGACTTCTCATGAAGGTACCTCTCGAGTTAAATCTTTAAGACTTCAGCTTCTCACCACTAAGTTTGAGAACTTGAGGATGAGAGAAGATGAAAGTATACATGACTTTCACATGAACATTGTTTATATTGCCAACACATCTAGTGACCTTGGAGAGAAAATCTATGAAGCTAAGTTGGTCCAGAAAATTCTAAGGTCTTTTTCCAAGAGATTTGACATGAAGGTGACTGCTATAGAGAAAGCTCAGGATATAGCTACTATGAAAGTTGATAAGCTTATGGGATCTCTTCAAACTTTTGAAATGACACTAAATGAAAGGACTGAGAATAAGAAAAGCTTAGCCTTGGTGTCTGATGAAGGTAAGACAAACTCCAAGATAGAGATGTCTAAGGCAGTTGTGTTTTTGGGAAAACAGTACAGTCAATTACTAAAAAAATTGAGGAAGAGTAAAAAAATAGTGCCAAGACTCAGATGCCCAACAACTTAAAAAGGAACAATTATGGAAGGATCCATATTATAAAGAGAGAATTAGCAAAGAAAAGGGGACCAAATGTCTTGAACGTGAGGGATTTGGACACATTAAATCAGAGTGCCCTACATTCCTCAAGAAAGAAAAGAAAGGCCTCCATACATCCTGGTCTGAAGATGATCCTGCTAGTGATGAAGAATCACCGAAGCAGGTTTTTGCACTCACATGAGTGTTTGACACTAATGTAGGATCAGACATCGCAAATCTTTCTCATGATGCTCTAGTCAACTCTTACAGGGAGTTCTACACAAGAAGTGCAGAAATCTGCCATCTAGGAGAAGATCAAACATAAGATTATCATGCTCCTTGAGGTTGAAAGATTGAAGCATCTTGGCATCATATCTGATCTTCAAAAGGAAATTTCTCAGCTCAAATCCAAACCTGATAATGTTGGAATGGTCAACAGCAGATCTGACAAGATACTACAGGAACTTGGCTATAATAATCAAAGCAAGAAGAGAGATCCTGAATACAATCTTGAAAGAAGACAAAAAATGTCTAACAGAATGTCACAACATCATTACAGACACCAGAGGAAACAAGACTGGAAATGCCATTATTATGGAAAGTATGGCCACATTAAACGTTATTGTTACAAGCTACATGGATATCCCAAAGGTAGGATTGCTGGAAAGAAAAGAAGTTCCAAGAATGAGTCTATGGCTCTGATGGCTCATTCCACTCAAAAGGAATACACTAAAGAGTAGTGGTACTTTGATAGTGGATGCTCAAGACACATGACTGGTGTAAAGAACTATTTGGTGAATATAAAGGCTCATCCCTCCAACTATGTCACTTTTGGAGATGGATCCAAAGGAAAGATCAAAGGAGTTGGGAGAATGGTTCAAGCAAGAAATCCTAGACTTGACAAGATTCTGTATGTCAAAGGACTAACTGCTAATCTAATTAGTATTAGTCAACTTTGTGATCAAGGCCTGAAGGTTAACTTTACAAAATCTGAATGTTTGGTTGTAAATGATAAAAATAAAGTACTCATGAGGGGTGTCAGATCAAAAAATAATTTCTATGTATGGACCTCATTACTGACAGAGTGCTCCTCAATGACAACTAGGAAACATCATAAGTTCTCCTCAGAACTAAACATTGATAAGTGGGAAATTGGTAGATTAACCAAGATGACACACAGAAAGACCATCTCAAGGATTCTGGATCTGCTTCATAAGGCCTCTATGATAAATGATCTGGAAGAAATAAGATATGTATTTATGGCCACTATTGACTTAACTACAGAAAGTGATTACCCTGCTACCACATTTAGCAGTTTTCAGTACACAGGAATGACGTAGATGCCAATAAGGGAAAATGTCGCACAAAATGTTGTGACATTCTCTCATGATAACCTGAGCACTCTTGATGTCCGTAAAAATAAGTTTGGGAAACTGAAGGGTAAAATAGGGCTTTACATAACTAGGGGGCCTAAAGGGATTAACTTGTAAGGATACTAGTCAAGTAGGTGATTGTTTTCAACAAACGAAAAGAGGGTTTCAAAAACGATCATTTCAAATCACCTTAAACCGCCCTCAACCTATTCTCCTCATCACAATAACCTTGTTCTTCCGGTGCAAAGAAAAATCCAATCTTGTTCCTTCTATGATGTCTCAACAACGATCCTCAACTGGAGGAGGAGTGAAGGAGACCTCTACATCTTCCATTGTTAGGGCAAAACCAGGAAGGTGTCTATTGGAGATGCGATCAATGTTGTTCCCCTTTCTATGGTGCCATGTAAGCCTGAGAAATTCCCTGCACGAAGAGCTACAAATCTCACTGCAGGTAATACTTCTGAACCTATTAATGCCCCTCTTGATCCTAGAAATAAGAACGAAATTGTTGAAACAGATAAGAGAATAAGGAAAATCGTAGCAGAACAATTAAATATAAGAAGTAAGCTGAATACTGATGGGGATATACCAATCACATTCGCTCCTGTTGAGGAACAAGAAGGTGTTAGAGATAATAATGAAGGAGATGGTAATATAATGTCAGAAGAGAATCACCACACCTGTGTTGAAACCAGTCAGAAAAATGATGGACCAGATAATGGAACATCCTTATCTCTAGAGAAATCACTTGAATAGGGACTAGAGAATGTTGATAAAGAGGTGACTGGCAAGGTAATCGACATTGATGATTCATCTTCTGATGATGAGATCATTGCTAATGTGATCAAGAGATTGAAGACAAGAAAAAGGAAAAATGTGGATACTGAAAACAATAATATCAGAAGAAACATTAAATCTGTAGTTGGACCTTAGAAACCTTGGAGCAAGGTTGCAATTGTATCCAAGAAAAGAAAGGCTAAGTCTGAAACTGAGTCAGACTATGATGTCACAGATGATGATTAAGACATCATACTTCCAAAGACTCATGGGGTGAAGAAAAAGACTATCAGTATTCCCAAAGCTCCCTTGGATAATATCTCATTCCATGCTCCTGAGTATGTATACAGATGGCCATATGTGTACCAATAATGAGTAGCATTGGAAAGGGAACTAGGGAAGGATGCATTAGAGTGCCCTGAAGTGATGAAACTGATTAATGACTCTGGGCTAACAAGGACAGTCACCAATCTTGGAAACTGTTATGAAAAGCTGGTGAAGGAATTTGTGGTAAACATTCCTGACCACTGTCATGATGCAACCAACAGGATAGTGTATGTCAGAGGAAATGATGTGATATTTTCTCCCACAATGATTAATAGGTTCTTGGAAAGATCTGAAGAGTCTCAGTCTGAATATGAAGATACTGATGACCAAGTTTGTCAAGAGCTCACTTGCAACACTGTGAAATAGTGGCCTAGCAATGGGAAACTTTCAGCTGGGAAACTGAGTGTGAAGTATGCAATTCTGCATAGAATTGGTACCATCAACTGGGTGCCCACCAATCATACTTCAACCATCTCTGCTATTCTAGGTAGATTCATCTATATGGTTGGCAAAGGAAGAAGGTTCGACTTTGGAACTCACATCTTCAATTAAATTTTGAAGAAATCCACATCAACTGCAGTGAAACTCCCTATATGTTTTCCTTCACTTATTTGTGGGATGATTCTGAATCAGCACCCAAGCATCCTAGTCTCCACAGATCATGTAATGAAAAGGGCATCTCCCTTGACTCTGCACTATAAATTGTTTACTGGTAACCATGTCCCAGATATTGCTTCAAAATTTACACCGACATCTGCTACAACAACTAGAAAAGAGGAAACTATAACCCAGCTCAAAAACACATGTAGGGAGCTTGATGACATTATCAAGACCATCACAGCCAGAAAAGAAAAATTGGTCCAACTGATTCAAGCCTTGTCTGCTGAGCAAAACAAGGATATTGGAGTCAACACTGGTGATGTTGAGAAGGCAGCTAAGGAGAACAGTGATGCAGTTGAAGGAGATGATGATGCTGATAATGGTTCTGGTGAGAGTGCACGAGAAGATGACGATGAGGAAACTGAAGATGACTTCTGATAGTTGTCTTTTCTCTTCTTTCTGTTTTATGTTTTTTTACTTTACTTTTGGTTGTGTAAGGGCTAAACGCCCTGGATAGTTTTTACTTTTGTTGGGTGTGTAATTTAATTACTATGAACTGATTAATTGGTTTTTGAGTTAGTCATTCTGCCTTTGTCATATTGTGGCTAAAAGGGGGAGAAATACTAACATCACTAACCACTGTTGTTATGCTACTAACCACTAAGAGAGAGTAGTTTTGTGTTGCGTGCAAAAAGTACTGGTTGAGGGGGAGACAAAGTTGTGTTTCCGCTGCTGCTTTGAGGAAGGTCTCCCTGCCTTATTTTTTTTGTAGGTTAATTATGGTTAGTTGTAGCCAAAATCTGCCAAAGGGGGAGATTGATAAGTCCAATCCCTTGAGGTTGGCATCAATTTTGGTAAAACTAACTTAGCAGAAAGATGTTGGACAAGATGTCCTGACATGGTGAACTAACTGCAGGTTAAGATGTTAGAGAAGATGTCCTATCAGGTGGATTCGACATCTTTGTCTGTTACAGTTTTGGAATAACTGTATTAATGTTCCATGTCTGATTGGAATATGATTTGATCCTAGGTGGCATCTGATATTGAGGAATCAGAGATTCTGATTCTAAAAGGGATATGCGGTTTCCTTGTAAGGAGACATTTTTGGAAACTTGGGATTGAAGAAAATAATAGGTCGCAAATTCTGTGGAGCAGAATTGCTGCGTTTTTGAAGCCCAAATCCAGTTCTATTTTGTTATATAAATATAATGGATTTGACCTAGAAGGGTAGCGTTTTTACAGGTGTTATTGAGTACTAGGGTTTGTACTTTTGTGAGCCTCTCTTGTATTGCGTGAATACCTGAGTAGGACAGTTTATTGAGTTGTAATTTTCAGTCACTTCTATGATTGAAAGAGAATTGAGAAGGGTCTCATACCTAGGAGTGTCTTAAGTAGAAATCTAGGAAGGGTAGTTTCTAGGTGCTAAGTTGTAAACCTTGGAGTTTAACTTAGAACCAATTCTACTTAGTTGATTTTATTCCTGGCTTGGTAGCCCCCAGACGTAGGTGTTGTTGATTACCGAACTGGGTTAACAATTTCTGTGTGTTGTTTTCTTTCTGTTGTTTGTTTCTGTTATTCTTTAATCCTAGTGAGAAGCAGAGATCAAGTGTCACGACATTCTATCCGACATCTTAGTGATCTGCTTAACCAGAATTTCAAGGCTGGGCCGAGCTAGGCTATGCCAAGCCTAAGCCTGGCCTGCCAAAAAAGCTGAAGCCTAAGCCTGGACTGTAGCCTTTCATATCTTATTTTTAGGCCTGAACCTGACCTTTTCTAAGGCCTGGTTAGCCTGGTAGCCTACATAAAAGCATATTATTTTAGACATATGTAAATAAGCAATTAAAATAGTGTTTAAATAGACTAACAAACTAAAAAAACTAATGAGACTAAAAATTTATTTGCATTGACTTATTTTAACTTACCTATCAGCATAAGTTTTGTGAGACTATTTGTTTAAGATAGCTTATGAAAACAACGTATAACATTGTTCATAATGTTTTTTCATATTATTTTCATAAGTTCACCAAGATAACCAATTTTTATTTATGTATTTTAACTCAAAGTACAAAACATAACACAATAATAAAAAAAATATTCATATTTATTTAAATAGGCCGGCCTGTTAGGCTTAAAAGGCTTTTTTTATGGCATGAGGCCTAGCCTTTTTAACAAAATAGGCTTATAAAAAAGCCTAGGCCTTTTCTATTTAAAAAAAATCTTGGCCTGGCCTGAGCCTGTGTAGGCTAGCCTGTAGGCCTCTGTTATCGGCCTGGCCTATTTCCATCCCTATCAACAATAATATAATTGTGTTTTCTGGTTTATCTCTAAGACTAAGGATAATATTAAGGAAGTTGTTGATCCAAATTGAGTTGGATGCTAAAAGATTACAATGACAAACAGGATGTTATGACATTGTACTGTGACAAGCTGGTCACAATCAGGTTTTTCAAGGATTTTCACTCTGCACAGCTGGACAAGTTCATTGGGACTGGTTATCACTTTGCCAGGGGTGTTTCAGGAATTTGTACTGCTGGAGAATTATAACCTTTACAGAATGGGAGGCATGTAATCAATGTTTTTCTTCCAACTAGTGGTGCATCCGTATTAAGGAAAAACATATTTCAATGACATGGAGAATGTAATTTCGAATGTTGCAGTCAAAGCTTGGAAAGCGAGAAAGAAGAACAAGAGAATATCTCTGTTACCAAGGATAATTCCACTTCTTTCAAAAATTCATTCCTTGACTAATCAGGTGATACAAGCAAGGTCTTTATTCCTCTTTAAATTCCATAACCTTACGGTTTCTGTCTCCTATCAAGTTGTGTTTTATCATGAGCCAGTCCTCCAAAAATACTGATGCTAAGAGGGTTCATTTGCTGGATGCCAAGAAGGATGAGAGTACTGTTCCAAAGAACGTTGAGTCAAAAGTTGGTACATTTGTTGGATCATCTACTGGAGCATCTAGGACAGGGAAAACATTTATGACTAAGATGAAGTCCTTTAAGAAAATGTATGCTCAATCACATGACTCTGACGCAGATGCTGATGAAGATTGGGTCAATTTCATTTACTCAGGTGGTTGGGATAGATAGCTGATTTCAAAGAAGAAAAATTTGTTTTGTTGTTTTTGCTGGTTGGGTTTGTAACAATTTCCTAACATTATTTGCTTCCATTTGTTGTTTTGTGTTTCTACCTGTTTGCTTCCATTAGAATTGTGTGTTTCCATTTTTGTTTACATTTACTCTATTTTTGTCAATTTTTGAATAAAAAAGGGGAGTAAAGTGTTAAAATGTTAAGGTTGATTCTGTTTGTCATGATGTCACGTCACTTATCTTGACATGTTGACTAACATTGTGATATGATTGTACTACTGCTAAGGGAAAAGTAGTTTATTGGTGTTGCTTGTTGTATGCAACTATTTAGTGGGAGCATGATAATCTGTCATGCTTATGTTGCTACTATTAATGTAGTGTATGTGTGCAATGATGTGAAACCATATGTTCTGCTGCTACTATTAATGTAGTGTATGTGTGTAATGATGTGCAATCATATGTTCTAAAATTCAGCCTGATGGTTTTATGAGAAATCCTGGTTACTCTCCGGTAATCTATTACGCTGATGTTATGAGTAATATGTGTGACTTCTATTGTATGTGTTTCTAATGTGTGTGGCTTCTGCTGTATGTGTTTCTAATGTGTGAACTTGGATAGTTCATGTTGGTCTGTCTTGTGATTTGTGTTTTCTCCTTGAAAGGAATGTGTGAACTAAGATAGTTGAGGTTTGGATTTCTGGTGATTTGAGTTTTCCTCCTAAGAGGGAGCATTGGTTATGTATGACATGGGGAGTAATGAACCTGTTTAGTTTCTAGCAGCATTATATCTCTGATATATCTTTTGTTGATCATGTAGCTTGCTTGTGCTTTGTGTTTGTGGTTTTATTCCTCTCTCTAGGTTCATTAAGCAAAGGATATTTTAGCCAAAATTTACCAAAGGGGGAGATTGTTAGTTCCATGGTTTTAGAATTGGCAGCAATTTGGCTAAAACATGGATCACAGAAAGATGTTGGGAGAAATGTCCTAACTTGTTGGTTTGTCAACATTGAAGATAGATATTCTAACAAATGTTGTGACATGTTGTACCAGAACATCAATACAGGCTGTAGTCTAATTCTTGACAGATTTCATTTGATTCTGTGAGATTCCTTTTGGATATATCTCACTTAATTTCGCAGGTCAAGGAGATTTAATCTGGAACATTTGATTTGAACTCCAACTGTTCATAAGTTTCTAAAATTGGATATTGAGATAATTTAGGAAACTTGATGATTTGTTCCAAGATTTAAGGAGATTCTTTCTGCATAATTTATGCAACCCTCAGTGTGTGGATCAAGTAATATCTGGTTGAAGATTTCGAAGCCCATGGACTGTTGAGGAGTATATAAAGAACAACCTAAACCTAATTTTTTTCACGGCTTTCACTTTTGTAAAAAAAAGGGGAAGTTTTAGAGTCTTAGGTTTTGAGAGTCTCTTTAGTGTGACTTTGTAAGTCACCCATGTATCTTTTGATACATTGAGGTGGACTGATTGTATGTTGTTTATTGTTCACTCATAAGCTTTTAAGTAAGAGATTATTGTTCTTAGTTAAAGCTTTTAAGCAAAACTAAGTATTGTACTTGGAAGTGTTGGTACTTCTATTTTGGGTTGTTGTTGAATTGTCACTAGTTTGTAACTAATAGGTAGTGAGAAGGGGATCTCACTAGGTAGAAGTTACACAAGGTAGTGATTAGGCGAGAAGTTGTAAACGGGGGAGTTTAGCTTTGAACTAATGTTATCATAGTGAATTTCCTTCCTAGCTTGGATGCCCTTTGATGTAGGTGATGTTGCACTGAACTGGGTTAACAATTGACTGTGTTTTTTTATCTTTCTACAATTTATTTCCAATTTTATTTATTTGTTCTGTCAGACAGAAGATGTTGAAACATCTGTGTTGACATTATGTTTTGATGTGAGGACACCAGTATTAACATATGTTAGAGGATATCAGTATTATAGTTTGTTGCTGCAAAGTTGCAGTCTGTACATAGCTTACATGGTTTCATGTACCTTGTGTTGTTTGTGATTCCGTTGTGTATACTCCTGATTTGTTCTAAGGTTGTTTTAGCTAAAATTTTCCAAAGGGGGAGATTGTAAGTTCTGTGGTTTTTGGATTGGCAACATTTTGGTAAACATGTTGTCAGCAAGATGTTAAGCCAGATGTTCTGCTATGAGAGTCAGACATCATGTTCAGTATGATGTTGTGACATGTGCCAGGACATGTTATACTAGAAAGTTAGGGCATGACTGTTTTGGTATTTTAGTGTGAGTTTTGAGTGTGTTTTAATTTGCACGGTTGCGTTATTCAAGGAGGGATATTTTGGGAACTTGTGTCTTGACAGATTGTGTTGGTTTTCGTAAAAAGGATCTTTGAACCTTTTTAGGAAACTTTGTATTTTGTTCCTATTTTTGTGCATGAAATTATGCTAATGATTTAAAGCTGATTCTTGGTGATTTGCGTTTTATTTTGAAGCCCAAGCCCACGAGGTCTGAAGGCTATTTAAAGAAAAGAGCTAAACCTATTGCAAGAGGAGAAGAGGACCCATATATTGTTGTGCATCAATTTTCTACAAGTGGTTTGCTGATCGTCTTCCTAAGTCTGGGGCATTTGTCGATACTCGAGGGATGTTAGATTGGTCCAAAAGGCTGATGGGTCTAAGAGCAGATAATCTGGTTTGGGTCAACTGTGATGTGTTGGGCAAAGAGATCATCATCAGTTGTGGAAATTTCCCGAACGTACCTCTGATAGGTAGGAAAAGGGGAATTAATTACAACCCTATCCTCGCTGTTACACAATTCGGGTACGCCTTGAGAGAACCATCAAAAGAGGAGGATGTTCGAGAATCCTTATTTTTAAGTGGAGAAGTTAATCCAAATTTGTTGAAGGAAGTCGTAAATGCCTAGGAAGATCTTCATAAGAAAGGAAAAGCTTATTTTGGGAAGAGCAAGAACAGAACCTTTCCTCCATATGAAGAGTGGATACAGAAGAGAGTTAAAAATGAGCTTCTGCCTTTCTCTATAGAGCCACCCTCGTACCCGCTGATGATTGAGCTGCCTACTACGATTGAGATGGAAAAATATAACAAGTTGTGGGCTGAGAAAGAAAAGTTGCGTAAAGAGAATAATGAATTGAAAAGAGAAATCAGTCAGTTGAATCATGATCGTGGCGAAGCTATCTACACTGCTAAGGAGAAGGCAGAACTTCTGGCCAAGAAGGAGAAGGAGTTAGCTGAAGAGGTCGCAGCCAGGCAACGGGTAGGTCAAGCTTTGGAAAGCACTAGTAGTGTGCTTAAGTCCATAAAAGAAGGGTTGACTAAAGCCTTGGTTAGAATTCAAAAGTTCGATGCTCACTGAAACACCGCAATGGCTGCTAACAAGCAAATGAAAGATGAGTTTCTGGATCAGGTTGAGAATTTGAAGATGAAGCTTAGGAAGAAAGAGGAAGAAATCAGAATAGGGATATTTCATAGGCGAACAACTGAAGATCAACTCAATGAAGCCTTATTTGCTATAGAAGAGCTTAAGATTCAAGCTGAGGTGAAGAAACCAAGAGGTGAAGGTCCTAGAGTGGAGGATGCTTTTGGAGAAGATGCTTGGGAATTGCATGGTCGTTACTTGGAGGGGATCATGCATAGGCGAGATGTTCTTATTCAAGAGCTGATTCAGAGACCAAAGCACCCTGCCACTAAAAAGCTGTTTAAAGAAGTCCAAGACTGGAGCAGAGAGCACAGTGGCTAGGGAGGGCTGACCATGGTGGACTTTGATTATATGCCTTCTTTTCTGTTGTATTCGATCACCGCCAGGCTTGTTGGTTGGGATCTCTGATTATTTGTATTCAGACATCTTTCTTTATCTTGGGTTGTATGTATTGACAAATGATTATTCTTCGGCTTTCTAATATATGAGCAGATATTGTTGGCATTCCGTTCCGTCTTGTTGCTTAATATTAAACTGGAATCAAGGGGTGGATCTCCCTGTGAATACTCGAACATGTCATTTGCATTTGCATACTCATGTGCATAACAGGTGTTTCTATATGGTTTCCTTATCTCTGCCTGATCTTTTTCAGCAGGATTGCTGAATTTCGCACTCACCGCTACGCTACTCACAACAACCAACGAAGAGTCATGGATCAAGTTCAAGTTGAGCTCTAAGAAGTCCGCAGCCGTATGAATCAATTTATGGACCTAATGCAGAATGTTGCCCAGGGCCAAGAGCAACTAAGGACCCTTGTTCAGCCTTTGTTAGCCAGGGTTGATGAAGATGGAATTATTCATGGGGGTGTTCAAACTAATGTTATTCCTCCGGGCGGAGGTGGTAATGGTAATGGTGTCCCTGTTGGTCCTCCGGGCGGAGGTATTCCTATCCCTAATGTTGTTATCCCTCCGGGCGGAGGAGAGGTTATTGCGACCCCTACTGTGGTGGGAGGTGGTAATAGTGTGTGCGCAGTGCATGGCGCTGGGGGCCATCACTGGATGAAAGATCCGCAAGATGATGTTTTCTCCATGCAAGGTGGAGATGCTGGCCACCAGCCTGATACTGACAGAAGGTTGAAAATGATTGAGGAAAAGATGAAGGCTTACGAGAGTCAGAATTCATTGGGTCTGGATATGGAGGATTTGGGATTGGTTCCTGGTGTGAAGGTTTCTCATAAGTTCCAGGTGCCTACTTTTGACAAATATACTAGTGTTACATGCCCTAATACTCATGTTAAGGCCTATTACAGGAAGATGTTTTCCTACTCGGAGGACGAGAAGCTGTTAATGCATTTTTTTCTAGGACAGCCTGTCTGGGGCATCCTTGGAGTGGTACATGCAGTTTGAAAGAAGTCGTATCCGAAGTTGGAGCGAGCTGGTTGAAGAGTTTGTCAGGAATTATCAATACAACACAAACATGGCTCCTAATAGAATGTAGTTGTAGAACCTTTCTCAAAAGAACAACGAAAGTTTCAAAGAGTACGCCCAAAGGTGACGTGAGCTGGCTGCCAGGGTCCAACCTCCCATGGTGGAGAGGGAATTCATTGATATGTTCATGGCCACTCTTTAGAGGCCTTATTATGAAAGATTGGTGAGTTATATGTCGGGTGGGTTTTCTGATTTGGTTCTATTTGGTGAAAAAGTGGATAGTGGAATTAAGGCTGGAAAGATACTGACTAATGATGAACCCTCATCTGGAGGAGGTAAGAAACCATATGCTGGGAATTATAAGAATAAGGAAGGAGATGCAAGTTCTGTTTCATCTTATCATGGTAAAGGAAAAACTCGTCAGAACTTTAACCAACAGGTTGCTTCCGTGACCATTCCGGCAACACCTCAGCAACAGGCAGCACCGCAGCAACAAAATCCTGCTCCCCGTCAATACCCAGGTAGACAGAGAACTACTGACAGGCATTTTCAGGCGCCATCCATGCCTTACTCTCAATTGTCGCAACATCTATTACAGTTACAGTTGGTCCAGAAGAGGACTTTGGCCCCTCTTACCGGTAATCCACCACCCTGTTATGACGCCAATTCCCGTTGCGAGTTCCATTCTGGAGAGCCGGGACATCATATTGACAACTGTAAGGCATTCAAACACAAGGTCCAAGATTTGCTGGACTCAAAATCCATAAACTTCACTAATGATACTCCGAATGTTATTCAGAACCGATACCAAATCATGGTGGGCCAAGGGTTAATGCTGTTGAAGACGAGGAACCTTTGGATTTGGTATTGGATGTAAATGAGTTGAAGACTCCCTTGTCAGTGGTTAAAGAAAGATTGTTGAAAGGGGAAGTATTTCCCGGGTGCACAGATAGTTGTTCAAAATGTTTGCTATAATCTGAGGGTTATGTTTTGCTAAAGTCAGGTATCTAGAGATTGATCAATGAAGGACAGTTGCAATTTGATCGAGTTAACAGTCAGAGGAAAATTGTTGATGAGGGGGGTGATATCGCCACAATATCCATTCCATACAGAACAATCAATATATCAGCACCGGCAAGACCAGCGCCGGTTATCATCACTTTCCCAGAACCCGTTCTTTATGAGAGTACCAAAGCCATTCCATGGAATTATGGGGACGAGGTGTTCTGTAATGGGAAGAAGCAAGAACTGGTAGGGCCGTCAGTTGTGGGTTCAGGAATTGAAACTAGTGTTGAGGCTGAAGCTATCACAAGGAGTGGTAGAGTTTTTTCTCCATCCAATGACCAAGTGGGTAGCTCAAAGCAGGACAAAGGAAAGTAAGTAGTTGATGATTCTGTATAGAGATAAGTTATGAATGATTCAGTGTCAAAGTAGGTTGATAATTATTTTTCAGAAAATGTAGAAGAGTTCATGAGGTTGATAAGATAGAGTGACTATAAGATCGTTGACCAGCTCAATCAAACTCTGTCAAAGATCTCCATTATGCCTTTATTGTTGTGTTCAGAGGCGCACATAAATGCTTTGTTGAAAGTTTTTAGTGCGGTTTATGTGCCACAGGAAATATCAGTAAACCAGTTGGAAGGGGTTGTAGCGCATGTAAACGCCAGAAATGGCTTGGGTTTCACAGATTTAGACTTGACTTCGGCAAGGAGGAATCATAACAATGCTTTGCATTTCTCTTTGAAATGCAGAGGCTCTCTGATGTCTCACGTGTTGGTTGATACAGGATCTTCGTTCAATATGTTGCTAAAGAAAGCTTTAATGAAGTTGGATACACGAGGTTTGATCTGCACACCAAGTGATTTGGTGGTACGAGCCTTTGATGGTTCGAAGAGGTCCGTATTTGGGGAGATTGTGTTACCTATTAAAGTTGGCCCAGAAATTTTCAACACTACGTTCTACATCATGGATATCCAACCTACGTACAGTTGTTTGTTGGGTCGCCCTTGGATCCACGATGCTGGGGCGGTGACGTCAACATTGCACCAAAAGCTAAAATATATGGTGGATGGTCATGTGGTTACAATTTGTGGCGAAGAAGATATAATGGTGAGTCACTTGTCAAAGTATGTGGAAGTAGACGGGGAAATACATGAAACTTTGTATCAGGCTTTCAAAGCTGTCCAAATTCCTAAGGAGCCTCCGACAGAGGTTAATCAGCCTGAAGTTTCCATGTCCTCATTCAAAGATGTGCGTGTAGTGGTTGAAGCTGGAAATTCCCAGAAGTGGGGCCAGGTGATTGACGTGCAAATGAAGAAAGATACCTATCCTCTGGGGTACAAGCCACCCAAACGAGCTCAAGATCCTGCTACGTACTATGGTCTGGTGCAGTTTACAAGTACTGGGGTTTTCTTTAACAGGATCAATGCAATTGGAGATGAAGGTGATAGTGACTGTGATATGGATGAGTGGATCCGTCCTTGCATTCCTGGTCAGATTTTGTGTAACTGGTCTTCCGAGGAAATCGTCCAAGTGACCAGCAAAGAGTAATTATTTTTGTTTTCTGCATTTCGCTGAGGTGTTCCTTTTGCATAGCATAAGCATCATTTGCATTGCATCCTCCCAAAAGTGTAGCATTTCCATTTCGTATGGAGCATTATGCCATAGAAAAATTCAAACATATGCATTTGAAGCATAAGCCAGGTTTGATATCCTTTGCTAGACCTTTTCCCCATCAGAAAGTGGCATAACTCAGGAGATGTTGTTTAATTTTATACCCCAACCAATGGATTCATCCTTCCTATTATTGTTCTCTTCCGGAGGAACTATCTCATGCTCCCCTGCAGGGTTGTCTGTTTAGATTTCTCTTTTCCTTAGCGGATTTACCTTCTCTTTATTTTTCCAACTTTTGGTTGGCATCCTACTCTTTGTTTATCCCAACTCTTGGTTGGTATCCTTTGCTTATTCCAACTCTTGGTTGGTATCCCTTTGTCATCCCAACTCTTGGTTGGTACTCTCTGTTATTCCAACTCTTGGTTGGTATCCTCGTTCTGTCTGAATCCCAACTCTTGGTTGGTATCTTTTGTTCATCCCAACTCTTGGTTGGTATCCCCTCTTTAATTCCAACTCTTGGTTGGTACTCTTTGTTCTTATCCCAACTCTTGGTTGATATCCTCTCTTTTATTCCAACTCTTTGTTGGTACTCCTTTTTATCCTAACTCTTGGTTGGTACTCTTCTATTCCAACTTTTGGTTGGTAACCTTTGGTCGTATCCCAACTTTTGGTTAGTATCCTTTGTGGAATTTCATCCCAACTCTTGGTTGGTACCCTTTGCAGGGTCGCCTTCGGTCGGCGTCCTGTTTATTCTAACTCTTGGTTAGTATTCTCTATCCCAACTCTTGGTTGGTATCTTACATTTTTTATCCCAACTTTTGGTTGGTATCTTTTGGAGTTATCCCGACTTTTGGTTGGTACCATGGGTTTCATCCCAACTCTTGGTTGGTAATTGTTGTTGTATTCCAAATTTTGGTTGGTATCCTTCTTGAACTCGCCTTCGGTCGGCGTTGTGATATCCCAAATCTTGGTTGGTAATCTGTGATGTATTCTAACTTTTGGTTGGTATCCGCTGTTTGCATCCTAACTTTTGGTTGGTATCCTCGGGTCTCATCCCAACTTTTGGTTGGCGCCTTTTGTTATTCAAACTTTTGGTTGGTATCCGCTATCTTTAAGTCCAGTTTCGGGTGGCAATCACTTTATCTGTTATCTGCCCACAGGTTGCAAATTTCAGGGTTCTATTAGGTATTCAATCTCCGTGCATCCTGAATGTCTAAAAGCCGATTCTGTCATTCCTTCAGGACCAGGTCGATTGAATAGGGGCATATGTAGCACCCCAAAATTTGCTCTCCTGTTCCTAACTCTAACTGGCTTATGTTTCATTTCTTTTTGCATCGTCATTTTGCATTTTGCATGGTTCTTTTGGACATGGGATCAAGGTATTTCTTGCACCTCAGCATTTCATCCAATTCAGAGGGCATTTCAGCAATATATAGAGCTTAACAGATAGCTTTCAAGGTCTTTTCGAGCATTTATTTTGCTCATTAGAGGATTTGATTATCAGGAGCTCCCGCATTTTCTTTTGCGTAGTGATTTGGTACCGGACAACTATTTTTCAGCAGGATATTTTGAGGTGTCGGGAAGAATTTGTGTTTTATTTCAGGTGTTACTCAGTAGCAATATCAATTATTGAGTTTCGGAGGCTTAACAGGGTTCAAAACAGCTGTCAAAGGCAATTTCTCCAGGATTCCCTCCAAAAGGCACCAAAATTCAAAATTTGAACTGAGTAGCCGGTTATTGCATATAGGGTAACCGGTTACTCTGGGCGCAGTTTGGAAAAAATTAAGTTTCAGCAATTGTGATCATGTGATTTCCATGTGCATTGTGAGAAGGATCTAGAATTGATTCAATTTTGGTTCATTTCCACCATTTCCCTCCAAAGTTCAAATTCCTTCCAACATTTTCCACTCTAATTTCACATTCCCTTTCCTAATTCATTTTCCACTTCCAATTCCACTCACTACACCTCATTCCAAACCCAAACTTAACTCCTAACCAAGGGGTTATTTAACCAAATTAATTCCAAACCTCAAGGGGAGAATCATCATTCACTCTTATTTTCACTCTCAATTTTCAGAATTCTCTCAATTCTCCCTCACACTTTCACTCTCAACCTCCATTTTCAACCTCACTTAGAGCTCTTCCATAGAGGTTAACACGTTGTTCATTGGAACTTGTTAATTATTGAGCTAAAGCCTCTCATTACCACTCCATTACTTGATTTCATTGGTGATTTTCGTTTGGATCTAGATCTGAATTTTGGAGGTGCTTATTGGAAGTGATTTTGAAGCATTTTTAGCTTATTACTTGGATTTTCAGCTTTTCTTGCAAGGAGATCTTGGATTTCTGGTTTTCTAGCTTGGATTCATTGATTGCAGCTTTACAACACTTACCAAAGCAATTCTCAGCTTTGTAGGTTGGTTAATTTCAGATCTACACTTGATTTAGCTTAATTTCAACTTATGCAATGTAGATCCATGGGTTTTAATGTGTTTTGATCCATTTGCTTGATTTTGATTGTTGATGTAGTTGTTTGGTTGGATCTAATTGATGTTTGATTGCTGTAATTCAATGTAATTTCGTGCTTAATTGATTGCATGATCATTTGGATATTTGGATAAGTCATTTGTTGCTGAAAAGTGCTTTTGAAACATGTTTTTTATACTACTGTCCCAGAGTAACCGGTTACTGCATATAGGGTAACGAGTTACTCTGTTGTTTTTCTGCGTGTTTTGGCTGATTTTAAACTGAGTAACCGGTTACTGCATATATGGTAACCGGTTACCCTGTTGTTTTTTCTGCGTTTTGGCTGATTTTGAACTGAGTAACCAGTTACTGCATATAGAGTAACCGGTTACCACTGTTGCAGAATGTGATTTTCTTACATTTTCTTGCTCGTTTGATATCCTTTGCATGTCTAAACTTCATGGATTGTTGTCTTGATGATTTATGGATTTTTCTTGAGCTATTTCACTTCACAATACACTTTGAATATGATTCTTCGACACGCCACTTTTGGTTTTTGTTGATGAACATCTATGATTATGGTGTTGCTTTCTTGATGTGATGAACATGTTGCACACACATTTGAATCATGTTGATTGTGAATGAGAGCCTAACTTGCTGGACATATGGTGCATGATCGTTGCTTATGTCCGATTTCGCTTATGCATGATGTTTTGGTGAATGATTAAGTTGTGCAACTTTGTTGAGCATGCTTGTGCTTGAATTGTTAACATAATCTCGTTGCTCATTCTTGATGCTTGCAATCTATGTTTGGTTTGTCTTGCTATGCATGTTCACTTGCATTCGTTGCTTGCATGTTGTATTGTTTGAATGATCATGAACACATGCTGTCTGAGTTTTCATGTAACGCCACAAAAAATAATAATGTTTATTTATTAAATTATTATGATTATTCGGTGTTTTGGTGTACTTGGTGACGTTGATGAATTATGTGATTTGTGGGGTATCCTTGGGTTAAGGGAACTTTAAAACCTTAGAGTTAGTAAATTAATTAGATTATTTATTTAATAATAATATTGGAATAATTTGAATAATTAGAATATTATTTAGATTATTATTATTATTGTTAATTAAAATAATTAGGAAACCATTAAGGGTAAGACGGTGTACGCGTATGGGAAGTGCCTTACGCGTATGGGGTAGCCATTACGCGTAAGGGGAGATCTGAAGGAGAATTTAGAGGAAACCCTTCTCTATTGATACGCGTATTGGAGGGTGCAGTACGCGTATGGGGTGGCTTGGAAAGTGAGCCATACGCGTAACAGGGTAGTCCTTACGCGTATGGGTAGTGGCATGGGCAGATTTTCCCGTTTTTGCGATTTCTGTCCCGATTTCGCTTGTGACGTGGTTCCTTTGAGACGTATGACTATGATGAGATAATATGACACTAGTAATCTAGTAATGACGATGAATAGAATAAAAATCGGGGATTTTATGTGATGAACCAACTATGACGCATTGTGAGTTATAATGATGATCTTTGACGAGTGCGACTTGGTGTGATGTTATGATGTTTGTTTGATGATGAACTCATGAATGATGATGCAAGCATGACGATTTTATGACGATGTTTATTATGACGATTTTGCATCATGCATTCATGGCATAGTAGGACTTCGGTCCATTTGGTGGCTTCAATGCCATTGTGTGGATTGAAGTGTTTTATGACGTGCTCCGGTTCTTGTGTAAAATCGATCCTATTGGTGGGGATCTTTGGAGGGTGATGACCCAGTGTCCATATATTATGACGATGTTGGTACCACATGCATGAGTCTGATGTTGCATTGCGTACTATGTGGCATTGCATGAGATTGTTGTGAATGATGTATTCTTGACGTTATTGATGATTTGATATTGTTGTTGTACTTTGCCTGATCTTTTACTCATATCTTATATACTGATTTTGTGATTACTCACCCTGCCTGTTTGAATGTTGCCTCCACATGGGTAACATGCAGGTGATCAGGCTTAGCTCCTTTGGCGCATGAAGATTTATTTTTGAAGCATTTTTTATTTCTTCGTCGATTAGAGGGTCTTGCTCTTATATGTAACATCGGGTCGGGACGTTTGAGTCGAACGATACGTTCTTTTATTTTATGTGGACATGATGTTTTTCATGAGTTTTATTTGAGAAGTTTTGAATTATAAGAGTATTTGTTTAAACTTGACTTTTTCGCTGCGTGGTGTTTAATTAATTATGATGGCGAAAACCCGTGTGACGTGACAGGTGTATGATTGAATGACTTTGCCGATATGTGATGCCCTTTTTGGGATGTTACTCTGATTACTTTGTCGTGTTATTCATGTTGTTTTGTGGGTAGAAAAAGGGTGTTACATTAGTGGTATCAGAGCAGGTCGGTCCGTCCGGCCGGGTTTTTACTTGATGTCAGTCCCCTGTCAGTCGACGAGTGTGTATACACTGTCGATGTTTTATTTCTTCTAACCTTGTTGGTGGTGTGCAGGATGGCTAGAAGAAATGATTGTGTTATTGCTGATGCTTTGGAATCAGTTGCTAATGTAGTAGCGCAACTCAATCCGAATGGTGGAGTTCCATATGAGTTTCGTGCTTTGGGGGAGTTCAAGAGGAACAATCCACCGACTTTTATGGGTACTCATGACCCAGCAAGTGCACACAAGTGGCTGAAGGCAATTGAGAAGATCTTTCGGGTGATGGGGTGTACTGGCGCGCAATAAGTGCAGTTTGGAACGCATATGCTGGAAGAGGAGGCCGAAGACTAGTGGGATAACACCCGCCCGAGACTGGAGGATGTTGGCACCATGATAACCTGGGCTGTGTTCAAGCAGGAGTTTCTGGGCAAGTATTTTCCAGAGGATGCTCGTGGCAAAAGAGAAAGGGAGTTCCTTGAGCTGAAGCAAGGAGACATGATTGTGGCAGCGTATGCCACGAAGTTTGAGATGCTGGTGAAGTTCTGTCCTCACTACAACCGTGTTGATGCTGAGATGTCCAAGTGTCTCAAGTTTGAGAATGGGCTGAGACCAGAAATCAAGCAGGGTATTTAATACCAATAGATTCGAAGGTTTGCTGAGCTGATGGATAAGAGTAGGATCTACGACGAGGATAGTCGGGCTCGATCTGCTCACTACAAGCAGTTGAGTAAGAAGAAGGGGCAGTATAGGGGTAAGCCTTATACGACTTCAGCTGACAAAGGGAAGCAGAAGGCTTCAGATGGGAAAAAGTTAAGTGGAGGAGCAGCTCCCGCTTCTGGGAAGTGTTACAAGTGTGACGAGCAAGACCACCGTGCTGATGGTTGCACCAATAATGTGTTGAGGTGCTACAGATGTTGTAAGAAGGGGCATAGAGCTACTGATTGCAAAGATGATGGTCCAACCTGTTTCAATTATGGGGATAAGTGTGACATCAGTAGCCAGTGTCAGAAGCCGTAGAAGATTGCTACTGCAGCTCAGACCAGTGGCAAGGTGTTTGCTTTGAGTGGTGCAAACGTGCCAGAGAAGGACAACCTGATTCGAGGTACTTGTTTTATTAATAATATCGAGTTGGTTGCTATTATTGACACTGGTGCTACTCATTCTTTTATCTCGCTTGAATGTGCTAATAGACTGTGTTTGAAGTTATCTGATATAAATAGTAACATGGTAATAGAAACTCCAGCTAATGGTTCTGTTACTACTACTTTTGTGTGTTTGAGATGTCCTGTGACGATTTTTTAGAAGAGTTTTGTGATGGATTTGGTGTGCTTACCCTTGCACCAAATCGATGTAATCTTTGGAATGAGCTGGTTGGAGTTCAACCGTGTTCATATCAATTGTTATAACAAGACTGTAGAGTTTCCTGAGCTTGGTGGGGAGTTGATGTTCTTGTCTGCTAAGCAAGTGGACGAACTTCTGGAAGATGAAGCCTTGGTGTTTGTAATGTTTGCATCGTTGCAGATTGATCGTGAAGCTTCGGGTGTGGAGTTGCCTGTTGTCTGTGAATTCCCAGATGTGTTTCCAGATGACATCAGTGATTTGGCTCCAGAGTGTTAAGTAGAGTTTGCAGTGGACTTAATACCAGGTACGAGTCCAGTGTCAATGGCTCCTTACTGGATGTCCGCTTCTGAATTAAGTGAATTGAAGAAACAGTTGGAAGAATTGCTTGAGAAGAGGTTTGTTCGACCAAGTGTTTCTCCGTGGGGTGCTCCTGTTCTATTAGTGAAGAAGAAGGATGGAAGTATGAGGTTATGTGTTGATTATCGGCAGTTGAATAAAGTCACTATCAAGAATAAGTATCCACTCCCCAGAATCGACGATTTGATGGATCAGTTAGTAGGTGCCTGTGTGTTTAGCAAGATTGATTTGAGGTCGGGTTATCATCAGATCCGTGTTAAGCCTGATGACATTCCAAAGACAGCTTTCAGGACGAGTGTAGCGCATTTTTCGTTACCGCCCACATCCGCCTGCGGATGGGATTGGGTGCTACTTTCTGATTTCTTATTTATCCTATGAAGCTGGAAAGGAAAAGGAAGTTATCTCAAACTAACCTAGCACGCAGATGCTTTCTTTAACAAATGCTAAGAGACTGGGGAGTTCGGGGTTAGGTTATATGGGGAGTTGTCAATTACCCATCCTATACATGGTTATCCATGGGTTGATAGCAATTTTCTACTTTTCTACTGTTTTCTACTTAATGGTGTTTATCTGTTGTAAATGGGAAAGTTTCTCCTTTGGGAAGGTTGAGAGATGTTGAAAAGATATTTTTGTTGTTTTCGGTTTTTTTTTATGTTTTTGGTAAGGTACTGGACCAAAGGTTTTTGTTTAGTGTGCTCGCTAAGATTTTGCAATCTTAAGCCTACATATTCCCGTTAAAGAAAACAGGAAATTCAGAGCAATCGTAGTTCCTCCTATTATATGGGAGGAGAAAGATGTTTGGTGTCTTGTTTAAAGCCCAAGATTGAAGCAAAAGGGGTGTTTGTGGGAATTGATTGAAAAAGTGAAAAGATTAAAGATTAAGATATAAATATCCGGGAAAACATCGGATGAAAATAGAAGGAATATTCGAGAAAGCATCGGATGTAAAGAAAAGGAATATCCGGGAAAGCGTCGGATGTTAAAAAAGAGGAAAGGGTTTTTCCTGTGTTTTTTAGGAGACTTGAGGGCTTCTTGAGATCCAAAAGGAGATAAGACTGTCCAAGTCTACTGGTTTTATCTGTGTACGATGCCCAAGAGGAGGCAGGTGTTTTAAGGGATGAGGGTCAACCCTTAATTGGTTTGATGTTTTGACTCTAGAAAGACCGCTCTAGCAAAGGATGACTAGGTTCTGTTCCTATACCTTTAAGAGGTTGTCGGGGTCCTTGTACTAAGCCCAAGAGGAGGCTGAGAACTTCTAGGAAGCCTGAGGGTCCTTGTACAAAGCCCAAGAGGAGGTTGGGGATGCGTTTATGAAGCCTGAGGGTCCAAACCTTAGAAAAGTTCAAGAAAGGTTTCACCGGGAATTAATCCTTTCTTTAGTGAACAGTTCTAGAGTTTGAAGAAATTTGAGAGAGGTTTCACTGGGAATTAATCCTCTCTGGGGAACTGAATTTCTTTGACAATTTCTAATAGTGACAGT
The DNA here is from genome assembly GCA_022829125.1 of Lathyrus tuberosus. Taxonomy (NCBI): domain Eukaryota; kingdom Viridiplantae; phylum Streptophyta; class Magnoliopsida; order Fabales; family Fabaceae; genus Lathyrus; species Lathyrus tuberosus. The sequence goes on from JALAZF010000439.1 coordinate 1,003,633, forward strand.
CTGAGAAAAGTTTCACCGGGAATAATGTCTTTATCTTTGTTCCATATTGTTTAAGCCCAAGAGAAGGCAAGATTGTATCTGGTAATCCTATGGGGAACTAGTTTGACTGTATTGAAAGAGTGACCAACTGGCTTTACCTAATTCTAGACTTAGTTGCCGGGGAAAACTCTAAACAGATATACAAGTATATATACAATTGATATATGACAAGTATTTAAAAGGATATGAAAGAAGGACTTACAGGTGAGCAAGCTTCCAGCAATACAGTTATTTATATAAAGCATGTAAATGAAAGCAGATAAAAACTTACAAGTGAGCAAGCTTTCATGCTGTAATGTTAGTTGTTCAAAGAAATTGAAGAAAGTTTTGATAACAGTTATTGAATTTGAATTTAAATCACAAAAGAAAGTTGTTTTGAAGAAGTAGCGATATGAATATCCGGGAAAACATCGGATGGAAGAAGAGACGTAAAAAAAGGTTGCAGATATCCGGGAAAACGTCGGATTGAAAGAGATAAAAAATAAGAGGTTGAAAATATGAATATCCGGGAAAAACGTCGGATTGAAAGAGATAATGAAAAAAGAAAGGTTGCAGATATCCGGGAAAACGTCAGATGTAAAGAGACAATGAAAAAAAGAAAAGGTTGCTCGCTAAGAATTTATAGTCTTATGCCTACGTATTCTCAACGGGATTATGAGAAATCAGAGCAGTCGTAGTTCACCCTTAAGGGGCACGAACTACATAAAATAAAGTTTAAATTGCACGGCGGCGAGAGGGAAAATCTATCCTAAAATTATCATGCTTGGTTGAATATCCTAATGTCTATCTTATTTCAAACCTAATCGAAAATTAAATTTGAACTAAGAGGTCCTAAGGGAACATGCATACGTGGCAAAACATCACGGAATAAATAAATACACGGCATAGCATCGTGGCAGATAAAATATACACGGAAGAACATCGTGGTAATTTAATACATGAAAAAACATCATGTGATAAAATATATACACGGCAAAGCATCGTGGTATAAAAATAGAGAGTCACGGCAAAACATCGTGAAATAAAGAGAAATAATACAATCACGGAAAAAACATCGTGAAAAAGATAAACAGTCACGACAAAACATCGTGAGGCACAGAGAAAAATACAATCACAGAAAAACATCGTGTGAATATACATGGATAATGAGTTTCAACAGTTCAAGAAAACTTACCTATTGGAGCAAAGTCCAATGTCTCTTCTCAGGCTTCTAGAAGCGAGATAACGATCCCCAAGGTCCCCGACAAAGCTTAAAGCATCAGCTGATCATCAAAGTATTGAATAAAAATTCTTGCATTGAATGGAAAGCAAAAACAAGCAGAAAAAACCAAAGATCACATAGAAATGCGCTTGGTCTCATTAAGCGGTTAGAATTGAATTTGAAAGTAAACAATTGATTAATTATTTATAATAAGCCTATAAAATCAAATAAGTATTTAATCAAATAGATGATTAACACAAATTACTTATTTGAAAATATTTAGTACGAAAAACTAAATAGTATTTACTTATAATTATTTATAAAAAAAAAAAAGTAAACAAAAATGGGCCCATTAACTTCAGTCCAACACAAAAATTAAATAGAAATTAAATTGAAAAAAAATGAGATTCACATGGTTTAAAATCCAATTAAATCATTATTATTGTACTATTAATATAGTAAGAAAAACTAAACTTATTAGTCCTAAAAAAATACGTATGAAATCATGTTCCAATTTTAGAATTCCAATCAAATTTAATAATAATAATAAGGGTCATGCTAACCAGTGCCCCAGGGGCACTGGTTAAGAATTATAAAAAAGGAAAATATTAGATGTTTAGCTCATTAAATACACATAAGATTCTTAAAAAAAGTTAATTATTTATGTTTTCAATGCATTGAATATACATATTTTTAGAAAAACATGTATTTATAGTTTATTAAAAGATGTTCAACTTACCTTTTAAATCTCTTAACCAGTGCCTCAGGGGCACTCGTTAGCATTTCCCTAATAATAATAATACTAACTATAATAATATATTAAATGAAAATAAAACAAATTAACTTAAAAGGTTAATTAAGGATAGAGAGGAACCTGAAATATTTCTCATTCTTTAAACTTGTGTTTTTGTTCTTCCAAATCACGATCCTTTTTCCTCAAAATTTTAGAAAAATATTCTTCTTCAATCTCGCTTCGTCTGCACGCGTTTTGCACCCTAAGTCTCTTGCTGCTGCCGGCGATTTCGTCGCCATTGATGCTCCCTCTTGCGTCCTTGCTGCTGTGCGCGGTATCCCCTCCGTCAGCACGGTTTCTAGGCAGTGGTTCTCTGCTTTGATGGTGGTAAGTTTTTTCTTCTTTTTCTGAATTATATGATCTGCTATGTTCTATTGGCGGAGCAATTGAACTGCCATGTTGTTGATCTTTGTGTGTCGGCATCGTCGACAAAATTGTAATTTTGTTTTGCTGTAATTTCTGTAAATTATGCAGGTATGTAATAAGAATCATGAATTTGATTAGTTTTTTTCTTCTGAAAATTGGAATAAGTGTTGAATTAAGAATTGAAAAATAAATTGAATCATGTTAGTTGATGTTCTGCAGAATTTTGGCTTTGTGCAGAAGGTTGGAATTGATCGGCAAAATCGGTGCGGTTTTGATGTTGGCCATGCTGGAGTGATTGAATTGGTGTGTATTTGTAAAGGCTGAAACTTTGCGTGTTGTATGTGTAGCATGGTAAAAAAATGTTATGACAGTAAAATATATTAGAGGGAATAGGTTTTGAGAAAACAAAAATGAGATATTGTTTTGGTGCCCATGAAGATGGAGTGTGTGCTCTTTTATAGCAAAAATATAACTTGGAGATCAAGGTTATGATGTATGGCATGACATCAAGTGAAGAAAAATATGGTTAACAAGTTGGAATTGAGTTGTTCTTTGTTGAACAAAGACTTAGAAACAAGTTAGAAATTTATGGCTTTGAATGATTGAATTCATTGAATGGGTTGTATACTACATGTTAAGTAAAACGAAATTGTTAATAGTATTAGAAACAAGAAATAAAGTGGCGTGGATCTATGTATATGGTAGTGTATGTTTATGTATAATTTTATCTACACACATATTTCAAACTAAAAAGTGTAAATACTAGAAATAAATATTAAAGAAAAGGAAGAATGTGATGATATAATAATAATATTTATAAAAATAAGTCTAGAAAAATAAATCTAGCTAATAAAAATTATTATTAATTAAAACTGGAACTGAAACCGGTAAAAAACGATAAAAACTGTCCGTATCGAGGTGTCCAAAAAAATAAAATGAACACACCAAAATGATCATAAAAAAATATACATTGTGAAAAAATACAGGATTTTGTCAAATTTTGAAATTGATTTTACCCGCTAAAATGGCTCAGACGGGTCAGAAACATGATGACCGGAAAGTCAAAAAATTAAAATGAGCACACTGGGTTAAAGTATGCGAAAAATAAATAAAAAATGATGTCTGAAAGTGCGATTTTAAAAATTGCCCGGATACCGACTTTTTGCACTGTTGACTTTTCAGTTTGACCAAAAATACCTGAAAATTATACACGTTAAATCCGGCTGATAATTGAAAAAATATTCATGAAGAAAATATATGATATTATATGTAGGCGACACAGTATGAAAATATAGACAGATGAAATGGAAAAAAACAAAAATGTCTGGTCAAAATTTAGGGTATGACAACGAGGTATGGTCACTATGAATACACTGTGATGTCGTTTGGAGTGTCCAACGCACCTGGTGTGTTCATGGAGTATATGAATCAGATCTTTCATGAGTATTTGAATTAGTTTGTTGTGGTCTTTATTGACGATATTCTGATATACTCTAAATCTGAAGAAGAGCATGCTGAGCATTTGAGGACTGTGTTGCAAGTATTAAAGGAGAAGAAGTTGTATGCAAAGTTGTCGAAGTGTGAGTTTTGGTTGAAGGAAGTGAGTTTTCTTGGCCATGTGATTTCCAGTGGTGGAATTGATGTCGATCCTTCTAAGATTGATGTTGTATTACAGTGGGAGACTCCGAAGTCTGCTACTGAGATACGAAGTTTTCTGGGATTGGCGAGTTATTACCGCAAGTTTATAGAAGGCTTTCCTAAGTTGGCATTACCTTTGACTCAGTTAACTCGAAAGGGTCAAGCTTTTGTGTGGGATGTAGCTTATGAAGAGAGTTTTGTGGAATTGAAGAAGAGATTGACTACTACGCCAGTGTTAATTTTGCCTAATCCGAATGAATCTTTTGTAGTGTACTGTGATGCATCGAACATGGGTCTTGGAGGAGTATTAATGCTGAATGTTCAAGTTGTTGCTTACGCTTCCAAGCAGTTGAGAGTTCATGAAGTGAATTATCCAACCCATGACTTAGAGTTGGCAGCTGTGGTATTTGTGCTGAAAATTTGGAGACATTATCTGTTTGGCTCTAAATTCGAAGTGTTCAGCGATCATAAGAGCTTGAAGTATCTGTTTAATCAGAAAGAGTTGAATATGAGGCAGAGAATGTGGCTGGAATTGTTGAAGGATTATGACTTTGATTTGAATTACCATCCTGGTAAAGCGAATGTAGTAGCTGACGCATTGAGCAGAAAGTCATTGCATATGTCGATGCTTATGGTGAAAGAGTTGGAGTTACTTGAACAATTCTGAGATTTAAGTTTGGTGTGTGAAGCGACTCCTGACAGTGTGAAGTTGGGAATGTTGAAGTTTACTAGTGGTATTCTGGAAGAGATCAGAGTGGGACAACAATCTGATTTGAAGTTGGTTGACCAGTTGACACTGATTAACCAAGGTAACAGAGGTGAATTCCGGATTAGCGAGAATGGTGTGATGATGTTTAGAGACAGGGTGTGTGTCCCAGATGTTCCAGACATTAAGAAGAGCATTCTTGAGGAAGGACATCGAAGTAGGTTGAGTATTCATCCCGGTGCTACGAAGATGTACCAGGATTTAAAGAAGTTGTTTTGGTGGCCAGGGATGAAGAAGGATATTGCGGAGTTTGTTTATGCATGTTTGACTTGTCAGAAGTCAAATATTGAGCATCAAAAGCCTTTAGGTATGATGCAGCCGTTGAGTATTCTAGAGTGGAAGTGGGATAGTATTTGCATGGATTTTGTGTCTGGATTGCAGAGGACTGCTAAGGGAAATGATTCGATTTGGGTGATTGTGGATAGATTGACTAAATCGGCTCATTTCTTGTCGATGAAGATTAATCATTCTATGCAGAAGTTAGCTGAGATGCATATTGAGGAGATTGTGAAGTTGTATGGTATACCGTCAAGTATTGTGTCGGATAGAGACCCGAGATTTACATCGAGGTTCTGGAAGAGTTTGCAAGAGGCTTTCGGTACTAAGCTGAGGATGAGTTCAGCATATCATCCGCAGACGGATGGTCAGACGAAAAGGACTATCCAATCTTTAGAGGATTTGCTGAGGGCATGTGTGTTTGATCACGGAGGATCTTGGGATAGTCATTTACCGTTGATTTAATTCACGTACAATAATAGTTTTCATGCTAGTATTGGAATGGCGCCCTATGAGGCTTTGTATGGGAGAAGATGTAGGACTCCCTTGTGTCGGTATGAGTCAGGCGAGAGTGCTGTACTCGGACCTGAAATTGTGCAAGAGACGAATGAGAAGATTAAGATGATCCAAGAAAGGATGAAAGCTTCGCAGAGTCGTCAGAAGAGTTACCATGATAAGAGGAGGAAGGCACTTGAATTCCAAGAGGGAGATCACGTGTTTTTGAGGGTGACGCCAGTGATTGGTGTGGCTCGAGCTTTGAAGTCTAGGAAGCTCACTCCACGTTATTTTGGTCCTTACCAAGTCTTACCGAGGATAGGAGAAGTTTCCTATCGGATTGCTTTACCGCCGACGCTTGCGAATTTGCACAACGTGTTCTATGTGTCTCAGTTGAGGAAGTACATTCCAGATCCGTCGCATGTGATTCAGATGGATGATGTACAAGTGAGGGATAATCTGACTGTGGAAGCATTACCTGTGCTGATTGATGGTCGTGAATTGAAGCAATTGCGGGGTGTTATGGGTGGACCAGCGGACAAAAGTTGAACTTGGGAGCGTGAAGATCAGATGAAGGAGTCGTATCCTACTCTGTTTCCTTCAGGTAGTTTTTTAGGGCGAAAATTCTTTAAGTGGGGGAGAGTTGTAACGCCCCAAAATAATTATAATGTTTATTTATTAAATTATTATGATTATTCGGTGTTTTGGTGTACTTGGTGACGTTGATGAATTATGTGATTTGTGGGGTATCCTTGGGTTAAGGGAACTTTAAAACCTTAGAGTTAGTAAATTAATTAGATTATTTATTTAATAATAATATTGGAATAATTTGAATAATTAGAATATTATTTATATTATTATTATTATTGTTAATTAAAATAATTAGGAGACCATTAAGGGTAAGATGGTAATGTTGAGGGATTAGTGGAGGATAATACGGTAAACAGAGATTAAGGCCCAACACACATAGATTAACAAAAGAGAAGTAGGGATTTTGAGATCAGTATTTTTGCAACCCTAAAGAGTGATTAGAGAGCTGAGGAAAGGAGGTTAGATTGAGGAATCAACCGTAGAACCCCGGAAAACGAAGAATCTCTGCTGGAATTTTGAGGTATGGGGGGTAATCCAGGTTAATGTGTTTGATATGGGTTTAAGAAAGACGTAGTTATGAGTTTTCATTTTCTGATGATTTCGTGTTGATCTGTGATGAATCTGTGATGAAAATTTGTGAATTTATGTGTGCGATTTCTGTGATGAACTCTGTGTAAATTGTTGTATCTGATGTTGAATATGTGGGAACGATTGTTGATGCTGTGACGAATTTGTGGGTAACCAGATCTATAAATCGAACTTAATAATAATAAAATTCAGACTTAGTAATTAGGGATACTTGATGTAGATGATGAAGTAGGATGAATAACATAGATCTGTGATGAATCGAAGCTAGTTTGAGGCTGATTTTGGTAGATCGAAGGTGCTGGAATGAGGAAGTTTGCGTTTAGATGCGAGATATGAGTTTTTGGATGGTCCCTGGTGATACGCGTAATGGGGGGAGTATTACGCGTAATGAGGGGACTTCTCAGGGTGATACGTGTAACGTACGTATCCGTCCCCAAGGGCTGACACGACCCTCTGCTGGTACGCGTAGCATACGCGTATGGGGTGGTAGCCAATACGCGTATCGGGTGTTGATACGTGTATGGGAACTGAAGGAAAATGGGCCATACGGGTATGGGAAGGTGTACGCGTATGGGAAGTGCCTTACGCGTATGAGCTAGCCATTACGCGTAAGGGGAGATCTGAAGGAGAATTGTGAGGAAAACCCTCTCTGTTGATATGCGCATTGGAGGGTGCAGTACGCGTATGGGGTGGCTTGGAAAGTGAGCCATACGCATAACAGGGTGGTCCTTACGCGTATAGGCAGTGGCATGGGCATATTTTCCCGTTTTTGTGATTTCTGTCCCGATTTCGCTTGTGACGTGGTTCCTTTGAGACGTATGACTATGATGAGATAATATGACACTAGTAATCTAGTAATGACGATGAATAGAATAAAAATAGGGGATTTTATGTGATGAACCAACTATGACGCATTGTGAGTTATAATGATGAATATTGACGAGTGCGACTTGGTGCGATGTTATGATGTTTGTTTGATGATGAATTCATGAATGATGATGCAACCATGACGATGTTTATTATAACGATTTTTAATCATGCATTCATGGCATAGTAGGACTTCAGTCCATTTGGTGGCTTCAATCCCATTGTGTGGATTGAAGTGTTTTATAACGTGCTTCGGTTCTTGTGTAGAATCGATCCTATTGGTGGGGATCTTTGGAGGGTGATGGCCCAGTGTCCATCTATTATAACGATGTTGGTACCACATGCATGAGTCTGATGTTGCATTGCATACTATGTGGCATTGCATGAGATTGTTGTGAATGATGTATTCTTGACATTATTGATGATTTGATATTGTTGTTGTGTTGTGCCTGGTCTTTTACTCATATCTTATATATTGATTTCGTGATTACTCACCCTGCCTGTTTGAATGTTGCCTCCACGTGGGTAACGTGCAGGTGATCAGGCTTAGCTCCTTTGGCACATGAAGATTTATTTTTGAAGTATTTTTTATTTCTCCGTCGATTAGAGGGTCATGCTCTGATATGTAACATCGGGTCGGGATGTTTGAGTCGAACGATTATGTTCTTTTGTTTTATGTGGACATGATGATTTTCATGAGTTTTATTTGAGAAGTTTTGGATTATAAGAGTATTTGCTTAAACTTGACTTTTCCGCTGCGTGGTGTTTAATTAATTATGATGGAAAAAACCCGTGTGACGGGACAGTTGTATGATTGAATGACTTTGTCGATATGTGATGCCCTTTTTGGGATGTTACTCTGATTACTTTGACGTGTTATTTGTGTTGTTTTGTGGGTAGAAAAAGGGTGTTACATTTCACACCTGCCGGTTCTGAATTTTGACATGCTGTTGATTGTCTATCTTTGCTGCCTGCTGCTTTTACACCTGGTCTATGCTGGAAACTTGAGTTGTTGAATGCCATTTGGTGTATTTGCTGGATTTTACTGCTGTGCGGGTGCATGAGTGTTGTCGTAGCCGTTGGTTTTAGCTTATTTCTCTTTATTTTGGTTTGCTTTTGCATGTTCCCTTAGGATCCCCTAGTCCAACTTATTTTCGGATTAAGCTTGGAGTAGGATAGACATTAGGAGCTAATCAATGTATGCTAACATTAGGTAGAATTTCCTCTTCTTACCTCAACCTTAGGGCCACCATTGCATGATAACATTAGGATAAAGTTCCCTTAGTGTTTTTTCTTTCAACTTTGAGTCTTCTCTTCTCATCTCAAAAACAAGTCCAGAAACACTTAATAAATGCAACGAGCATTGTGCGCCATGAGCCTTAAGTACATAGGAAATGAAGAATGAGGGGTCTCCCTTCACTCTTCTAAAGTGTTTATCATACATCCCATTAGGGGCGACCATTCGACACATTCGCTCCTATGTCATAGACTTTAGTGCAATGTGAGTTTCAAACTAACTTCAATTCACTTCTGTCTAAAAAACACAAACCAAGTTTAAATCACTTTTATCCTTCAGGATTGTTGGTTTTCAAATCATTTTTAGAAAAGAGCACGTTACTTCTGTTCAGTCGCAAACAGGCATCGACCTTAACTGCCGGACGCGAATCTAACGTCGCTCATAAAAAAACACTTACCGACCCGTGGGTCGAACTACGACTGCTCTGATTTTCTCTTTTTGGTTAGATTGAGGATACGTAGGCACAAGATGGCCATGTCTTGGCGAGCAACCTTCCCCCCATCCACCCGTAGTCCTCTGAACTACGTTGACTCTGACTTTCCCATTACACGAGGGAATACGTAGGCCTAGGACGGCGATGTCCTACCGAGTCACCTTTTTCTTTTCTTTTCCCGTTCTGTTTCCGTTTTACAGTAGGCTTTAGATAACTCATCCTTTGTTTAGAATGGATCCCATCGAGTACAATGGACGCGTGGGGGTGCTAATACCTTCCCCTCGCGTAACCGACTCTCGAACCCGGACTATGGTTGCGATGACCATGTCTTTCCCTCTGTTTAGGTTTTCTTCGATCGTTTCCTTTCCCTGCGTCGGGATAAATAACGTTCGATGGCGACTCTTTTATTTTGTTTCCACCGATTGTTTTTTCGTAGTTACGACAAGATGTTGTCCAAATTTAGGGTTGTGCAAGATTGAATTCAAAGTGAAGTGTAGTGGTGTTAACCAAATTTGTTTGGTCAGACCAAGGTGTGTTTCATAATCAAAGCCATGGTATGCCACAAGTCAGGTGATGTGTTTGAGGACTTAAGTAGGGTTTGTGCCAATTCAAGCCATATGTGTATGGGTCAAGTCATCAGGATTTTGGCAAAGTCATAGGGCTTTATGGTTGAAGATTATCAGGACCCAATACATTTATCAGTTAGGGCTTTGGACAATGAACTGAAGCTCATATTTCAAATTCTGGTCCTCTGATTTTCAAGGCCTGATTCATCAGGGTTCACAGTGGAATTCATCAAGATTGATTTGTGTTTCAAATTTTAGAGGCTAAAGTTGATTTTCTCAAGGGCAATTCATAATCATTCACATTCTTATTCGAATCCATTTTTTTAGTTTTCATATCCATAAACCACTTTTTTCATAGACCATTTCCAATTTTTAAACCCATTCTCACAATTCATTATCCAATATCCATATCATTTCCAAAATCTATTTTTTAAAACATCCAATTAACCATTTATCCATTTTTACCATATTCAAATTTCAACACACACATTTTTAGGCCATTCTTAAACCTCATTGTTCTACAAGTATCCATTAAAAAAACCAATAATCAAACTTAATCCATATCCATTTATTTTATTTTATTTTATTTTATTTTATTTTATTTTATTTTATTTTATTTTATTCAAAAGATCATATTTTTTTCTCTAAACGTATCCAAAATATTCATTTCAAACCAACTATCCACATTTTAGATCCTTTTTCAAAATTCAAATCCATTTTTGAGTCATATCCAAATTAACCCAAAAATTTATTTTTTAATCCAACCAAACCAAGTTCTTGTTCAATATCCATATCTCAAATCCATTTGCATTTATGAAAGAAAATTGCTAGCCAAGTACTCATAAAGTTGACAGTTAGAAAGCCATGTGAATTTTCCAAAGCTTCCCAAGCTAGAGCCCGTACGAACCATGATACCAGCCCCACCACTATACAACCAAGTTTCTTGCCAAAATTTAAGCCATATTGCTAAGCCTCATGCCATTTCATCCTACAAGTAATCACACCAAATACTTCATGCTTCACATCACATGATAAGCTCATTGCAGGCCAAGATGCCCAATTGTGGCAACCTCATGAATTGAAGACACTACATTCCAATACCGTGATACAAACTCCAAATGTTCTTGGAAGCATAGGTGGAAATTTTTTTCATGTAAAGGATGTGAATGTTGAATCTCATGACATCTACTCTTCCAGCAAGGCTTTAGAGATGCTTACACCAGGTCAATACAAGATCCAATTGAGGAAGTGGAGTGCAACATAGACACTTCATCTAAACGATGTAAAATATGAGGAGGTCCATTATCTTCTTAAAAGACAATACATGTCGTGACCACTATTGTTTACGACCCTGCCAAATCTTTTTTTTATCACAAAACACCTAAAATTGGATTGCAAACATCACGTGAGATACAAACCTCAATCCACGTTACATAAGGCGACGTACATGAGGTGTGAAACTAGCAAAACGACATGAGGAATCTCAGCGCAACTCACACAAATACACAAGCTACATTTTGCAATTCAAAACGACATGAGTTCGTCCACATAATGCAGCACCCAAAACGCAACAAACCATACAACACGCACACCACAATTCCAAAACGGCATCACAACGTGGTTTTAGCAGCGAGAATTACGTAAGCATGGTCATGAGTAAAACGGTGCGTGTACACACCTCAAAACGACATCAAGTTGCATCTCGAATTCCTCTCCATTTTCCTATAAATTAAGCCCTCTCTTTACTCATTGGCCAAGCTCCACGACCAACATCACTCTACCAAATTACTCCCTCAATCACCCAAAACAACCATAAACCATAACCTGTTGCAATAGAACCTCAGAACCAAAATCATCTCTTTCAATACCTCAGATTCAAACTCTTCACAAACACTTTCCTCAAACCCATAAACTCATCTTCAACCCGTAAACAGAATCAAACCCAAATTCTCAAACACAGAACAAAAATCAAATAGAAAAAAGAAGAAGAAGAAGAAAAGTTCGAATCGTACAGAGCCAAAAAAACCAAACCAGAATCAGAACCTAGAGGAAATAAACGGAGAACAAAACCCAAATCTTACATGAAACGAGACAGAGGATCTACGAACGAAGCAATACAAAAGAGAAGGTTGGAACGAGATTGATGTTTTTTTTCTGAGTTTCGCATTTGACTCGCTGAGTTTTGATGGTGATTTATTTTGAATCCGTTTAAGACGCTATGCCTTTCTCCACCGTTTGACTTTTTTTCTTCTTATAGAGTGTTATTTTGTTTTTTAAAGAGAAAACTGGTTTGTGCTGGGAATTGATTTTGTAAAGCTTAATATAGTGAAGTGGGATTTCGTATTGTCATACCCCAAATTTTAACCACCAAGATTTCCCATCATTGTAAAGATCATTACCACAATATGGATGTACTTTCATGCCTCGTCAATCTCCTCAGGGATTGTTAGACATTCTTTACAATCAAAGATTAAGGTTTTAACCCCTCTCAGAGCATTTAGACAAAAGACCAATCTAGAATTGACATGATCTTCAACTTGTCTAACCTCTCAAACACCTATAAAGGATCAAAAGGACTCCCACATCAAGAATCAAGCACAAGGTTGCAACATTCTAGGTCAAGCCTCAAGATCTCCTGTGTCACCAAATTAGGGTTTGGTCGACCCAGGGTCCCCAGATGAAAATTTCCATTTGGACATGAGCCAATGCCTCAATGTATGGTCAAATAAGCTCAAAAGGATCTCAAGAACCCATCCACAATGACAAAATCACCTTGAGGGTCCATCTATCAAAAAATCAGGAATTAGGGTTTTGACCTAATTCAACCCTTGCGTTAACTTGTGAAGTGAGGCATGGCTTGAAGCTTCAAAATGAACTTCAAAGACCTCAAATACATCATATTGACATGTTTACACGATTTGATTGACTCAAAGAACTCAAGTCATAAGCCACAAGAACTCAAAACCATCTGATCACAAATTAGGGTATCTAATGGAAAAAGTCAACCCTATCCTTGACTGTTGGCCTATCCTTGATCTCAAACCTTGGGGAGGGGTCCAAGACATTCCTAAATACCCTTGGAGGCCATCCATGAAGTTTAATTAAGCCCAAGGGTTGATTTCACAAAAGGATCACAAAGTCAAAATTTTATCTGATGAAAAAGTCAACTGTACAAAAATCCAAGTTTTACTTTTTGGATTTTTTGTCAACCAAGGTTCCTTAACCCTAAAACAATGTTAATATGTGATTTGAATCATCATTCATCAAGAAAAATCAAAGAAAGTGAGTTAACTTGCTAAAGGGGTAACCATAAAAAACTTAGAATTTTTCTAAGTTATGGAACAAAGTGGCTAGGGTACCAACTTTGCAAGGCCATATCTCTCAAACCCTAAGGCCTTTCTCTCCCATTCAAAGCTTAGATGGAAGCCATCATTAAACTCTACAAAAGCTTCAACTACATCTCATTCCAATTCCTCATGGATTTCAAGTTACGATTGGATCAAAATCACTAAAAAAAACATGAAAATGCATTTTTCCAACACTTAGAAGAAATTCTGCACAAGGCAGATTTCAAGTGAAACGCCAAAACTTGGAGGGCTGTTTCACATAGTTCTAGGCTGAATTAATTCAAGATGTAAACATCAAAGTTGTTGTGCATATTGCCTACAATCCAAGGAACTTATTGGCATGAAACAACTCAGCTTGAGCCAAGAGTTATGGCTGCTGCAAGACACCCTGGCAAGGCTATCATGAAAAATCAGTTTGTGAGATTTCTTGCCATACACGATTTTGAGCCAAAAAGCAATGATCACTATGCCACATTCAACCAATCTGATCCTAATCCATCTGATCCAACCTGCTAAGCTGAGTCAAAAAGCTAAGGGATCTTCCAACTTGAGGTTAATGCATTTTGTCACATTATGCCTTGAATTCAAAGGCATTTATGTGCAATAATGCACTTTCAATAAAGCCACTCTACTCAGTCAAGATGCTCACTTAAAAAACAATTAAAACATCTGAAGAATGTGGATTTGGTTAAGACATAGCCCTGCTCTTGGGAGAGGCTCGTTTGCCTTGCATGAGAAGAAATGCCACCAAGCTAAAGCCATTGAATGTGATTTGATCTTGCAGCCATTCACTATTCCTCCAAGACAAGAGTTGATCACTATAAATAGAGGTCCTAACTGATCATTCAAACTACACCAACGCAGCTTACCACATTGCTTTCTCTCATTCCCTTCTTAAACTCCAAATTTCATTGTTCTTGAGAAAGCACTATCGGGTCTTGAGTTGGAGGCCAATGTAACTCAAACCAATGATTCACACACCTCACACACAACATATAGGAGTGATCTAAACCATTACATCCCATCTGTAACATCAAAATCACCAAATGGCCACCCAATTGCATAAGACTCATGACTTGCTACAGAAGGAATCGGGCTGATCAATCCAGAGGTTTACACTCAAACACATCCATTGAGGTACAAGGAAGTTGTCCAAATCATTGAAACTCGTCTGTAACACCTCCAAACCAGAATTTGATTCTCACTTGCAGAGGTAAACCTTAAACTCTCAAACTCAATGAATCATGCATCATAAACATGTTTTGTGATTACCATTATGTTTCTGGATGTTTGTAGATCATTTACCCTCAATCAATTGTTGTTTACAGTTCGTGTATAGGATTTCATTAAGTTCATGCCAATTTTAGGGTTCTTCAGGTTTTATCATATTATGTTTTGATTCACTTAATTTCAATAAAATTGAGTATTGCCATTATGTTCCTCATCTGAAAATGCACGATTTTCATATTTGGATCATGTGAAATGGTTGAGAGATGAGTGAGATAGGAGGTTTCACATATCTGAGCTTGAGGATGAAGATGGCCATGGCGCCATGCTTCGAAAATTCAACTTGTTTGCTATATATTTTCCCTTGCCACATATTAAATGAATTGGCATTGCGCCCCAGTGGTTGATCAACTGGTTTGTGTGTATTGTGCGAGCGAGAGGTCTGGGGTTCGAATCCCCCTCGCCCCAGACCTCTTTTTTATCACTTGTCCCTTTTTTAATATTTTTCATATTATTTTTGTTAATGATTTGAAAAATTAATTTCTCATTCAATTTTAATCATTTTTTATTGGTTCTTTTTTTGAAAAATCACAAAAATATTAAAGTATTTTATTCTACAAAAAAATCAGATTCATATTATTTATTTAATATAGTTGGTATTTTTGTAAATAAATTCATTTTTATTGTTTTTAAACATTTTAAAAGTGAAGTTTTATCTTGAAAATCAATATCAAATGAGTTATAAATCATCTTGTGATTAAAACCTCATTTTTCAAACCTTAACCAAAAACCACAAGTAGTTTATTTAAACTTATTTGGTTTTTTTTTGTCATTTTTATTAATTTTCTTTAAAGAATTACTTTTAAAAGAAAATGAAATTAGGGTTTCTTTGATTTTTGATCCTTATCAAACATTTCAATAAATCTTTGGGCCTCTCGATAGAGTGTAAGTCCCATCCCTTTGTAAATAAAACCTTTTGGGCCTCAGTCATTGTATAAGTCCCGATACGATTTTCAAAACAACGGTGCAATCACTGTTTTTCCCTGGGCCTCTCCTTGAGTTGTAAGCCCCATCACTTGTATAAAAAAATAAATCTTTAGCCTCTAATAGAGTGTAAGACCCAACCCCCTTTTGTACATAAATAATTTTGGGCCTCAGTCATTGTATAAGTCCCACTGTGTGTTAGAAAATATCGGCGCAATTTCCATTTCAAAACAAAATCAACTGGGCATACCCTTGTGTTGTAAGTCCCATTTCTTTTATTTTTCAAACTTTTGGGCCTCTCCTTGAGTTGTAAGACCCGTCCCTTTGTATAGAAAGCCTCTTTGGGCCTCAGTAATTGTATAAGTCCCAGTACAGTTTATCAAAAAAAGGTAAAATTACTGTTTTTTTATCTGGGCCTCTCCTGAGTATAAGCCCCAACAATCTTTTCAAAAACAACATCTTTTTTATTTAGGTTCAAATATACAGTTGTGTTGTACCCCAAATTTTACCCCTTAGATGTCATAACATCTTGCATTGACATATAAGTTCAATCATCTATGCATTGTTAACTAACCAATTTATCAGCCTTTGTTGTGTTTTGTTTCACTTGTGAATCAGGGTTTGTTTCAAGAGACTCCAGGATTGGCAAAACAGAGTTTTGGATAGATCACCAACCAATCAAGTTCCCATACTCCTAAGAGACCTCATCTCCTCAATAATCCAGTGCAATCTGTTTTCATCACGAGTTCTCTGAGGCTCAGGTGTTGTAAGACTGAATCAGGAATCAGGCAAGGCTACCAGGCTAAGGTCATTGTTTCAGCGTGCACTCAAGATGAAGATTAGGGTTTCTCACCCTTGGAGTTTATGAGTGACAAATATCGTTCAGTTGAGTCTCCTAAGGCTAGCTGGTTCATGGTGTGTGCAGTACTGTTTCAGTTCAATTGAGGTTGCAGAGCCATCAAAGAGATCAGAGCAGTTGGTACGTTTTAAGTTGTGTGCAAGTATTTGGTCATGTAGTTCAGAAGTTGTGGTAGTCATTTACAATTGTCAAGGTTTAGGTGTTGTTCAAGTGTGGAAGCGTATGTCCATTTCCGTAACTGTCTTTTATCCACTTTTGTTATTTATCCATTCATCTTATTATCCATTTTCATTTTTTATCCACTTTCTATTCCTAACCTTTTTTTTGTAAGCAATTATCCATTTTCTAACTATTTCATTTCATTATCCATTTTCATTTTTATACCCATTTTATTGTCAATCCATTCCAAATTCCATTTTAAAATCCATAAAAACCAAGTTATTTTTCATATCCATATTCCTTAATCCAACTTCCAAATCATTTTCTTTAATTATTCATCATTGACCATTTTAATAGTCATTAAGTCCATTTCATTTTTTCAAAGCCAATTGTCTTCTCTTTTATTTATTTATTTATTAATCATCCAAAAATCCAAATTATCACACTTTCTTCTTTATCCTTCACAAAGTCATACGACGCACTTGATTCAATACAAAACAATGAGACAATCCCACACGCCACCCTCTTCATGTACGAACACGCAAGGCTTCCTCCAAAATAGCAACAAGTCAATGTTACCTAGAAACTCACTTCATACCAAAATTCACTCCAGCCTGTACAAAAAGGAACGCGCATCAGTGCATCTCTCAAGACTTGTTATCAAAGCCATATCATCACGCCTTCGCACAACTTGCGTACTACACCAAGACCATGCCACTATACTCCAAAATGCTGCCACATTTCCAGAGACTGTATCACAGACACAACGAACACAACAACAAAGACATCACAATACAGTTCGCCAAAAACCCGATACAATGTGAAGTTTGAAAAGGACTCAACAAGACAAATTCAAAAAAAGAGAAATTATGTTAAAGGAGGAAGATCTGTGAAACTTACAAGCAACAACGACATATTTTCTTGAACCTCGAGACTTAAATCTCAAAAGGGGACCCTTTATTATAAACCGAAAAAACCATTCATCACGGAGGGACCATTCCTCCACAATTCCTTTAACAATATTCTTCCGCTTCCCAAACCGTTTCTCGGTGACAGAACTCAACCACCTTCAATAAACCTCACTCCATCTTCACCGTGAGACCTCAACCATAAACAATTTTCATAAGTCCAACCAAACAACTCTACCTTTTCTTCTCCTTCACTCACGAACCTATAACCTCAGTACCCTCTATTACTCCTGACCTCCATTCTTCTATACACCTTTATCAAATCCACTCAAACCTATTTCCAGAACAGATTCTAACAACCATAAATCCGAAACATTCTCCTTCATCCTCAACAACAAACCAAATCAACTGAAACCCACTAATTTCATTTCAAACCCAAAGCGAGATGAGAGAGTAAAAGAGAGATTTCGAAAAGGAGCCGGAAAGAGTGGTACTGGGATCGCACAAAGAAAGTTGGTGTCAGAGCCGTGACGGCATTTTGCTTTGATTAAGATCGATCTCCATTTGTTTGCGTAGATCTTTCGAATCCGTGCGATGGCTCCGGCGAGATGGATAGAGATTGTTGTTTCTCATTTTATTCTGATGGAATGTTGAGGCTGGTTTTTTAAAAGTGAGATTGATGATGTATTTTGTGTTATGGCACGTGTACCCCTCTGTTTTAATCCACCGTTATTTCTTTACTTTTTCCTTTTTCATATTTAATAAGTTAAATTTGATTTTGACCTTGTTGTTAGCAAACTTGATACTCTAGTGATACAAGCTGGACGAGGGTTTTGGTTGGATGGTGCATCATGATACCCGGGCTGGAACGTGTTTGTTTCTACCTGAAGCCCATTGTCTAGCGTTTGCTTGATCCATCACTTTTTTTTGGCATTCTTTCTAGACCGTGCTTTTTTCGGGTGGATGATGGGTTGAAGCCCAAGTGATTTCACCCATTTCATACTTCCATTTCCTTGAACGCATACCCTTTTTTATATCTTGGTATTTTTCTTTTGATTTTGTCTATTTTTTACTTCTCTAAAGGTTTAGATATTAAATTTCCATTTTAATGGATTTTCTATTAATGTTTTTTTATATCAAATATCTTGCTTTTCATTTCCAACCTATTTTCAGTTCCATTTTTATACTTTTAGGACCAATGACATTACACAAATCTTGACTTTGATTTATTTTAAATCACTAAAAGTCTTGATAAATATGAGGCCACTTTTTTATTTATTGGTCAATGAAAGTCAAAAATCTAAGATAATCGATTTATCGACTTAAATCTTGATTAAGACGAGACCAACGTTATTTTCATTTTGATTTCATTATCTTTATTTTTGGTCGATGATATAACAAACTTCATGGTTTGGTTGATCTCATCAAAGCGACAGAACTTTGATCAATATGAGACCACTTTCTCTTTATTTCAGTTTCATTCACTTTTTGGTCGATGAAAGTCAAGAATCATGGTTGTCAATCTTATTGATAAATAATGATCAAGACTAGACCATCTTAAATTCCATTTCATTTTAATTCCTTTGAGTACTAACTTTTCATCTCTCTTTTGGTGAGATTTGTAAATATTTCATGATGAAGTATTGTGGATGACCCTCCCAGTTTTGTTATGCTTGTGATTGCCTGTTTCATTTGACACTTCCTCGATACTATTCCAAAGGAAAGTACTCCTCAGTTGATTCATAAGTCAATAAACAAATCACCCCCACCTTGGCCTCATAAGAGCCTTTCCCTTTTCTTGGCCTCATAAGAGCCATTGAATCATAACTTAGCAATAGGTTAGAGTTTTGAACTCTATGTGATTCTCATCATCATGAGAACTCACTTTTCCCATCATAACTTAGATTTAGAGAGTTATCGTGAACTCTAAAATGAGATCATACTCATTTCCCCTTGGAACTTTGGCCATAGTCAATGGTTCCTCTTTCACCCATAGATAGGTGAACTACGGTTGCTCTGATTCTTTAGTCAGATACGTAGGCACAAGATGCGATGTCTTGGCGAGCAAACTTAGTGTACATATCCCTTATGTTTTCCCCTTTAACTTTAACAGATTCCTTTAGCAAGCAAACATAACATAACACAAACTAAACAAGAGGTTCCTGTATTGTACTACAGATACTTAGGGTGCTAATACCTTCCCTTAGTATAACCAACCCCCGAACCTTAGATCTCCCCCCTTTAGGTTTTCTCGATCTTGAACCTTTCCTTTGGATAAATCAAAGTCGGTGGTGAACTTCAAAGTTTTGCGATGCAAGTTAATTAATAGCTTGTTATCCGATTCTCACCGCAACAAAAATGGCGACTTCACTGGGGAGAGTTTATTTTGAGGGTTAAGCCCACCTTGTTTGTTTATGTTATTTATGCTTGTTTGTTATACATGTACATATCTGTATATATCTGTATACCTGTTTTGCTTGGGATCTTCTGTGTGCAGGGTGTAACACCCCATTTTAATTATTTAGATGTCCGACATTTTTTTTTAATTGTTGGCTTTGGTTGGGTGCGTGTTTGAGTGCGTAGGGGGTAATATTAGTAATATGGAAATATTATTATTATTATTATTCTAATAGTATATTTCATATTATTATTATTACTATTAGTATTATTGTTGTTTTGGTTATTATTATTATTATTAAGATTATTTAGTAAATAGGACCTAATATAATTAAGTGAATAGTGGGTTAATGAGATTAGTGAGGGTAGTTTGGTAAATGGAGCTTAATTAGTGGAAAAATTGGTAATAGTAAGGATAATCAGAAGTTTAGAGATAGAAAGAGAAAAGGCTAAGGAGAGGAAGAACAAGGGAACACTAGGGCAAGGAATCTTCGTCAATTTTCGCAGGAATTAAGCAAGAATTCGAGGTAAGGGGGAGAAACGGGTTTAATATTGGTGTTTATTTCATGATCGGGTAGTGGGGAGTCCTTAACTCCGTAGGAAATTAATGTACAACTGTTGAATTGTTGATTGTTGAATATGCTGGTTGTGATTCTGAGAATCGTGCATGAATTAATGAATATTTTCATGAATTTTGGTTGTTGTTGCTGTTGTATAAACACTTGTTGCAGATCTGTCATTTTTGAATTCGATTTGGGGGAAACGAATTGAGGTTTTAGGCTTGTAATATCTGTGGTAATTATAGATGTTGGTATGAAGATGAAAATTGGACCTAAAATCAATGTAGAAACGATTATAGGACTGATTAGAAGTGGAAACAGGTGAAAATCGTAGCAGACTGCAGAATAGGGAGGTCTCTGGTGAAATGCGTAATAGATCTGGCCATACGCGTATGGGGCTAGGTCATACGCGTATGGGAGTGAAGGAAAAGAAGCCATACGCGTAAGAGAGTAGGCAGTACACGTAATAGGGGGTGATACGCGTACGGTATTGGAAAGTGGGAAATTCAGTGATAAAATGTTTCTGTTCGTACGCGTACGACACAAGGCATACGCGTATGACATTGGGCATTGCGAGGCAATACGCGTACCAAAGGAGGCAATACGCGTACGAGTTGGGCGAGGGAGCTGGCATACGCGTATGGCCTGCAGAGTTGCAGAATTTTACCGTTTCGCGAGTTCTTTCCCATTTTCGCGTCTGATTCGGTTTCTTTCGGTTTGAAAGGTTGGGAATAGGTGCCAGGTGCTGGGAAATAAGGTATTGGTGTTAGAAATAGTAATTTTAATAATTTTTAATTAATTAATTAATTAATTTAGTATTTGGTGTACTTGAAGTAAATGGTGTAACGTTAGTGTTATTTATATGTATGGTGTGATCAGGAGGATCGTGTGCATGTATTTATGTTGTATACATGTTTTGTTGTGCATTCTGAGTCTTGCATATTCATGGTGATTGGTGGGATGGATCGTTGCTCAGGAGGAGTGTATACGATTCATCCGTACTCCTATGTGGAGAATGGTGGGGATAGATCATTGCCAAGGAGAGGTGTATGTGATCTATCCTGGGTTCGATTGAATGAACCAATGAGTCGGTACCGCATGCATGGTGTTGTGTCGCATTACATTCTTATTTAATGTTGATGATGATATTGGGCAGTAGGCCGTGTTTGATGATTGATAATGCTTGTATGTGATGACTACCTGTTTATCATGTAATTATTCACCTATAATATTTGAACGTGATTTCTCACCCCTTTGTTGTTGTTGTTATGTCTGTGCTTCTTCGGAAGTACAGATAATCCAGGTACTTAGCTAACTTGGATATTGGTGTTACTGATCGAGTCTATAGGAGTGCTCTGATATGTAACACGGGATTATTTTGGGAATTTTAGTCATTTGTTATCTGTTATTATTTTGTTACGTATCTTTAGTTTTTTTTAAGATTATTTTGGTGGGCCACGATTTTATGTGGGATATTTGGTGTATTTGGCAGATGGTCGTGAATTAAATAAATGAATAAATATTTCCGCTGTTTATTTCATTTAATAAAGGAGTTTTGGTGTTGTTTTTGAAAATGTGGCATCCTACTTGATTATGGTGTAAAAACTCTGATTATTTCATTGATTATTTTGCTTATTTGAAAAGTGGGAAAAGTGGGGTGTTACAATTGGTATCAGAGCAGGTCGGTCCGTCCGACCAGGTGTTAGAGTCGAGTCTGTCCTTAGAATAGAAGTTGTTTGTGTGTTCTGACCTTGTGATGATTATTGTCCAGTATGGCAGGAAGGAATGATGCTGCTCTTGCTGCTGCTATGCAAGCCATGTCACAAGCTGTAGAGAATGCCAACCAGGGTGGAGGTGCTCAGTTTCGTGACTTAGCACAGTTTCAGAGCAACAAGCCGCCTACATATGAGGGAGGTATCTTGAATCCAGAGGCTGCACAGAAATGGCTGAAGGCTGTGGAGAAGATCTTCAGGACCATGGGATCAGTGATACTCAGAAGGTACGGTTTGGAACTCATATGCTGGAAGGAGAGGCTGAGGCTTGGTGGGACAACAGTCGTCAGAGATTGGAAGCTGCAGGTACTGAGATTACTTGGGCTGTGTTTCAAGCTGAGTTTCTGAAAAAGTATTTTCCAGAAGACATCCGTAGTGCTAAAGAGGTGGAATTTTTGGAGCTGAAGCAGGGTGACAAGACAGTTGCTGAGTATGCTGCTAAGTTTGAGGAGCTGGTTCAGTATTGTGCCCATTACAATACTGAAGAAGCTATGACTTCGAAGTGTTTAAAGTTTGAGAACGGGCTGCGTCCCGAGATCAAATTGGGGATTGCTTGTCAGAAGATAAGAAACTATCCAGAGCTGGTAAGTAGAAGCAGAATTTATGATAATGACAACAGGGCCAGAATTGCTCATTACAAAGCTGTGAATGAGAAGAAAAATAAGCAGAGATTTGGAGGAACTCCTTACAGTGCTCCAGCTGATAAGGGGAAATAGAAAGCTGATGGGGGAAAGAAGCCAAAGGAGAAGGGGGCAAGTGATGACACTCTAAAGTGCTTCAAATGTGGTGGCGCGAGTCACCGTGCTAACAACTGTCAGACTGAGGTGAAAAAGTGTTTCAAGTGTGGCAAAGCAGGTCATGTTATAGCTGATTGCAGAGCCATGATGCCTACTTGCTATAATTGTGGTGAGAAGGGTCACATCAGCACTCACTGTGAGAAGCCGAAGAAGTCTTAGGCGTCTCAGACTAGTGGGAAGGTGTTTGCCTTAGTGGGAGCCCAATCCACTGAGGAGGAGCGTTCCGTCAAAGGTACTTGCTTTATTAATGATGTTCCTTTGATTGCTATCATTGACACGGGTGCAACGCACTCGTTTATTTCTGTTGATTGTGTGAAGAGATTAGGGATTGTGCCATCTACTCTCGAGCAGAGGATGATGATTGAAACTTTATCTATTGGTTCCGTGGTTACTTCTTTGGTGTGTTTGAAGTGTCCGCTGACCGTGTTTGGTAGAGATTTTAGAGTGGACTTGATTTGTTTGCCACTTGGTAATCTTGATGTTATTTTGGGGATGAACTGGTTGGAGTTCAACCGGGTTTATATTGATTGCTTCAGGAAGACGTTACTGTTTCTTACTCCTGAAGAGGAAGCATTAGCAGATTCGCTATCTAGCAAGGAGTTGAGGGCATTGTTGGAAGATGAAGCGAAGCTGTTTGCAGTGTTTGCCTCGTTATCTGTTGAAAGCAAGACTTCAGTTAATGAATTGCCAGTAGTTAATGAATTTCCTGAAGTGTTTCCAGATGACATCACAGAATTGCCTCCGACAAGAGAAGTTGAGTTCGCTATTGATCTTGTACCGGGTACCAGACCTATCTCTATGGTACCGTACAGGATGTCTGCATCAGAGTTGGAAGAGTTGAAATCTCAGGTCGGGGAATTGCTCGATAAGAAGTTTATCAGACCCAGTGTGTCGCCGTGGGGAGCTCCAGTGTTGTTGGTGAAGAAGAAGGATGGTAGTATGCGTCTATGCATTGATTACCGTCAGTTGAATAAAGTTACCATTAAGAATAAGTATCCACTTCCTAGGATTGATGACTTAATGGATCAGCTTGTAGGAGCTCGTGTTTTCAGCAAAATTGATCTGAGGTCGGGTTACCATCAGATTAGAGTAAAGGAAGGTGATATTCAGAAGACTGCTTTCAGAACTCGCTATGGACATTACGAATATGCAGTGATACCTTTCGGAGGGGCTAATGCGCCGGGTGTATTCATGGAATATATGAATCGTATTTTCCATTCGTATCTGGATCAGTTTATTGTGGTATTTATTGATGATATACTGATTTATTCTAAGTCTGACGAAGAGCATGCAGGTCACTTGAGAATTGCATTACAGGTGTTAAAGGATAATAAACTGTTTGCAAAGTTCTCGAAGTGTGAATTTTGGTTGAAGACCGTGAGTTTCTTGGGCCATGTGATTTCTGGTGATGGTATAGCAGTGGATCCCTCTAAAGTAAGTACAGTACTTCAGTGGGAAACTCCGAAGACCGCAACGGAGATTAGAAGCTTTTTGGGTTTGGCAGGTTACTATAGAAGGTTCATTGAAGGGTTTTCTAAATTGGCGTTGCCGTTGACTCAGCTGACCAGGAAGAATCAAGCTTTTGTCTGGGATGCTGCTTGTGAGGAAAGTTTTGAGGAACTGAAGAAGAGATTGACTACAGCGCCAGTGTTGGTTTTGCCAAGTCCAAATGATTCTTTTGTAGTGTATTGTGATGCGTCTAAGATGGGATTAGGTGGTGTGTTGATGCAAGAGGAAAAGGTAGTGGCTTATGCTTCAAGACAATTAAGGGTGCATGAAAGGAAGTATCCAACTCATGATCTTGAATTAGCTGCAGTGGTGTTCGTGTTAAAAATCTGGAGGCATTATTTGTATGGATCGAGATTTGAAGTGTTTAGTGATCACAAGAGTTTGAAGTATTTGTTTGATCAGAAGGAATTAAATATGAGGCAGAGAAGATGGTTGGAATTTTTGAAAGACTATGACTTTAATTTGAGTTACCATCCGGGTAAAGCTAATGTTGTGGCAGATGCTCTGAGTTGGAAGAAAATCCATATGTCTGCGTTAATGGTGAAGGAAATGGAATTGATTGAACAGTTCAGAGATTTGAGCATGGTTTGTGAAACTACACCCGGAAGTATCAGATTGGGTATGCTGAAAGTGAATAATGACTTTTTGGATGTGATTAAGGAAAATCAGAAGCTGGATGTGAAGTTGGTAGACTTGATGCCTACGGGAGGAGGTGATACTGATAGTGACTTTAAGGTGGTTAATGTTGGTGTGCTGAGATTCTGGGGCAGAATTTGTGTGCCGGATAATGAGGAATTGAAAAAGGCAAAATTAGAAGAAAGTCATCGGAGTAGCTTGAGTATTCATCCGGGAGCTACAAAGATGTATCATGATTTGAAGAAGTTGTTTTGGTGGTCCGGTATGAAGAGGGACATAGCTCAGTTTGTCTATGCTTGTTTGACATGTCAGAAGTCAAAAGTGGAGCATCAGAAACCTTCTGGACTGATGCAACTGTTGGAAATTCCTGAGTGGAAATGGGACAGTATTGCGATGGATTTTGTGACTGGTTTGCCAAATACGGTGAGAGGCTTTGATGCTATTTGGGTAGTGGTGGATCGACTTACGAAATCCGCACATTTTATACCAATTAACATCAGTTTCCCGTTGTCGAAGCTGGCGGAGATTTATATCAGAATAATTGTGAAGCTGCATGGTGTTCCGTCAAGCATAGTGTCGGATAGAGTTCCGAGGTTTACTTCTGAATTTTGGAAGAGTCTGCAGGAAGCCTTGGGTTCTAAGTTGAAGTTGAGTTCAGCTTATCATCCTCAGACCGATGGTCAGTCAGAGAGGACCGGTCAGTCGTTGGAGGATTTGCTAAGGGCTTGTGTATTAGAAAAAGGTGGTGCGTGGGATACTCATTTGCCATTGATTGAGTTCACGTATAATAACAGTCACCATTCTAGCATCGGAATGGCACCTTTTGAAGCTTTGTATGGTAGGAGGTGTAGAACGCCCCTGTGTTGGCATGAAACAGGTGAGAATGTGGTGCTTGGACCAGAAATTGTGCAACAGACTACTGAGACAATTCAGATGATCCGTGAGAAGATGAAAGCGTCTCAGAGTAGACAGAAAAGTTACCATGACAATCGGAGGAAAGAGTTAGAATTCAGTGAAGGTGATCACGTATTCCTAAGAGTTAACCCAGTGACCGGTGTGGGTCGTGCTTTGAAATCTAAGAAGTTGGATCCTAAGTTTATTGGACCGTATCAGATCTTGCAGAGAGTCGGTGCAGTTGCTTATAGAGTGGCGTTGCCACCGGAACTTTCGAACTTATATGACGTGTTTCATGTGTCGCAGCTTCAGAAGTATGTTTCGGATCCGTCTCATGTGATTGAGAGGGACGAAGTTCAGATCAGGGAGAATCTTACCGTAGAGACGATGTCGTTGAGGATCGAGGATCGTAAGATGAAACAACTTAGAGGAAAGGAGATACCTCTGGTGAGCGTGGCTTGGGGAGGTGCTGCATGAGGCAGTGTGACCTGGGAATTGGAAACCAGGATGCGAGAGTCGTATCCAGAATTGTTTCCATCAGGTAATTTTTCGAGGACGAAAATAATTAAATGGGGGAGAGTTGTAACACCCCATTTTAATTATTTAGATGTCCGGCATTTTTTTTTTAATTGTTGGCTTTGGTTGGGTGCGTGTTTGAGTGCGTAGGGGGTAATATTAGTAATATGGAAATATTATTATTATTATTATTCTAATAGTATATTTCATATTATTATTATTACTATTAGTATTATTGTTGTTTTGGTTATTATTATTATTATTATTAAGATTATTTAGTAAATAGGACCTAATATAATTAAGTGAATAGTGGGTTAATGAGATTAGTGAGGGTAGTTTGGTAAATGGAGCTTAATTAGTGGAAAAATTGGTAATAGTAAGGATAATCAGAAGTTTAGAGATAGAAAGAGAAAAGGCTAAGGAGAGGAAGAACAAGGGAACTCTAGGGCAAGGAATCTTCGTCAATTTTCGCAGGAATTAAGCAAGAATTCGAGGTAAGGGGGAGAAACGGGTTTAATATTGGTGTTTATTTCATGATCGGGTAGTGGGGAGTCCTTAACCCCGTAGGAAATTAATGTACAACTGTTGAATTGTTGATTGTTGAATATGCTGGTTGTGATTCTGAGAATCGTGCATGAATTAATGAATATTTTCATGAATTTTGGTTGTTGTTGCTTTGTATAAACACTTGTTGTAGATCTGTCATTTTTTAATTCTATTTGGGGAAACGAATTGAGGTTTTAGGCTTGTAATATCTGTGGTAATTATAGATGTAGGTATGAAGATGAAAATTGGACCTAAAATCAATGTAGAAACGATTATAGGACTGATTAGAAGTGGAAACAGGTGAAAATCATAGCAGACTGCAGAATAGGGAGGTCTTTGGTGAAATGCGTAATAGATCTGGCCATACGCGTATGGGGCTAGGTCATACGCGTATGGGAGTGAAGGAAAATGAGCCATACGCGTAAGAGAGTAGGCAGTACGCGTAATAGGGGGTGATACGCGTACGGTATTGGAAAGTGGGAAATTCAGTGATAAAACGTTTATGTCCGTACGCGTACGGCACAAGGCATACGCGTATGACATTGGACATTGCGAGGCAATACGCGTACCAAAGGAGGCAATACGCGTACGAGTTGGGCGAGGGAGCTGGCATACGCGTATGGCATGGGGCAATACGCGTATGGCCTGCAGAGTTGCAGAATTTTACCGTTTCGCGAGTTCTTTCCTGTTTTCGCGTCCGATTCGGTTTCTTTCGGTTTGAGAGGTTGGGAATAGGTGCCAGGTGCTGGGAAATAAGGTATTGGTGTTAGAAATAGTAATTTTAATAATTTTTAATTAATTAATTAATTTAGTATTTGGTGTATTTGAAGTAAATGGTGTAACGTTAGTGTTATTGATATGTATGGTGTGATCAGGAGGATCGTGTGCATGTATTTATGTTGTATACATGTTTTGTTGTGCATTCTGAGTCTTGCATTTTCATGGTGATTGGTGGGATGGATCGTTGCTTAGGAGGAGTGTATGCGATTCATCCGTACTCCTATGTGGAGAATGGTGGGGATAGATCATTGCCAAGGAGAGGTGTATGTGATCTATCCTGGGTTCGATTGAATGAACCAATGAGTCGGTACCGCATGCATGGTGTTGTGTCGCATTACATTCTTATTTAGTGTTGATGATGATATTGGGCAGTAGGTCGTGTTTGATGATTGATAATGCTTGTATGCGATGACTACCTATTTATCATGTAATTATTCACCTATAATATTTGAACGTGATTTCTCACCCCTTTGTTGTTGTTGTTGTGTCTGTGCTTCTTCGGAAGTACAGATAATCCAGGTACTTAGCTAACTTGGATATTGTTGTTGCTGATCGAGTCTATAGGAGTGCTCTGATATGTATCACAGCATTATTTTGGGAATTTTAGTCATTTGTTATCTGTTATTCTTTTGTTACGTATCTTTATTTTTTTTTACGATTGTTTTGGTGGGCCACGATTTTATGTGGGATATTTGGTGTATTTGGCAGATGGCCGTGAATTAAATAAATGAATAAATATTTCCGCTGTTTATTTCATTTAATAAAGGAGTTTTGGTGTTGTTTTTGCAAATGTGGCATCCTACTTGATTATGGTGTAAAAACTCTGATTATTTCATTGATTATTTTGCTTATTTGAAAAGTGGGAAAAGTGGGGTGTTACACAGGGTGCTACTTTTGAGTGGTGAGATAAGTCCTAACCCGGACTTGAGTGCATTTATTATAGGACGATGGTATATTCAAGGAGGCTTTGAAGGAGTCGATTCCTGAAAAATTTGACTTGAGACACCATCACTCAGTTGAGGCCCTCTTGAGAGTTTAGTCATGTTAAACGACTCTATTCGTGAAAATGTGCTACTCTCGACCTAGGTGCCCTTGATATTGAGAACCGTAGTTACCAAACCCCACTTAAGCCTTTTTAGGATGTAGTGCGGTGACCATGATGGAGTCTATTTCTGAAATGGTTGTCACGCGATACTACACTCAGATGAGATTCTCTTGAGAATTTTATTGATTACCAAGTCATTTGGGAAGTCGATAAAATCCGAAAGATGGATTGTCGACTTTGGGAACTTTTTAGAACCCTGTTCTGCAGATGAAAACCCATAGTACACACCTTTTGGGATGGGTAGACCATGGCTCCATGCTCGTGATCTTCAAACCTAGGCCCTCATTTGTTTTCCTGTACATATATGTGAATATGTGAATATCTGTATATGTGTGTTTGTGCATACATTCATCCATTCATGATAACCTTTTGGTTTCAAGGAATTCAAGTGCCTTTTCCTTTGTAAAAACCAATAAAGATCATGGATTTTGAAACAAAACACTTCAGTTTCCCAAAATGTTTGCAACTCGCCTTTGAGTTCCTTGAAACCGTTTGGCTCGCATTAGCATTGCATGCGCATTTTCATAGCATTTACATTTCTCAGCCTTGAGTCTCATCCGTCCTCTGTCTGTTACCCAGTTGACTTCCCGAAGCCATCATTGGACTTGAAGTAGATTTTAAAGGATCATGAACTCAGAAGAGCAGAACCAGTTTGTGACCAGAGCGGATTTTGACTTGTTGAGAAACCAGTTGGATCAGATTGTAACAGCCTTGGCAAAGAAAAACGACAACATTCAAAGGACTTCTGTGAACGATGTTGCCCAAGCTCAACCTGTGCAGGTTCCTGTTGAGACTAGTTTGGCAAGTCAAGAAAGGAAAGCCTAATTCCCCGAAGCCGGCAAACTTTTGGCTGTTTAGTATTTTGTTGTATTTTCTTTGCATGTTTGACTTTGTATTTGCTTATAAGCTATTGTTGTTTTTCAAATTGGCAAGATTAATGAAGTGTTTATGCATCTTTTGATTAAGTCCATTCGTTTCACTCATTTACTTTTACGAAAAACAAAAAAAAAATATTTTTATCTTGTTTCCTTCCATTTATCAAATTTGTTGTTAAGCAAAGATTGAGGAGGATGATGAAAATATTATCCACAATTACTGTGGTATGCTTTCGATTAAACCTTGCTGAGGATGTAAGGCATTGTTTCAATTCCCAAACACTGGAGAAATAAGGAAGATAATCCCTCGTTAACCCCTTCGAGCCTAGAAGTAGGAGTTTTCTTTCCTTACACAAAAAACCCTTAAATCTCAACCTTGGGGCAGGGTAGTTATCAGTTTAACTTGGTTATGCATTCGGACGCAAGCGCTTCATGCAAGACACCAGTCAACTCTCTCCAATCAAGTGAGTAAGCATTGTACAAGTCGTTCCTGAAGCGACAAATAAGGAAGGATCGTCGAGAAATCCTTAATCGAAGAATAAGCCGAATCCCTTTCAAGGCAAAAGCCAAGAAAGATGGGAAGCCCAAAACTTTGCCTTATACAAGAAAGTTCGTACAACAATCAAGACAAAGAAGAGGTCCCACAACCTCAATCAAGCAAGGAGGTGGTCTCATAAAGAAAAAGAAAAGGTCTCAAAACCTCAGTGAAGACAAGAAGAGGTCTCATAACCTCAACAATAAAGGATAACCAAATTCTACAAGGGAGTAATGACTACCAAGGTGTCTGAACCATCATCAACTATCATCAATTCGTTCCTAGTCTATAGGTACGTGAATGTGTAACTTAAGTTAGCTGAGTATAGGATTGGAGTTCATCACGAAGATGGGGTAGGGACAAATAAACTTTGAGCCTTTATCCTGTGTTTCATGAACCGTGAACCAAGCCACGTTACAACCCTTAAAAGACCTAATTGGGGTAAGGTTGTTTTGAAAGCATACTACAGTAAGGTTGATTAACCTGACTCCTAATGATCTTTACTATCTGCGTGTGTTGATCACTTCATCTGTCATTCTGTAAATGACTAGATCCATTTTGTTTTTTATTTAATCACTCCACTGTGTGTGTTTCATCAATAAACTTTGTTTTCAAAAGCTTGCATGAATTTCACATTGAAATTGCCAATTTTTAATGAACAATACTTGTTTGTAAAAACCAATTTAATATCAAAAGAATCCCAACAAATGCAGCCAGCTAGGGAATCCGACTTGATAAAGGAAGCTTAGTCAGGGGCAACCAAGCGGAGGAATATTCCATTCCACCATCCCAAGAGCTATTGAATTAGGGGCAGAACTCTTCAAGTTCGGAATATTAGAGCAAGCCTTCTTGAAGTCATCTTATGACAAGTTTGGACTCTAGTGACCCATCAGCAGGGGCAGGTTTGTTTCTCCAGTGGTTTCTACCGCAGTCTGAGTACTTTGTATTATGAATACAGTTGAACTGGGGAAGTTACGCCGAGGTTCATTTCTCTTCAAAAGTTTGAAGATATTGAAGCATCTGGTATGCCAATTCTTCTGTAAAATCCTTTTGACGACTTATCCTCGCAGACCAGTTAATCAGAAGTAGTCAGGTCGAGATTTGGTAAATCTCTAAAAGGCCAATCAGTCTGGGGCATCTCTTTCATAGATTAACCAGTCTGAAGAGCAAGTTCAAAGACTTTGTTGTGCAAAAGCCGTTAATCTGGAGCAGTTACACCGAGATTCATGAATCTAAGAGTTAGAAGATATTGAAGCATCTGGTATGCCAATTCTTCTGTAAAATCCTCTTGATATTTTTTTCCAACATACCATGTAATCTAGGGCAGAGAAGATTTGAGGGTTGCCTGTTACAAGAGCCGTCGTTCATTATGGTGATCATCATACGAGCCAAGACGTAGAATTACCCTGTTCTTATGATATCCTTTGCTAGCTCCCCAATAAGCTGTTATTTCATCTAACCTTGGCAATCTCCATGGATCTTCCTCTTCCAGTAAGGAAATCAATCTCATGATGGCAATCCTAGTGAAGTCGTGATGCTATACCTCAAGTGGAATACTCTTTTCCCCAGTGAAGTAGATCTGATGATCCTACTTATTCATCCCTAGTAATGGTCTAATCTGATGAGGTTGGCTGGGTATCCTTGTCGAGATGTTTATTTCATCTTCAGTCTCGCTTCCTTTTGTCTGTTTTGTCAGCATAAGTATAAGCATGGCATAAGCATTCGTATGTATACCATCTTAGCATTTTGCTATCCCTTTCTGGTTTTTACCTGCTTTGTTCACTTTGGTGTTTATCTCCCCAAGTGACTGGGTTTGTCTATTCACTCCAATAGAAAGTCAGCCCTAGGCATAAAGTGCCCATCTTTTCTGAATTCCCCACAGAGTTTGATTCTCGTTGATGATGGTTGGTTCAGTTATCTTTTCCACATTTGGATAAGATAAATCCCCATTTGAGTTCATTCCTCAATTGGAGTCTTGTTTGATCGTTTCTTTCTAGCTTGTTCCTAGATTGAACTTTGATCCCTGGCAGGTGTGGTTTCTGAGCCCATCTTGCACGTGCATTTATTTTGCACTGTGTCTCACAGAAGAATCTTTTACAGATCCTCATTGAAGACAATTACTTCTCCAGCAGTGTTGTGATATCAACATCTCTTTGGAATTTATACTCAACAACAAGTGGCAATCTCCTTGAGAAGCTTGATTTACTATCATTACCTCTACAACGATAAGTGGCAATCTCTTTCCCGAGAAGCTTATCCGTCCTTGGTTTTATTCATATTTCTACAGTTACCAATGGTGTTACCTTTAATCAGTCACTTTCCATCAACCCGTTTGATGTGATCCCTATTTGAGGTGTTTCCTTCCCGTCAATCTGTTTGATGAGGTGTTCCGAGCTCAGGTTCCGTACCCTCGGATATGCATTATTCTCTTGCTGTCAATCTGTTTGATGAGGTGTTCCAAGTTCAGGTTCCGTACCCTCGGATATGTTATTATTCCTTCCTGTCAATCTGTTTGATGAGGTGTTCCGAGTTCAGGTTCTGTACCGTCGGATGTGTTATTATTCCTTCCCGTCAATCTGTTTGATGAGGTGTTCCGAGTTCAGGTTCCGTACCGTCGGATATGTTATTATTCCTTCCCGTCAATCTGTTTGATGAGGTGTTCCGAGTTCAGGTTCCGTACCCTCGGATATGTTATTATTCCTTCCCGTCAATCTGTTTGATGAGGTGTTCCGAGTTCAGGTTTTATACCCTCGGATATATATTATTTCCTTGCCATCAAAACTTTTGATGATGTGAACCTAAACTTTAGATTATCGTGAATCTGTTGTTTAAAATCAGGTTATCATGAACCTAAACTTCAGATTATCGTGAATCTGTTGTTTAAAATCAGGTTATCGTGAACCTAAACTTCAGGTTATCGTGAATCTGTTGTTTGAAATCAGGTTATCGTGAACCTAAACTTCAGGTTATCGTGAATCTGTTGTTTGTATCCAGGTCAAATATGAACCTAAACTTCGAGTCAAATATGAACCCGTTGTTTGAAACTAGGTCAGATGTGAACCTAAACTTCAGGTTATCGTGAACCCGTTGTTTGAAATCAGGTCAGACGTGAACCCAAACTTCAGGTTATCGTGAACCCGTTGTTTGAAATTAGGTTATCGTGAACCTAAACTTCAGAATATCGTGAATCTGTTGTTTAAAATCAGGTTATCGTGAACCTAAACTTTAGGTTATCATGAATCTGTTGTTTAAAATCAGGTTATCTTGAACCCGTTGTTTGAAACTAGGTCAGATGTGAACCTAAACTTCAGGTTATCGTGAACCCGTTGTTTGAAACCAGGTCAGACGTGAACCTAAACTTCAGGTTATCGTGAACCCGTTGTTTGAAATCAGGTTATCATGAACCCAAACTTCAGGTTATCGTGAACCCGTTGTTTGAAATTAGGTTATCGCGAACCTAAACTTCAGATTCTCGTGAATCTGTTGTTTAAAATCAGGTTATCGTGAACCCAAACTTCAGGTTATCGTGAACCCGTTGTTTGAAATCAGGTTATCGTGAACCTAAACTTCAGGTTATCGTGAACCTGTTGTTTGAAGTCAGGTTATCGTGAACCTAAACTTCAGGTTATCGTGAACCAGTTGTTTAATCTCAGGTCAGATGTGAACCTAAACCAAAATTACAAATCCAACTCATACTGATTTTCTTCATAAAAATAAATCATATTGTTATCTCAACCAACTCAAATTGGTATCTTATCCAACTCATATTAGTGTATACTGACATATCACTTCTGAGTCCAATCCTTGTTGGCACTTTAATCTGGTTCCCAGCAGAAGTTCGGTCATTATCAATATCTCTTTGAAAGTCCTTGTGATTGATCATCATTTGGCACACGCAGAGTTTGTCTCTGTCTTCCTGGCTTTTCTTGAAGATCCCATTTGAACTCTTCAATATAAGTAATCTCCAGGAAATCTCTTGTAGGATGTCTATCCTTTATTCCAAGTTGATCACCAGTGGAGATCATGTCTTCTTTCTGGTCTCATGCCCAGTAAGAATGCGTCTTGTTTCCCCAGTGTCGTCCGGTCACATATGAACCTGTTGTCCATCTCCCTGGATCTTTCCCCAGTGGAGAATACCTTTCTGGCTCCTATCTCCAGTAAGGACCTGTAGGGTTTCCCCTCAGTTTCATTTGCCATCCCCATTGTTGCCTCAGAGTCTCCCCAGTGAGTCTCTTTTGTTAGTCAGCCTGTATCCCCAGGGAGTCTTCCTTGTGGATACTAACCTTCATCCTTCCCCAATGAAGCTCACCTGTGTTTGGTAGCTCTTTATCCTTTAGTGTCTTGTTTGTCTGCATTTTTGCACTATCATGGCATCATATCATCATATTAGAAGTTCATGGCATGTCAGCATTTGCATTTCCGTCGCTTGTCCTTAGCATATGCATTCCATCTAAGGGCAAAATTTTCGGTTTGCTATATTTAAATACCTTTCACCTTGGCGTCCCAAGGACTTTCTTTCCTCGTGCCATCCGGTAAAGCTATTTAAATAGGGTCAACTGTTGTACCCCAAATTTTACCCCTTAGATGTCATAACATCTTGCATTGACATATAAGTTCAATCATCTATGCATTGTTAACTAACCAATTTATCAGCCTTTGATGTGTTTTGTTTCACTTGTGAATCAGGGTTTGTTTCAAGAGACTCCAAGATTGGAAAACCAGAGTTTTGGATAGATCACCAACCAATTAAGTTCCCATACTCCTAAGAGACCTCCTCTCCTCAATAATCTAGTGCAATCTGTTTTCATCACGAGTTCTCTGAGGCTCAGGTTTTGTAAGACTGAATCAGGAATCAGGCAAGGTTACTAGGTTAAGGTCATTGTTTCAGCGTGCACTCAAGGAGAAGATAAGGGTTTCTCACCCTTGGAGTTTATGATTGACAAATATCGTTCAGTTGAGTCTCCTAAGGCTAGCTAGTTCATGGTGTGTGCAGTACTGTTTCAGTTCAATTGAGGTTGCAGAGCCATCAAAGAGATCAGAGCAGTTGGTACGTTTTAAGTTGTGTACAAGTATTTGGTCATGTAGTTTAGAAGTTGTGGTAGTCATTTGCAATTGTCAAGGTTTAGGTGTTGTTCAAGTGTGGAAGCGTATGTCCATTTCCGTAACTGTCTTTTATCCACTTTTGTTATTTATCCATTCATCTTATTATCCATTTTCATTTTTTATCCACTTTCTATTCCTAACCTTTTTTTTTGTAAGCAATTATCCATTTTCTAACTATTTCATTTCATTATCCATTTTCATTTTTATACCCATTTTATTGTCAATCCATTCCAAAATCCATTCTAAATTCCATTTTAAAATCCATAAAAACCAAGTTATTTTTCATATCCATATTCCTTAATCCAACTTCCAAATCATTTTCTTTAATTATTCATCATTGACCATTTTAATAGTCATTAAGTCCATTTCATTTTTTCAAAGCCAATTGTCTTCTCTTTTATTTATTTATTTATTAATCATCCAAAAATCCAAATTATCACACTTTCTTCTTTATCCTTCACAAAGTCATACGACACACTTGATTCAATACAAAACAATGAGACAATCCCACACGCCACCCTCTTCATGTACGAACACGCAAGGCTTCCTCCAAAATAGCAACAAGTCAATGTTACCTAGAAACTCACTTCATACCAAAATTCACTCCAGCCTGTACAAAAAGGAACGCGCATCAGTGCATCTCTCAAGACTTGCTATCAAAGCCATATCATCACGCCTTCGTACAACTTGCGTACTACTACACCAAGACCATGCCACTATACTCCAAAATGCTGCCACATTTCCAGAGACTATATCACAGACACAATGAACACAACAACAAAGACATCACAATACAACTCTCCAAAAACCCGATACAATGTGAAGTTTGAAAAGGACTCAACAAGACAAATTCAAAAAAAGAGAAACTATGTTAAAGGAGGAAGATCTGTGAAACTTACAAGCAACAACGACATATTTTCTTGAACCTCGAGACTTAAATCTTAAAAGGGGACCCTTTATTATAAACCGAAAAAACCATTCATCACGGAGGGACCATTCCTCCACAATTCCTTTAACAATATTCTTCCGCTTCCTAAACCGCTTCTCGGTGACAGAACTCAACCACCTTCAATAAACCTCACTCCATCTTCACCGTGAGACCTCAACCATAAACAATTTTCACAAGTCCAACCAAACAACTCCACCTTTTCTTCTCCTTCACTCATGAACCTATAACCTCAGTACCCTCTATTACTCCTGACCTCCATTCTTCAATACACCTTTATCAAATCCACTCAAACCTATTTCCAGAACAGATTCAAACAACCATAAATCCGAAACATTCTCCTTCATCCTCAACAACAAACCGAATCAACCGAAACCCACAAATTTCATTTTAAACCCAAAGCGAGATGAGAGAGTAAAAGAGAGATTTCGAAAAGGAGTCGAAAAGAGTGGTACTGGGATCGCACAAAGAAAGTTGATGTCGGAGCCGTGACGACGTTTTGCTTTGATTAAGATCGATCTCCATTTGTTTGCGTAGATCTTTCGAATCCGTGCGATGGCTCCGGCGAGATGGATAGAGATTGTGGTTTCTCATTTTATTCTGATGGAATGTTGAGGCTGGTTTTATAAAAGTGAGATTGATGATTTATTTTGTGTTACGGCACGTGTACCCCTCTATTTTAATCCACCGTTCTTTCTTTACTTTTTCCTTTTTCATATTTAATAAGTTAAATTTGATTTTGACCTTGTTGTTAGGAAACTTGATACACTAGTGATACAAGCTGGACGAGGGTTTTGGTTGGATGATGTATCATGATATCCGGGCTGGAACGTGTTTGTTTCTACCTGAAGCCCATTGTCTAGCATTTTTTTGATCCATCACTTTTTTTTGGCATTCTTTCTAGACCGTGCTTTTTTCGGGTGGATGATGGGTTGAAGCCCAAGTGATTTCACCCATTTCATACTTCCATTTCCATGAACGCATACCCTTTTTTATATCTTGGTCTTTTTCTTTTAATTTTGTCTATTTTTTACTTCTCAAAAGGTTTAGAAATTAAATTTCCATTTTAATGGATTTTCTATTAATGTTTTTTTATATCAAATATCTTTCTTTTCATTTCCAACCTATTTTCGGTTCCATTTTTATACTTTTAGGGCCAATGACATTACACAAATCTTGACTTTGATTAATTTTAAATCACTAAAAATCTTGATAAATATGAGGCCACTTTTTTTATTTATTGGTCAATGAAAGTCAAAAATCTAAGATTATCGATTTATCGACTTAAATCTTGATTAAGACGAGACTAACGTTATTTTCATTTTGATTTCATTATCTTTATTTTTTATCGATGATATAACAAACTTCATGGTTTGGTTGATCTCATTAAAGCGACAAAACTTTGATCAATATGAGACCACTTTCTCTTTATTTCAGTTTCATTCACTTTTTGGTCGATGAAAGTCAAGAATCATGGTTGTCAATCTTATTGATAAATAATGATCAAGACTAGACCATCTTAAATTCCATTTCATTTTAATTCCTTTGAGTACTAACTTTTCATCTCTCTTTTGGTGAGATTTGTAAATATTTCATGTTGAAGTATTGTGGATGACCCTCCCAGTTTTGTTATGCTAGTGGTTGCCTGTTTCATTTGACACTTCCTCGATACTATTCCAAAGGAAAGTACTCCTCAGTTGACACTTCTTGAACAATTAACAATACAGCTATGGAAGCTTGCTCGCCTGTAAGTTTTATCCGCTTTCTTTTAATTACTTGCACATATACATGTATATATTTGTTTGAACAGCATGGAAGCTTGCTCATCTGTAAGTTTTTATCAGTTTCCCTTTACTTGCTTTCATATATATATATATATAACTGTATTGTGGGAAGTTGCTCCCCTGTAAGTCCTCCTTTCATATCCTTTTAAATACTTGTCATATATCAACTGTATATATACTAGTATACCTTCTTAAAGTTTTCCCTGACAACTAGGTCTAGAACTAGGTAAAGCCAGTTGGTCACTCTTTAATACAGTCAAAACTAGATCCCCATAGGATTTCCAGATACAGTCTTGCCTTCTCTTGGGCTTAAACAATATGGAACAAAGAGAAAGACATTATTCCCGGTGAAACTTTTCTCAGACTGTCACTATTAGAAATTGTCAAAGAAATTCACTTCCCCATAGAGGATTAATTCCCGGTGAAACCTCTCTTGAATTTCTTCAAACCCTAGAATTGTTCATTAAAGAAAAGATTATTCCCGGTGAAACTTTTCTTGAACTCTTCTTAGGTTTGGACCCACAGGCTTCCTAAAAGCATCCCCGCCTCCTCTTGGGCTTTGTAAAAGGACCCTTCGGCTTCTTAGAAGTTCTCATGCCTTCTCTTGGGCTTAATACAAGGACCCTGAAGACCTCTTAAAGGTATAAGACAGAACTTAGTCATCCTTTGCTAGAGCAGTCTTTCCAGTGTCAAATTTTAGACCAATTTAGGGTTAACTCTCATCCCTTAAAACACTTGCCTCTTCTTGGGCATCATACAAAGATAAACTCTTCCATACCAGTAGACTTGGACAGTCTAATCCCCTCTTGAGCCTTAAAGACATTCTCAAGCACCTTACAAACATAGGAGAAACCCTGGTCATTTTGGATCAATCTCCAGCAGAGTTAAAACCCATGGGTTCTAAAACCCAGTCTCTCTCCTAAAATTCCCCAGCCAGGGTCAGTTTATCATCAGTATGACACTATCCCAAATCAGAACCTCAAGGTCTCTGATATTTCAACTCTTCTGTAACCCTCAGCAAGAGTTGATTCTTCATTTAGACCTCCCTCGGGATCTCAATAATCCCCAGCTGAAGTTAGCTTCCTCTTAGGCTTTGTATAATGATCCTTTCTTTCCTCAGCACAATTAGCCTCCTCTTGGGCTTTATACAAAGATTTTCTCCCCAGTGGAGCTAACCTTTTCAGACTCTGTTGTTGAGTCAATCACCCTTTCAAACTCTCTTGTTGAGTCAATCACCTTTCAGTACTCTCTTGTTGAGTCAATCCTTTTTAGCCTCAATCTTGGGCTTTGTACAAGACAGGTAAAAACCCTCTCTTGTTGAGTCAATCTTTTTCCAGGCTCCTCTTAGGCTTGGTATAAATATTTCCCCTAGCAGAAGATAGCCTCCTCTTAGGCTTTGTATAATGATTTTTCCAGCTTGTTCAGCCACAATCCTAGGCTTTGTACAGGACAGATAAAAGCACTCTCTTGTTGAGTCAAACTCTTTTCAGCCTCAATCTTGGGCTTTGTACAAGACACCATATAAATTTTCTAAGCAGAGTCAAACTCTTTTTAGCCTCAATCTTGGGCTTTGTACAAGACACCATATAAATTTCCTAAGCAAAGTCAAACTCATTTCAACCTCAATCTTAGGCTTTGTACAAGACACATAAAATATCCTCAGCCGAGTCAGTAGAGTCTCATTTTAGCCTCAGTCTTGGGCTTTGTACAAGACACATAAAATATCCTCAGCCGAGTCAGTAGAGTCTCATTTTAGCCTCAATCTTGGGCTTTGTACAAGACAGATAAAGATTTCTTTCCCATAGAGTCAGTCTCATTTCAGCCTCAATCTTGGGCTTTGTACAAGACACATACAAACCCTCCTCGACGGAGTCAAACTTTTAGCCTCCTCTTAGGCTTTGTATAATGATATCCCCCAAAGAGTCAGTCTCTTTTTTGCCTCAATCTTGGGCTTTGTACAAGACAGATAAACGCTCTCTTGTTGAGTCAATCTTTTCTAGTCTCCTTTTAGGCTTTGTATAAGGACTTCCCCAGTGGAGTCAATCAACCTCTTAGCTTCAACCTTGGGCTTTGATCAAGGCACACAAAAATCAAAAAATCTCTGTAGGAAGTCATTTCTCTGTTTATCACTCTTCAAAACAGACATTGAAAACAAACCTTAATCCTAGATAACTGCTGTAAGTGGCACATTTTTTGATTCAAATATTCAAGCTGTCGTCCATCTTTTATCCTGGTAAATCCTCTCTTTCATCTAATTGCTGTAAGCGGCAAGCCTCTGGATTATTTACATCCACGCCATTGTCCCTCTCTTAGCATGAAAGACTCCAAAGGAAAAATGGCATTGCTTAACACTGAGTTAAAGTTTTCCCCTTCAGGACAAATCCCCTATAAAAGAAATTATGGCATTACTGGATTCATATATCCCAGTTAAAGTAATCCTCCTTTATAAACAGTCACCCAACAGGTGTGATAAACATACCAGATGTCTCCCTTTAGAGATGACAAATTCTCTCTCAGTCAAACCTTTTAGCTTCAATCTTGGGCTTTGAACAAGACACAAATAAACCTTTTAGCTTCAATCTTGAGCTTTGAACAAGACACCAAAACATCTTTTTCCTCCCTTAGAATAGGAGGAACTACGATTGCTCTGATTTCCCTGTTTCATTTAAACGGGAATACGTAGGCATAAGATTGCTAAATCTTAGCGAGCATACCAAAAAAAACCTCTAGGCCCAGTACCTTCATATCAATCAAAACTTAGGTCCAGTGCCTTACCAAAAACATAAAAAAACCCGAACATCAATAAAAACTCACTCTCTCTCTCTCATACTTTCCCAAGAAACTTTCCCAACCCATTAACGGATAAACACCATCAAGTACAAAGCAAAACCTAAAACTAACAACCTGCGGATAACCACATATAGGATGGGAAATTAACAACTCCCCATTGTATAACCTGACCCCGGACCCCTGAATCTCTCTAAGCGTTTGTTCAGTTAAACATTCGCGTGCAAGGTTAGTTTTAGATAGCTTCCCTTTCCTTTCCAGCTTCACAGGATAAATAAGAAATCAGAAAGTAACGCCCCTCCCCCTCCTCCTCATTGTGAGGAGAAACCCACAATTCTGCGATATGGTGGTTGCGTCACCGACAAAAATCGCACGCTACACGTATAATGCCTTCCCTTGTTTCCATGATGAATTTTCCACTCTTTTATTGTTTATTCTTTTTATTTCATAGCCCATATGATGCTATGTTTCTTTTTGGTTTCCACGATGCTTGGGTTGATGGGGGAATCTTGGGCTTTTTGGCCAGTGTGGCTTCCATCCAATTTTTTACCATTGTTTTTTTTGTGCGCTCAAATTTTCTCAAGGTGGATGAATGGGTCCAAGCCCATGATGATTTCACCCATATCCTATTCCTTCACACTCTATACTCATTTCTGCACCCTTTCTCTTTCTATCTCAATTTTCTTTTTTATTTATTATTTTGTAAAGATTTCTTGGATGTTTATTTTAAATTTTGATACAAAATATCTTGAATCCATTTTTAATGTTTTGTTTTTATTCTTTCTCTTTCGATTTCCACTTCATTTTTATCTTCATCTTTGATTTCGTTATTGGTTAATGATATAACAAAAGATCATAGATTGTAAATCTTGATCAATATGAGACCATTTTCTTTTTTCATTGGTCAATGAAAGTCAAATATCATAGATTATCGATTTAATATTGTGATTAAGACGAGACCATTTCGATTTCATTTCGATTTCCATTTCATTTCGCATTATCTTCTTCTATTTTCTTTTCATTTTTGATCGATGAAGTCTTTTTATTCACGAATGTTGATTGTTGAAGTGATTAACCTTCATTATTTAAAATCTGTAGTGAGTAATCATCGAGATTACTTTCTATACTTTGGGGTCGTGATAGGTTACCTTCGATTAATTGACACAAGTTTGTGATTAAGACGAGATCTCCAGCTTTTCTTTTCGTGTGGCACGATTTCATTGGAGAATGATCCTCAATATCACTTCTTTATCGTGTTTTAGCACATAGGTCAATTGTACGACCTCCTATAGTTTGATCTTCGTCATAGATCGTGCTATGATGGTTTAACGCTACATGTCCCATATCGAAAAATGATTCTTCATGGCCCAAACTTATGTTTGAAAGCCCAAGGGTGGTTAACCATCATGGATTATTCGTTCTAACAACTAATCAATTAACCACTAACTTTACTTTCAGTCAATATATTCTGATCTTATTGTTCATATTATCTTGATCATATTATTCATCTGTTCATATTCATCTTACCATTTCCTTGTTTCATACCTCTATTCAAAACACATTAATAAACGATCGAAACAATAAAAGACTAATTTGTGGATTGTTGGTTACTTTTCCGAGCAACGGAACTTAGACTCTGTACAGAAACCCTAACAATGGAGCTTTTGTTCGACTCTTGCTCAAGGCTTATTTTAGGACACCTCACACACACAACTTCCTCTTGGGCTACCTTACAATGAGACCTTTTATTTCGTTCAATCCCCTGTAATTTACATGTACCTCGCTCCCATTCCGATGTATGCATTTGGTATTTCTTTGATCGTGGTTTGTTTACTAGGAGCACCCCTAGGGACTAGCATAGACAAACATTTTCAAACTAATTATTGATTTGTCATCGAGCCCATTTTCAAAACACCCCCGTAAGTTGATTGCTCGTTAGCATTCGCCATCAACCTATCACACACACTCTCACATTTCATCGTGGTTTCGTTACTAGGAGCACCCCTAGGGACTAGGATCAATTCTCACCAATTTTCAATCAAACTCTCGATTCGTCGTCGAGCCATTTTTAAAACCAACTTTTTTTCAACCAAACCCTCGATTCGTCGTCGAGCCATTTTCAAATCAACATCTAACTAAACTTTTTTCAAATCAACCAAGCGCATACAATCAAACCCTTGATCCAACATCAAACGGTTTTTACAATCAAACCTCAAAATGACTAACAACTATCGCAACTCTTTTCAAGGTGAAAAATGGGGGTTCGAGTCTTTGATCTCCCTTCGGT
Organism: Lathyrus tuberosus; assembly: GCA_022829125.1. NCBI lineage: Eukaryota > Viridiplantae > Streptophyta > Magnoliopsida > Fabales > Fabaceae > Lathyrus > Lathyrus tuberosus. The sequence continues at coordinate 1,046,862 of JALAZF010000439.1, forward strand.
TGTTTAGGTGCGGGTTCTCTTACTCGTGTGTGATCAATTGACGCCTCTAAAACACAAACCTCTCCTTTGTTTCGTGGTCGTCTTCATGAACTACGACTGCTCTGATTCTTTATTCTCGTCTGAGTAAAGATACATAGGCACAAGATTGCGATGATCTTGGCGAGCACACTTTTTCTTTTTCCACCGTTTCTACTGTATATTAAGTACTAATTGCTCCCTCAATTTCACCAATATATATCAATTCCAAACAAAATTAATCATCACATATCAAAGATTAGCATCAAAACCTAACAATTACCAGATCATGAAAATTTAAGGGTTTCATCCTAAACATGTTTCTACCCATTATACACTATCAAACAATCCCAATAATTATATAAAAACCCACCCTTACCTTGATTTTTCTTGGATTCTTGAGTTTTCTCTTAGGTTCCTCTTCTCTTCTCCTCTTTCTCTCCTTAGCCTCCTTTCCAACTTCTAACCCTATTCTATCTCTTTCTCTTATTTTATCAATCTCACAATTTTCTCATTAGTCTATTGGGCTTACTAACCCACTCTCTTACTTTCTATTTACACTCCCAATCTAGGTCCATTTACTAATTCAACCAATTATATATTTTATTCCACCAAATAAAATAAATAAAATAAATAAATTAAATCAATTAATTCTTGTAAATCAAATAATTCAAATAAATCCAATAAATCAAATAATTCATATAAATCAAATAATTCAAATAAATCCAATAAATCAAATAATTCATATAAATCAAATAATTCAAATAAATCCAATAAATCAAATATGCATAAAATCACTCAATTAATTAATATAAATAAATAATTACTAAATAAATAATCACTCACTTAAAAGATTTTCGCCCTAAAAAATTACCTCAAACGAACAACTCAGGATAAGACTCCCTCATCTGACTCTCAAGCTCCCAAATCACATTTCCACAAGCTAGTCCTCCCTAAGCTACCTTCACCAAAGCAATCTCTTTACCTCGAAGTTTCTCCAACTCCCGATCCTTTATCTGCATAGGTGATGTCTCCACAGTCAGGTTATCTCTCACCTGCACATCATCTACTTGGACTACATGAGACGGATCCGCAATGTATTTCCTCAACTGAGATACATGGAACATGTCATGGGGATTAGCAAGCGGTGGCGACAAAGCAACCCGATAGGCTACCTCTTATATCCTCTGCAAAATCTGATAAGGACCAATAAAACGCAACGTTAACTTACGCGACTTCAACGCTCTACCAACACCAGTTATCAGAGTAACTGTAAGAAACACATGGTCCCCCTATTGAAATTCAAGTGCTTTCCTCCTCTTGTCATGATAACTCTTCTGACGACTCTGAGAAATCTTCATCTTCTCCTAAATCATCTTAATCTTATCAGTGGTATGTTGGACTATCTCAGGTCCAACCACAACACTCTCTCCCGACTCATACCAACACAATGGCGTCCTACATCTCCTACCATACAATACCTCAAACGGTGCCATTCTAATACTCAAATGAAAATTGTTGTTGTAAGTAAATTCAATTAAAAGCAAGTAGCTATCCCAAGCACCTCCTTTTTCCAACACACAAGCTCTGAAAAGATCATCAAGTGACTGAATCGTCCTCTCAGTCTGACCATCTGTCTGCGGATGATAAGCAGAACTCAAACGCAACTTCGTACCCAAGGCACTTTGCAAACTCTCCCAAAATATTGAAGTAAATCTCGGATCTCTATCTGACACAATGCTAGACAAAATACCATGCAAACTGACAATTTTCTCAATGTACAGATTCACTAACTTCTCCAATAGGAAATCCATTCTCATTGGAATAAAGTGAGTAGATTTCGTCAATCTATCCACAATAATCTAAATAGCTTCCCAATTACTCGGTGTTCTAGGTAAACCAGACAAAAAATCCATCGATATGCTTTCCCATTTCCACTCAGGAATAGATAACAGTTGCATCAGACCCGATGGTTTCTGATTTTCGATCTTCGACTTCTGACAAATTAAAGAAGAATACAGAAAATCTGCAATATCTTTCTTCATACAAGGCCACCAAAATACTTTCCTCAAATCTTGATACATCTTAGTAGCACCCGGGTGAATACTCAATCCACTACGATGCCCTTCCTCAAGAATACTCTTTCTCAGCTCAACAATATCTGAAACACAAACTCTATCACGACATCTCATGATACCATTTTCATCAAGCCGAAAGTCAACACCTTGACCTTGATTGATCAAAGTCAACCGAACTATCAAACTCAAATCAGATTTCTGACCTTCTTAAATCTCATCAAGAATGCCACTAGTAAGCTTCAACATACCCAGCTTAACTCGATAAGAAGTCTCTTCGAAAACAAAACTCATATCTCAAAATTTCTCAATCATTTTCGACTCTCTTACCATCATCATCGACATATGTAAATATTTCCTACTCAATGCATCAGCTACAACGTTTGCTTTACCTGGATGGTAATTCAAACCAAAATCATAATCTTTCAGAAGTTCCAACCATCTCCTCTGCCTCGTGTCATACCCTAAATTTTAACCACCAAGATTTCCCATCATTATGAGAATCATCACCACAATATGGATGTACCATCATGCCTCATCAATCTCCTCAAGAATTGTCGAGCATCCACTACAATCAAGAATTAGGGTTTGGGCCCTCTCAGAGTACTTAGACAAAAGATCAATCAAGAAATGACATGATCTTCAACTTGTCTAACCTCTCAAACACCCATAAGGGATCAAGAGGACTCCCACATCAAGAATCAAGCACAAAGTTGAAACATTCCAAGTGGTTCTAGACTCAAGATCGCCAATGTCACCAAATTAGGGTTTTGGTCAACCAAGGCCTCCAGATGGAATTTTTCCTTTGGGAATGATCCAATTCTTCAAAGCACAACCCAAGATACTCCAAGGGACCTCATGGACCTAATCATCAAGTCAACTTAGCCTCAGGGGATGCATTCATAAAGAATCAGGAATTAGGGTTTCTTGACCTAATTCACCCCTAAGTTGACTTTTGGAGAAAAGTATGAACCAAGACCTCAAGACATGATTTGAGGGCCTCAAATACACCAGATTGATCCATTTACAACAATGGATTGATCCAAGAAGCTTGATTCATAAGTTTCAATTTCATCTGGACCACAATTAGGGTTTTGAAGAAAAAGTCAATTGTACCTTTGACTTTTGATCATGACATGCTCCCAAACCTTGGGACATGATTCAATACACCCTAAAACACATATGGAATCCATCCATTAGGTTTGAATTGGGTCAAAAAACTTGATTGCACAAAGAATCACACAGTTTGGATTTCATCTGACAAAAAGTCAATTGTGCCTAAAATCAAGTTTGACTTTTTGAAAATTTTCACAAATATGGTTCCCCTAAGTAAAAAACAATGTTAATGTATGGTGTTGATCATCATTTATTAAGAAAAATCAAGAAAAGTGAGGTTTCTTGCAAAAGGGGCAACCTTGAGAAACCAAATTTTTTCTAAGTTATGGAACAAAAGTGATTTTTACCCAACTTTGCAAGGTCATAACTCCTAAACCACAAGGCCTTTTTCTCCCATTCAAAGCTCAAATGAAAGTCCATCTGACATACTTCAAATATGTCAACTACAAGAGATTCCAAATCCTCATGGATTTTGAGTTATGGATTGATCAAAATCACAAAAAGTGAAAATGGCCACTTTTTCCAACACTTAGTGAAATTTTCAATAAGTCAGAATCGGTCTTACTTTTTCCAAAATGTAGAGGCATTTTTCACTTTGATCCAAGCTGAACCAAGACCAACTTTGAAAATCAAAGTTGTAGTATGCCATGAGGGCTTTCCAACAAGCACCAAATCATCTCCAAATTCAATTTGAGTAGGGAGTTCCAACCCTTGGAACATGGCATCAAAAACTGATTTTGTTCAAGGCAAATTATAGGTCATTTGCTTAATTTGGCTAAATCAGATAATTACAAGCCTTTTCATCCATTTGGACACCTCAAGGGATAAAATCAAAGAGGAATGATCTGATCCATAAGCCTCCCAAGTCCAAGGAACTACATGTAGCCATAAATGCCCTAAAAAGGCTAAAAGGTTCAAAGACTCCAATTTTGTTTCAATGCATTCAATGGATTCACAAGGTGGCAAGCATCAAGACATTGCTAACTGAATTGAGTCAAGATTTAGCTCTGAACCAAAGGACCATAAGCATGTGCCCTAACCTCAAGTCAATGGCTAGAGGAGACTAAAGATGCCTTTTGACCAACATTGGCCAAAGGACTGTCCAAGATGCCATTCACTATTCCTTGCAAAACAACTTGCTCTACTATAAATATAGCTCATTTGTGATCAATTTGAGTACCCCAAAGCACTACAACACTTGCTTTCCTCAAAATCTCTCTCATTATGCAGAAATGCCTTCTTTTGCAAGTCCCCACTGAGTTTTTGAGTTAGAGAGCAATTCCACCACAGCTCATGATCCAAACACATCCAATGTATCATATATAAATTGTTCAAACACTCATCCTTGATCTGAAACACCAAAATCAAAAAGTCAATCTCTAAAATCTCAAATTTTGACTTTTTGCATTTTTCAAGCCATGTCTTGATTCAGTCACTTTCAAAACCAAACAAAACCTCAAACACACTCCAAATATCATCCTTAAACTGTCCCAATTGGTTTCCCTCATCTGGAACACCATTTGAGAGAGTTACCATTTTGGTCACTTTTTCCACTTTTGCAAGAAAGAGCCAATTCTTGTCCCTGAGGATTCCAGCTGGTTTTGATCATTCTAAAAGCTTCTAAGGGATCAATCAAGAGTGTCTAAAGCATTGGATTACTTCTGGCACAAGGATCTTGACAGATAGCACAAGGAGCTTCAAGAGGTAAGTGCATCACAACTTGAACTCTCTAAATCATGCATTACTTTGATGTCCATTGATCATGGATATCTCATACATATCATATATGTTGTGTTTGAACCAATTTGTAATGCTATTGTTGCCTATATAATGAGATAGCATAGAACATGCAAATCTAGACCTATTTTGAAACCACTATCGGGTTTTAAAATAGGGGCATCTTTAGAAAAATCTAAAAGCACCATTGGATTCCTCATGAAATTCTAGACAGGATCCATCTAAATTTTGTCAAAATCCATGGAGAAATGAGGAAGTTAGAGCCTTCATGCAAGAGGCCTAAAATCATGCCAGCCTTGGGCAAGGGCCAGGCCTAAAACCTTGTCACCCATATATGTTGATGGGGTGGTTTTGATACACGGATGTATCACCACCTTAGTGGTAGCGCGCATGTGTGTTTGGTTGGGAGGTCGTGGGTTCAAGACCCACCCAGACCATTTTTCCATTTTCCCCTATTTTGCTATTTTTCACATTTTTCATGGTTTTTCTTAATTAATTCCAAAATTAATTTCCCTCTCAATTTTAATTATTTTTTATTGGTTCTTTTTTTGAAAATTCACAAAAATGTTAAAATATTTTATTCTACAAAAATTTCACAAAAATATTATTTATTTCATATATTTGGTATTTTTGTAAAGAATTATATTTTTATTTGTTTTTAGGCATTTAAAAATATTTCTTTCTCTTGATTTTGCAAATTCAAATGATTTTCAAATCATTCTATGAATGAAACATGATCTTCCTGAAGGTGTGAAAAACGCAAGAAAGGGGGGGTTGAATTGGATTTTCAAAATAATCGTTTCTTTTGAATAACTTTCTTGTCAAAATTTTTTACCCTTTTCTAAAGAACAACATCTTAGTTAAACACAGAGATATAAAGACGTTATGTTTATACTAGTTCACTTGAGAATCTCTCAAGTTAAACTAGTCCACCCGCCAAGGTGATTTTGCCTCTCTCAACGAGGTCTTAATCCACTATTCAACAAAATAGTACACTGCATGAGCTACACAACTGATGACTAACAACAACCTCTAGAACTCACACGTTCTAGACTTCTCAAGTAATCCAACCACACAGGTCTTACTTAAGGCACAACCTCTAAGACACACATCCTAGACTTCTCAAGAGATCTGATCACTAAGACTCTCTTAAGGAATACAACTTTTAGTTCAAATGCAATGAGTTTACAGAGAATTGCTTCTTATCAAGCTGATAATGTAAACAAGTTTTTAGACCAAGAATGACTTAAGAAAGAAATAGAGGTGGAGAGTATTGTCGTTGTTCACATGTGTCTTTCTTCAAGTCTTTGAGCTTCCTTTTATAGCCGAGTGAAAAGAGCCGTTAAGATGGAATCATGAAGGCTAGGTAGGCTTACGGCTAGAAGCGTGAGGACATGTACAAAATCTTCTGCATGCTGCGCGTCCTGTCTGTGTCAGATTATCTCGTTTGTATTTTGCACAGTCTTCAAGAATATTAACGTTGTAATGTGGTACAGCTGTACAGTGTAGCAGGTTTTCTTGGCTTCTCAACTTCAGAGGCTTTTTTTGAGCGTGAGTAAGAAGGGAAAACATTGCTCGGTTCTTTAGATTATCAAGTCTTTGAATCATCAGCTCTGCGCTTCAATAATCTTCAGAACTTGTCTTTAGAACCTTGTTCTCTTAATCCACTTTCTTCAAATCTTCAGAGGCTTCTGATAATATTTGATTGAAGCATGAATAGAGTCTTCATAGCAGAATATCTAATGCTTCAAGTCTTCCGTCGATTGAAGAAGTCCATTAGGAATCAATCTTCAGAACTTCAGCACTTGGTCTTTAAGAACGTTCTCCTTTTCTGCTTTAAGTCTTCCGAGACTTCAGAGCCTTGATCGAAAATCGCGAGGCTTTAGCATCAGGACTTCGTTCCATCAGAACCCTTGTCCTTTGACCTTCAGAATTCATTTTCCTTTCGTATCAGAGTTGTGTGAATCTTGTTTTATCTTCGAAGCATCTTTCATTAATCATTTCGCCAATTCACGGAAGTAGAACCTGTTTACTAGGTTCTCACAATTAACAATATTAGTTGCACAAAATTGTTCATACAAATATACATCTGTTATCATCAAAACTTAGAGATAATATTGCAGAACCAAATCTTGTTCTCACAATCTCCCCCTTTTTGATGATGACAAAACTATATAATTTGATGACACAATTTTGATATATATAACACAGGGAAAATGAAAAAGTTTTTAGGATAGCTTATCCTTTTTATGAAGTGCTCCCCCTGAGTATTAGATTAAGGTTCTTGCTAGGGCTCCCCCTGACTTCATTAACCTTTTGAGTCTTTCTTCATCATCAGAATTCTGAGTTATCTGTACAGAGAAGAAAAATACAGAAAAACAATCTAATGAATTTATTTGTTAGCATGTAAGCAGCATTGTTTTTTGGAGAATGACTATAGGATCAAAATTATCACATTCATATAACTTTCTCCCCCTTTTTGTCATGAATCAAAAAGATAAAGATAGAGTAGTCCAAGGGTGAAAAACACAGAACTAAAACTTTAAAAGAAAAATAGAGGTTTATTTGCTGTCAGAGGACAGTTTGTCCCAGATTTTCTTCATCATGATCTGAAGATTTTCATTGACAGTATCTTGTTTGTCAAACCTTTCTCTGAAGTTCTTCTGCTCAGTTCTGATTTCATCAACGACGTCTCCCAGACGCTTGATAATAGGATCAGAGGTGGAAGCAATCATAGCACTTTCTTTAGCCTTTTCAGCCTCTGCAGCTTCTTGTGCCTTTCTAGCAGCTTGCTCTTCTGCTTCTTTAGCAGTCTTTTCTTCAGTTTCTTTCTGCTTAGCAGCTAAGAACTTGAGTACTCTGACTCTTACTTCAGCTTCTGCTCTCTCCTTAGCTTTTGCTAGTTCAGTAGTTATGGTTGTGTTTGAGAAACTTACAATTCTTGTAAGTTCCATGTCCAGCCATTTTTGAAAACTTTGACAGGAACTCTCAAGTTCCATGAGCTTTGTGCTTGTACAAAGTTCCGTTCTTAACTTAGCAAACTTCTCAAGTGCTTTGTCATGAAATTGACTTGTACACTCTTCAAAGGAATTTGGAGGTGGAGTATTGTACACAACCAGAGCGAGATTAGATTCGGCAGAGTTGGTTTCTGGTGGTGTTTGCTGAGATAAGTCAACCTCAGTAGCAGCAGGTTTAGGTGGTTGTTGTTGATTGTTAGGAGTGGTAACTTCTATTGTTTCTAGATTGTTATGAACTTTAGGAGAAGGAAAATCAGACGGCTGGGTTAAGGGTTTAGTTATGATTTTCTGATGAAAGGCATAGGCCATAGGTGAGACAGGTATGTCTTGTGAGGTTGTTAATGAAGGAATTTGTGGGGTTTCTGAACGAGACGATGATGATTGTAGGTTAGATGATTTGACATAGACTGATGGATCAGAATTTGATTTTAAACTTGTATTCTCGAGGATTTTTGATCTTTTACTCCTTTTTCGTTTCTGAGGCTTAGAAATGATGGTAGCATGCTTTCTTTTCCTTTTAGGAGACTCAATAACAGTTGGTTCAGAATTTAATTGATCAGTCTGCTCATTTTGCTCTGTTTGTTCCCACTCTTCTTCTTCATGCTTGATTTCACATACATCAAATCCTCGTGCCTTTACTCCATCTATGTATACTGCTAATTCTTCACGTTGATAACTCATGTGATAGGTAGGATAACCCGACACCGTGATCCTTCGTTTACTTAAATCGTCAGAGATGGTGAAAGGATTTACCTTTACTTTATTGATTATTCTCATTTGCTTAAGAGTTGTGGCATTTACTGGTTCTCCAAGGGTTGTGGTTAGATCTTCTGTGTATTTTACTTCTGTAACCAGAGTGTCGATTATACCACTTTCATAGAAAATGTCTGAGAGCATTCTTCCAAAAGGGATGTATCTTGGTATATCATTTCTGTATCCACCGATTTTCCTAGTTTTTGTTACCATGTCTCTCAGATAATAAAATAGGATAGAGGGTAGGCACATTCTCTCTTTGGTGATCAGATAGTAAAGCATGTATTTCATGTTGGCATTGAAGAAGTCTGCAGCATGTGATGAAGGCCTAGGATTGATGCAGCCAAGAATGATTTTGTGCCAGATTTTTAAGTGTGCATGCAAATCTTCTCTCTTGTACTCCTTTTTGCTAAGTTGATAGTTGGCGTAGATGATTGGGTTGATCCTCTTTTCCATAAATGATGATTTATTGTTCATCCCATATACTCTCTTGTTCTTCATAAACTCCAGGTTGTAAAGATCGACAATGGATTTTTCAATGATGACGATCTTTCTTCCCAGAACATAGGAGACAGCATGGATCTTGTCACAAATAGCTTGTCTCCAGAAATCTTTTACAAGTGCTTCAAAAACTGGTCCTTTGAGCCTATCAAAGTAAGTGGCCCATTCTTGAGCTTCTACTTCTTTGATCAGATTAAATCCATTTTCAGCAAGATTCTGGAAATCTACATGCATTTCCTTGAGAACAGTTAGATTCACAAGATTGCAAGTGTCAGAAGCTTCTCTTTGGGTAATGTGTTCTTCGCTTATTTGAGAAGGATGAGATGAAGATGAAGCGACCATTTGATTTGTTAGAGGTATTGTTGAGGATGGGTTGGTTGAGGAAGCTGACATTCTCCTTAATGATTCTTCAAGTTCTTGTGAGAACTTGACGGCTTCTTTTTGCATTGGGGTCATCATTTTGAGCGATTGAGAGGAAGAGTAGAGATTTAGGGTTTTGGTGATGAGCGAGAGTGATAGAGTGTTTTGAAGAGTTAAAGAACACGAAGGAGGAAGAATGAACGTCGTTGGAATGTTCCCAAGAAGAATTAGAGGTAATCTAGGTTACGCGTGTTGACTATTCTCTAATGGATTGAGGGGTTCTGGTATTTATGAGATTGTGAAGTACTTAAGTGGATAGACACGTAAGGAAATAGGTGAATAAATGTGATAAAGTTGAGTCAATTCTCGAGAGAAATGCTGTTTTTTAATTTGAATAGTTAAAGTGACTTAATTTTATTTAAATCACATACAAAAATAATTTTCCGAAAATATGACATGTCACAAAATTATCAGAACTTGAGATGCGTTAAGAGAATGGTTTTGATGATTTGAAAAATACTTTTCTCTTACTAAACACATGAGGTTCTGAAAATGTTTTATTAAAATGATTAGAAATCTATCTTCAGCTAAGGGTTTTGTGAAAATATCAGCCCACTGATGGTCTGTATCAATAAATTTTAAGCATAGAGTTCCCTTCTGAACATAGTCCCTAATAAAGTGATGTTTTATTTCAATGTGTTTAGCCCTAGAATGCAAAATTGGATTTTTACTTAAGCATATAGCAGCAGTATTATCACAGAAGATAGGAATGTTACTCTCATGTATCTGATAGTCTTCCAGCTGATTTTTCATCCATAGCATTTGAGTACTGCATAGGGAAGCCGATATGTATTCTGCTTCAGCTGTTGAGAGAGCAATTGTAGACTGTCTCTTGCTTGACCATGAAATTAGATTGCTTCCTAAGAACTGACAGTTTCCCGATGTGCTTTTTCTTTCTAATTTGGCTTCGGCATAATCTGCATTGCAGTAACCAGAAAGAGTATACTCTGATGTTTTCTTATACATCAGTTGTTCCTTTCAGATACCTTAGAATTCGCTTGACAATGGTTAAATGTGATTCTCTTGGATCTGATTGGAATCTAGCACATAGATGTACACTGAATAATATATCAGGTCTAGAAGCAGTTAGATATAAGAGAGAACCTATCATACCACGATAGAGTTTTTGACAAAGCTTAACTCTTGTTTCTTCCTTTCCCATGACACACGTTGGATGCATTGGTGTTTTAGCAATGTTGCAATCCGTCATATTGAACTTCTTCAGAAGTTCTTTTGTGTACTTGGTTTGATGGATGTAAGTGGCCTCTGATCTTTGATCAATCTGAATTCCTAGGAAGAACTTCAGTTCTCCCATGAGGCTCATTTCAAATTCGGCCTGCATTAACTTTGAAAATTCTTGGCATAGAGAAGAGTTAGCATAACCAAAAATAATATCATCAACTTAGATTTGAACAATGAGAGTGTCATTCTTATATGTCTTGCAGAAAAGAGTTGTGTCAACCTTTCCTCTGGTGAAATTGTTTTCTAGTAAAAACTTGCTCAATCTTTCATACCAAGCTCTGGGAGCTTGTTTTAAACCATAGAGTGATTTTTTAAGTTTAAAAACAAAGTCTGATTTTTCTGAATTTTCAAAACCAGGAGGTTGTTTGACATAAACTTCTTCTGATATATAACCATTTAAGAATGCACTCTTAACATCCATTTGATATAGAGTGATGTCATGATTTACTGAAAAGGATATTAGCAAACGTATTGCTTCAAGTCTTGCAACTGGAGCAAATGTTTCGTTGTAGTCAATTCCTTCTTGTTGACTGCATCCTTGAGCAACAAGTCGTGCTTTGTTTCTGACAACTTCTCCCTTTTCATTTAGCTTGTTCCTAAATACCCACTTGGTTCCTATTACATGAATATTCTTGGGTTTAGTAACTAGATCCCAGACATAGTTTTTGGAGAACTGATTGAGTTCTTCTTCCATAGCCAGAACCCAGTCTTTGTCCATAAGGGCTTCTTCAATTGTAGTTGGTTCTATTAATGATACTAGTCCTACAAGTGTCTCTTCTGATGGTCTAAAGGCTGATCTGGTTCTGATAGGAGCATCTTTGTTACCCAGAATCAGTTCCTCAGGATGTGATGTGGACAGTCTTCTTCTTCGTTGAGATGGGGTATTTGGAGTTACTTCAGTGGTTTCTTGTGTAGGATCTTGCTATTCTTTAACTTTATCTGTCTTTTCCTTAGGTTCGGTGAATCTGATTTCCAAATCTGCAAGTTTCTCAACTAGCTCTGACTTTTCTGAGTCAGGCTTGTCATTGAATCTAACATGAATAGATTCCTCCACAATTTTTGATTCTGTGTTGTAAACTTTGTAGCCTTTCGAGCGTTCAGAGTATCCCAACAACAGACACTTCTGTGCTTTGGAATCAAACTTGCTAAGATTCTCTTTAGTGTTAAGCATAAAAAAGACACATCCAAATGGATGAAAATAAGAAATGTTGGGTAATTTATTCTTCCACAATTCATATGGAGTTTTATTCAAGATAGGTCTTATAGAGATTCTATTTTGAATATAACATGATGTGTTAATTGCTTCTGCCCAGAAGTGCTTAGCTATATCAGTTTCTTGGATCATGGTGCGAGCCATTTCTTGTAAAGTTCGATTCTTTCTTTCTACAACTCCGTTTTGTTGTGGAGTTCTAGGGCAAGAAAAATCGCGAGATATTCCATGTGAATCAAAAAGTTCTTCAAAGTTTTTATTTTCAAATTCTCCACCATGATCACTTCTGACTCTAACTATTTTACAATTTTTCTCATTTTGTACTTGAGTGCAGAAGGAAGCAAACACAGAATGTGATTCATCCTTGTGTTTTAAGAATTTTACCCATGTCCATCTGCTGTAGTCATTAACGATGACTAGTCCATATTTCTTACCATTGCGAGAGGCCGTTTTTACAGGGCCAAACAGATCAATGTGAAGAAGTTTCAACGGTCTAGAGGTGGAGTCAAAATTTTTAGCTTTGAAAGTGGTTTTTGAAAACTTTCCTTTCTGACATGCTTCACAAATAGCGTCTGACAAATATTTCAGATTGGGCAATCCTCTAACAAGACCAAGCTTGTTAAGCTGAGAGATTCTTCTCAAATTGACGTGGGCAAGACGTCTGTGCCAGACCCATTGCTCTTCGTTTACAGAAAGAAGACATTTTACATTTTGATGTTTTAAATCAGATAACTTAATTTTGTAAGTGTTGTTTTTCCTCTTTCCGTTGAATAGGACAGATCCATCCTTCTGACTTACAGCTTTACAAGACGTTTGATTAAAAATGAGATCATAGCCACTGTCGCTAAGTTGACTTATTGACAGCAGATTATGCATTAGACCTTCTACTAATAAAACATTCTTAATGGAAGGAAGCTTACCGTTTCCAACAGTTCCAGAGCCAATGATTCTTCCTTTCTGATTTCCTCCGAAACCGACAACGCCTCCAGGCTTAAGTTTCAGATCTTGGAACATAAGCCTTTCTCCCGTCATGTGTCGCGAGCACCCACTGTCCAGGTACCATGACTGGTGTTTCAATGGAGCTATTAAGGATATCTGCAACATAAATTATCTTGTTTTTAGGTACCCATTTTGTGGGTCTTTTCACATTAGTTCTTCTAAAGGTTCTGATTCCTTTAGATTTCCGTATGTTAGTGAAACGGTGTGGAGTTTGTGCACAGTGTTCGTGTTTAGGATATTTCCTTAGTGTGTGTGTTTGTGTAATCCCAGTGTTTGAGCCTTTTGGTTCTGAATTCTTAAGGCCAGTACCAGAGGGAATAAACTGTTTGAATAGAGGTATTATTTTGATGTTTCTAGTTTCATCATAGGGTTGAGATGGTCCTGAATATCCTAGACCTCTACTGCCATTTCTACTGACTCCATAGATTAGTAAAGCCATATTGCTTCTATCTACGCTTTTGGCAAGAAAATTTTTAAATGCGTTATCATATTTGTCTTCTTTACTAGTGTTAGTTAAGTTTGAAACAATTTCTTCTTCTAACTTAGATCATTTACATTTCAGGACAGTGTTTGAATTTTCTAAGACAAATATTTTCTCATTTTGTTCATAAATGGTTTTCTTGTTTTTAGTAAGATCATATGAAGAAGCTAGAAAACTCTTTTTCAAGATTTTGAATTTGCTCTGAAGGTTTTGATATCTTTTTATAAGTTCAGTTAATCCTAATTCAAGTTCAGATCGTGATAAGGAAGAAAGTACCTCTCTTTCATCGTCGGAGTCTGATAATTCTTCCTCTGACGAGTCACTTCTGGTTTCTGCCATGAAAGCCATGTTGACCCGACCTTCCTCAGCATCATCTTCAGATTCCGAATCATCCCAGGTTGCCATGAGACCCTTTTTGGTTTTCCTAGGTCTTTCTTCTTTCTTGGCCTTTGGGCAGTCATTTTTTAGATGTCCAGGTTCTTTGCATTCAAAGCATGTAACATCTTTTCCATAGTTTCTTCTTTGACCAGATGTAGATTCGAATCTTCTCCTTGGTCCTTTGAACTTGTTCCTTCTGTATTTCCAAACTTGACTTATCTTTCTTGATATGAGTGATATATCATCTTCTTCTGAATCTTCTTCAGATTCTTCCATTTCTTCTTCTGCCTGATATACCTTCTTCTTTTCTGGCTTTGCCTTTACTGCAATGGATTTGTTTTTCTTCTGAGGTTCATCTCCTTGAAGCTCTATTTCATGACTTCTTAAAGAACTGATAAGTTCTTCAAGACTGATATTATTCAAATCCTTTGCAAGTTTCAAGGCAGTCACCATTGGTCTCCATTTTGCTGGAAGACTTCTGATGATTTTCATGACATGATCAGCAGTAGAATAGCCTTTGTTCAGAACTCTGAGTCCGGCAACAAACATTTGAAACCTTGAGAACATGGTTTCAATAGACTCGTCTTCTTCCATTTTGAAGACTTCGTATTTTTGGATTAGCGCAAGAGCCTTCGTCTCCTTGACTTGAGCATTTCCTTCGTGAGTCATACGAAGAGAGTCAAAGATGGACTTTGCAGTTTCTTTGTTTGTGATTTTCTCATACTCGGTATAAGAAATTGCGTTCAACAGAATGGTTCTTGCTTTGTGATGATTTTTGTAAGTTTTCTTCTGAGCATCTGTAAACTCACTTCTTTCAATCTTTTTACCTACAGAATCTACAGGATGACTATAGCCATCAAGTACTAGATCCCATAGATCTAGATCAAATGATAAGAAATAACTTTCAATTCTTTCTTTCCAATAATCAAACTTTTCGCCATCAAAGATAGGAGGTTTTGCAGTGTAAGATTCTCTTTCAATAACATTTGTTTCAGAGGTTGTTGGTGGTGGTGTAGTCATTGTTTTTCACACTTGGATCGGTACTGAACACTGTTAAGTGCTTGATAAAAATTCAATCTTTTTATCACCTCAGAACCGGAGCTCTGATGCCAATTAAAGGTGTGAAAAACGCAAGAAAGGGGGGGTTTGAATTGGTTTTTCAAAATAATTATTTCTTTTGAATAACTTTCTTGTCAAATTTTTTTACCCTTTTCTAAAGAACTACAGCTTAGTTAAACACAGAGATATAAACACGTTATGTTTATACTAGTTCACTTGAGAATCTCTCAAGTTAATCTAGTCCACCCGCCAAGGTGATTTCGCCTCTCTCAACGGGGTCTTAATCCATTATTCAACAAAGTAGTACACTGCACGAGCTGCACAGCTGGTGACTAACAACAACCTCTAGAACTCACACGTTCTAGACTTCTCAAGTAATCCAACCACACAGGTCTTACTTAAGGCACAACCTCTAAGACAAACGTCCTTTACTTCTCAAGAGATCTGATCACTAAGACTCTCTTAAGGAATACAACTTTTAGTTCAAATACAATGAGTTTACAGAGAATTGCTTCTTATCAAGCTGATAATGTAAACAAGTTTTTAGACCAAGAATGACTTAAGAAAGAAATAGAGGTGGAGAGTATTGTCGTTGTTTGCATGTGTCTTTCTTCAAGTCTTTGAGCTTCCTTTTATAGCCGAGTGAAAAGAGTCGTTGAGATGGAATCATGAAGGCTAGGTAGGCTTACGGCTGGAAGCGTGAGGACATGTACAAAATCTTCTGCATGCTGTGCGTCCTGTCTGTGTCAGATTATCTCATTTGTATTTCGCACAGTCTTCAAGAATATTAATGTTGTAATGTGGTACAGCTGTACAATGTAGCAGGTTTTCTTGGCTTCTCAACTTCAGAGGCTTTTTGTGAGCGTGAGTAAGAAGGGAAAACATTGATCGGTTCTTGAGATTATCAAGTCTTTGAATCATCACCTCTGCGCTTCCAGAATCTTCAGAACTTGTCTTTAGAACCTTGTTCTCTTAATCCACTTTCTTCAAATCTTCAGAGGCTTCTGATAATATTTGATTGAAGAAAGAATAGAGTCTTCATAGCAGAATATCTGATGCTTCAAGTCTTCCGTCGATTGAAGAAGTCCATTAGGAATCAGTCTTCAGAACTTCAGCACTTGTTCTTTAAGAACGTTCTCCTTTTCTGCTTTAAGTCTTCCGAGACATCAGAGCCTTGATCGAAAATCGCGAGGCTTCAGCATTAGGACTTCGTTCCATCAGAACCCTTGTCCTTTGACCTTCAGAATTCAATTTCCTTTCGTATCAGAGCTGTGTGAATCTTGTTTTATCTTCGAATTGAGTTCAGTTCTTCGAAGCATCTTTCATTAATCATTTCGCCAATTCACGGAAGCAGAACCTGTTTGCTAGGTTCTCATAAGTAACAACATTAGTTGCACAAAATTGTTCATACAAATATACATCTGTTATCATCAAAACTTAGAGATAATATTGCATAACCAAATCTTGTTCTCACACTTTCAAACCCTAATCCAAGATCATAACTTGTTTTTCACACATGTTTGATAATTTTGATCATTTTAATTGAATTTTATTCAATTAAAATACATTTTTAAATAAAATTAGGGTTTTTGCTTATTTTCACCCTCACAAATCTTTTTTCAAAACACTTTTGGGCCTCTTGATAGAGTGTAAGTCCCATCCCTTTGTAAATAAATCATTTTTGGGCATCAGTCATTGTATAAGTCCCGATACGATTTCAAAAATCGCGGCGCGATCGCTGTTTTCAAACAAAATCATCTGGGCCTACCCTTGTGTTGTAAGTCCCATTTCTTTTCTTTTTCAAACACTTTGGGCCTCTTAATAGAGTGTAAGACCCATCTCTTTGTATAGAAAACATTTTTGGGCCTCAGTCATTGTATAAGTTCCGATACAATTTTCAGATCAACGGTACGATCACTGTTTTTCATCTGGGCCTCTCCTTGAGTATAAGTCCCAATCTTCTTTTCAAACCAACTTTCCCTTTTGATTTAGATTCAAATCCATAGTTGTTATCAAAACTTTATTTTATTTCTTGAACAACTAACCATACAGCTGTTACAATGGAAGCTTGCTCAACTGTAAGTTTTATCAACTTTCTTTTACATACTTGTATATATATATATATATTTGTTTGTAATGCTGGAAGCTTGCTCACC
Source organism: Lathyrus tuberosus (assembly GCA_022829125.1). Taxonomy (NCBI): domain Eukaryota; kingdom Viridiplantae; phylum Streptophyta; class Magnoliopsida; order Fabales; family Fabaceae; genus Lathyrus; species Lathyrus tuberosus. Next base: position 1,064,021 of record JALAZF010000439.1, read on the forward strand.
TGAAAGTCCTCCTACCCTCTTTTACATACTTGTATATATTTCATCTGTATATATATACCTGTATATTATCTGCTTAGAGTTTTTCCAGGCAATTAGGTCTAGGATTAGATCATACCAATGGTCACTCTTTTAACACAATCAAAACTAGTTTCCCATAGGAATTTCCAGATATAGTCTTGCCTTCTCTTGGGCTTATACAATATGGAACAGAGAAAGGAATTATTCCCGGTGAAACTTTTCTCAAGACTGTCACTATTAGAAATTTTTCTAAGAAATTCATTTCCTCTAGAGAGGATTAATTCCTGGTGAAACCTCTCTTGAATTTCTTCAAACCCTAGAACTGTTCACTAAAGAAAAGATTATTCCCGGTGAAACTTTTCTTGAAATTTTCTTAGGTTTGGACCCACAGGCTTCCTAAAAGCATCCCCAGCCTCCTCTTGGGCTTTGTACAAGGACCCTCGGGCTTTTTAGAAGTTCTCATGCCTCCTCTTGGGCTTAGTACAAGGACCCAAAGACCTCTTACAGGTGTAGGACAGAACCTAGTCATCCTTTGTTAGAGCAGTCTTTCCAAAGAGTCAAAACATCAAACCAATTTAGGGTTGATTCTCATCCCTTAAAACACCAGCCTCCTCTTAGGCATCATACAAAGATAAACCTTCCCATACCAGTAGACTTGGACAGTCTCATCTTCTCTTGGATTTCAAAGAAACCCTCAAGTTTCCCAAAAGTACAGGATAAACCCTGATCATCTCATCAATCACCAGCAGAGTTAAAACCTCCATAGGTTTCAAAACTCAATCTCTAAAATCCTCACTTAGAATTTCCCCTGCTAGGGTTAAATCACTATCAATAAACCTTTATCAGAACCTCAAGGCATCTGATATTTTAACTCTTTTGTAATCCTCAGCAAGAGTTGATTCCTCAATCTGGACCTGCCTTTGGATCTCAATAATCCTCAGCAGAAGCTAGCCTCCTCTTAGGCTTTGTATAAAGATCTTTCCTCACTCTCTTATTGAGTCAATCATTTCTAGCCTCCTCTTAGGCTTTGTAAAAATATCTTTCCTCACTCTCTTGTTGAGTCAATCATTTCTAGCCTCCTCTTAGGCTTTGTATAAAGATCTTTCCTCACTCTCTTGTTGAGTCAATCACTTTCCAGCCTCCTCTTAGGCTTTGTATAATGATCACCCCTCAACACTTTTCAGCCTCAATCTTGGGTTTTGTACAAGACAGATAAAAACACTCTCTTGTTTAGTCAGTCACTTTCAGCCTCAATCTTGGGCTTTTTACAAGACACCCATAAATATCTTCAGCTGAGTCAGTCAAATATCTTTTAGCCTCAATCTTGGGCTTTGTACAAGACACATATAAAATCTCCCTAAACACTCTCTTGTTGATTCAGTTTTTTTTAGCCACAATCTTGGGCTTTGAACAAGACACATACAAATATTCCCCAGTGGAGTCAAAAACCCACTTTTAGCCTCAATCTTGGGCTTTGTACAAGGCAGACAAAATATTTCCCTTGAAAATTCAACTTTCAGCCTCCTCTTAGGCTTTGTATAATGATATCCCCCAAAGAGTCAGTCTCTTTTTTAGCCTCAATCTTGGGCTTTATACAAGACAGATAATAAACTCCCCAGTGGAGTCAATCAACCCTTAAGCTTCAACCTTGGGCTTTAATCAAGGCACACAAAAATCAACATCCATTCAGAGGAAACCAAAATCTCTCTGTAGGAAGATATTTCTCTGTACAATCACACATCAAAACAAACCCTAATCCCAGATAACTGTTGTAAGTGGTACACTTGTTGACTCAAAGTATCCAAGCTGTAGTCCATCTCTTATCCTAGTAAACTCCCTCTTTCATCTAACTGCTGTAAGTGGCAAGCCTCTGGATTATTTACATCCACGCCAATGTCCCTCTCTTAGCATGAAAGACTCCTAAGGAAAAATGGCATTACTCTATACTGAGTTAAAGTTTTCTCCTTCAAGACAACACCCCTATAAAGGAAATTATGGCATCGCTGGATTCTCATATCCCAGTTAAAGTAATTCTCCTTAATAATCAGTCACCCAACAGTTGTGATAAACAGACGAGATATCTCCCTTTAGAGTTGACAAATTCTCTCTCAGTCAAACCTTTAGCTTCAATCTTGGGCTTTGAACAAGACAAAAATAACCTTTAGCTTCAATCTTGGGCTTTGAACAAGACACCAAACATCTTTTTCCTCCCATAGAATAGGAGGAACTACGATTGCTCTGATTTCCCTGTTATCATTACAGGAATACGTAAACATAAGGTTGCGAAATCTTAGCGAGCACACCAATAAAAAAACTTTAGGTCCAGTACCTTCACACACTAATCAAAAACTTTAGGTCCAGTACCTTCACACACTAATCAAAAACCTTAGGTCCAATATCTTACCAAAAACATCGGAAATCCTGAAATCAACAAAAACTCTCTCTCTCAAACATTCCCAAAGGAGAAACTTTCCCAACCCACGACAGATAGACACCAGTAAGTAGAAAACAGTAGAAATTAATCGCACGCTACAGAAAAATGGCGAATCTGTTGGGGATAACTTTAGGAGATCTTAATCGCCATTTTCCCTGAGAAAAATGGCGACTCTACTAGGGAGCCAAAATAGAATAAGAATTCCTAAGAGGTCTAGGTTGTTAGCAATCATACTATATTTTATATATATATATATATATATATATATATATATATATATATTGCTTTTCCTACTTGATATCCGTGTTTATTTTTCTGTCAATGGGAATGTGATTGATACGCATGTGGAAAGTTTGAGAGAACCCTAAGATAAGGGGTGGCATAGAGGGGTGGACTTATAGGGAGTGAATCCCGTATAAGCGATCCTGGTAGACCACCAAATCAGGCGAGGGCCCGTGTGGCAGCTGAGCAATGTTGAAAAGAATACCTGCATCCCCACCAAATCATGGGATCATCACTTAGGACATTCCGAAAATATCCAGCACAACGATGAATCTGCAAAGATTGCAGGACAAGAGTTCATCAACTATGCTTTTACTGAGGCCAACATCATCGAGAAAGATGACTCTTCCAGTCCCACAGAAGTATGGAACATCTTAGGACATCCGAGTGGCAAGTACGACTTCTTGGTCAAGTACAGCGCTCCTGAAAGCTCTCGCATCAGATACGAGGACATCCAGCCAACTGGATGGGGAAATCCTTTCGAGAGTAAAAACATTAAGAAAGATACAACAGAAGAGTTCGTTTACGACAACTCTGCCTGGGAGAAAGACTCCAATGACCCTGCTCCGCCATAAATCAGCGTCATTTCTGAGGACAAACCTAGAAAGAAGGTACCCGACTTTGTGATTCACCGAGGAGTTTGTCGCCAATGGGTCGCTGTCGATGTCCCAAAAGTCTTCCATAAGTCTAAGTAATTGTCGTCTTTGTTTTAACCTTTCACCCTGCCCAGATGAAACAGATGTTTTTATAGGGCTCACTTTTCTGTAAATGTCCCTCTTCGCTTCGCCCAAAGCGACAAAGTTTTGTTTTATAGGGTTGTAGTTTCAAGAATCGACAAATCATAAATAAATAAACGTCGTTCTGTCATTCCCGCATTTATTGTTGTTTTCACTTTTCGTTTTTTTAGAAAATGGTAATCTTAAAACAACTCAAAATAAAAACAAGCATTTTTTTCAGAAAAATACACTGCACACACTCTTGCATTTCTCTCTATCTCTTCTAAAAAATAAATCATCACGTCATGAAGATTGCTTGTTTTAAACCCTATTGAAACATACGATCCAATGCCTTCTCCCAACTTTGAATTCTCGGTATTTGAAGCTGAAGAAGAAGAGGAAGAAGAAATTCCAAAAGAGATCTCCTGATTACTCAAACAAGAGGAAAGGTCCATTGAACCTCACAAAGAGCCGTTGGAAACGGTTAACTTGGGTTCAGAAGAAGAGAGGAAAGAAGTCAAGATTGGGGCACTGCTCAGTCCAACTGTCAGAAAAGGCTTGATATAACTTCTCAAAGAGTTTCCAGATGTGTTTGGTTGGTCCTATCAGGACATGCCAGGGTTGGATACCAGCATCGTGGAGCATCATTTACTGTTAAAATCAGAATGTCCGCCAGTGAAACAAAGGCTGAGAAGGACTCACCCAGATATGGCTATCAAAATCAAGGAGGAAGTACAGAAACAGATTGACGCATGTTTCCTTGCCACCTCAGAATATCCTCAATGGCTAGCCAACATAGTGCCAGTTCCGAAAAAGGACGGAAAAGTCAGAATGTGCGTAGATTACAGGGGTCTGAACAAAGCCAGTCCAAAGGATGACTTTTCCTTGCCACACATAGACATGCTAGTAGACAGCACAACAAAGTTCAAAGTCCTCTCGTTCATGGATGGATTCTCGGGCTATAATCAAATTAAAATGGCGCCGAAAGACATGGAGAAAACTTCATTCATCACCCCATGGGGAACCTTTTGAAGAACGTTGGGAAAACCTATCAAAGGGCCATGACTACTCTGTTTCATGACGTGATGCACAAAGAAATCGAAGTGTATGTCGATGACATGATTGCCAAATCTAAAACAGAAAAGGAGCATGTGACCCACTTGTTAAAATTATTCGAGCGTCTGAGGAAGTACAAACTCCGCTTGAATCCCAACAAATGCATGTTCAGTGTTTGTTCAGGAAAAATTTTAGGGTTCATCGTCAGCCAGAAAGGAATTGAGGTTGATCCTGACAAGGTCAAGGCCATTCAAGAAATGCCTTCACCAAAGAGTGAAAAATAGGTCAGAGGATTTTTGGGACATCTGAATTACATCTCAAGGTTTATATCTCTCATGACCACGACATGCGCTCTGATCTTCAAACTACTCAAAAAGAATCAAAGTTGTGTATGGACGGAAGATTTCCAAAAGGCCTTCGAAAGTATCAAAGAATATCTGTTGAATCCACCGATTTTGTCACCTCCAGTGGAGGGAAGACCACTGATCATCTACCTAACAGTCTTGGAAGACTCCATGGGTTGTGTGCTCGGCAGCAAGACAAAACCAAAAGAAAAGAGTCTGCCATCTACTATTTAAGCAAGAAATTTACCGACTGTGAAACTCGGTACACTATGCTTAAGAAAACTTGTTGTGCTCTGGCTTGGGCAACCAAACGTCTTCGCCAGTACATGATTTGTCACACTACTTGGTTAATCTCCGAAATGGATCCGATCAAGTACGTCTTTGAAAAGCCTGCTCTCACGGGAAGGATTGCCCGTTGTCAAATGTTGCTATCAGAATACGACATTGAGTATTATGCTCAGAAAGCCGTCAAAGGAAGCATTTTAGCCGATCATTTAGCTCATCAACCGATTGACGATCAGGAATCAGTTGGATTTGACTTCCTAGACGAAGATGTCATGTACTTAAAAATGAAAGATTACGATGAACCGCTACCCGGTGAAGGGCCAGAACCAGGTTCCCAATGGGGACTAATTTTTGACGAAGCTGTCAATAATTATGGAAATAGAATTGGGGCAATCATGGTAATGCCTCAGGGTACCCATATTCCTTTTACCTCCCGACTAACATTCAAGTGTACAAACAATGAGGCCGAATACGAAGCTTGTATCATGGGTCTCGAAGAAACAATTGACTTAAGGATTAAGAACTTGGATGTGTACGGAGACTCAGCCCTGGTTATCAATCAGATCAAAGGAGATTGGAACACATACCAATCAGGACTGATTCCTTACAAAGATTACGTGAGGAGGTTGTTACCATTCTTCAACAGAATCGAGTTTCATCATATCCCTCGTGAAGAGAATCACATGGCTGATGCATTAGCCACTCTCTCTTCCATGATTAGTTTAGGTCAATGGAACGACATACCTAAGATTGACGTAATGCGCCTTGAAAGGCCCGCTTACATCTTCACGATCAAAGCAGTCATAGATGACAAACCTTGGTATCAAGATATCAAGTGCTTCCTTTAAAAACAGGAATACCCGCCTGGGGTATCAAGAAAAGACAGGAAAACCATCAAGAGACTGGCAGGCAACTTCTTCCTGAGCGGTGATACACTCTATAAGAGAAACTTCGACATGGTCTTGCTCTGATGCGTAGACAGACCAAAAGAAAATATGTTAATAAAAGAAATTCACGAAGGATCCTTTGGCACTCATGCCAACGGACACACAATGGCGAGAAAAATTCTAAGAGCATGGTACTATTGGTTGACAATGGAATCCGATTGCTACAAATACATGAGGAAGTGTCACAAGTGTCAAATATACGCTGACAAAATCCATGTACCGCCAACGCATCTCAAAGTTCTCTCTTCTCCATGGCCTTTTTCTATATGGGGAATCGACATGATTGGTATCATCGAACCCAAGGCTTCAAACGGACATCGGTTCATCCTGGTAGCCATTGACTATTTTACCAAGTGGGTCGAAGCAGTGTCATACACCAATGTAACCCGACAAGTCGTGGTCCGATTTATCAAGAACAATCTCATCTGCCGTTATGGTGTTCCAAGCCAGATCATTACTGATAATGGATCTAACTTGAACAACAAGATGATGAAAGAGTTGTATGCTGAGTTCAAGGTTGAACACCATAACTAATCTCCCTACCGACCTAAGATGAATGGAGCGGTGGAAGCGGCTAACAAGAACATCAAGAAGATTGTTCAAAAGATGGTTGTAACCTACAAAGACTGGCATGAAATGCTACCTTTTACTCTTCATGATTATCGCACATCTGTCCGCACTTCAACAGGGGCAACCCCTTTCTCTCTATTATACGACATGGAGGCAGTCCTTCCCATAGAAGTAGAGATCCCATCAATTCGGGTATTAATGGAAGTTAAGCTAACAGAGGTTAAATGGTGCTAAAATCGACACGATGAGCTGAATTTGATCGAAGAAAAACGAATAACGGCTCTATGCCATGGTCAGTTATATCAGCAAAGAATGAAGAAGGCGTTCGACAAAAAGGTCTGACCTCGCGTCTTCAGAAAAGGAGACCTCGTGCTCAAGAAGATACAATCATTCCACACGGATTCCCGGGGCAAGTGGACTCCGAACTATGACGGCCCTTATGTGGTCAAGAAAGCCTTCTCAGGCGGCGCCTTGAGACTCACGACCATGGATGGAGAAGAGTTTACCTACCCCATGAATGTTGACGTAGTCAAGAAATAATTTGCCTAAATAAAATAATAAAATAAACGTCTCGGTGGATTAAAAAACCGAAAGGGCAGTCCAGGCAAAAATTAGAGACATAAGCAAAAATCATCCCGGTGGATTGGAAATCTCAAAAGACAATCTAGGCAAAAGTTAGGGATTCATGGCAAGTAACTACATCCGACAAGGTTAAATCCCCGGCGGTAACACCATCCGTCAGAAAACTCCAGTTAAGGTCATCTTCGACAGAAGCTCAGGATGTCCAGAATTCAAAGTTGGTAGAAGGATAACGGTTGTTATGTTTCAATGTAGCCATTTTCCCTTAAATTACCATTTTCTAAACTTTTTAATGCTCTATGGAATCACACGCTTGGCTGATTTCCATTCTATCAATCAAATTTGAGCCCTAGTGCTTTTGTTTGCAATTCTCATTTGTTTTAGCTTTACAGAATGACATTTTTAACATGATCAACGATTCTTGAAATAAAACAAAAATGAATTTAATTGTCAAAAAAATTTTCTGCCTTTAAAATAAAGATGGCAATTCCCTTTGACTTTGAACATCAAAAAGAACATCGATAGCTTATTCAGAGGTGATTGAACCTCAAAGTGCAGAATCAAAGTACTCCTTCTAAAACAGTACACCTGAATGAAGGGTCAACTGTTTCAGATGTGATTTTCCTATCTGATATCCCCAGCAAAGTTCGTACCTCTTAAAACCGATTTTCAATTCTTTCTCCCCACATGGACCGTCTTTCTTAATCTAGGGAGGATTGCTATTTTGAACCAGTGATACTTTTCATCCCCCACCGTGGCCGAGTATCTAGTCGTGTTCATCTATTAGTCTGTATGTCGCGTCAGTTTTATCAGCATAAACATACATACATCATGAATTATTGATTCATATTCATATTCATATTCATATTGGATTACTATCACTCTGGTCATACTCATTTCCCAAGTGATTAAAGTCCTCTTATCAATCGAGTTGTCAGTTCTTTCCTCGTCAGGAAATGTTTTGTTTGAGCAATTTCTCCCCAGTTTATTTCTGGATTGGAGACGGTCCTCGACCACCTTGATAACTTGAACCTCTTAAAGGTAAGAAGACATTCAACAAACGTCACTCTTCACCATTGAAGATGACATTTTTCGCTTTCCCGGATTATGGAAAATCCCAGAGAAAGCCTCTCAACCAAAGACTCTCGACAATACATCGGTTTTTCTTCCAAGAAAGTCAATGTTAATGAAGTCATCAACACCTCAAAATTGGATCACATCACATGGCATTTCTCCGAAAATATCTCGAAGAAAAGTATGATGTACCCTCACCAAGCGAAAGGCAGTCTCTCCAGAGACTCGTTTTCCTCAGTAGAGTCAACAAATGGCATCGCCAGACAGAGAAGTTTGCACACCTCTACAACTCAGACAAATGGGTCCCCCCAGCTAGTCTGACCTCAAATTTTTCCATCAGACGACATCTCCCCAGTAAAACTTGGCGAGAAGTTTGATAAAGACCGCTTCACATAGCGTCCCTTGTCAAGGAAGAAACTCAACAAAAAGAAACTTAGACGAGTTCCATGGCTGAAAGACCAGGATCGAGGGGAAGTTTATTTCAGAAACTTAGACCAGTTTCTTGGCTGAAAGACCAGGATCGAGAGGAAGTTTATTTCAGAAACTAAGACCAGTTCTATGGCTGAAGACCAGGATCGAGGGGAAGTTTATTTCAAAAACTAAGACCAGTTCCTTGGCTGAAGACTAGGATCGAGAGGAAGTTTTACCCTTTTCTAAGTAACATTGCTTAGCAAAAGAAGATGGATGAGCAAACAACCATTCATAACCACCGTCAAAATTTTAGGTATTCCGATATTTTATCCTATTACACCCTAAATTTCTGAATATCTTCGTCATTCACACCTTCAGGTCCAAGAAGATTAAATGAGGGCATCTGTCATACCCCAAATTTTGACCACCAAGATTTCCCATCATTGTGAGAATCATCACCACAATATGGATGTACCATCACGCCTCATCAATCTCCTCAAGGATTGTCGAGAATCCACTATAATCAAGAATTATGGTTTGGGCCCTCTCAGGGTACTTAGACAAAAGATCAATCAAGAAATGACATGATCTTTAACTTGTCTAACCTCTCAAACACCCATAAGGGATCAAGAGCACTTCCACATCAAGAATCAAGCACAAAGTTGAAACATTCCAAGTGGATCTAGCCTCAAGATCGCAGTGTCACCAAATTAGGGTTTTGGTCGACCAAGGCCTCCAGATGGAATTTTTCCTCTGGGAATGAGCCAATGCTTCAAAGCACAACACAAGAAACTCCAAGGGACCTCATGGACCCAATCATAGAGTCAATTTAGCCCCAGGGGATGCATTCATAAAAAATCAGGAATTAGGGTTTCTTGACCTAACTCACCCCTAAGTTGACTTTTGGAGCAAAGTATGAGCCAAGACCTCAAGACATGATTTGAGGGCCTCAAATACACCATATTGATCCATTTTCAACAATGGAATGATCCAAGAAGCTTGATTCACAATTTTCAATTTCATCTGGACCACAATTAGGGTTTTGAAGAAAATATCAACTGTACCTTTGACTTTTGATCAAGACATGCTCCCAAACCTTGGGACATGATTCAATACACCCTAAAACACCTATGGAATCCATCCATTAGGTTTGAATTGGGTCAAAAAACTTGATTGAACAAAGAATCACACAGTTTGTATTTCATTTGACAAAAAGTCAACTGTGCCTAAAATCAAGTTTGACTTTTTGAAATTTTTCACAAATATGGTTCCCCTAAGTAAAAAACAATGTTAATGTATGGTATTGATCATCATTAATCAAGAAAAATCAAGAAAAGTGAGGTTTCTTGCAAAAAGGGCAACCTTGAGAAACCAAATTTTTTCTAAGTTATGGAACAAAAGTGGTTTTTACCCAACTTTGCAAGGTCATAACTCCTAAACCACAAGGCCTTTTTCTCCCATTCAAAGCTCAAATGAAAGTCCATCTGTCATACTTCATATATATCAACTACAAGAGATTCCAAATCCTCATGGATTTTGAGCTATGGATTGATCAAAATCACAAAAAGTCACTTTTTCCAACACTTAGTGAAATTTTCAATAAGTCAGAATCGGTCTTACTTTTTCCAAAATGTAGAGGAATTTTTCACTTTGATCCAAGCTGAACCAAGACCAACTTTGAACATTAAAGTTGAAGTATGCCATGAGGGCTTTCCAACAAGTACCAGATCATCTCCAAATTCAATTTGAGTAGGGAGTTCCAACCCCTGATTTTGTTCAAGGCAGATTATAGGTCATTTGCTCGATTTGGCCAAATCAGATAATTACAAGCCTTTTGATCCATTTGGACACCTCAAGGGATAAAATCAAAGAGGAATGATCTGATCCATATGCCTCCCAAGTCCAAGGAACTACATGTAGCCATAAATGCCCCTAAAAGGCTAAAAAGTTCAAAGACTCCAATTTTGTTTCAATGCATTCAATGGATTCACAAGGTGGCAAGCATCAAGACATTACTAACCGAATTGAGTCAAGATTCAGCTCTGAACCAAAGGACCATGGGCATGTGCCCTAACCTCAAGTCAATGGCTAGAGGAGACTAAAGATGCCTTTTTATTAACATTGGCCAAAGGACTGTCCAAGCTGTCATTCATTATTCCTTGCAAAACAAACTTACTCTACTATAAATAGAGCTCATTTGTGATCAGTTTGAGTACCCCAAAGCACTACAACACTTGCTTTCCTCAAAATCTCTCTCATTATGCAGAAATGTCTTCTTTTGCAAGTCACCACTGAGTTTTTGAGTTAGAGAGCAATTCCACCGCAGTAAAGTTTGCACACCTCTACAACTCAGACAAATGGGTCCCCCCAGCAAGTCTGGCCTCAAATTTTTCCATCAGATGGCATCTCCCCAGTAAAACTCGGCGAGAAGTCTGATAAAGACCGCTACACATGGCGTGCCTTGTCAAGGAAGAAACTCAACAAAAAGAAACTTAGACCAGTTCCGTGGCTGAAAGACCAGGATCGAGGGGAAGTTTATTTCAGAAATTTAGACCAGTTCCATGGCTGAAAGACCAGGATCGAGAGGAAGTTTATTTCAGAAACTAAGACTAGTTCCATGGCTGAAGACCAGGATCGAGGGGAAGCTTATTTCAAAAACTAAGACCAGTTACTTGGCTGAAGACCAGGATCGAGGGGAAGTTTTACCCTTTTATAAGTAACATTGCTTAGTAAAAGAAGATGGATGAGCAAACAACCATTCATAACCACCGTCAAAATTTCGGGTATTCCGATATTTAATCCTCTTGCACCCTGAATTTCCGAATATCTTCGACATTCACACCTTCAGGTTAGAGAAGATTAAATGGGGGCATCTGTCATACCCAAAATTTTGACCACCAAGATTTCTCATCATTGTGAGAATCATCACCACAATATGGATGTACCATCATGCCTCATCAATCTCCTCAAGGATTGTCGAGTATCCACTACAATCAAGAATTAGGGTTTGGGCCCTCTCAGAGTACTTAGACAAAAGATCAATCAAGAAATGTTATGATCATCAACTTGTCTAACCTATCAAACACCCATAAGGGATCAAGAGGACTCCCACATCAAGAATCAAGCACAAAGTTGAAACATTCCAAGTGGTTCTAGCCTCAAGATCGCCAGTGTCACCAAATTAGGGTTTTGGTCGACCAAGGCCTCCAGATGGAATTTTTCCTTTGGGAATGAGCCAATGCTTCAAAGCACAACCCAAGATACTCCAAGGGACCTCATGGACCCAATCATCAAGTCAATTTAGCCTCAGGGGATGCATTCATAAAAAATCAGGAATTAGGGTTTCTTGACCTAACTCACCCCTAAGTTGACTTTTGGAGCAAAGTATGAGCCAAGACCTCAAGACATGATTTGAGGGCCTCAAATACACCATATTGATCCATTTACAACAATGGAATAATCCAAGAAGCTTGATTCACAAGTTTCAATTTCATCTGGACCACAATTAGGGTTTTGAAGAAAATATAAACTATACCTTTGACTTTTGATCAAGACATGCTCCCAAACCTTGGGACATGATTCAATACACCCTAAAACACCTATGGAATCCATCCATTAGGTTTGAATTGGGTCAAAAAACTTGATTGCACAAAGAATCACACAGTTTGGATTTCATCTGACAAAAAGTCAACTGTGCCTAAAATCAAGTTTGACTTTTTGGAATTTTTCACAGATATGGTTCCCCTAAGTCAAAAACAATGGTAATGTATGGTATTGATCATCATTAATTAAGAAACGTGAGGTTTCTTGCAAAAGGGGCAACCTTGAGAAACCAATTTTTTTCTAAGTTATGGAACAAAAGTGGTTTTTACCCAACTTTGCAAGGTCATAACTCCTAAACCACAAGGCCTTTTTCTCCCATTCTAAGCTCAAATGAAAGTCCATCTAACATACTTCATATATGTCAACTACAAGAGAATCCAAATCCTCATGGATTTTGAGTTATGGATTGATCAAAATCACAAAAAGTCACTTTTTCCAACACTTAGTGAAATTTTCAATAAGTCAGAATCGGTCTTACTTTTTCCAAAATGTAGAAGAATTTTATACTTTGATCCAAGTTGAACCAAGACCAACTTTGAGCATTAAAGTTGAAGTATGCCATGAGGGCTTTCCAACAAGTACCAGATCATCTCCAAATTCAATTTGAGTAGGGAGTTCCAACCCTTGGAACATGGCATCAAAGACTGATTTTGTTCAAGGCAAATTATAGGTCATTTGCTCGATTTGGCCAAATCAGATAATTACAATTCTTTTGATCCATTTGGACACCTCAAGGGATAAAATCAAAGAGGAATGATCTGATCCATAAGCCTCCCAAGTCCAAGGAACTACATGTAGCCATAAATGCCCTAAAAAGGCTAAAAAGTTCAAAGACTCCAATTTTGTTTCAATGCATTCAATGGATTCACAAGGTGGCAAGCATCAAGACATTACTAACTGAATTGAGTCAAGATTCAGCTCTGAACCAAAGGACCATAGGCTTGTGCCCTAACCTCAAGTCAATGGCTAGAGGAGACTAAAGATGCCTTTTGATCAACATTGGCCAAAGGATTGTCCATGCTGCCATTCATTATTCCTTACAAAACAAACTTGCTCTACTAAGAATAGAGCTCATTTGTGATCAGTTTGAGTACCCTAAAGCACTACAACACTTGCTTTCCTCAAAATCCCTCTCATTATGCATAAATGCCTTTTTTTCAATTCACCACTGAGTTTTTGAGTTAGAGAGCAATTCCACCACAGCTCATGATCCAAACACATCCAATGTATCATATATAAGCTATTCAAACACTCATCCATGATCTGAAACACCAAAATTAAAATGTCAATCTCCAAAACCTCAAATTTTGACTTTTTTGCATTTTTCAAGCCATGTCTTGATTCTGTCACTTTCAAAACCAAAAAAAACCTCAAACACACTCCAAATATCATCCTCAAACAGTCCCTATTGGTTTCCCTCATCTGGAACATCATTTGAGAGAGTTACCATTTTGGTCACTTTTGCCACTTTTGCAAGAAAGAGCGAATTCTTGTCCCGGACGATTCCAGTTGGTTTTGATCATTCTAAAAGCTTCTAAGGGATTAATCAAGAGTGTCTAAAGCATTGGATTACTTCTGGCACAAGTATCTTGAGAGATAGCACAAGGAGCTTCAAGAGGTAAGTGCATCACAACTTGAACTCTCTAAATCATGCATTGCCTTGATGTCCATTGATCATGGACGTCTCATACATATCATATATGTTGTGTTTGAACCAATTTGTCATGCTATTGTTGCCTGTATAATGAGATAGCATAGAACATGAAAATCTAGGCCTATTTTGAAACCACTATCGGGTTTTAAAATAGGGACATCTTTAGAAAAATCTAAAAGCACCATTGGATTTCTCATGAAATTCTAGGCAGGATCCATCTAAATTTTGTCAAAATCCATGGAGAAATGAGGAAGTTAGAGCCTTCATGCTAGAGGCCTAAAGTCAGGCAAGCCTTGGGCAAGGGCCAGGCCATGGCGCCTTGGCCAGGCCTAAAACCTTGTCACCTATATATGTTGATGGGGTGGTTTTGATACACGGATGTATCACCACCCCAGTGGTACCGTGCATGTGTGTTTGGTTGGGAGGTCGTGGATTCAAGACCCACCCAGACCATTGGCCATTTTCCCCTATTTTGCTATTTTTCACATTTTTCATGGTTTTTATTAATTAATTCCAAAATTAATTTCTCTCTCAATTTTAATTATTTTTTATTGGTTCTTTTTTTGAAAATGACAAAAATGTTAAAATATTTTATTCTACAAAAATTTCACAAAAATATTATTTATTTCATATATTTTGTATTTTTGTAAAGAATTATATTTTTATTTGTTTTTAGGCATTTAAAAATATTTATTTCTCTTAATTTTGCAAATTCAAATGATTTTCAAATCATTCTATGAATTAAACATGATCTTTCAAACACTAATCCAAGATCACAACTTGTTTTTCACACATGTTTGATAATTTTGATCATTTTAATTGAATTTTATTCAATTAAAATACATTTTAAAATCAAATTAGGGTTTTTGCTTATATTCACCCTCACAAATCTTTTTTCAAAACACTTTTGGGCCTCTTGATAGAGTGTAAGTCCCATCCCTTTGTAAATAAACCATTTTTAGACCTCTGTCATTGTATAAGTCCCGATACGATTTCAAAAATCTCGGCGCGATGGCCTTTTTCAAACAAAATCATCTGGGCCTACCCTTGTGTTGTAAGTCTCATTTCTTTTCTTTTTCAAACACTTTGGGCCTCTTAATAGAGTGTAAGACCCATCTCTTTGTACAGAAAAACTTTTTGGGCCTCAGTCATTGTATAAGTCCCGATATAATTTTCAGATCAATGGTACGATCACTGTTTTTCATCTGGGACTCCCTTGAGTATAAGCCTCAATCTTCTTTTCAAGACAACTTTCCCTTTTGATTTAGATTCAAATCCATAGTTGTTATCAAAACTTTCTTTAATTTCTTGAACAACTAATCATACAGCTGTTACAATGGAAGCTTGGTCACTTGTAAGTTTTATCAGCTTTCTTTTACATTCTTGTATATATATATATATTTGTTTGTAATGCTGGAAGCTTGCTCACCTGTAAGTCCTCCTACCCTCTTTTACATACTTGAATATATTTCATCTGTATATATATACCTGTATATTATCTGCTTAGAGTTTTCGTCGGCAATTAAGTCTAAGATTAGATCAAACCAATGGTTACTCTTTCAACACAGTCAAAACTAGTTCCCCATAGGAATTTTCAGATACAGTCTTGCCTCCTCTTGGGCATATACAATATGGAACAGAGAAAGGCATTATTCCCGGTGAAACTTTTCTCAAGACTATCACAATTAGGAATTTGTCTAAGAAATTCGTTTCCCCCAGAGAGGTTTAATTCCCAGTGAAATCTCTCTTGAATTTCTTCAAACCCTAGAACTGTTCACTAAAGAAAAGATTATTCCCGGTGAAACCTTTCTTGAAGTTTTCTTAGGTTTGGACCCACAGGCTTCCTAAAAGCATCCCTAGCCTCCTCTCTGGCTTTGTACAAGGACCCTCAGGCTTCTTAGAAGTTACCATGCCTCCTATTGGTCTTAGTACAAGGACCCAAAGACCTCTTACAGGTCTAGGATAGAACCTAGTCATTCTTTGTTAGAGCAGTCTTTCCAAAGAGTCAAAACACCAAACCAATTTAGGGTTGATTCTCATCCCTTAAAACACCAGCCTCCTCTTGGGCATCATACAAAGATAAACCTTCCCATACCAGTAGACTTGGACAGTCTCATCTCTTCTTGGATTTAAAAAAAAACCCTCAAGTTTCCCAAAAGTACAGGATAAACTCTGATCATCTCATCAATCACCAGCAGAGTAAAACCTCCATAGGTTTCAAAACTCAATCTCTAAAATCCTCACTTAGAATTTCCCCAGCTAGGGTCAACTCACTATCAATAAACCTTTATCAGAACCTCAAGGCATCTGATATTTCAACTCTTCTGAAATCCTCAGCAAGAGTTGATTCCTCAATCTGGACCTGCCTTTAGATCTCAATAATTCTCAGCAGAAGCTAGCCTCCTCTTAGGCTTTGTATAAAGATTTTTCCTCACTCTCTTGTTGAGTCAATCAATTTCTAGCCTCCTCTTAGGCTTTGTATAAAGATCTTTCCTCACTCTCTTGTTGAGTCAATCATTTCTAGCCTCCTCTTAGGCTTTGTATAAAGATTATTCCTCACTCTTTTGTTGAGTCAATCACTTTCCAGCCTCCTCTTAGGCTTTGTATAATGACCATCCCTCAGCACTTTTCAGCCTCAATCTTGGGCTTTGTACAAGACAGATAAAAACACTCTCTTGTTGAGTCAGTCACTTTTCAACCTCAATCTTGGGCTTTGTACAAGACACCCATAAATATCTTCAGCTGGGTCATTCAAATATCTTTTTGCCTCAATTTTGGGCTTTGTACAAGACACATATAAAATCTTCCTAAACACTCTCTTGTTGAGTCAGTCTTTTTTTAGCCACAATCTTGGGCTTTGTACAAGACACATACAAATATTCCCCACTAGAGTCAAAAACCCATTTTTAGCCTCAATCTTGGGCTTTGTACAAGACAGACAAAATATTTCCCCAGAAAAGTCAACTTTCAGCCTCCTCTTAGGCTTTGTATAATGATATCCCCCAAAGAGTCAGTCTCTTTTTTAGCCTCAATCTTGGGCTTTATACAAGAAAGATAATAAACTCCCCAGTGGAGTCAATCAACCCTTTAGCTTCAACCTTGGGCTTTAATCAAGGCACACAAAAATCAACATCCCTTCAGAGGAAACCAAAATCTCCCTGTAGGAAGATATTTCTCTGTACAATCACACATCAAAACAAACCCTAATCCCAGATAACTGCTGTAAGTGGCACACTTGTTGATTCAAATTATCCAAGTTGTTGTCTATCTCTTATCCTGGTAAACTCCCTCTTTCATCTAACTGCTGTAAGTGGCAAGCCTCTGGATTATTTACATCCACGCCAATGTCCCTCTCTTAGCATGAAAGACTCCTAAGGAAAAAGGGCATTACTCTATACTGAGTTAAAGTTTTCTCCTTTAGGACAACACTCCTATAAAGGAAATTATGGCATCGCTGGATTCTCATATCCCAGTTAAAGTAATTCTCCTTTATAATCAGTAACCCAACAGTTGTGATAAACAGATGAGATATCTCCCCTTTAGAGATGATAAATTCTCTCTTAGTCAAACCTTTAGCTTTAATCTTGGGCTTTGAATAAGACACAAATAACCTTTAGCTTCAATCTTAGGCTTTGAACAAGACACCAAACATTTTTTTCCTCCCATAGAATAGGAGGAACTACGATTGCTCTGATTTCCCTGTTATCATTACGGGAATACGTAGGCATAAGATTGCGAAATCTTAGCGAGCACACCAATCAAAAATTTTAGGTCTAGTACCTTCACACACTAATAAAAAACTTTAGGTCCAGTACCTTCACACACTAATCAAAAACCTTAGGTCCAATACCTTACCAAAAACATCGGAAAACCCAAAATCAACAAAAACTCTCTCTCTCAAACATTCCCAAAGGAGAAACTTTCCCAATCCATGACAGATAGACACCAGTAAGTAGAAAACAGTAGAAATTTCTAACGACCTATGGATAACCACATATAGGATGGGTAATTGACAACTCCCCATTGTATAACCTGACCCCGAACTCCCCAATTTCTTAGCATTTATTCAGTAAAACATTTGTGTGCAAGGTTAGTTTTAGATAGCTTCCCTTTCCTTTCCAGCTTCATAGGATAAATAAGAAATCAGAAAGTAGCACCCAATCCCTACCATTGCGGTGAGGAAAAACCAAATGGCAATAAGGTGGTCGAGTCAATGACAAAAATCGCACGCTACACCTCGCATTCAATTCTTTCTGATCAAAGAGATACTTCAAACTCTTAAGATCACTAAACACCTCAAATCTTGAACCAAACAAATAATGCCTCCAAAGCTTCAGCACAAACACAACAACAGCCAACTCTAAGTCATGCGTCAGATAATTCCTCTCATGCACTTTAAGTTGCCTTGAAGCATAAGCCACAACTTGCTGATGTTGCATCAACAAACCTCCCAAGCCCTTCAACGAAGCATCACAATACACAACAAACGGTTCTGTCGGATTCGGAAAAATCAAAACAGGAGATGTCGTCAACCTTCTCTTAAGCTCTTGAAAACTTTCTTCACACTTTGCATCCCAAACAAAAGCTTGACCCTTCCTAGTCAACTGTGTCAACGGCAAAGATAACTTGGCAAATCCTTCAATGAATTTCAGATAATAACCTGCCAAACCAAGAAAACTTCTAATCTCAAAAACTGATTTCGGAGCTTCCCATTGTGATACAGCTTCAACCTTCGATGGATCAACTGCAATACCCCTACTCGAAATCACATGGTCAAGGAAAATCACTTCTTTTAACCAAAACTCGCACTTAGAAAGATTAGCATACAAATGCTTCTCTTTCAACACAGATAACACAATCCTCAGATGCTCAGCATGATCCTCTTCATTCTTCGAATAGATCAAAATATCATCGATGAACAGAACCACAAACTTGTTCAAATAAGGATGGAAAATCCTGTTCATGTACTCCATAAATACACCTGGTGCATTAGTCACACCAAATGGAATCACGGAATACTCATAATGACCATACCTCGTTCTAAAAGTAGTCTTATAAATATCTTCAGCCTTCACACGAATCTGATGATACCCAGATCTCAAATCTATCTTACTGAACACACTTGCACCAACCAACTGATCCATCAAATCATCAATCCTCGAACGTTGATACTTCATAATCACCTTGTTTAATTGTCTATAATCCACACAAAGCCTCATAGAACCTTCTTTCTTCTTGACCAACAAAACTGGTGCACCCCATGGTGAGACACTCGGACAAATAAACCTCTTCTCAAGCAGGTCTTCAAGTTGAGTCTTCTACTCTTTCAATTCCAATGCGGGCATACGATATGGAGTCATCGATACCAGACTAGTTCCAAGAACTAAGTCGATCATAAACTCCACCTCACGTTCTGGCGGTAAATAACTTATCTCATCAGGAAAAACTTCCGGGAAATCACAAGCAATTGGCAAAACACCAACTGCTCCTCTTTTACTAATACTCAAAGTTGCCATCAACATGAACATCTTGACACCATCTTGCATCGACTCATTCACTTGCTTAGCAGACATAAACAAGTCTCATTTATTCTCAGGTTCAAGAAAAATAATTGTCTTATCAAAACAGTTAATATAAACATGGTTGAACTCCAACCAATTCATCCCAAGAATAACATCAAGTTGATCTATGTGAAGACACACTAAATCAACTCCAAAGTCTTTACCAAAAATACTCAACGGACAATTTAAACACACGTATGGGGTAGTCACTGAATCCATAGTAAGAGTATCAATAACCATACCCCCACTCATAACAGACAACTCAAGCTTTAATCTCTTAACACAATCCAAAGCAATAAAAAAATGTGTAGCTCTAGTATCAATTATAGCAACCAAAGATATACCATTAATGAAGCACGTACCTTAGATCAATCGATCTTCACTAGCACTCTCAGATCCTGTTAGAGCAAACATCTTCCCTTTTCGCTTGAGCCTTCTTCGGTTTGTCACACTTGGTACTAATGTGCCCTTGCTCACCACAGTTGTAGCAAGTCACATTCGCACCACTTCTACACTCAATAGCCTTGTGGCATGCCTTACTACACTTGAAACATTTCTGCTCAACACTTGTGCACTCAGGAGCACAATGTCCTTCAACACCACACCTAAAACACTTCACCGGAGTAGGAGTTTCTCCCCCACTCAGCTTATTTCCATCACCAGCTTTCTGTTTCCCCTTATCAGCAGAAGTCACATTCAATTTCCCTCTAAATTGACCTTTTCCCTTCTTATCATTCAAACTCTTGTAATGAGTAGACCGAGCTCTACTATCTTCATCATATATCCTACTCTTGTTCACCAACTCAGAAAATCGCCTAATCTCCTAATAACCAATGGCTTGCTTGATTTCAAGCCTCAAACCATTCACAAACTTAAGACACTTGGATCTCTCAGCACTAACAGTGTTGTAATGAGGACAAAACTTGATCAACTCCTCAAATTTTGCTGCATACTCTGCCACAATTGAGTTACCCTGCTTTAGCTCAAGGAACTCAATTTCCTTATTCCCACGCACATCTTTTGGAAAATACTTCTCCATAAACGCTTCTCTGAAAACATCCCAAGTAACCTCAACTTCCTCTTCTTCAAACCTCTGATGAGTATTACCCCACCAGTCCTCAGCTTCCTCTTCAAGCATATGAGTGCCAAATTGCACCCTCTGTGCATCTGAACAGTTCATGACTCGAAAGATATTCTCAATCGCTTTCAGCCATACTTTTGCTTTGTCAGGTTCATGCGTTCCCTTGATGATTGGTAGATTATTCCTCTGAAACTTCCCCAAAGCACAAAACTCATCATTAGTGTTGTTTCCAGCATTCACGTTAACTTGCGGATCCTGCCCAATCGATCCAACCAACATCGCCAAAGCTTCAGCAATTGCTTCATCATTCCTGCTTGCAACCATCATTCTAGATTCCAACAACAAATCCTCATTAGAACAAACAATACCGATAATGCCACACACACACATATCAAATACACAAGGAAATAAACACACTAACAACTTGGTCAACTGACCGACCTTGTTATGATACCGCTAATGTAACACCCTTCTAAACCCCGCGGAATGTATATATAAATAATCAGAGTAAATTATCATGCAATCTCACATAAGGGTGTCATATATAATTCCAAATCATCACACATACACATGTCATGCTCATTAACACGTAAAATAATTTCATGGATTTCACATCCTTTCACTTAGCATGTAGCAGCGGAATTACTTCAATCATAATAAACATAATAAAAGTATCACGATCAACTCATTATAAATCATCACTTAGGCATAAAAGCCAATACTCCACAAAATTCAAATAACAATAACAACATAAAGTAGAGTACATAAAGTATCTCTCAAAACATGAACCGAAATATTCCCAGTGTTACATGATCAGAGCACGACTCGACCTATAATAAATAAAGAGACTAGAACAAGCTACTCCAACGGCTACCTCGTACTAGAAGCAACTCTACTCTTTGGCACCTAAGCGATATCGTACAAACATCATTCCAACAGAATGGTGAGAATTCACATACTTATCGAAATCATAAGATAATATATAATACATAATATACAAGCATAACATAATGATTCTCACACTTCAAAAAGCTTCATCAACATATTATCACTCGAGTAGCCATACTATTCACAAATACATACTCACAATTCCATAATTTCACCAATTCATCAATTTCACATATTGCACATAATCTCATATCGCAAACATATATATACAATGCGACTCAATGCAAGACAAATGCAACTCATGCATGTGGTACCAATCACTTGTTATTATTTTTTGGTTTTTACATTAAACCGGGTCAGTTCCCTAGACCAATAACAGACAAAAAGCCCGTTCCCTAAGCTTTCGAACCCCGCTCTAGGTTTGGGACAAGTCACTAGCTCCCACGAAACTAACAAGCATTTCCTCTTGACACAAATGATGCGTGTACAAATTCAACAATCATATGCAATTAAGATCATTCCCTAATCTTAACATTCATGCATAATCCCAATAATTCATCACACTTGAATTACCACACAATTGTACATACACACATACTCAAAATCATAGCATTCTTGCTCCAACCATTACCATCACGCTTAATAAGTAATACACAAGTATTAACACACTTCAACCTTAATTCACAAAACGTACATCACCGATTAAACATAGAATAATTAACTTATCATTGATAATTAAAATTCGATACTCAATAAATATTCAATATTCGATAAATATTCAATATTCAATATTTTAATAAAGTTCCAATATTTTAATAAAGTTCCAATTCCATAACTTACACATTTCGCTACAGTGACTGGACTATGAGAGTATCACCCTTTCAATCGCTATAAAAGAAGAAAAAATGGCGCTATAGTTTGTGAGAAGTATTTAGGCTACTGCATTCATTTTTTTTCTTAAAGCCATTGGAATTAAAATAGAGGAACACAAACTGTGTTCAATAACAAACTACATAGACAAAAAGAAACAGAATGAAATTCCCAACCAACTCGAACTAGCTACCCTCTTGGAGGGTCCATACAAAAAGCTAAAAAATCAGAGTTGGGATTACAAATTTCACCCACCCTAAACCATTTCCAAGCCCTTATCTTGATGTCCCAACACAGATTATCCAAGTTGAAAATTCCGTTATCGAAAATGATACAGTTTCTACATAACCAAATACTCTAAACTGTTATTAGCCACTCCCAGCTTCAAATTCCCTTCTGGGGAGTTACCCAAACCACACCAATCCAAGAAGAAGTCTATACTATTTCCCGCATAGAAACTACCAAACCCACACCAATCTCCGATTCTTTCCCAAGTTTCCAAAATCGGACCACAAGCAAAGCAAAGATGCCCAACATCTTCTTCTTCCAAATCACAAATAACACAATTAGGATTCAAGTCTACTCCTCTCCTAATTAATTCAGATTTAACCGCCAGCCTTCTCCATAAAACTCTCCAGCCAAAATAGGTCAATTTTGGGACTGCTTTAAGATTCCATAAAGTTTCAAAAGCTAAAAAACAAGAATGATTGGAAGAGTGGTAGTTTAAGTTTAGAGAGTTGTTCACCAGCAAATTGTAAACTTCCTTAACCGAGAAAGTTTTTGCCTCCTGGTCCAACCAACTGGCAGCGTCTTGCTTTCCTTCCTGAACTAGGGTCATGTCACCAATGTAACTCTTCAGCTCCATAATTCTAGCTCTGTTCTCATTCTGAACCGAGAAGGATAAACCAACTGAATTCCAATTATAACCTTCTATGCTATCCACTCCCAAATCACTGACATACACTTCCTTTTCTGAACTGATACTGAAAAGATCAGCAAATTCTTTAGAGATACTCGTCCCATTCCTCCAGTTCGCCGTCCAAAAAGGGGTATTGGATCCGTCTCCCAGATGAAAAAGAACTTTATCTGCAAAATAAAAACTTTTGTTAGAAAGAGGTTTCCCGCTGTTGATGAGATCTTTCCACCAAAGGGAAGAAGAATAAGTGGTCTTCAAGTTGTCTGACAAAATGTGGTGTTGAATTGCTCCATATCTAGCCTTCAGAAAATCCTTCCAGAGAGCTGGTTTATCAGCAACAATCCTCCACTTCCATTTAGTTAACAAAGGATAATTAAACTCTTCCATTTTTCTGATGCCAAGACCACCTTTGGACTTAGAAGAACAACATATTTCCCAACTAATCCAATGTATTTTATTCTTCTCCTCCACTCCTCCCCAAAGGAAACTACTCCTAATAGAATCAACTTTCTTAAGTACCGACTTTGGCGCTTTATAAAACGAGAACCAGAAAGTTGGCAAGCTCGAAAGCACTGAATTGATGAGCAAGATCCTTCTTGCCATAGAAAGAGTTTTAGCTTTCCAAGAGTTCAATTTCCTATTGATTTTCTCAATGATAGGATTCCAGCCACTAATCCTTCTTGGATTGAATCCAATAGGGATACCTAAGAAAGAAAAAGAAGCATTTTCAATCTTACAAGAGAGGAAGGAAGAAGCAGTAAGAAGGAAATGTGGGCTAATATTCAGACCAACGAGCCTGCTTTTATTGAAGTTAACTTTCAACCCAGAAATCAACTCAAAACCTCTTAAAACTGATTTAATACTCCATAAATTGCTCCAAGTTCCCTTCCCTATTATTAGAGTGTCGTCAGCATATTGGATCAAATCTACTGTCACTTTGTTATCCACTCTGAAACCATTAAAACTACCATTAGCAACGGCCTTAGTCATTAACCCTTTTAGACCCTCCGCAACCATCAAAAAGAGAAAAGGGGCTAAGGGATCCTCTTGGCGAAGTCCCCTTTCAGCTTCGAAATCAAGAGTAGGGCTGCCATTAACTAGAATAGAAAGATGGCATTTGAAAATAGTCGCTTCCATCCATTTTCTCCACCTAGCTCCAAAACTGAGTTTCTCTAACATAAAGCGAAGAAAATTCTAGCTTACGCAGTCGTAAGCTTTTGCAAAGTCAACCTTAAAGAAGATACAATCCAGTTTGTCTCTAGTTATCCAAGGTTTCGTTAGCAATCACCACCCCATCCAAGAGATTTTTGTCAGGAACAAAAGCAGATTGGCAGGGAGAGATGACTTTACCAATCACAGTTTTCAATCTCTGAGCGAGAAGTTTAGAAAGAATCTTATATAGGCTTCCTACTAAAAAAATAGGCCTATACTCTCCAAGGTTCAAAGGATTCTCGACTTTAGGAATAAGGGTTAAAAAAGCGGACGTCGAGGCTTTTGGAAGAAAAGCAAACTCATAAAATTCTTGAACA
Source organism: Lathyrus tuberosus (assembly GCA_022829125.1). NCBI lineage: Eukaryota > Viridiplantae > Streptophyta > Magnoliopsida > Fabales > Fabaceae > Lathyrus > Lathyrus tuberosus. The sequence goes on from JALAZF010000439.1 coordinate 1,088,839, forward strand.
AAGAGGATAATATCAGTCTTCAAAAAATTCCAGCACCTTTTGATGAAGTTGAGGTTGTAACCATAGGGACCGGGACTTTTGAATCCGTCACAACTCCAAACCGCAGCCTTGATCTCCTCTTCAGAGAACGGAATCTCTAAAAAATTGGCGTCTTCCTCAATAAGTCTTCTGAAGAGAATATTTTCAAGAACCGGTCTATGTTTCACCGGTTCAGAATAAGCAGATTTAAAGAACCTGTGAACCTCTTCCTTCACTCCCTCCACAGAATCCACCATTCCCTGCGCTGTATCAACCCTTCCGATAAATTTCCTCCTTTGCCTTCCTCTGATCCACTGATGGTAGAACTTGGAATTAGTATCCCCATCCTTAATCCAATTTCTTCTGGATTTTTGAAGCAACGGGTTATCCTTGTTGTAGAGCTTTCTCCAAAAACAAGCAGACTTCGCAACTCTTTCTGCTACGATCCCCTCAACCTCGTTGTTATCTGCTGAAGTAAGCAACCAATCTGCTTTGTTCACTTCTTCAACTTCCTCTTCAATTGAAAGATCAATCCAACCAAAGACTTGATCCCTCCAAAGTTTGCGTTTTTGTTTCAATATCCTAAATTTTTCTTTAAGAACAAAGTCGCTTCTGCCCACAATCTTCATAAAATTCCATTCTTTCTCCACAAAACTGAGAAAATCAGGATGATCGAACCAACTGTCGTTGCATTTAAATGGTTTGTGACCCCAGTTTATAGGTTTAACCTTCACCCAAATCGGACAGTGATCCGAAATGTCTCTGTTACCTATGATCTGATCCACCATACCCCACTTCTGAATTATTGCGTCCTCGAATAAAAAACGGTCAAGCCGACTCATTGCTTTACCATCTCCACTATACCAAGTAAACTTTCTCCCAGAGATCGGTAGGTCTACCACCCCAAGAGCAACAAAAAATTCCGCGAATTCTCTAATCTCAGTAAATCTATCTGAACTAGATAATCCTTTTCTTTCCGAAACAGCTGACGTAGCGTTGAAATCGCCCCCCAAGATCCATAACCCGTCTGTTAGCGACGTCTTCAACCTGATCAAATCACCCCACAGTTTTCTCTTATCTCTTAAACCACACCCAGAATAAACATTGATTACGTAATAGACTTTGTTGTTCCAAATGATCTTGATTCCTAAAAAACCAGAGCCTTTGAAAGAACCTAACGCTTTGACCGATTCCTCATTCCAAAGAGTAATTAAGCCTCCAGACTGACCTGTTGATCCACTAAAAGACCAACCCACCTCACCATTGTTCCAAAGACTTCTAATGAAAGATTCCTCAACCATGCAAGTTTTAGATTCTTGAATGAAAAATATGTCTGCCTTACCTTATGAGATAATTTGGTTTATTCTTCTTCTTTTTGAAAACGAACTACTCCCACTGATGTTTAACGATCCAATGATCATTGGAAAATTGTAGTTTTATCCCTCTTTCCCACAAAACGTCTTCTGTCTTCCTCTTCCATGTCTTCAATGTGCTTAAGAATGTCGCTGGAACCCTTCGAACCCATCACTCCCGTCTTGATCCCTAGATCAGCGATCGCCCCTTTCAATCTATCTCCCACCTTTGATTCAATGTTGTTCCAAAATTTCTGATTGCAACATCTCACATCTGAATCATACGTTTGATCACAACAAAGAATTGCTCCTCCTGAGAAGTTGTCAGAGACCACTATCTTTAAGGGAGAGACGCCCATTTTCTCTGAATTGTGGGAAGAATTAGGATTTTGCTCAACACCTCAAAGAAAGATGGATTAGAAAATTGTTCGATCGGGTCCTCCATTAACTCTACTCTTTTTGCTACCGCCCGATCCACCTTCCTGGAGGGCCTTTTTTTAGAATTGGGCTTCCGGGTCGTAGGCCCAATAACCTCAGAAACCTTTTTCAGTTTAACCTTTTTCTTGGGAACCATCTTAAAATTCTTTTCGTTGGTAACTGGAACCTCGTTAGCAGAGGGACCCACACGAAGCAGAGAAGAGTCAGCTCCTTCCCCGATGACTGCAAGACCTTGCCTTACTTCACACGTCTTATCAGGAGAAAGGTGACTAAAGGCTGTTATGTCTCCAGCCACGTCAACCTTAAGCCTAACTATAGAGTCAGCTACCTCCTGCTCTGACAAAGCTAGTAAGCTATCTGAATTCGCAGACTTACCAAACGCCTGAACCAGTTTGTCCTCTGTCGTTAAGTTCGCCGGAATTAGAACGGTTTCGTCCTCCACACTGTTGAGATCCCTATCTTCACCTCTTTCAGAGTCCCCTTTGTTAAAACTCCAGGTTGATTCCGACTCTGAGGAAGATGAACCATTCTTCACGGGTGAACTGTTCTTTTGTAACACAATTCGAAGAGGCCCGTGAAAATCTTCACACATTTTAATGTTGAAGATCTTCCCATTGATTTGGGTTTTAAACGTTTCGTTGATTACCATTGCACAGTGAGTTCTAACCATAAATCTAGCTACATCCATACATTCACCCTTAAGAGTATTTTCATCTGCACAAACATAACTAACCACCATTTTCGCAAGAACTTCGAAGAATGAAAAGTTTCATGCTTGACATGGAATCCCATAACATCTGAGCCGAGTGGCCCTTTCTTTGTCCACCACAGATTCGTTCCATTCCTTGATCTCCGAGAACCATTGTCTCCACCACGATTCAGCTTCTCTGATTAAATCTTGAATCTCTCCCGGTTCAGATTCTTCCAAAAGGCAGAAATTAGATCCCAATGGTGTAACTTTGATTGTAAAATAACCCTCCATCTCAAAACTTGTTCTAATATTATATGTCATTCCTGGTTAAAGAACAACACTGATAACTCGAATTCGTATCGTATTTTCTGACTCTTTACGCGCACTTTTAGTACCATTTTATCGAGTCTTTCATACTTTTTGCTTTGATTTATTATGTTTTCCTTTGTTTTCCCTTGACAGGTCCTATATCAGCCCCATAGAAGGAAAGAACAAGAACTGAGCTAAAAGAGAAGAAAAAGTGAAGAAAATGCATAATTCTTCCCCCAACCTGATCTGAACGGCATTCGCCATTCCCCCAGTTCAACTGAATGGCGCTCGCCATAGCAAAAAAGGAGGGAAATCACCTTTTGAAGCAATGACGGTCGCCATTAGGCATACGGTGGTCGCCATTATGCGCGGCAGCAGTTTTTCAGTGACAGTTTGACAGTTTTGCTTGGTTTGAATTCAAATTGTACCAGACCTTCTTGGAGCCAATTTTCTTCTATAAATGCACCCTTGTAGGTCTGCATTTGTATCCAAGTTTGCGCGGAAGCGCTGTCAAATTTGTTTTGTAGTCTTAGGCATATATTCACTTGTAAAAGTGACAGTAACTCACATTGAGGGATTGTCACATTAGTTTGTATTCTATTTCTGTTATACTCTTGAATCATCAATCTTGCCGTCATATTATTAAAAGTATTTCCAGTTCCGTTTAATTCAAGTCTCCAATTATTTTCCTGCATTTACAGGTTCTTTATTTATCGCTTTATTATTATTGTTATCGTATTCTATAATCGTTCAAGCATGTTGTCCTTAATTATGTTTATCATGTTTAATTTGTTTATGTTTAATTACATGTCTAGTTAAAATAATTAGAGACCGTCGTATGAGGACCGTCGTTCTGAAGGGACTCTGTAGGAACCATCGGTATGAAAATATGACTGTTCGATATTCTGGTTTTAATGTCTAAGTTTAATATAGGTGACTTTGTCGTGAGAGCGAGGGGTTGCTTAACAGTGTTTTGTCACGAGAGTGAGAAATTCATTAAGGTGTGTCCGATAGAGCGAGAGTTTGAGGTACGCACCGGATAGTAGACACTGAGCATCAATCCTAAACACAGCGAGAGCGCTTTAGATGTTGATTAGGATATTGTTGGCTTTCAAATAGTGTTTCTTAGTTACCGGGCGAGCGAGAGAAAAATCTTGGGATTAAAAGATATGGCTTTAGTTAAGACCGCGAGAGCGTGAGGCGGAGCCTTTAAGTCGGTATATTCTATAAAATAGGCATATAGTCAAAATCAGTACCCGTTTTCTATAAGTCCCTTAGGTGCGCGGAAATCATATTTCGGCCTCGTTTTAGTATTATTTTCAAACCTTTAGTGATTAGCGTTTATATTTCCATTCGTACCATTTTAATCATAGCCTTAGCTTTACAAAGCAACGATAGATTACAGTAGGTTGACATTGGTCTCTGTGGGTTCGACAATCTTTTATATTACTTCGATAAATCCGTGCACTTGCGGAGCATCAAGTTTTTGGCGCCGTTGCCGGGGACCAACGGTCAATATTGTGATTCCGTTGTTGCACCATATAGACTAAGGCATTCTTGTTTGAAAAAAAAAACTATGTATCACCCAGATTTCCTTTATAATTGCCACTCCCAATACTTTGAGGAACCACAAGAATCCTATAATCCCAACCTTGAATTATTGATGGAGGATTTTAATGCGACACTCACTCACTCTCAACCAAATTTTCTCTATGATTACCACTCCCGATATCTTGAGGAACCGCACCCAAATTTCCTCTACAATTACCATTCCCAAAATTTCCTCTACGATTACCCTTTCCAGTATTTTGAGGAACCGCAAGAATCCCATAATTCCAACCTCGAAAAATTAATGGAGGATTTCATTGAAACAACAACTAATTCTAGGCTAGAATCTATGATGGAGTGCTTTGTGGAGACACAAACTCTCCAGAATGAAGAGTTTAGAAAACAACATCTCGATACTTATGAAACCTTTAGGCAGATGAACACGGTGGTCAAGTCCCTCACGACTCACACTGAGGCATTGGAGACTCAAATCTTTCTGCTTGGACAGACACCTATAAGACCCTCCCTTGAGAGACATGTGGATGTTGTAACAACTAGTAGTGAAGAACAAATAGAAAATCCTAGGGAGAGTGATAATGAATTTGAGGAGAGTTATGGTGAGAAAAGCGTAGAGATTGAGAAAAATCAACTGACACCACCCGAAAGGGAGGTTGTCGAAGAGGTAGAGAAGGAAGCATCTATTATTGTTCCACCTCCCTATACCCCACCAATTTCTTTCCCGCAAAGGTTTGTAGAAGTTAAGGTAGACTCCCAATCCAAAACATATGTGGAGGTATTGGAAAATATCCACACCGATGCACCTTTGTCTGAGTTCCTGCATAAAAAGAGAAAATTTGAGGACCATGAAACTAGGGATATCATTACTGTTAAGAGGGTAAGGTTAGACTTTGAGGTGTTGGATGAAAGAACTAAGCCCAAACTTGAAAAGCTGATACTAAGGATAGATCCAGATCCACCACCACAAGTTCAAAAGAATGAACCACCCCACAGGAGAAAGAAAAGAAAAGGTGAGGGATATGTGAGATGGCTTGATAAGTGGCCATGGAAACCGAGGATTATTAGCCGTCGAGCTATCGACATTAAATAAAGCGCTGAGTGGGAGGCAACCCACGAGGTTTTTTATTTTAAGTTGTTATGTTTGTTTGTTTGAGTTTGCATAAAATAAAGAATGTATCGCTTGTCACGATCTAAGAGATGAGCTGGTGCCCACGGACATTCCTACGAATGTCACTGCTGGTGGTGACACTAATGATGAGTATGATAGGAGAGAGCATGTGTCTCCCGTCAGTAACTCACCTCTTCCTCGTTCTTTGTATGGTCATGTTCCACCTGCACACACCGTACCATATTTTTCTAACACTTTTTGCAAGTACTTCATCTGGAAGCGGGCAATATGATGAGCTGGTTCAAGAATTGCACAAAGGAAGGTATCTCAAAATGCCCGCCGCCGAAGCAGAAATGGTCAGCGAAGACAGGGACAACAAGAGCAGGATCAGAGAAGATTTGGCACGCAGTAGCATTCACACAGGTTATATCTTTCCTTTTTCCATCTTTTATCAAAATATTGAGGACAATGTTTGGTTTAAGTGTGGGAGAGGAACTTTATCGCTTTACATTTATCGCTTTTCAGTTTGATTTATTGTTTTTTAGTTTATTTCTTGCTTTTAGGAATTTTATTTGTTTTTAATGTTTTGTCGAGTCATTGCATGTGTTGTCGAGTCTTTATGCGTGGTTTTCGCTTGTTATTCAATTTCCCCAAAATTTTAAAAAAATTTTAACCTCCAACTATTTTTTGTTTCGATTCATGGCGTGATACTCTGAAAGTATATAGGTTGTTTAGGCTGTGTTAGATAGACTTGGGAAAGTTTTGTAAATATCAGTATCGTTCCTACACCTTAGATTCCCTAAGCATGTGATATTGATTTAAATAGATATTATGCCAAGACCTTATGCCCAGCTTCTTAAAAGTAGCCTCTTGATTAGTTTATATCAGCAGTCAGCACCATGCTTGCGTGTGAACTAAGTAATGAACCGATGCAAATATGTGTTGATCTCAGAGTTTATGATTATTTGATTTTCATTGGATAGTGCGAATGAACGACCTGTTCTAACTAAGTTAGGTGGCTCTCACCCAGCGACTTGGCCCAAAGGCTCAGACTCTTGAAATTCGTCACAAAAAAAAAGAGAAAAAAAAAAGAAAAATGTGCTGAATAAGAGATCATAAAACACTAACAGGTTCACTTACCATGTAAACACGAAGGATAACGTGCTTAATGTGATTGCGCGAGACTGAAAAAGAGGTGAAATAGGATGAAGGATGTAGGTCGAGTTATAGTGTCATGATTTGAATTGGCATTGCATAGGAAGGGAGTCTTTGTCCGCAAATGTGGAAATGTGTCATTACGATACCCTTGTTTTCACTATTTAGTACCTATCAATGAAACATTAGCCTAGCAGCCACGTATGATTAAAATCTCATTGTGACTATGTTTCAAACCGTGCTTATTGTCTTTTTTACCGTGTTGGTTGATTGCTTGAGGACAAGCAATGGTTTAAGTGTGGGGGTGTTGATAACTCGAATTCGTATCATATTTTTTGACTCATTACGCGCATTTTAGTACCATTTTATCAAGTCTTTCATACTTTTTGCTTTGATTTATTATGTTTTCCTTTGTTTTCCCTTGACAGGTCCTATATCAGCCCCATAGAAGGAAAGAACAAGAACTGAGCTAAAAGAGAATAAAAAGTGAAGAAAATGCTTAATTCTGCCCCAGCCTGATCTGAACGGCGTTCGCCATTCCCCCAGTTCAACTGAATGGCGCTCGCCATAGCAAAAAAAGGAGGGAAATCACCTTTTGAAGCAATGACGGTCGCCATTAGGCATATGGCGGTCGCCATTATGCGCGGGAGCAGTTTTTCAGTGTCAGCTTGACAGTTTTGCTTGGTTTGAATTCAAATTGTGCCAGACCTTCTTGGAGCCAATTTTCCTCTATAAATACACCCTTGTAGGACTGCATTTGTATCCAAGTTTGCGAGGAAGCGCTGTCAAATTTGTTTCGTAGTCTTAGGCATATATTCACTTGTAAAAGTGACAGTAACTAACATTGAGGGATTGTCACATTAGTTTGTATTTTATTTCTGTTGTACTCTTGGATCATCAATCTTGCTGTCATATTATTAAAAGTATTTCCAGTTCCGTTTAATTCAAGTCTCCAATTATTTTCCCGTATTTACAGGTTCTTTATTTATCGCTTTATTATTATTGTTATCGTATTCTATAATCATTCAAGCATGCTGTCCTTAATTATGTTTATCATGTTTAGTTTGTTTATGTTTAATTACATGTCTAGTTAAAATAATTAGAGACCATCGTATGAGGACCGTCTTTCTGACGGGACTCTGTAGGAACCATCGGTATGAAAATATGAATGTTCGATATTCTGGTTTTAGTGTCTAAGTTTAATTTAGGTGACTTTGTCGTGAGAGCGAGGGGTTGCTTAACAGTGTTTTGTCACGAGAGTGAGAAATGCATTAAGGTGTGCCCGATAGAGCGAGAGTTTGAGGTACGCACCGGATAGTAGACACTGAGCATCGATCCTAAACACAGCGAGAGCGCTTTAGATGTTGATTAGGATACTGTTGGCTTTCAAATAGTGTTTCTTAGTTACCGGGCGAGCGAGAGCAAAATCTTGGGATTAAGAGATATGGCTTTAGTTAAGACCGCGAGAGCGTGAGGCGGAGCCGTTAAGTCGGTATATTCTACAGAATAGGCATATAGTCAAAATCAGTACCCGTTTTCTATAAGTCCCTTAGGTGCGCGGAAATCATATTTCGGCCTCGTTTTAGTATTATTTTCAAACCTTTAGTAATTAGCGTTTATATTTCCATTCGTACCATTTTAATCATAGTCTTAGCTTTACAAAGCAACGATAGATTACAGTAGGTTGACATTGATCTATGTGGGTTCGACAATCTTTTATATTACTTCGATAAATCCGTGCACTTGCGGAGCATCAAACACCCACATAAGCCTTGTTAAATCTATCCAAGCCTTCTTGCTTAGGGACATATTTAAGAAACGGTTGCTTGTTTCCACTTCCTCCAATTACCGCCTCAGCGAACGTTCTACTAACCACTTTACCCTCTCCCTGAACCATTTTTCTTCTGTTAGCACCTTCTGAATCCTTTCCATATTGTAAATCCTTATGCTGTTTATTGAACGTTCTCCCGCTCCCCTTGTTCTTCTCCGTTCTAGAAAACCTTGGCACATTAGCATGGATCTTCACCTTTTCAATAAAGATATTATCAAGCTGAATCGCAAAGGTCTTAAGATCTTCTACTTCCAAAAATCTCGCGAAACCAAACCGTTTTCCAAATTTGTTTCTTTTAGGAGGGATAACCACTTCCACTATTTTCCCATAGTCCAAAAAGAGATTGAAAAGCTCCTCCGCCTTTATTTTGTCCGGAAACTCTGAAATGTAAAAAGAATGAATTTTTGAAGTTCCATTCCTTCGTTTGAGTTCTGCACTTGAGTAACGATCCCACTTGCCAGAAACATGGTCGTTCTGCCTCTTTCTATTGGTCACCTTCCTCTATTCTCCTTGCTCCATTCTTCTAATTATCCACTCTATAAGTTATTGTTAATAATTTTTCGGGTAGCTCAAGTGGCATGCTACATTACTCAATAGATATTAACACAAGGCTTAAATAAATAGTATGCTACAGGACCATTCTGATTGGTTTAAAAGGGATGGGTAGTATGCTTCTACTACATTAAATTAATTACTATGAACATCTTCATGTCTTATATTTAAATATTATTGGAATTATAAATGAAAAGTGCTACAATACTTAAAGTGCAAAAAGGATTCACGTTCCACTCTACTCGTTCTTGCGCTACAGTAGGCATTTATTAGCAAGTCCCTAAGCCATTTGTGCTACATTACAAGGGAATTGGAGTAACACATTGATTCATTCTCATTGGCATTAAATAAAGAGACTTATAGTGTAGGTGCTTGCTATAGTTTTAATATTACACAACATTAAAATTTTTGATTAAGTTCCAATGGGGAGAAGGTAGAACTCCAGTTATAATAGTCAACGTATACGCACCTTGCGACGCAAGAAAAAAGAAAAAATTGTGGGACGACCTGTTAGAGTTGACCAAGGCAAGAATTGAGGCTAGATGGTGTGTGCTTGGTGATTTTAACTCGGTTAGATCAGAAACTGAAAGGAAAGGGGCTAACAATGGAAGCAGAAAGGAGGAGATGGCAGCCTTCGATGACTTTATCACAGAATCAGAATTAATCGATCTTCCGCTTCATGGCAAGAGATATACATGGTCGAGACCGAACGGTTCAGCAATGAGTCGGCTGGACAAAATTCTCATCTCAGAAGATTGGATCAGGACATGGCCAGATTGTCGACAGCTTGCTCTGGATAAAGATCTCTCAGACCATCGTCCAATAATGCTATGTGGAACAAAATTAAACTGGGGACCTACACCGTTCTGTATGTTAAGATGCTGGAGAGAAACGAAAGGGTACCATCAATTTGTCAAAGAAAGATGGGGCAATCTTAAAGTGGAAGGGTGGGGAATGTTTGCACTGAAAGAAAAACTGAAGCAAATAAAAATCGATTTGAAGGAATGGCATAAAAATAACACGGAGAACCTAGACGAGAAGATTAAAGATGTTAAATCCGACCTGAACAGAATGGAAGAAAAAGAAGAGAAAACTAAGCTGACAGAAGAAGAGATTAGTTGGAAGAGAGAGGCGTTGGAAAAATTACATAAACTATCAAGATTGAAGTGTAGCATACAGTATCAAAGATCAAGGGCTAGATGGTTAAAGGAGGGCGACGCGAACTCTAAATATTTTCATAGTTATATTAGCAAAAGAACAAAAAGAAACAAAATTTTAAGCCTTGAAAAGGACGGATGACAGTTAAAGGGGGTGAATGAGATTAAAGACGTAATTCAGGAACACTTTCAAGAACACTTTGCGGCTAAGGAAGCGAGAGCTATTCCAGCAAATTTGATCCTCAATAGTATTGATGAAAGCGAGAATGAAAATCTTACCCAAGAGTTTACAGAAGAGGAAGTTAAATCGGCAGTTTGGGATTGTAACAACGACAAAAGCACGGGACCGGACGGAGTAAATTTTGGATTCGTGAAAGAGTTCTGGGAAGACTTAAAGGATGACTTCATGAGATACTTGCGTGAATTCCATCAAAATGGCAAAATTGTTAGAGGAGCGAACTGTTCGTTCCTGGTGTTAGTTCCAAAAAAGACAAACCCAGTGAAAATCTCAGACTTCAGGCCAGTATCATTAATCGGATGTATTTACAAGGTGCTGGCGAAGGTGTTAGCGAATAGATTTAAAAAAGTGATTAGTAAGGTTATCTCAGAAACACAATCCGCATTCATATCTGGAAGACAAATAGTGGATGGTATCCTTATCGTTAATGAAATAGTTGACGACGTTAGGAAGAGAAACAATAGGTATTGTTGTTCAAGGTAGACTTTGAAAAGGCCTTCGATACGGTTAATTGGAATTTCATCGATTCTGTGATGGAAAGGATGGGATTCCATGATAAATGGAGAAAGTGGATTTCAGAGTGTTTAAGCACTACTTCAGTTTCGGTGTTAGTGAACAGAAGCCCCACTAAAGAGTTTAAGATGGAACGAGGACTTAGACAAGGTGATCCTCTATCACCTTTTATCTTCCTCATTGCAGTTGAAGGACTTAACGTGTTGCTGAATAAAGCAATAGGAGTCGGAAGATTTAAAGGTTATAAGTTTGCTGAAGGAGATGATATATTCTCCCGCCTACAATATGTGGACGACACTCTAATTATAGGTGAAAGGATTTGGTCAAACATCTGCTCCATCAAAGTGACCCTTAGGCTGTTCAAGATTATGTCGGGATTAAAGGTGAATTTTCAAAAGAGCTCATTGATTGGAGTAAACGTCTGTCAACAGTGGATGGAGGAAGCAGCTAAATTGTTAAACTGCAAAACCAGCACTGTTCCATTTAACTACCTGGGAATCCCAATTGGAGATAACCCGAGAAGGAAGGCTATATGGCAGCCGGTTATCGAAGTGGTTAAAAAGAGGCTATCAAGTTAGAAAAGCAAACATCTATCGATTGGCGGTCGAGTGGTCGTGATAAAATCGGTTCTGACTGCACTCCTGGTCTCTAATTTCTCCTTTTTCAAAGTGCCAGTTTGTATCATCTCGAAACTTGAATCTATATTCAAACAGTTTCTTTGGGGCGGGTGCGAGAATGAGCGGAAAATAAACTGGGTTAAGTGGGATTTAGTGTGCAGAAACATTAAGGAGGGGGGTTGGGTATTAAGAACCTTAGGTCTTTTAATAAGGCTTTATTAGGTAAATGGAGATGGAAAATAAATACTATGAAAAGTGGTTTGTGGTACAAGGCATTGGTAAACAGGTATGGCGGAAACATTGGAGCAGAGTGTAGCTACCCAAGAAACTCCTCTGTTTGGTGGCAGGATCTAGATCAGGTAGAGATTGGAAGTTTGGCTCATTCAAATTGATATTCGCTGAGAGAAGTCTATAAGAGTCTCGAGGAGAGGAACCAACTCTTTCCAATTCAAAATTGGGAGAAGATTTGGTTAAGGGGTGTCCCGTTAAAATCATCATGCTTGATTTGGAGAGCACTTCAAAACAGGCTCCCGACTAAGGACAATCTAGTTAAAAGGGGAGTCTTAGTTGAAAATCAATCTAGGTGCAGTGACGGGTGCGGGGTAGAGGAGACGGCCTCACATATCTTCTTTGAATGTACTGTCTTTTTAGGTTTATGGAGCGAGCTTTGCAAATGGTTGGGAGTAAAGACTTTACTACATAATGTCGGCTGGCATCACTTGGAGCAATTTGAAAACCTTTTGGGTGGAAACAGTCGCAGGATTCAACATATGAAATTTTATGGTGCGCTGGCATTTGGAGCATATGGAAAAGTAGGAACAACTGGATTTTTCGTAATAAAGCAATTCATTCGGAAAGATTAACGGAAGAAACAAAGATCACAGCTTGGAACTGGCTCAGATTAAAAGCAAATTTGATCGAAGACGAATTAGCACCTTGGTGTATGAACCCATCGGCATATTTAGGAATGCAAAACTAAGGTTTTTACTTCCACTGTACTGGTGTGAGCGCAGTCATCGTATGCATCTTCCTCGCAGTGATCGGGTCTCGCTGTTATCTTGGTTGCGTGTCTGGTTCCTAATTGGTGTTCCTGGAGCTGGCAGTCTGTTGCAGAGATGCTGCTGCATTTTCGCGTCCGCCAGTTGGTGTTAGTGGTGGCTTGTTGTAGACAGGAACTGTAGGGAGCAGACGACGTTGAAGTCAAACTCTTGTGGTGTGCCAAAAAATGCCGCTGCTGTTCTTGGCCAAGATGTAGAACTTATTTTCTGCATCATGTTCTTTGGTTGATTATTAATGTTTAGGTTTTGTCAAATTACAACATGATTACAATTGCATCGCAATGGGGAGTGGCTAGGCTGTCCTATGTGTTAATTATAATGTTGTTCAAAGCACTAATGAGTGCAGAAAATAGATAGATGTCTGGCTGGGACATTCTTCCTTTTGATTGTCTAGGTGCAGGTTTAGTTATTGAGTCTTAGCTGATGCTGGGGAGCTTTTAGCAGTCTTAAAATGCTTATTGTGGCTTGTTTTTGGTGTACTTGTTCAAGGCACGTCTCATGCCAATTGAATATAATTTTGATGTTTCAAAAAAAAGTTCCAATGCGTGCGTGCTACTGTAGCTAATATGCTATTAAATATATCATGTTTCTACTATATATTAAGTACTAATTGCTCCTTCAGTTTCACCAATATATATATATATATATATATATATATATATATATATATATTCCAAACAAAATTAATCATCACATATCAAAGATTAGCATCAAAACCTAACAATTACCAAATCATGAAAATTTAGGGGTTTCATCCTAAACATTTTTCTACCCATTATACACTATCCAACAATCTCAATAATCATATAAAAACCCACTCTTACCTTGATTTTTCTTGAATTCTTGAGTTTTCTCTTAGGTTCTTCTTCTTTTCTCCTCTTTCTCTCCTTAGCCTCCTTTCCAACTTCTAACCCTATTCTATCTCTTTCTCTTATTTTATCAATCTCACAATTTTCTCATTAGTCTATTGGGCTTACTAACCCACTCTCTCACTTTTTTATTTACACTCTCAATCTAGGCCCATTTATTAATTCTACCAATTCTATATTTTATTCCACCAAATAAAATAAATCAATTAAATCAATTAATTCTTATAAAACAAATAATTCAAATAAATCCAATAAATCAAATAATTCATATAAATCAAATAAATTCAATAAATCAAATAATTCAGATAAATCAAATAATTTAAATAAATCCAATAAATCAAATATGCATAAAATCACTCAATTAATTAATATAAATAAATAATTACTAAAATTGGGGTGTTACACTAAGGATAACGCTGAGGAAGTTGTTACTCTAAATTAAGTTGGATGCTAAAAGAATACATGTTGGTCACAATCAGGTTTTTCAAGGATTTTCACTCTGCACAGCTGGACAAGTTCATTGGGATTGGTAATCACTTTGTTAGGGGTGTTTCAGGAATTTATACTGCTGGAGAATTATAGCCTTTACAGAATGAGAGGCATGTAATCAATGTTTTTCTTCCATCTAGTGGTGCATGTGTATTGAGGAAAAACATTTTTCAATGACATGTAGAATGTCATTTCAAATGTTGCAGTCAAAGCTTGGAAAGCGAGAAAGAGGAACAAGAGAATGTCTCTGTTACCAAGGATAATTTCACTTCTTTCAAAAATTCATTCCTTGACTAATTAGGTGATACAAGCAAGGTCTTTATTCCTCTTTAAATTCCAAAACCTTACTGCTTCTGTCTCCTATCAAGTTGTGTTTCATCATGAGTCAGTCCTTCAAAAATACTGATGCTAAGAGGGTTCATTTGCTGGAAGCCAAGAAGGATAAGAGTACTGATCCAAAGAAGGTTAAGTCCAAAGTTGGGACATCTGTTGGATCATCTACTGGAGAATATAGGACAGGGAAAAAGTTTGTGACTAAGATGAAGTCCTTAAAGAAAAGTCATGCTCAATTACATGACTCTGATGCAGATGCTGATGAAGACTAGGTCAATTTCATTGACTCGGGTGGCTGGAATAGATAGCTGATTTCAAAGAAGAAAATTTTGTTTTGCAATTTTTGTTGGTTGGGTTTGTAACAATTTCCTAACAGTATTTGCTTCCATTTGTTGTTTTGTGTTTCCAGTTGTTTGCTTCCATTAGAATTGTGTGTTTCCATTTTTGTTTACATTTACTCTATTTTTGTCAATATTTGACTAAAAAGGGGGAGTAAAGTGTTAAATTGTTAAGGTTAATTTTGTTTATCCTGATGTCATGTCACTTGTCTTGACTTGTTGACTAACATTGTGATAGGACTGTACTACTGATAAGGGAAAAGTAGTCTATTGGTGTTGCTTGCTGTATGCAACTATTTAGGGGGAACATGATTATCTGTCATGCTTATGCTACTACTATTAATGTAATGTATGTGTGCAATGATGTGCAACCATATGTTTTGCTGCTACTATTAATGTAGTGTATGTGTGCAATAATGTGCAACCATATGTTTTAACATTCAGCCTGATGGTTTTATGAGGAACCTTGGTTACTCTCTGGTAATAGATTACACTTATGCTCTGAGTAATATGTGTGGATTCTGTTGTATGTGTTTCTAATTTGTGTGTCTTCTGCTGTATGTGTTTCTAATGTGTGATCTTTGATAGTTCATGTTGGTTTATCTTGTGATTTGGGTTTTCCCCTTGAGAGGGATATGTGAACTAAGACGGTTGAGGGTGATTTGGGTTTTCCTCTTAAAAGGGAGTATTGGTTAGGTATGACAGCAGGAGTAATAAATCTGTTTAGTTTGTAGCTGCATTATATCTCTGATATACCTTTTGTTGATCATGTAGCTTGTTTGTGCTTTGTGTTTGTGGTTTTATTCCTCTCTCCAGGTTTATTAAGAAGAGGATGTTTTAGCCAAAATTTTCCAAATGGGGAGATTTTTAGTTCCATGTTTTAGGATTGGCAACAATTTTGCTAAAACATGGATCACTGAAAGATGTTGGGAGAAATGTCCTAACTTGTTGGTCTGTCAACATTGAAGACAGATGTTCTGACTGATGGTGTGACATGGTGTACCTGAACATCAGTACAGGTTGTAGTCTTATTCTTGACAGATTTCATTCGATTCTGTGAGATTCCTTTTGGATATATCTCACTTATTTTTGCAGGTCAAGAAGAATTAATCTGTAACATTTGATTTGATCTCCAACTGTTCATAAGTTTCTAAAGTTGGATGTTGAGACAATTTAGGAAACTTGATGATTTGTTCCAAAATTTAAGGAGATTTTTCCTGTATAATTGATGTAGCCCTCAGCGTGTGGATCAAGCAATATTTGGGTGAAGATTTTGAAGCACATGCACTGCTGAGGAGTATTTAAAAAGCGACCTAAACCTAATATTTTTCACGACTTTCAGTTTTTTAAAAATAAGGGGAAGTTTTTAGAGTCTTAGGTTTTGAGAGTCTCTTTAGTGTGACTTTGTAAGTCACCCATGTATCTTTTGATACATTGAGGTAGACTGATTGTATGTTGTTTATTGTTCACTCATAAGCTTTTAAGCAAGAGTGTATTGTCCTTAGTTTAAAGTTTTTAAGCAAAACTAAGTATTGTTCTGGGAAGAGTGTTCTTCTATTTTGGGTTATTGTTGAATTGTCACTGGTTTGTGACTGGTAGAAAATTAGAGGGGATCTCATATCTAGAGGTTTTCTAGGTAAAAGTTGCACAAGGTAGTGATTAGGTGAGAAGTTGTAAACGAGGGAGTTTAGCTTTGAACTAAAACTATCATAGTGAATTTCCTTCTTAGCTTGGATGCTCCTAGATGTAGGTGATGTTGCACCGAACTGGGTTAAAAATTGACTGTGTTTTTTATCTTTCTGCAATTTATTTCAAGTTTGATTTATTTGTTCTGTCAGACAGAAGATGTTGTAACATCTGTCTTGACATTATGTTCTGATGTGAGGACATCAGTATTAACATGTGTTAGAGTGCTAGAATTTCAATATTCCAGAGATACGTCTCTGGAAATATCTGACATGCAAAGGTGACAAAATTTTCAAAATCCCACCCCGAACCTCCGTAGATGCATCTCTAGAAAATCCATTGGGCTGCTTAACTATCAACATATTTGATGAAAATTCTAGGAAATGTATCTCCAGAATAATGTTTTGTGTTAATTAGGGGTGAAACTCGTTTGATGCATCGTAAAAGTGGTGCATGGTGGGTCCAGAGACGTATCTCCAGAATCTGAGGGGAATTTTCGGTTTTCCATAGGGTGTTTTCCACCCCATAGTGTGTAATAAGAAATTACCAAAATTAATTACACTTTAACACCCCCTCAAAATGTAGTGGGAAGAATATCGTCCAAGTTTGGGTAGAAGAGCAGAAAAAGGTCCAAATATAGTTTTTTGGTGAGACATCAGCGACTTGGTTTAGTAGAATAAATAATATGAAGCGGAACAGTTTTATGCAGAACTTTATCACAAATCGAATGACAATCCATTTCTATGTGTTTGTTTTGTTCATGGAAGGTGGCAAGGAAAAAACAAAAATCTGTTGTTGATCGTCGAGTGAGAAGGCAAGATCCCCATTCAAAATCTATGAAGCCTGTTACGGTTAGGTTGGAATTTATGTTGAATAAGAGACTGATTGATGTAAAATTATTGAGATATCTCATGATCCAAAGATCAACTTGAAAGTGTGTTGTTGCTGGCTTAGACAAGAATTGACTCAATTTTCAAAATAGAGTAATTGATGTAATTGATGTCAGATTTTGAATAGGTGAGATAAATCAACTTACAAAATAATCATTTGAATTGAGTTGGGCCAAGAAAGAAGTTTTCTTTATCAAAATATAAATCGTGGGTTGGATTCATCAGTGTTGAGTCTGTTTTAGCACCCAATACATTTATTTCCTGTAAAAGGTCTAAACAATATTTTCTTTGGAATAAGAATAAACCTTTGGATAACATTGTTATTTTTATTTTTCTAAAATAATAAAGTCCCTAGAAAAGGCAGTTTGTTTAATGAAACATTAAGTGTGACTTAATAATGAGATCCCATTAACATAAAGACATTATTTTTAAAGTATTTGTAGTCAATACTTATTGTGAAGTGAGATAATATTACAACATTGAGACTATTATGTAGATATACTGATAATCACATCTCACAGATCATGGATAAAGAGTTATCAAGTCTTCACATATGTATAAATACTATAAATAATACTTATACTAGATTGACCCACAATGAGAATACTAAATAGAATGTTATGCAAGTATCATAAGTTATTGTTGATCAGACATTGTCTGTAACATGATAACTATAAAGATGGATGGTGGTTACTCCACAAATCATGTTGAGGGACATGAGATGCCAAAATGAAATTTGCTCATTATGCTTAACAGAATAAATGTCTAAGGACCCAATATTAAACTGAACGAGGGTGACACCGTCTATGTCTCGTGTTCAATATATACATGCGGGAAAAAGAGTAATTATACATATAATATTATCACAATTTTTTGTCAGATCACATGACATTTTCATAACTTGAGTAATATTGATGTATTCCTAGATATCACTCATTGTTTATTATATTAAATGTGTGATTTGATATAATTGTCAACATGACGGGAGCATGTAGGGTCACACACATCAGGATAGATTGAGGGGAGAAAGTTAAATAAGTAAATCTTATTCGATTGTGCGGTCTTGTAATGAACTAGCATTAATTAGCGAAATATGGTACACCGTATGGTACAATGTACTTAAGTGCAGTATGGAACACTATAAGGTAGAGTGTAGTTAAGTGAAATAAGGAACACAATAAGGTACAATGTACTTAAGTAAAATATGAAACATCATAAGATACAATGCACTTAAGTGAAAAATAATACACAATAAGGTACAATGTGCTTAATGAGCTTGTTTAGCTTGCAGCCCACACAAGCAGTTCTATAAATAAAACCTTTTTGCAGAAGTATTTAAAGCTTAACCAAATTCGATTTTGAAACCATAGCCTTAATGTCTCTCTCTCTCTCTCTCTCTCTCTCTCTCTCTCTCTCTCTCTCTCTCTCTCTCTTTCTCTTTCTCTCTCTCTCTCTCTCTCTCTCTCTCTAAGTATTCATTTTTAGTAGCTAGCACTGAGATTGAAGACACTTTATTCGTGTGAGCTAAGTATAGGTGTTGTTATTTGTTCAACGCTCATGATCTTTCTCTGGATTCTGCATCAACAGTTAATCACCACAAGGGATAAACATTCTATTAGTGATCATGTTCATTTGTAAGGATCAACTTAAGAGAAAAATTTGTTTTCCATTGCGTTTTCACTACTACGAAAAACACATATAACAACGGTTGTGAAAGACCTATAATAACGGTTGAACAACTCTTGTTAGGTAGGGTGTGGTTGTAAGTGGGTTATATACAATCACGATCTATTTCCTGTGCTAGTAAACTCGATAGCGCGCTACATGCAACCACGGTTGCATTAAACAACTGTTGTTGTATGTCTTTTAATAAAATAAAATAAAATGCAGCAGTATAACAACAACAACAACAAGAACAATAAAAACAACAACAACAACAACAACAACAACAATGAGAAGAGCAAAAGAAGAAGAAGAAGAAGAAGAAGAAGAAGAAGAAGAAGAAGAAGAAGAACAACAACAACAACAACAACAACAACAATAACAACAACAAGAACAACAACAACAAAACAACAATAAGAACAACAATAATAACAACAAGAACAACAACGACAACAATAACAAAAAAAAGAACAACAACAACAACTAACATTTCTAACTTGAATCCATACTTTCCTTGTCTCATTCAAGTTGGAGAAGAGATGATGGAGTTCTCAAATTTGTTAATAAAAAAAATGATGTTTTCGAGTATTTTTTTTTATGGAAGAAATGATATTTTCGAGCTTGGTTTAATAGAGAAATAGAGTGTCGTAAATGAAAGATGACGTTTGGAGGTAGAAGATGAAGTTTATCTAAGTTGGAAGTTCGTCTAAGTTTTAGGTTTCACGCGGATCGCTAATGGTAGGTTCTTGAGTGTTGATACTCACTAAATGGAGTGTAAAGATTTGTTTAAGGACGATGAAGAAACTCATTAAACATGTTTATATTTCCCCATGACCTTGAGTGACTTCTAAACACGCTACATACAACAACAGTTGTATTAAACAACCGTTGTCGTATGTCTTTTAATAAAATATAAAAAATGTAGTAGTAGAACAATAACAACAACAAGATTCAAACTCATGACCATGCGCTACATACAACAACATTTGTATTAAACAACCGTTGTTGTATGTCTTTTAATAAAATATAAAAAAAATGTAGCAGTAGAACAACAACGATAGCAAGATTCGAACTCATGATCATGTGCCACTTTTTACCACGGTTGAAACTTCCAACCATGGTGAAAAGTGGCTTAAAAATGAAAATAAAAAGAAAGCGTCTAATTGAATAGATTCTACCACGATGAATCCTTTGGATGTGGTAACATGGGTGTTGTTGTATATCCTTTTTGTAGTAGTGTTTATATTGTGATTTCCATCCATTAACAACATAAGTATAAGGGGTTGTAGGAGAATTAAGTAGGTAAAAGCCATTATGCAGTTTAGTTGTACCAATGGTCTTTAGGGTTTGGTTCCCCTATATAAGACAATGAGAAGAATTAAAGTAAACATGACAATTTGGGAAATCTGTTATTTTAGGGATGAAAATAAAGTTAGTATGAAACTATAGTATCTATAAAACTCCAATTAAATTAAAAATATAGTAGTAAAATAAATTGAGATAGAGTAAGAGGCGAAAATATAAGCTCGGTTGAGAAGCGTAACGAGAACATGTTTAATTTCATTTAGGTGAGTAAAGAAATGACTGGAATGACCCACGTGATATATGACCATAGTGTCTAGATTCCATTGTTGATTATGGTAGTTATATAGAAGACAAGTGTTATGAATGTTAGGAGTACCTCAAGGTTCAACTATGGCGGTGTTCATGTGGTGAAGAGACGCATGTTGTTGAGTTTGACCTTGTTGAATAAGGGCAAGTAGGGCCTTATGTTTATTAGTAGGGGAATTGATTATTGGGACAATAGCAGGGGAGTGATCATTAACATGTTCTTAACTAATTCTTTTAGGAACATCTTTAGTGGTGTATGTTTGTTATAGATACATTTTTTTGAGGTAGGGAGGGAGGTCATGCTTTTTTAAGAAAACGTCAATGGTATGGTCTGGCTTCCGACAATAAGAGCATATCTGGATTCCACAGCCTCGACCTGTTTGGAAGGATTTTGGATTAGAATATCAGGAACAAACTTTGTTGTAGGGTGTAAAGATGTGAGCAAGAAGTTTGTCTCCATCAAAGGTTATTGTATATTTTTGCTCCTATTGTATAAACATTGAGAAAACTTTGTTGATGTGCAAAAGCGACTGCATGAGTATTATTAGGGATCTAATGGGAGTGTATTGCTCGTTTAGCCATTTGAGGAAACAGGTGACATGATCATTGTCACAATAGACCTTGATTGTAGGTAGAAGGAGGCAATAACATTGAACAATGCAATTGCATGTTTGAAGAGGATGAAAATTCTCTAGTTCTTGTCATATTTTCTTGAGTGATGTGAAGAAATGCATGATATATTTACCCCTTTGGCGCAATGCGCAAATTTCTTCTTGCAAAATGGAGATACAATAGATATCTCTCAGTTAATAACGATCATTGAGATCTTTCTATATTTCTTTAGTATGTTTAATCTATAAGACTCTCTCAGTGATATTTGGTTCGATTAAGTTTGTAATTCATGCCATTATCATGGTATTACAACGATCTTCACCATGGTTGTTTGATTTGAGATGGTTGGAAAAATTAGCATTCCATCAATGAACCCTAATTTGATCTTCAATCAGAAATCTACTTTGATGGATTTGGACCATGAGTGATAAATGTTGTCGAGAGATGGAATGACTTTTGCATGAACAGGATTACCTGATGAGTGTATGAAATAAGGGCTCAACATATCATACTGATAATTGCGAGGTAGATTAGGGTTTTGAATAGGCATGATATTATTGGTGTTTGTTGGTTCATTATTTGAAGATGATCGTTTACGAGATGGTTTGGGTGGTGGATTCGTTATCAATAACACCATCAATAGTGGTAATTGTTGAAAGAAAGATAAAGACGCGGTTTAATGAAATTTCTGGTTGGTTATTTGTTGTGTTTGCTGATGTGAAGAATTTTCTAGATTTGTTGTTTGATGGAGTTGTTAATGGGTTTAATGTTGTGATGTGTTTTCTAGGTTTTCCATTGATGAGTTCTAGGTAGATGAATTTTCTGGGATTTCATTTGATAAATCTTTCAGGGTATTAATGAATTTTTTGGATTTTTCTTTGATTGATTTTTTGACTTGATGAATTTTCTAGGTTAGTGTTAAAAGTATTTTAAGGATTTTATATAGAGTAAAGAAAGAGGGAGCCGAAGAGAGAGAAAAAAAAAAGAGAAAACAAAATAAAAAGATTAGAGTTTCGTTTACCAAAGAATGAAAGGATATGATTGTAATATGAGTAGTCAATCACGATTTGACGTGTGTCAAACAAGAGGATATAATTATTAGATATATCACATTCTTCTAATACTCCTATGATCTTATTTATAAGAAAAAATTGTTTTTTAAATTCATTGAATAAACAATATATTTGGACAAAATATAGACCAGATGTATTAGCTATTGAATGAATCTAAAAATAATTTTTTTCTTATAAATATGATCAGAGATAGTATCATATTAACTTGTGTAAATTTATTACATGAGCTTCATGATTCACACATGAAGAAATAAAAAGAAAAAAATTGGTTTGATTCGTGGGTCCTTAGTGAACTTATATACAACTAAATGTAACAAACTTAGAGCAAAATACTCTAAGTTACCTAACTAACCAATTAAGGGTGCAACCCTTATAATTAACTAAAATTATTTACACTTTAACAACAAAAAAAAACATAATATAACTTTTCATGGATTTGGATGATTCCATCTGAATAGTTGTAAGCTTTAATGATAGAAGTTAGAGTAATACTTGTAAGTTTTATAGTTCCAAGTTTTTTCATTAAAGAGTTTTTTAATATACCACCTAAGTTTCTTAGGCACTACGTGAAATTTTTTT
This sequence comes from Lathyrus tuberosus, assembly GCA_022829125.1. NCBI lineage: Eukaryota > Viridiplantae > Streptophyta > Magnoliopsida > Fabales > Fabaceae > Lathyrus > Lathyrus tuberosus. The sequence continues at coordinate 1,111,584 of JALAZF010000439.1, forward strand.
TGTCCCTGGATTTCGGATGTGCACATCCGGACGCACTAATTTTTTTAAAAACGCTGATGTGTTCCGGATGTGCACATCCGAAAAAATAGCATAACTTTATTTTTTAAAATTCCTGATCAGGAAAAATAGCATTATTTTATTTTATTTTTTTAAATCGGTTTTGTCGGTTGGTCGCATATGTTAATATTTCATCACAAGTTAATATACATTTGAATGAGGGGAGGGAGAAGGTCTTGACAGCATGATGAAGATCTTGAGTCAAGGGATTAGGTTTTCCGCCAATAAAAAACTTTGTTCTTCGTATCTCTTCAATGTGTTGTTTCGGTGTAGCCATTAATCTTCAGTCAATGTCAAATAAGTAAACATGCATTACAGAGTGAAACGTTGAAGAATAAAAAAAAAGTTTGTATGCATAAAAAAACTCATTATTATTTACCTGTAAGGGCACAGAGCACCTAAAAGACTGAGTTTTTTTGAGAAGAATGGTTAAGAATGAGAGTAGTTAGTAACTTACACGCTACAAGAAAAATGTTTGTATGCATAAAAAATTCATTATTATTTATCATTTTGGACTATTAAAAAATATAAATATAATTGTTGATAGGACAAAGTAGGAGGGAAGACTTCAATTGTTGATCATAATTTTGCCTGATTTTAAGGGCAAATCATATAGTAAGTTTTGTAAGGCGGTGGCCTCAGAAGGGAAATCGGGCCGCTGCAATTATAAGATAATTTTGTTACATTTGTGGATTCCTCATGATTTTCTTTTGATTTTCAGGGAGTGACGTGTGGCTTTCTATAAATCAACTGGGTTTAAGCCTAAAAAAATTATATTTTACAGGTTCGAAGATTGTAGGACAAATAAAGATCAACAGTAAAATATTACTTCTTTGACGTTATCCAAGATAAATGGCAGCAGAATCGACACAAAGTTGGTGGTACTCCTATTACAACTTGCAGAATCAGAATCAGAATTTTCGACTTCATTTATGTAGTATCAAGTGCGGAAAGCTAGCAAGTGTTCCTCGGTTTTAGGCACTATGATAACAACTAAAAAGTTAAAGTTAGTTATGTCATACCTTCCGAATTGCATCCATCTCATAAAGAAAAACCTGACTGAACTGACCCTCACTTACTCTATCTTTGATAAGCAGAAATTAACAATGCAAAATAAATCATATATAAAATTAAAACAAGTTATAATATATACATATACATAAATATACATCAACATGTATCATTTAGGCACCACGCTCGATACTACATAAGTAAAGTCGAAAATTCTGATTCTGGTTCTACAAGTGGTAATAGGAGTACCACCAACTTTGTGTCGACTCTGCTGCCATTTATCTTGGATAAAGTCAAAGAAGTAATATTTTACTGTTGATCTTCATTTGTCCTACAATCTTCGAGGATAGATATGGGAGTTCGGATATTCACAATGTCTTTTTTTGATATATAACTTATGGTTACAGATCATATTTGCCATCATAGGTGGATGACCGTTATTTTGTTTAAATATGGGTTAGAACTACTAGACAGCTTTTGGATACAGAACAAGTGACCATCATGCGTTTTGATAAATATTTTGAAGTTATCATTAAAAGATGTCTGTCATATTCGTTGCTCTAACCTTCTGTTAAAATACATATTATTATTTTTATTATTTCTTAAAATAAATATACCTTTTAATATGTTGAGTTTCAACCATTTTTTCGGATGTGCACATCCGGAAGACGCGTAACTTGTCATTCCGGATTTGCACACCCGAAACATAGCAATATTTTTTTTAAAAACGGTGCGTCCGGATGTGCACATCCGAAACTGGGGGGCAAAAACAAAATTTTACGTGATGTATAAGAAACATGAGTGGTGTATTAAGAAACTCTCTTTTCATTATTTAAGAGACATAGTTACCCTTAATTTTACATTAAAGGGCAAATTTAACTATGTAGCAGAGACACTTCAAATTGAAAAACATGTCTAGTGTCTGAGACATGAGTAGTCGCGGAATTCGAATCTGAAATCTTTATGAGATTTACATTAAATCTTTATCAACCGGACCTTCCATTAAGGAATCAACACTCAACGACAATTACATTTCATATCATATCATACATTCTGCACTATGCATAAGTATCACACAATATTTTCCAATAAACAACATCTAGAGTTTGTTGTTCCATTTAGTCCTGCTATCAAGAAGGACACTACATATAATTGAGAACATCTTTGAGAACATAAACCAAAAGCAAAGATATTAGGTACAAGAGGTATGCAGGAAAGGATGTCCAAAGAGGAAAAGTGGTACGAAAAGCCGAAGCCAGACCCATCACAGCACAAACAATGGCCACCACCAATACATCAGCTGAAAATTCCCAAGTAATGTCTCTCATATATATAAGTATAGATATCACCACAAAACCAAGAATGTTGTTCATGAACACTGCTCCATAAATCTGCATTCACCGAATCGAAAAGTTACAAATTATCGACAAGTTTAAGAACTTATAATGAAGTGAGAGTGACACTAGATGATGACTAACCTCATACATGGTGTGAGAAGTATTACTACTTTTTTTGTGACTAGCTTCTTTGATTGCTGATGTTGCTTCTCTGAAATTTGTAGCCAAAGGGACTAAAATAAACGAGATGAAAAACGATGAAATTCCCGCGGCTTCCGAGAATTTTTGAACACTTGCTATTAGAGGCTCTGCAAGAAGTGACAGCATAGTAATTCCCAACACCAAGTATGCTATAGCTTCAAACCATGCAGACACTCCTTTGGATTGAGTCTCTTCCATTACCTTCTCAACATCTTCCCATGTCTATAATACACAAACATTTCATTGATCAAGAGTTTTATAGAGACTAAACTTTAGTATGAAAAGTTCTTATTTGAGTAAAGGAAAATAAGGACATACTTGATGAGTTTCATGATGATGATGATGAGAAGATTTTGAGGTAGAGGATTTGTTGGAATTTGAGCTAATCCATTTGGTGAAACCATCAACAAATTCATTCTCACTGATTTCATTGTCTTTGTTGGCATCAAGATCTTGAAGTAGTTTTGTGACTGCTTCTTCTGAATCTACACCCTTGCCAAAATGAATGTCCTTCACTATTTTTTCTAACTCGGTTCTCGAAACATGGTCATCACCATCGATATTAACTTCCTCAAACAACCTATTACATCATCAACTTTCGATTATCAAATATTTGATTAATTCATGTATACTTTTTCAGTACAAAGATATAAATATGCAGACCTTTTGATAGCTTCTTTATCGGGTGTACCGTCTTCATTGCGAAGCTTACCAACCGTATCACTCTGAGCATGACTTAAAACTTCAGAAATAAGACGTCCCTTCAATTCGCGTTCTTTTCTCACATTTTCAATCCACGGCTTAATAAAGGTCTGTTCACAATACATAAGCACTTGCATAATAAGCACTTATACTATCAATGCTTAATTAAGTTGATTTGCCAAACATGGCCTAAGTATATGCTTGAAAAATATGACAAATATAATGTATAGTAATCATACCTGATACATTTTGTTCATAGACTCTTTGGGAAGATACTTTCTATCCAAAGCATGCTTAGTTTGGTTAATGTATTCTTTTAAGCCATCAACAAATTCTTCCCTTGATATGATTTGGTCACCGTTTTTGTCAAAAGCTTTTACCATGTCGTCTATCTGTTCATCTCTAATGTTCGTGTTCGTTAAATTGCTCCCGAGTAGAAGCTCTTTTACTTCCGAAGCTAATAAGTCTTTTCCCCCGTGTTGACTGAATTCATTATATAACCTGCATGATGAAGTACACCACTGTGATAATGTCTTACAAGTGCTTATGACAGTCGATATGTTCAAATATATCAATCCAATCTAAACCAGCCTTAATCTGTATAGATATGTTTCGTGAAATCTTACGCACCCGCTTATGGCAGTCACATTGGGAGTTCCATCCTCTGCTAAGATCTTTTGTAGAGTTTGCTTTTCAACGCGTTGGAAAATTCTCAATATTAAATCATCATGTTTTATGTATTCTAGCCTTGTTTTCTCTATCTGCGGTTTAAAGATCTGCGCATTTCGTAGAAAAAACGATAAGGCGATTCTGCACTGAAAAAAATCAATAAGAGAATCAAACTAAGTCTATTACAAGATGGAGGAGAAACCTGGTAAATGAAGTATGAGATGAGAAAAGAGACAGCAATGATGAGAGAAATCATCAAGGTGACATTGCGCGAGGATGTAGAGAAATAAAATAATGTGGGAATCTGCATTATGAGGAGTGGTATAACAGAAAAAACCATATTTCTTGCCATCTTTCTAGTGTCTACATCCATAGTAATGCCATAACCTATGAAACAATGACACACAAACAAGCATTATATAAGACGCTAACACGTCAATACTGATAATAGTTTGAAAAAAATAAATTGATCGAATGTAATAATATGTTAATATACTGAGAGAATCAAGAGCATACCAATCAAAGATTGTTTTATTCTTCCAATTGATGAATTTGAGCAATGAGAATTAGATTCATTTTTCAAGTCTTGCTTGCCAACAATAACACAAGTCCCCCATAGTACTGTGAGAAGCAAGATGGATGACCCTGCTAACAAACCAACACCAGTGGAAGCAGATTCTTGTGCCCTCTCCTTATCACTTGAAAGTCCAGTCACTGCCAAACAAACAAGAAGTATGCAATTAGTTAGATAAGCTATATATAACTTTTCTGTGTTATGTGTAAGATATAGTTATATATAGATATATACAAAGAGGAACAGGCCTATGTAATATAATCATACTCTCCACTTTCATTATTGTTTATGTTGGAGTTTTAAATATTTATATAGTACTAGTCCACTTTTTTTTTTCTTTTTCTTTTTGCACTCTGGTTTCCAGGTGAAAGGGACTCTAGTAATCCAAAGCTCGTACCGAGAGATACTGACACTGGCCAAACAAATCTATTTATGTTTTATCTCTGCAATCTTGAATCATTTTAGAATATAGGTTGAACTTAACTCAACTTTATAAAACTGATTGATAAATCATGCATGATAAGTCGTCAGCCTCAAATAAAATTCTTTTGATAACACAATTGTTCCCACTTCACATGACAGAAGGTGCATCAGTTACATAATATATCAATGAATTTAATAGTCACAACTACATCAACCATATTTTGCAAAGATTTAAACTAGTTAGAATAACATCTTAAAAAAGGTTGCAGTACGAGGTGTGAACACCTATTGAAATCAATCTTCAACTGAAAGATTTATCGGTCAACAGACAATATGTAGTGGTGCTCAACTTCAATTGACCTACTAGAATTACAATTTGAGAAAGATTGCTCTATAATGGGGGCATGAAAACCTATTGAAATCAATCTTCAAATAGGAGATTTATTGGTCAACAAACAGAACAAGAAATAAAGGGGGGAAAATAGCGAATAAAATTAAGAAAAGTTCTAAGAGTTTTACCAAAAAATTATCAATAACCATTAATTAATTAATTTTTATTGCCTATAAAGTTAATGTTATTTTTCATTTGTAATAACAAGTCCAATGCAAAACTTGTCCAACAAAGAAATAGGAAAAAAATTCCAATGAAAAGAATTTCGTAAGAAATATTTAAAAATAAATATTATTTTTTGTAATTGAGTTTTGAGATTTGCACGAGAATGTTAGAGGAGACAAATAACATAATGCTTGAGACCACTGTATTTGTCTATATGATATTTTATCCGTTTTTGTTCTTTTGTTGAGTTAATATTCTTAACTCTGATATCAAATGTAACATCTCTCATTTTTTTCAAAATATTATTTAAAAATGCTATTAGAAATGCGAATGTTTTTTGTTTCAAATTATTAAATGAAAAATTTATAACAATAATTGAAAATAAAATTTGGAGAAATGTAGATTTAATAAAATTGAAGAATAGTTTGCAAATTTATAAACTAAAGAAAATTAATATCTGTATTTTTATAAAGGCTTTAAATGTGAGTAAATTTTTTTAAGTAAAACTATTTTTCTTACATTAGCATTTATCCTATTCTACTTTTCTTATTATGGATATTGAATGTTGATGAATTTATAACATAATATATATAAAAAAATACTTTTATATGTTTTTATATGTTTGTGTTATATAAATTATATATACAGAGCAGATGGACAGGCTATACCATGTCGTGGCACTCTAATTTTATATTCATAACTCTGTTTGTAATTCATTCAGAAATAGCATAGACTAAAATTATATTTAAACATATATAATATGTGTCTATATGAAAAAGTGTGAACATGTATTTATGATAGTAGGTACAGGCATATTTAATCCATGTGTATTTCAATCCATGTACCTTACCAAGTAGGAGTGAGTTAAAAAAAAATCACTTAAAAATCATAAAGAAAAGAAAGGGTCTATGAAACAAGAACCACAATTATTAACAAGATGAGTAGCTAAGATGCTGTCAGGCAGTAAAGCCAACGGCAACAAACACACAAATTAATTTTGTTAGATTGAACGTCATTTTCAGAATTCAAACTTGTGTAAATTTTTAGATGCTATTACCGGTTCGTCTGCAGACCAAAAATATAATAGCTAGGATGCAACTAAAAAGATTTATATTGTGAGAGTGAAAAATTACCAAGAAGAATTAAAGACTCTGGAAGAGCACCAAGAATATCAAAAGCACTAGCACCAAAAACACCAGGACCAAGAATCTTGAAAACCTGTTCACCTCCCGCAGCCAAATATGATTCTCCATGGAACAGCAAGTACTCATAAACCAAAATCAGAAACAAGTGACCAAATATGTTACTAGAACATGGCAAAAAACCATACATTTGCTTACAATACTCCCCTTCATTCCTAAGAACCAGCAAAGAATCTTCTTCCGAGGATTCAACATTATCAACTCCATTGGAGACCAGTTTAAGAGAACGGCATTGAACATCAAGTGATAGTATAGAAAGAGAGAGAAAAATGATGAATGCTGATATTTTAATGTCTCTCATTTTGTTTTATCTAATGTGTGATGAAATGAAAATGAGACAATGGTTTTATAAACACCACAAGCAAAAATGAAGAGATTGAATGTTATTCATGATAGGTAGATATGTAATGAATATGATATAGTACATCAAAACCACGTGACCTATTAATTTATTTCATTTGACCCTAATATTTAGGACCATACAAATTTATCTGACAATTACATATTAGCTGACTAGAGATTAGAGATGTGTTGTGAGTATAGACTAAACTAATAATTAATCATTCTCTTAGTTGTACAATGTGATGTGTTATCTAAAATTTGTAAAAAAAATTGTTTTAATATGAGTATTTGAAGCATGGAAGCTTTTAATATTGGAGTATCTCTTGGACATGTGTCTGAACATTATGAAAATTTAGATGTGTTTCCAATTTTTTTTACATGTCTTATATATTTATTAGATATGTCTCAAACACGTCTATGAATTAAAAATATAAACATTAAATTTTCTACTAAAAGTTGACTCAATTAATAAGAAAGAGTTGTATTATTGATATAAATATTGTTAAGTAGGGTTGGAAATGAGTCGAGTCGAGTCGAATTTGACTCAGTCTAATTTAATTCGTTAAAAATTGGTTCAGCTGAAATATCGGTTCGAATTCGATACAAACTTTTTTTAAAATCAAACTCGACTCATTATAAGTTCACGAACAATTCAGTTCAACTAGTTACGTTCAGCTCACTTGTTTTGTGGATTTAAAAGCTATCAAATTGTAATTTAACTCTGTCTCAAAAATCAATTAATTCAAAAACTACATAACTTTCAAGAGATACATTTTAAAAAGTTTAATTCAAAAACTAATCAATTGAAGTTTAAATTTGTCTTAAGAATCAACAACTTCGTCTAAATATTTAGGAACTTTACAAATTTAATGAAATAGTACACCAAAAATTATTAAAAATTGATATATTTCCATCACAGAATGAATAGACCACTTGCAATCTTCTTATACATGTTATTTTAGCAAATGTCATAATGTCTCTAATAAAGACAATTCTAAATGTAATTGTCAGCTTTACTACCATAACTAGTACGGAAGGGACATTATAGGGTAATATTTGGATTAAATCTTTAAACCTACTCTTAAAGACATTATAATCCTTCTCATATATAATAGAGTTTACTTATGAATCTAACGAGTCGAATTATGTATAGTTCAAGTTCAACTCATTTAGTTAACGAACTTAGTTTTTTCCTCATATTCAGCTCATTTGGTTCATGAACCTAATTCAATTATTTGATTGTCGAACCGAGTTCCGAACTATTTTCGAGTTGGTTCGGTTCATTGTCAGTCATATTGCCAAGTTAGATCCAAGACTAAGATTGGTACAACACCATTTAGTTATTTTGAAATTTCGATAGATGCAAATCCCAAATAAAAAAATATTTATCGAGGTATTTTCTCACTTTCTTCAAAGCTCATTCATGTATAATTTCCAAACTTGCATCTATGTTCAAATAATTCTTTTGGGTGGTAAATAAGACGAGAGAAAATTACATTGGATAGAGTGCGAAAGGATTTATAAACCTATCGAGGAAGGAGGTTAAGGAATAAAAAAATTGAAAATTTTTAATGAAGCTATATTTAGTAAATGAGTATGAAAAATAAAAAATGAGAGAATATGTTTTTGGTATAGAGCGGTGTTATTCAGAAACGGTAGGAATGATGGCATTTGTTCATAGATGAAGATGATAGTTCAATGTGGTGGAAAACTATTTGTAACTTGGATTTAGGAGGTCAAGACATTATAGAAGAGTATTCAGTTAAAGAGAGATACAAGGTTATGATGCTGGAAAATAAGACGAAGTTTAATGGAGTTTGGTCAAAGGCTTGACACAAATCGTTACATTCAAAAGTACCATGTCTAGTTAGGAGAGGCCCTATAAGTTATGATACATTTCTATGCGTTGGAGAGTGTGATATAGGTGAAACAATGTCTCATTTTTTTTAGCGTCCCTTATTTATAGGTATATGATATACAATAAGTAACGTGCTCGATGTATCTACGCCGATGCAAAATAAATGTATGGCCCATCTTGAGCAATTTGAAGCCCTTATTAGAAGCGAACAAACTTATTCTATTAAATTAAGTGTGGTGTGGTTTGCTTGTATATGGAACATATGGAAAACAAAAAATGATAAATTATTCAATAATAAGGAAGTTTCAATGGAGCAAGTTTTTGAATCAATATGGAGGAACTCGTGCAATTGGCTTAATAACAAGTATAATCAGTTACTATGGTGAATCAATATGAGATTAGGTGTGGCACTTAGAGGAATCAACTTCAGTTCATTCAATCAATTATTTCGATAGTAGCTAAAGTACAATGACTCTTCTGGTGTGGTATTTTTTGGGCTGGTACAAAAGTTTAATTTGGAACAATTTTATAGTCCGTCAATTCTCAATGGCTAGGTGTTTTCGTGAAGCTTTATGTAGGAGTTCCATTTTTTAGCTAGTAAATCACTACTAAGGACGGAATACATATCTTATCACATTCGGGAGAAAGATTCTACTATGGATTATGGTTCGTGGTAAGGTAGCTTGTGGTTGTATGTGCCCTCTTTGTAACCACGGGTTACTAGTCATGGTAAAAGGACAATTATGCATAACATATCACTACGGTTGGTTAAAACAACTGTAGTAAAAGGTTGAGGTCATGTATTTGATTTCAAGTGTCTGCATTTTTTTCTTCAGATTTCGACACATTTCACCATGGTTCTAGAAACCAACCGTAGTGAAAGACTTAGCGCACAACATATCACCACAATCCTTAATTACAATTGTGGTGATATGTTTACTTGAGTTTATTATAACTTGTGTGGAATGCTTATTTCATCAACTGCTCACTATACATATAACTTTTCAATATGATTTAGAAAGTTATAATATGATATATGAAGTTATATTATAAGAATATGTTATACTAATCAATGTTGTAAAAAATTTCTGTAGCCCATAATCTGCATTTTGCTTTTTAACGGTAAGATCTTATTTCAGTGTTTCTAGTTCATTAACTACCTATTCCTTCACCTCTAGTTCATTTTGCAAAATATTATTTACTTTACAAACAAAATTAGAGGTGAAAGAAAGGGCAGTTGAAAAACTAGAAGTATTAAACCAAGTTATAACCGTTAAAGAGAGAAATGTGGATAATGGACTGAAGAAATCTCGTATAACATTGATTAGTGTAATTTGTTTTCTAATATAACTTAATATCTCATATTATAATTTTCTAATTCAATTAGAAAGGTTATATATTCGGTAATGGGTTGAAAAAGCACTCAAATCACATATGATATAATAAACTCATCTTTTATGGCAAGTTGGCTGAACATAATGAAAAAGATATATCATTAAACAAACCTTAAAAAATATACAACATAAAACATACAACTTTTATTAATAAAAACAAAATCATCAACATACCTTAAACAAGATGCAACATACAACTTTTATTACCAACAACGTATAACTTTTATCAACAACAACATACATTAACAATAACATACAACATATATCAACAAAAACAAAATCTTCAATAACATACCTTAAATAACATACAACATACAAAATACATTACCAACAACATACAACTTTTATCAACAACAACATACCTTAAACAACATATAACATATATTAACAAAAACAAAATTATCAACAACATACCTTAAACTACATATAACATACAACTTTTATTGCCAACAACATACAATTTTTATCAATAAAAACATACATTAACAACATACAAAATATATAAACAAAAACAAAATCATCAACAACGTACAAATTTTATCAACAACAACATACAACATATATAAACAACAACATAAAATGTGGATATGTTTCATGTACCTGAAACGTGACGAGGAAGTGAAAGAAATGAGTTTCGTTTAACACATTTCCTTGATCCATAAGAGATGAAAAGATATGTTGAAATTTTGTAAAGAAGTGGTATGCAACCTTTCATGGAGTTAGGATGAGGCGTGAGAGAATGTTAGGGTTTCGTTTTGAGAGAAGCGGTTGCGTTCTGTCCTGAATGAATGAAGTTTCGCTTAAATATATGTTATACTTTTCATCACGGTTGATACAAACGACTGTGATAACATGCATGTACATTTCACAACAGTTGATATTATAGACTGTGTTGAAAGTTATTTTAGTTTTAAAATAAATATTATGATTATAAGTGACACGCCCATTTTGTTACCAAAAAAAGTAAAACTGCTGGTGCTTGGATTTGGAGCTTGTATGCCTTAACATTTCACTATGGTTACTAATATGGACTGTAGTGAAATGTCTTTTAATAAAAGAAAAAATTTACAGGCGCCTAAATAAGAGATTTTACTACGGTTGGTTTAATTACCGAGATAATAACATGTTATGTTAGGTTCTTTTTTTAGTAGTGAATAATGACTCTTGAATTCCAGTACTTGTTTAGCTTTTATCATGGTCATATTTTTTAGGTTGGACAATATGATTCATGGCGACCTTCATGATGAGGTCTAGATGGATTCACTACACGACCTTGTGGTCTAGATGACTTTACCATCCAACCTTAAATTTTATCATTAATACGCACTGAAATAAAAGTATGCAAATTCAAAAGTCTATACATAGACTTAAGCAAGTTACCAGATAATGGTATGCTAAATTATTGGGTTCTCTCATTACCCAATTTTATCATTATTTTATAGTTAATTACTCACTTTTATTAAAATTTGTTGATGGAGAATTCAATGCTTTATTATCCTATTTTAATTATATTATACTATCTAGTAATGATTTTTCTAAGAATCAATTTGTTAAAGTTTTTCTTAATGACGAGTTTAAAATAAATGATATTGGATCCCTAAGATATTTCTTTGTTCTTGAGATTGCAAGATCACCCAAATGGATCATACTCAACCAAAGAAAATACACTTTGAAGCTATTGAAAGATGTTGGAAAATCGGTTTCCACCCTTTATGATATTTCCCTAAAATTGTCTTGTATCAACTTTCCTAATGAATCACGATATAAAAAGCTTATTACAAAATTTATACATCTCACTGTGACAAGACCTAACATTTCCTTTGTCATTCAGCAACTTAGTCAATATGTATCCTATCCAAGACAAGTCAATTTCAAAGATGTCACTCATATGGATTTCTTAGAAGATATTGGATAACTTAGTGTCAAATCACTTGCCACCCCTTATGATAGTTACCTAAAATTGTCTTGTATCGACTCTCCCAATGAATCACAATATATGAGGCTTATTGAAAAACTTCAATATTTTACCATAAAAAAACCACACATATTCTTTGTTGTTCAACAACTTAGTAAATATACATCTCATCCAAGACAAATATATTTCAAAGATGTCACAAGTGTGGTGCTTTACCTTAAAGCATGCCTTACAAAGGGTCGGTTTTTTCATCATCTTATAATGTTGTTTTATTTGGATTTTCATACTTGCACTAGACTATTATCCTCTTTAATAAAAGATATATTATTTGTTATGTTATGTTTCTTGGATCTTATTTCATATTTTGAAAATCTAAGAAACTAACCATTGCATCTAAATCCAACTCATAATCAGAACATGGAGCACATGCTAGCCACACATGTGAAATATAACAAATCCATTACCTATGAATGAATCTTCGCATTCACTTCATTAAGCCAACATAAGTTATTTGTTTCAACAACTGGTTATATCTTTCTCATAATCCATTTCATGAATGTACTAAACATAAAGGCATGGATGTCATATCATTAGAGAGAGAGAGAGAGGGAGAGAAATTATGCATCTTCTCTTCTTGGAAATGGTATCTTGGTAAGTCTTATGGCCTCTCTTTCACTTTTTATGAGTGGTTGAAGGACCATATCCTCTACCTAGAGTAATAGTGGCCTGAGGGTTTGACACTTCATCCTCGAGAATGTTTGTTTTTGGTAGTTTAGAGGATTTTTTATTTCAGTTACTATTTAAGTGTTGGTTGGAACCAATCTTTTTCCAAAGGCATGGGGTATTGGTTCATTTCTTTTTCTGGCAGGGCATGTTGTTGTACACCTTTTATTTTTGCTATTATATTTTTTCTTCTATTCTTTTTATTATATGTTTGTGAAATAAAGTATCCCTAATGTTGATGCTTGTCACTTTGTATCTTTTGTTTGACACTCAGAAAGATTTCAACCACCAGCCTAATCAATATTTGCTATTGCCATTCAAAATACTTAAGGGAGTATCTCGCCCGCCTCACTAAGGAGACTATCAAGGTCATCCACCCGAACCAATATATGTTTGTAGGAGTCTTCTATAACATATTGTGGGTCACACATTTTAATGAATATCTCACCCAGAGGCCCTCCGCTTCCATGGTTGAAGTAGTGACGCGTGTCGAATTTTACATAAAGGGTGAATAGAGCAACGTGGAGAAAAGGCTAAAGGAGCGAAGGTTTTGAAATCCTGAATCTTCACAACAGCAACACAAAATCCATTATACCTTCATATCAGAGACAAAGCAACCTTCAAGCAGAGTGTGGGGCTTAAGAAGAATTTCACGGCATTTAACACTTATAGTAAAAAGATATGGCATAAAACCCTCTACGCACATGATATTCCTCCTCTGTTGGTCCCTAAGTCATACATTATGGGACTTGAGCACATCAGGTGGTGTAAAAAGGTCAAGTGCCACCACATTAAAGACTATTACTAGCTTAAGAAGGAGATTGAGATCATCATCTAGGAAGGTCACTTAAAGAAGTATGTTCGAGGAAAATCCCATCACTTACTAGGAAGATCTAGATCTCAAGAGTGATACCTCGATGATAGCCTAGATTAAAGAAGGGAAAGGAGCTAAGCAGAGAATATGAAAACAGACTCGTGCATCATACCCTCAACACTATAGCAGGAGGGTTTGTTGGGGCATGGAAACTAGATGTGTTCGCAAGAGATATGCTCCCCAGATAATGGGAGTTAGTCTCAATTTAGGCTCACGCGGACTCTAGAGTCCAAAATCGCCTTCTTAGGGAATGAAGGAGAGAGTATTCATCCCCGTGACAATGATCCCATATTCATAACTATACTGTGTGTGATGATTAGGAAATTAAGCAATTTTTAATTGACCAAGTAAGTTTTGCAGACATTCTCTACTAGGACGCATTTGAGAAACTCTGCCTAGACCTAGACGACCTCAAAGTTTTCCAAGGTTCACTAGTTGGGTTCTCTGGAAAACATGTATAGGTAAAAGGATGTGTCGCCCTAAAAACCGTGTTCTAAATGGAGGAAAGTGTGAAGATGGTCAAGGTGAGATACCTCGTAATAAACACTTATTCCTCATACAATGTGATCATAGGGAGGTTTACTTTCAACCTCTTGGGAATATCCCTATCTATGTTATATATGGGTATGAAGTACCCATTTCGAACAGGCAAATAAGAGTCATCCAAGATGATTAGGAGACCAGCAAGAGATGCTACTAAGACAACTTGAGTTTAAATAAGGCATTTATGATTGTGGCTCACCCTTAACAGCCAAAGGTGTGAGAGACAAACATTATGGATCAGAAGCAGCATCAAAGCCCAGGGAAAAGAAGGTGATCCATCTAGAAAAACCTGCCCCCAATCATGGCGGTACATTATAAGATCTAAAGAGGATGAGCTGGCTGCACTATTCTAGAAGAGTGTGGACTTATTAGGTAAGGAAGTTGCAGGGAACCAGGGGGCATGGTAGCTTTATTTCTTTGTTTTCTTAAATTATTCTATCAGTTTAGTTGATTAAGTTGATATGTCATCTCTGTCGGTTGTATAATTCCTCTAAAGACATGGTTTGCTTGTAATAACAGGACATCACTCTTTTCTATTACGAGGTTAGGAGCTTATATTTCCTCAGTTGTGGGCATCACTCAAGGGACACCACATTAAAGATTGTTACCAACTCAAGAAAGAAAATGAGAGGTTGATCTAGGAGGGACACCTCAAGAAGTATGTCAGTGAAGATTCTTCATGCGAGCCAGAAAAATTTAGTTATCGCGGGCGAGATGACATAGGAAGTCTCAGGCCCGCCAAGGCGAAGGAAGCATCTAAAGGCGAAAAAATCAAATCCGTGCACCATACGCTCAACACCATTGTAAGAGGATTCATTGGGGGAGGGGAGACCAGCTCCGCCAGCAAAAGGTATACTCGCCATATTTTGAATTTCAAAGACCTCTCTAGTGCGGAAGACAATGACGAGCCGAAGACGCCCGAAGAAATAATCACCTTCTCTAAGAAGGAAGCAGCTGACATTCACCCTCACAATGATGACCTGATGGTCCTTACCATTAGGTGTGATGAATGGGAGATCAAGAGAGTCCTTGTAGACCAAGAAAGTTCATCATGCATTCTATATTAGGATGTGTTTGAAAGACTCCACTTCGACTCAGGGGACTTAAAACCCTTCAAGGGGTCACTAGTGGGATTCTCTTGGGGAACAAGTGAAAGGATATGTCACGCTGAAAACCACTTTTGAAGAGCAAGATCAAACCCGATAAATTAAGGTCAGGTACTTGGTTATTGATGCACCCTCTTCTTAGTATGTGATTATAGGGCGACCAATTTTTATTCATTTGAATGCTGCATTGTCCACTTTAAATCTATGTGTGAAGTACCTGCTCCATGGCGGGCAAGTTGGAATCGTCCACATGAATTAGAAGGTAGCCAGGAAGTACTACATGGAGAGCCTTAAGCTAAAAAGGATCTGCATTTTAGGAGTAAACGACAGGAAGACGGTCTTAGGAATAAGGCTGCTAGAAAAATCTTGT
This sequence comes from Lathyrus tuberosus, assembly GCA_022829125.1. NCBI lineage: Eukaryota > Viridiplantae > Streptophyta > Magnoliopsida > Fabales > Fabaceae > Lathyrus > Lathyrus tuberosus. Next base: position 1,127,441 of record JALAZF010000439.1, read on the forward strand.
AAGGGCGAAGAGATTTCTCCTCTAGTCGGTGAAAAGATCGAGGATTGATAGCCTATGGGCAATGCCCGTTACTTTTACCTTTTTATTAGCATTTAACTGTTTTCTTTATTTTTAATATGTGGTTCAATTGATTTTTATAGGCGAGTATCACATCTTTGCCACTTGTAAGGACATATTGTTCTTTCGGCGCACTTTTTTCCCTATGTACCTTATATGGGTCAAGGGTTTTTGATAAGGCCCATCATTTTATTGTTTGGTTGAATTCGGACTTGTTGTTTATTCTTTGTTTACAGTAAACATAAGAGTTTTGGAAAAGAATTGCCCTTAGAGACAGTCCAATGCTGGATCCCTTAAATGGGATCCTTGTCGCCATAAAAGGCAAACATGAAAGCTATATTCCCCAACAGGAATCCTTGCCTCCCTATGAGGCGATCAAAATGTTGGATTCCCTTAAATGAGATCCTTGTCGTCCTATGAGGTGATCAAAATGTTGGATTCTCCTAAATGGAATCTTTGTCATCCTACGAGGAAGTCATGAAAGTTGGATTCTCCAAGTGGAATTCTTGTCACCCTATAAGGCGGTCATGAAAATTGGATTTCCTAAGAGGAATCCTTGTCGCCCTATGAGGCGATCGGAAAGCCGGATTTCCTAAAAGGATTCCTTACCACCCTCAAAGGTGATAAAAAATTTGGATTACTAAAAGGAATCCTTATTTCCCTACGAGGAAATCAAAATATTGGGTCCCTAAAAGGAATCCATCGAAACACGGGATCCTCAAGGAGGACCCCTTCCAAAATGAAGGCAATGTAGTCTTGCCTATGCTACCGACAATCATGGTGAGGCACCGAGGCCTCCTAGCCCTTCCACAAGATACATCAATATACCTTAGAACACGAGTATAAAGATGATGCTAGAATAGACTATCAAAAAGGCCCTAAGCATACAACATACAATTGGGGTAATCTGAGAAGGAGCGAAATTAATGGTCGCTAGGAAATCTACCTCAAAAGAAGTAAAGGGGACCAAACCCTCGGCTCGTAAATAATGGGTATGTTGAGCTAAAAGTAAGGAACATATGGCTCGTGGGAGGTATCCACATTGGCCCTCTCTTTCTCTAAATAAGGTTCCAATATCACATCCTTCTCACTTCCTATACTGGAAAATCTAATGTCATTGAAACTATTGTTCATATCTGCATTAGAGTGCAATAACGCAATATCTTGAACATGAATTCGTTTGGTTTTCATACTCATTTTTATCTTGGGCAGGAAAGCATGAATTGCAATGCTTTTACCCTAGAAAAAATAGTGGATTCCTCACCTTCCCTCATTAGACCAACATATTCTCCAGAAAGGTGAAAGGGGGGAAAAATAACAGTGAAGGGTTTTTCCGAGACAATAAATCAATCCCATGCGAAAACACACTAGCGAAAACCATATATCCATCTAATAAGGTGATTACCACAAGAAGTGGAAAATACTTTACATCTGGAAGATGCATATAAATAAAAAAAGCTAGAGTGGTTTTTCCAAGAATGCCATCATGAGTGGCATTAAATATTACATGTTTCTTCCCTCTAAAGCACTCAAGCTCTTATGATTGATTGACATGTTGACGTCTCAAAGTTCAATCAAGATAAAACTTGATACATCTCACTATCGTCTAGCTACCGAGAAAATACCTAACTAGAAGCATATAGACTTTCCCCACATTGAATGGGTTTCCTTCAATTTAGGGACTCTCCCCACATTGAAAGGGTCGCCTTCAACTTAGGGATTTTCCTCAAGCAGAAGGACTCGCCCCATAGTGAAAAGGTCGCCCCTGGATGAAGGACCCGCCTCTCAATTGAAAGAAGCCTTAAAAACACTTTTCCCTTTATAAGCTTGCGTGCATGAGGGACAATGTAGTGTTATATTCGTGAGAGTTACAAAATAGGGGCGACTTCGAGGTCCCTTCCCAAAGGGATGTCGCCCACTCGACACCATCACATAGCATAAGGGTTTTCCCTTGGGACATATGATGTGTATAGTTTTGTTATCTCCCAGAAATCACGTGAGAATGATTCATACCACAACTCCCTAGAAAATAGGTACACAATAGTTTCCCATAGTCACGAGGGAGAGATTACAACCTCTAAGGGTTTCCTAAACCCTAGGCTCAAATGCCTCTATAAGTACTTCTCCCTAATGGGAGAAAGGATAGATCATAACTTATTCACAACACCCAGAAGTAATACAGGGCTTCTCGCCGATGTGGGAAAGTCGTTACCACCATAAATCGTTATCACCCTACTAAGGCCTATGAGTACCCCTGCCCTTGTTAGGGTAACATGCACACCTGCACTTTTTTATCAATGTAGAAGCTTTTATATGTGCAGCACAAAAATGAGTTTAAAATGGTGTATGATTCAAGTCATAAGCAAGAGATATGATTTGAGTTAGAATATTAAGTGGTTTAAATCAAGAGCGGTGAACATATGAGAATCCATTTGTGTGACTCGAGTCATGAATTTTGGTGATTCGAATCAGAGTTCCATAAGCAAAACAACAAAAATTCAGTTCAATGTGATTCTAATAAGACTGTACTGTGATTTGAATCAAAGTGATTTGATTCGAATCATGAAAACATGAAAAGGCTTCCTGAGTTTCATTTAAGTCATATTCAAGTCATGTGAATAGTGTGATTCCAATCACACTACCAAAATCTCATTTTTGCAAAATTTCAAGTGATTTTTTAGATTATAAAATTGTCATGACTTGAACAAATCTCAAATATAATTCTTGATCCTAAAACTCAATTGATTAACTTGAAGCATATTGATTAAAATATAACCAGACAATTTGATTTAGGCATACTTAAAAAGGATTTAAAAATCAACTCTGAGATGCACAATCAGCGAGGAGACTTAATAGTTATTTAAACAAAACCAGAAGCTTAAAAGACAAGCAATCAAAATAGTTAACCCATGAGGCAGAGACATGTAACATGAAACTTCAGGATCCTTTCCACCTAAGTGGTAATGAATTATGTTAAAGACTTAATGATGCATTCTTGCCACCAATGAGGTTCTTGAATGTTGGAACTTCAATGAAGTGTCCTTGCCACCAATGAGGTTATCTCAAGTGATAACTTAGACGAAGTATCCTTCTCACCTGGATGGCGGTTAAACGTGGAATCATCAACGGAGAATTCTGGTCTCCCTTGAAGGCCATTGAATAATAAGCCCTGAATGAAGAAATTTTACTAACCTCCTTTAAGAGGACTTGGCCGCCTTCAAGGTCTCTCGAGTAATGTGCATTGATAAAATAAACAAGCAGACAAGAAATATAAGCAAATCTCCCAAGGGTGAAAAACATTGTATGAATAAAGTCCCGGAGGGAGAGGATTACAAAGACCCAAAGGGAAAAATAGATTTCAGTATGAGATCATCTGCAGCCCGCCAACATGGCTATTGGGATCATCTGACTACGTCTCTCCACAAGCAACCTTTTGCCGAGTGTGAATGACTTTCTTTTTCTTAGCGGCCAATGGCTCCATATGTCCTGGAAATAGAAAAAGAGAGTGTTAGTGTCATACCCCAAATTTGTCCTACCTGTGTATCTTTCATCTGTACATCCACCCACTAACTATCATTCAGAAAAATCCAAAAAAATCTGTTGTCTTCAACTTCATCCCTCTTTTATTTTTTATCCATTATCCATTTTTATGTCCATATCTATTTTTTCAATTACCCAATTCCATTATCCAATTTCCTTATTTAGATATCCATTTTGTTATCCGTATATCCATATTCCATTTTCCACTTTCATTTCATATTTAACATTTGTTCATAGTCCAATTTTATTATTAATTTCATAAACCATTCTTTCTGCATTCATATTTTTTTTAACCCATTTTTCTTTATCAAAATTCATCAAAGCCCAATTCCAAAAATCTCACTCAAAAGAAAATACTACACAAAATATATAAAGCCCATCATTTATTTTCTCATCATTATTTTATAAAGTATATATCCATACAACTTAACAAAATTTCAAACAAAATAAAGGAATAAATATTTCTTCTTTTCATGTGTGCCAATTACAATACGGACCACCACATTTTCATGAGGCCCCACGCATACTTCTTTTCCATCCAGCCAACACTCCAAAATCGTACTATCCCTCACGTTACACACCACACATTTGACCAACTTGCAATCACAAATTGCCAAAACAGTGACGATGTTTTACACAAAAAACTCAACCTGCTCTAAGCTGTGAGCCCTGCTGCGTTCCTGCGACAACAACAACACATGTGCATCCAAACAAAACCCCTGCTCCAACTGCAACCTAAAGCTCCAAGCACTGCACATACTACAGAAGGGGAGATAATGACACGACGAACGGACCCTGCAACATCAAACCAGAGCTGATGCAAATTAAAGGGATGGATGATGATGAAGAGTTTTTGTCTGATTTTAAATGAAAAAGAGAAGGGGAAGCCATCAGAAAAATATATAAGGACAGCAAGAATAAAAGAGAGGGGGCCGGGAATATCAAAAAAGAAATCACTCAGAAAGATTCACAAAAACTTCATACCTCTGTTATCAATCTTCAGTTCCTTGCCTTCATCACTCCATTCCCGTTTCACCCTTTTCCTCCTTTCAACAGCACAACTCCTTGCTCCCACTCCCTCCGTCAGATTCGTAACTGCACCATCCTTCGGTGTTGACTCACCATCACCTTGTTATAACCATTATCATTACCACTCTTCTTGAGACCTTCCATCAACATACACCAATAACCTGGCCTCTGCGCACCACACATTAACCACCTTTGCCTTCTTCATCCTTCGCCCTCCTAAACCGAAACCCACTTTATTCTATCCACAAAACCTTTAACCTTCAATCGAACAACAACAACATTTCCCGAAAACCCAACAGAGATCAACCAAACAACCATTTCAAACCCTTTCAAATCGAAACAGAACCCAAAAACTCTGAAACAGAGGGAGACGAAGATAGAATGAGATCGAGAAGAGAATGTTGAACCATAAAACCTCCCTCGGTCTGCGTTTCAATCCCCACCCAACCTTCAAATAATTCCCAAACTGAACCATTCTTCACTTCCATTCTCTCACACCGTTGTCGCTGTCAAAACCGTGCCGTCACGAAAACCCGTTCACCACCATCAACAACGAACCGCAACCCCTTTTATCATTCCTCATCAAAACCTTCATCAACCGATTCTTCAACTAACCACAATATCAAACCTTAATCACCCATCTTCAACCCACTTCAACCATACAAACCGATACAAACCCAGAGACGAAAGGAAAAAGAAGAATAGAAGAGAGATCCAAACCCATAACCAGAAGAATCCGAGAGGAGAAGGAGACTTTGAAACGAAAAGGGGGATTTGTGAAACCCAAACCTGAATCAAGAAGAAACAACGAACGGAGAAGAGAGATTGCAGATAGAAGGGTTGGTTGATTCGTTGGTGACTACAACACATTTCGTTTTTATTTTTCTTCTTTATATATTTATTTTCATTATTTGTAAAGTGGTAGCTATTTGTTTCCATGGCCTTGTGTTAATTTGACTAAGTTGGTTTTGATGACTTGGAGCATTGGGGTTATGGGTTTTGACCCATTTGTTATTTACCACACCACCCTTTGTTTTTTATGGCAATGTCGTTGTGTGTTGAGGTGATAGGCCTGGGAGCCCACGTGATCCTCCTTTGGTCCATATTCACACCCCCATCTTCATTTTTTAGCGTCCCCTCCCTGTTTTAATCTTTAATATTTTTTTTTATATACATTATTCTTTAGCTTCTCTTTTTTCTTTAATAAGTCTTTTTTCATTATATTTTAATCTTGGTTTAATCTTTCCTTTATGCCCATAGTTAATTCATTAGCCTAATGATTAATCTCATTGTTATTTCAATTTTATTTTATTTTTGGGCCAATGATATCAAAAGCATCATGATTTATTGATTTATTTCAAATAGATCGAAATCTTGATTAATATGAGGCCTACAATTTATTTATATTTATTTTCGATTTTTTGTTCATAATGTTATTTTTTATTCATTTATTGGGTCAATGAAAACCAAAATATCGATTGATTTATCGATTTCTCGATTAAATCTCGATAAAGGTGAGACCTTTATTCTTTTTCCTATTTATTTCGATTTTATTTCATGTTTATTTCATTTTTATTCATATTGGGTCAATGAAAACCAAAATATCGATCGATTTATCGATTTCTCGATTAAATCTCGGTAAAGGTGAGACCTTTATGCTTTGTATTCGTATTTTCGATTTAATTTAATTGTCACTTTATATTTCTTTTATTCACTTTTGGTCAATGAAAGTCAAAAGTCGTCGATTATCAATTTATCGATTAAATCACGATAAAGACGAGGCCAATTATATTTTATGTCAATACTATCTCTTGTCCATTTTATCTCGATTATATTATTGTTTACATTCTTATTCATATCCATATCATATTCGCATTCATGTTTATCTAATCATTTTATTTGTTCAAATGTTTAATTCTCGATTAAAATACTTAACAAATCGTTTTCTTAATTAAATCGCGAAAGAATTGAATTCTTGAGGTCTAGCACCTCTTGGGTTCTTGAGTGACCATCATTGGGGCGCACGCCTTAGGTGGTGATCACTCGACCTTTCGCTCCTAAAACACTTGCCTTAACTATTTGGACAAAGAAATGCCATTGGAGTCTAGCATTCCATATGGTACTTTCATTGTTCATCAAACAATATTTCGTAAATCAATCGAATGAAAAAGGTGTCATTGGAATCTATCATTCCAATAATGCCCCGATTAATTGGTTGCGAGGCCGACGTCTCGATTATCGAATAGTCGTCATTCTCCCTAAAACACCTAACAAACCAAATCATTTTCAAACCAATTCTCGATTCGTCGTCGAGCCACTCTTCAAAACATTCTCGTAAGTCGAGTGCCTTTTCCCTCGTCGTCAAATGCACACTTGCACATCTCGAGGTTTCGTTGCTAGGAGCACCCCTAGGGACTAGTATCGAACCTCATCTTTTTTCCTAACCTATCATATTCGATCTTTTTCAAACCGTTTTCTTAATCAACTAACGAAAGAAGGAGATTCTTGGAATCTAGCATTCCTTGGGTCTTCGAATGAATGGCTCTTGAGGCAAGCCCTTAGGTTGTTATTCATTCACTCTTTCGTCTTAAAACACTTAATCCCTATCAAACATTTTCGTAATCAACTCACGAAGCAACTGAGTTCTTGGAGTCTAGCATTCCTTGAATTCTTGAGTGAATTCTCTTGAGGCACGCCCCTTGGGTTGCATGCCATTCAATCTTTCGCCTCCTAAAATTCAAACCCTAACCCTTCTTTTCGTGGGCGTACCACGAACTACGACTGCTCTGATTCTTTATTCTCGTCCGAGCAAAGATACGTAGGCACAAGATTGCGATGATCTTGGCGAGCACACTGCCATCTTTTTCCGTCAAACCCCGTGGTCAAACTACGATTGCTCTGATTTCTCATTCTCGTCTGAATGAGCATACGTAGGCCCGAGGTCGCGATGATCTTGCCGAGCACCCTACCCTAAAACCACCACATTTCCCTTAGTAATCGAAACCATTTACTTTACCTTTTCGCATATACCATTGAGAAGAAAACAAACAAGCTTAGATAACATTCCTCACAAATCGAACTAAGAGGTTCCCGTTGAGTACAACGGACGTGAGGGGTGCTAATACCTTCCCCTCACGTAACCGACTCCCGAACCCAGAATGTGGTTGCGACGACCACGTTCTTATCTCCCTCCTTAAAGGTTTTCTCGATATTTTCCTTTCCCTATTTTTGGGATAAATAAAGTTCGGTGGCGACTCTGTCGAACCGTTTTCCGCGCCTTTCGCGCGAGGGTCGTGTCTTCGATGAATTTTCGAGGTGCGACAGATGGCGACTCTGCTGGGGACATTTGTTCCATGCAAGAGAGAGTCAAGCCTATCTTAGAGCGATTTGTGAGGAGCGTTATCTTTGTTTGTTTTTTTTTTCTTCTCGTTTACGTATTTGTTCTCTTATTGCTTTCACCTATTGTTCTTGGCTGTTGGATCTTGGGATGATAGCATGAGTAAAGCTCTACACCCGAGCTTTGGTAAAAGCAAAGAGAACACATAGTTTAGAATTGGATGTCGAGTAGTGTTAGTCCCCAAGGACTCGCTCCTTGTGTGCCTAGCATGAAAGCTCCCCTAGAGTAGACCTTTTCGTAGATCCTGTTGTAACACAGCTAGCCTGTCGCACAACTTGATTCATGAAGGGTCCGTGACTCTATGAACTACTATTAGAACCAAGTTCTATATTGGTGGTCGTGTAGTGTTAGTCTCCAAGGATTCTCTCCTTGTGCGCCTAGCATGAGGACCCCGCTCAGGGGAGACCTTGTCGTCATTATCGTCGTAATGCAGCTAGCCTGTTGCGTGACGTTGATGCGATTTGTGTCCGTAATCCTGGGAACCTTATCCATCAACGTAGAAACTATCCCGTGAGTGGGTTTGTGGGTAAAGAACCTAGAACTTTCCTCATAGAGCCTACCTATAGGGTTTCTTTGATCAGAGACTTTGGTTATTTACCCGTGAATAGCCAACCTTAGAAATGTTTTAACCTGTGATCTGCGATCCTGGATCTTGCATCTTGCATTGTATCTCATGTCATTGTATTGAATTGCATCTGTTACGCATCTTGCATTGCATTTTCAACCTCAGATTCTCACTTCAACTTCCTTCCTTCTCCAGTAAATCAAGCTGATTCCTCGACACCAGTACGCAACTCGAGCCAACACAAGAAGAACGATGGAGCAGATTCAACAAGAGCAAGCTGCCTTCAGAGAAGAAATAGATTCTATGAAGGGAAAGATTGATTAGATTCTTGAAGCCATCATGGAGGCCAGAAGAGAAGAAGAACTGTGTGAAGCCGCTACTGCCAACAATAATGCACAGGTTCAAGGGTCACCCTCAAGGCTCTCAGATCCTGTTCCCAACCCCATCACTTATGGGATACCAATGAACTTCACTCCTGCCGCTGAAGGAGCCACCACTCAACCACTTCCAACCCCTGGAGTTACTGTTGGAGCTACTCCGCAAGCCCAACCTGTTGTCACTTAGATTCCTATTCCTCATGCTGAAGAAAACCTGGCAGATCAGTATGATGAGGTACAGAATTACCATGCTGCTATCCCAATTGTCAATCCTACTGCTGCTCAAGATTCTGAAGCCATCAAAATATGTCGCGATCTAGCTTAAAAACTCTGAGTCATGGAGGGGCGCAACTCAAAGTCTCTGAACGCTCTGGAAACGTGCTTGGTGACAGATGTTGTCATTCCTCCCAAGTTCAAGGTACAGGAATTCCCGAAGTACAAAGGCCTCACTTGTCCCCACATGCATCTAAGGATGTACTGCCGCAAGATGGCTGCCCATGCCAAAGATGAAAAGCTGATGATTCATTGCTTCCAAGACAGCTTGTCTGAGGCATCACTCGAATGGTATATGCAGTTGGAGCGTAGCAATGTGCGCACTTGGGATGATTTAGTCGATGCATTTGTCAAGCAATACAAGTACAACACTGACCTTGCTCCGAACCGTACTCAACTTCAGAGTATGGCTCAAAAGGACAACGAATCCTTTAAGGAGTACGCGCAATGCTAGAGAGAGCTAGTTGCAAGGGTGCATCCACCTCTATTTGACCGAGAACTTTGCAAGGCCAATACTATGAGAAGTTGATTGGTAATGTTTCTGCCGGATTCTCTGATTTGGTGATTGTCGGTGAGAGAATCGAAGAGGGTCTGAAGAGCGGAAAGATCCAAGGAGGTTCTAGCAGCCAGTCTCAAGCCAAGAAACCTTTCAACAATGGATTCAAAAAGAAAGAGGAACAACTGCTGTCTATGCTCAGAAGGGGCAAGCTCCACAAGCTCCAGCTCCAATGCCTTATCAAATGCCATACTTCCAGTATTCGTATGTTGCTGCTGCGCAATATGCTCTGATGCCTTATCAGCCAACTGTTCAAGCTGTTCAAGCTCCAATTACTCAACAACAGGCTCCTCAGCAACAGTCATATAATCAGCAAGGGTCTCAGTATCCTCGTTAACATCAACAACAAAGAGCTGCTCAACAACGTCAGCCTAATCAACAAAGGACAAGGAGGCCAGATAGAGACTTTGATCGTCTGCCAATGACATATGCTCAGATCTTTGGTCAATTGATGGAGAAGAAGGCAATCGCTCTAAGGGACCTAGCTCCTCCAACTGTCATTCCCCCAGATTATGATGTTAATGCTCATTGCGAGTTTCATAAGGGTGCTCCAGGGCATACAATCGAGAACTGCAGAGCTTTCAAACACAAGGTTCAAGACATGATCGACTCAAAGTATCTCACGTTCAATGGGAGGGCTCCAAACGTCATCAACAACCCTATGTCGCCGCCACGCTAGTGCCAGCATCTAGTCAAGTCAAGTCAAGTTCAAGTTTCCCCGAAGAAGGCAGTCATGTTGCCATCCCATCATTTGCATTCTTGTATTTTTGTCTTTGTATGTTTAAGTATTGTATGCTTTAAACATTGTCGTTTGTATTTGGTTTTCTTAATGTATTGACAATGCATGTTTTGAATCAGTTATGTCGTATTCACTCATTTTTTCCATCTATTGCAAATCACCGACATACTTATCCACTTCACTTTCTATATCAAACTGTTGTTAGCAATAATTGGAGGGAGGATGATGAAAATGAAATACCCATAATTGCAAACTGTATGCTTTCGGATAGAATCCCGCCAATGATGTACATGCATTGTTTCAATTCCCCAAACACTGGAGAGACAAGGAGTTAATCCCTAGTAAACCACTTCGAGCCTAGAAGTAGTAGTTTCCTTCGGATCTATAAACCCTTACACTCAACCTAGGGCAGGGTAGTGTTCAGTTAATCCAACTACGCACCAAAATCGCAAAGCAAAATCCAAAAGACATGACGGTTGTTCATCAATAGACATGACTTGGCAGTCACAATCATCCAACAAAACCAAAAACAAAAAGATCAAAAGTCTGCTAAGTCAAGCACCTTAAAGGAGACTTAGGCAAAAATCAAGACTACCCTGATGGACTCGACAAGCAAAATCAATCCATGCAAAAGATAGGGATCAAAAACAAAATCAAAAGAGGCCCACGAATCCTCAACCAAAAACAAAATAAGTTTCAGTGACCACCAAATCAAAATCAATGGGCCACTGACATCCATCAAAAACAAAATAAAAGTGACTGCCATTTCAAGCATACCTTGAACCGCCAACCCTTTTGGAATACAAACGTGTGTAAAATTAACTGAACGTAGGACTGGAGTTCATCACGAAGAAGGGGTGGGTACAAATTATACTTTGAGCCTATTACCCTTTGTTTCATAAACCGTAAACCAGGCCACGTTACAACCCTCGAAAGACCTAATTGAGGCGAAGTTTATTCTGAAAGCGTACTATTGCAAGGTTACGTAAACTGACTCCCCATATTTGCTAATCTTCAGCATTGGTGTCATTTTCCTTGCTATATCTTTCACACCAACAAAATCAGCACAACGTTTGGGCTAACGGTCCATTCTTTTCACTATCACGACACTCCTATAAACAAATCTTTTTCAAAGCTTGCATGAGCATTGTATTAAGATTACCATTTGTGAATGTGCAATTTTAACTGCAAATCAGTGCTAGACATTCAAGACAACTCTAACAAGGGGCAATCGAAGAAGAACTTGAACTTTCAGTGGTGCCGACCCGAATCAAGACTCCCTCAACAGCTCAGTCTGGGGAAAACCCTTCAACGGCTTAATCAGGGGCAAGCCACCTCAAAGCACATCAAGGTTCATCTTCCAAAGATCAAGTCGTTTTCAGAACTGGTTAATCAGGGGCAGACCACTACCATGTTCAGACTGGGGCAAGACCCATCGTAGAAGGCATATCCTCTCTGTATCTTTTCAAGCCATCCTGACCATCAAGCACAAAGTCGTGGTTCCCTCAGAACAAACACCATAAATTATCAACAAGCAATCAAGCTTAAAGCTTCAAGAGCATCTTCGTTTGCTTCAATCATGGCGTCTTCAATGAACTGAGTGTCGAGGAAATCAATCCCTCCCACCGCCCAAAAGTCCAATCCGCATTGGCAGCTACCCAAAAGTCCACCATGCTGGCACCCTCTCCAAAGTTTTCCAATCACCCGTTTGCAATCATACGCATCATACGCATCGCATTCATCATCATAAGCATCATCTGCATACAAAAATTAAATCATACTTCCCCAGCACTTGCATCTCCGCGCGTCAGCATTTGCATTGCACATCATTACAAAATCAAGCATTCGAACATACGCATAGTCAAGATCCAGGATCAATCTCAAGCTCAAGACAATCTTAAGCCCACCCAGGTGCATCTCCATCAGTTCATGGGCGTTCCTCATGAAGTTCCTCAACCTTTTGTTGATAAAGTTGTCACCCTCAGCTTAATTAATAAACATTCCTCCGAGTCAGTGGGTGTTCCTCATTTAATCTTTTCTTCAGGTCGAACTACGACTGCCTTGATTCTTTATTCTCGTCTGAGTAAAGATATGTAAGCACAAGATTGCGTAGATCTTGACGGGTTACCTTCTCCATTTTTCACTATCTCCCTTTCCTTTTCGTGGGCTCTCCTAATTGATTTCTTTACTTCAACCTTTGTGTGTGTGCCCTATTATCCTTTTGGTAATAGCAGGTTGTGTTGTGTGCCCTATTATCTCGTCGATAATAGCAGGCTGTGTTGTATGCCCTATTATCTCGTCGATAATAGCAGGTTGTGTTGTGTGCCCTATTATCTCGTCGATAATAGCAGGCTGTGTTGTGTGCCCTATTATCTCGTCGATAATAGCAGGCTGTGTTGTATGCCCTATTATCTGTTTGGTAATAGCAGGTTGTGTTGTGTGCTATACTATCCTTTTGGTAGTAGCAGGCTGTGTGTGTGCCCTATTATCTCGTCGGTAATAGCAGGCGTTGCGTGTGTGCCCTATTATCCTTTTGGTAATAGCAGGCTGTGTTGTGTGCCATACTATCCTTTTGGTAGTAGCAGGCTGTGTGTGTGCCCTATTATCTCGTCGGTAATAGCAGGCGTTGCGTGTGTGCCCTATTATCCTTTTGGTAATAGCAGGCTGTGTTGTGTGCCATACTATCCTTTTGGTAGTAGCAGGTTGTGTGTGTGCCCTATTATCTCGTCGGTAATAGCAGGCTGTGTGTGTGTGCCCTATTATCTCGTCGGTAATAGCAGGCTGTGTTGTGTGCCCCATTATCTCGTCGATAATAGCAGGCTGTGTTGTGTGACATACTATCCTTTTGGTAGTAGCAGGTTGTGTTGTGTGCCATACTATCCTTTTGGTAGTAGCAGGCTGTGTTGTGTGCCCTATTATCCGTTTGGTAATAGTAGGCTGTGTTGTATGCCATACTATCCTTTTGGCAGTATCAGGTTGTGTTATGTGCCATACTATCCTTTTGGTAGTAGCAGGCTGTGTTGTGTGCCCTATTATCCGTTTGGTAATAGCAGGCTGTGTTGTGTGCCATACTATCCTTTTGGTAGTATCAGGCTGTGTGTGTGTGTCCTATTATCTCGTCGGTAATAGCAGGCGTTACGTGTGTGCCCTATTATCCTTTTGGTAATAGCAGGTTGTGTTGTGTGCCATACTATCCTTTTGGTAGTAGCAGGCTGTGTGTGTGCCCTATTATCTCGTCGGTAATAGCAGGTTGTGTGTGTGCGCCCTATTATCTCGTCGGTAATAGCAGGCTGTGTTGTGTGCCCCATTATCTCGTCGATAATAGCAGACTGTGTTGTGTGCCATACTATCCTTTTGGTAGTAGCAGGCTGTGTGTGTGTGCCCTATTATCTCGTCGGTAATAGCAGGTTATGTGTGTGTGCCCTATTATCTCGTCGGTAATAGCAGGCTGTGTGTGTGCCCTATTATCTAGTCGGTAATAGCAGGCGTTGCGTGTGTGCCCTATTATCTCGTCGGTAATAGCAGGCTTTGACCTCATTTTTCATCCTTTTGGTGGATGGGTCTCTGTGTGTGTGTGCCCTATTATCTCATCGGTAATAGCAGGCTTTGACCTCATTTTCATCCTTTTGGTGGAAGGGTTTGTGTGTGTGTGTGCCCTATTATCTCGTCGGTAATAGCAGGCTTTGACCTCATTTTTCATCCTTTTGGTGGAAGGGTCTCTGTGTGTGTGTGCCCTATTATCTCGTCGGTAATAGCAGGCTTTGACCTCATTTTCATCCTTGTGGTGGAAGGGTCTGTGTGTGTGTGTTCACTATCATCCTTTTGGTGATAGGTCTGTCGTCCTTTTGGTGTCTGATTTCCTGTATTTCAACTTTCCTATCACTTTTCCTTCTCTCGGACAAATTTGTGGTCTTTTTATATCTAATTGACTTATACCGCCGTAAGACTGAACGTCGTAGCAGTTCATCTTACTGGATTTAAGCCATTTAGATAGGGGCATCTGTCATACCCCAAATTTGTCCTACCTGTGTATCTTTCATCTGTACATCCACCCACTAACTATCATTCAGAAAAATCCAAAAAAAATCTGTTGTCTTCAACTTCATCCCTCTTTTATTTTTTATCCATTATCCATTTTTATGTCCATATCTAATTTTTCAATTACCCAATTCCATTATCCAATTTCCTTATTTAGATATCCATTTTGTTATCCGTATATCCATATTCCATTTTCCACTTTCATTTCATATTTAACATTTGTTCATAGTCCAATTTTATTATTAATTTCATAAACCATTCTTTCTACATTCATATTTTTTTTAACCCATTTTTCTTTATCAAAATTCATCAAAGCCCAATTCCAAAAATCTCACTCAAAAGAAAATACTACACAAAATATATAAAGCCCATCATTTATTTTCTCATCATTATTTTATAAAGTATATATCCATACAACTTAACAAAATTTCAAACAAAATTAAGGAATAAATATTTCATCTTTTCATGTGTGCCAATTACAATACGGACCACCACATTTTCATGAGGCCCCACGCATACTTCTTTTCCATCCAGCCAACACTCCAAAACCGTAATATCCCTCACGTTACACACCACACGTTTGGCCAACTTGCAATCACAAATTGCCAAAACAGTGACGACGTTTTACACAAAAAAAACTCAACCTGCTCTAAGCTGTGAGCCCTGCTGCGTTCCTGCGACAACAACAACACATGTGCATCCAAACAAAACCCCTGCTCCAACTGCAACCTAAAGCTCCAAGCACTGCACATACTACAGCAGAGGAGATAATGACACGACGAACGAACCCTGCAACATCAAACCAGAGCTGATGCAAATGAAAGGGACGGATGATGATGAAGAGTTTTTGTCTGATTTTAAATGAAAAAGAGAAGGGGAAGCCATCAGAAAAATATATAAGGACAGCAAGAATAAAAGAGAGGGGGCTGGGAATATAGAAAAAGAAATCACTCAGAAAGATTCACAAAAACTTCATACCTCTGTTATCAATCTCCGGTTCCTTGCCTTCATCACTCCATTCCCGTTTCACCTTTTTCCTCCTTTCAACAGCACAACTCCTTGCTCCCACTCCCTCCGTCAGATTCGTAACTGCACCATCCTTCGGTGTTGACTCACCATCACCTTGTTATAACCATTATCATTACCACTCTACTTGAGACCTTCCATCAACACACACCAATAACCTGGCCTCTGCGCACCACACATTAACCACCTTTGCCTTCTTCATCCTTCACCCTCCTAAACCGAAACCCACTTTATTCTATCCACAAAACCTTTAACCTTCAATCGAACAACAACAACATTTCCCAAAAACCCAACAGAGATCAACAAAACAACCATTTCAAACCCTTTAAAATCGAAACAGAACCCAAAAACTCTGAAACAGAGGGAGACGAAGATAGAATGAGATCGAGAAGAGAATGTTGAACCATAAAACCTCCCTCGGTCCGCATTTCAATCCCCACCCAACCTTCAAATAATTCCCAAACTGAACCATTCTTCACTTCCATTCTCTCACACCGTTGTCGCTGTCAAAACCGTGCCGTCACGAAAACCCGTTCACCACCATCAACAACGAACCGCAACCCCTTTTATCATTCCTCATCAAAACCTTCATCAACCGATTCTTCAACTAACCACAATATCAAACCTTAATCACCCATCTTCAACCCACTTCAACCATACAAACCGATACAAACCCAGAGACTAAAGGAAAAAGAAGAATAGAAGAGAGATCCAAACCCATTACTAGAAGAATCCGAGAGGAGAAGGAGACTTTGAAACGAAAAGGGGGATTTGTGAAACCCAAACCTGAATCAAGAAGAAACAACGAACGGAGAAGAGAGATTGCAGATAGAAGGGTTGGTTGATTCGTTGGTGACTACAACACATTTCGTTTTTATTTTTCTTCTTTATATATTTATTTTCATTATTTGTAAAGTGGTAGCTATTTGTTTCCATGGCCTTGTGTTAATTTGACTAAGTTGGTTTTGATGACTTGGACCATTGGGGTTATGGGTTTTGGCCCATTTGTTATTTACCACACCACCCTTTGTTTTTTATGGCAATGTCGTTGTGTGTTGAGGTGATGGGCCTGGGAGCCCACGTGATTCTCCTTTGGCCATATTCACACGCCCATCTTCATTTTTCAGCGTCCCCTCCCTGTTTTAATTTTTAATTTTTTTTTATATACATTATTCTTTAGCTTCTCTTTTTCCTTTAATAAGTCTTTTTTCATTATATTTTAATCTTGGTTTAATCTTTCCTTTATGCCCATAGTTAATTCATTAGCCTAATGATTTATCTCATTGTTATTTCAATTTTATTTTATTTTTGAGCCAATGATATCAAAAGCATCATGATTTATTGATTTATTTCAAATAGATCAAAATCTTGATTAATATGAGGCCTACAATTTATTTATATTTATTTTTGATTTTTTGTTCATAATGTTATTTTTTATTCATTTATTGGGTCAATGAAAACCAAAATATTGATTGATTTATCGATTTCTCGATTAAATCTCGATAAAGGTGAGACCTTTATTCTTTTTCCTATTTATTTCGATTTTATTTCATGTTTATTTCATTTTTATTCATATTGGGTCAATGAAAACCAAAATATCGATCGATTTATCGATTTCTCGATTAAATCTCGGTAAAGGTGAGACCTTTATGCTTTGTATTCGTATTTTCGATTTAATTTAATTGTCACTTTATATTTATTTTATTCACTTTTGGTCAATGAAAGTCAAAAGTCGTCGATTATCAATTTATCGATTAAATCGCGATTAAGACGAGGCCAATTTTATTTTATGTCAATACTATCTCTTGTCCATTTTATCTCAATTATATTATTGTTTACATTCTTATTCATATCCATATCATATTCGCATTCATGTTTATCTAATCGTTTTATTTGTTCAAATGCTTAATTCCCGATTAAAATACTTAACAAATCGTTTTCTTAATTAAATCGCGAAAGAATTGAATTCTTGAGGTCTAGCACCTCTTGGGTTCTTGAGTGACCATCATTGGGGCGCACGCCTTAGGTGGTGATCACTCGACCTTTCGCTCCTAAAACACTTGCCTTAACTATTTGGACAAAGAAATGCCATTGGAGTCTAGCATTCCATATGGTACTTTCATTGTTCATCAAACAATATTTCGTAAATCAATCGAATGAAAAAGGTGTCGTTGGAATCTAGCATTCCAATAATGCCCCGATTAATTGGTTGCGAGGCCGACGTCTCGTTTATCGAATAGTCGTCATTCTCCCTAAAACACCTAATAAACCAAATCATTTTCAAACTAATTCTCGATTCATCGTCGAGCCACTCTTCAAAACATTCTCGTAAGTCGAGTGCCTTTTGCCTCGTCGTCAAATGCACACTTGCACATCTCGAGGTTTCGTTGCTAGGAGCACCCCTAGGGACTAGTATCAAACCTCACCTCTTTTCCTAACCTATCAAATTCGATCTTTTTCAAACCATTTTCTTAATCAACTAACGAAAGAAGGAGATTCTTGGAATCTAGCATTCCTTGGGCCTTCGAATGAATGGCCAGTAAGGCAAGCCCTTAGGTTGTTATTCATTCACTCTTTCGTCTTAAAACACTTAATCCCTATCAAACATTTTCGTAATCAACTCACGAAGCAACTGAGTTCTTGGAGTCTAGTATTCCTTGGATTCTTGAGTGAATGCTCTCGAGGTACGCCCCTTGGGTTGCATGTCATTCAATCTTTCGCCTCCTAAAATACAAACCCTAACCCTTCCTTTCGTGGGCGTACCACGAACTACGACTGCTCTGATTCTTTATTCTCGTCCGAGCAAAGATACGTAGGCACAAGATTGCGATGATCATGGCGAGCACACTACCATCTTTTTCCGTCAAACCCCGTGGTCGAACTACGATTGCTCTAATTTCTCATTCTTGTCCGAATGAGCATACGTAGGCCCGAGGTCGCGATGATCTTGCCGAGCACCCTACCCTAAAACCACCCCATTTCCCTTAGTAATCGAAACCATTTACTTTACCTTTTCGCATATACCATTGAGAAGAAAACAAACAAGCTTAGATAACATTCCTCACAAATCGAACGAAGAGGTTCCCGTTGAGTACAACGAACGTGAGGGGTGTTAATACCTTCCCTTCACGTAACCGACTCCCGAACCCAGAATGTGGTTGCGACGACCACGTTCTTATCTCCCTCCTTAAAGGATTTCTCGATATTTTCCTTTCCCTATTTTTGGGATAAATAAAGTTCGATGGCGACTCTGTCGAACCGTTTTCCGCGCCTTTCGCGCGAGGGTCGTGTCTTCGATGAATTTTTGAGGTGCGACAGTTAGTCAAAGATAATATAAATATTATGGAAACCTTAAGCAATTTCTATACTTACGTAAGTATTCACCAATATTTTTTTCGTCGTATTCCCTCTTATCAAATTCTACCATCATCTTGGAACTCATTATTCGAAACATGTCCAAGATATACAAACTTCCTTCTCTGTAGCAGTGAGGAAATCATAGTTATTCCCATTTATTGTAACTAGATCCTCTGTCTAGTAGAAAGGGAATCATTCATCATCTTCCTCATCATACATCACCATAGAGCAATCATAGTTTATCTTCACTTTCACGAACATGTACTTCAAATTCTTGTAGTGGTTCGATTCAGGGGTGAAAAAAACCTTGTGGGGGAGAGCGCACATGGTGATCCAACCACCCTTGGTGCCAATTTTCATACCACAAAAGGAGAAAAAAATCATGGTATAGCAAACTCCAAGATCCTACACATACCTTATAACACCCCATTGAACGCCCATCCATTGGGCCATATCTGAGTAGGGTGACATTCATTGTGGTGAGTATATCATACTCGAATGCAGTAAAAAGGATTAACACCCCTAAGTATTAAATCACGGGGACGTAGATATAGAAGAATCGCCTTCGGAGTCCTTAATGGCACCATGCGCACTCTATTGCCCTCAAAGTCATGCTCTAAGATGACGTCTTCCTTATCTTTCGTTCTAGACAAATTCAGACCTTCGCAGAATGCATCCACCTTTCTTTGCTTCATGTAAATCGAATCATAGCCTTTGACCTGTTATTTCTTGGAAGAGGTAGACGTCAATAGTACCTTTGTGGTGTCAGAGAAAGAAGGGGGGAAAATGGAATCATTATCACTCATAATATGGCTATCAGAACTATAAGTGCTCTCATAGCTCCCAAACACCCTTATTTCTAAAAATCTATAGGCGATTGATCCTTATGATCACTCTCATTCTTCATTCAACGCAAATACATCTCAGTCCAATCTCTTACATTTAAAGGTTCTATCACCCTACCTTTTTCATCTAATTCCCTAATAATCACCATGATTGAAAAGGAAAAGTGTGAGGAGAAAGAAAATGGTGTATACTTGTGGGCGAGCAGAAATAAGAACTCTGAGTTTTGAGAAGACGAACAACTTGCTCTAGTAAATAAGAATATGAAAGTGTGCTTGAAAGTGAAACAAAAACACCGCTTTTATAGGAGCACATTCTATGAGGAATAAATAATGATGACCCTCTAGTCATGTCAATGGTTGCTCTTCATGTCCCAAAGGAATTCAGGATCTATAGTCCTTTTATCTTTACGAGGCAATCACATCAATAGAGGTATTTAATGTTGCATGTGTTACTGACAATGACGTTTGATGGACTCATCCCAAGCCCTGCTTAAGGGACTCTCCCAAGCCATGCTTAAGGGACTTTAATGCAAGGAAAAGCCTAAAATTGGACAAACTCGTCTTTACGAGGTCTCGCCTAAGGGACTTGACTATCTAAGTCTCTCCCGTAAATAAATTACTTTCTTCCTGGAATAAATCACTTCACCGTTTTCAAGGTCTCGTGTTAGAGGAACTGTGTACTGAGAATCCAAAAGAGGATAATCCATCAATAAGTGATCAGTGGTTTTTATGTGTTATTTTACCGTTAGTTTTAGTTGATCTTCTTATATGTTTAGTTGCATTTTATTTTCGTTTACCGCATTTTATGCTTTGGTTGTGGCTTTCCAATGTTTTTAGGTTCAGGTAAACATTCAGGAAGAATTGGAGTGAGAAAGTGGACAATCCAATGTTTTCGGGAATGAAATTGGCAAGAGGCAGAGGGCCTGACATGGGCCGTGTCAGGATGTTGAAAAAATGATGAAAATGTGAAAAAGTAGTGGGCAGACACGGGCACCCATGTCACCTGACACGGGCCATGTCAGCAGTCCTAGCACTGAGAAATTTATTTACAGAATACAGGGAGCCAACACAGCCACCCATGTCAGGTGACACGACCCGTGTTGGCTTGGACGCTAATTTTCCCATTTTCTTGACTTTTCACTGAATGTTGACCTGGAGCGCATTTTTGGGATTTCCACCTAATGTTATTTGAGTTTTTGCTATTTAGAAGAGTTTTAGGGGAAAAAATGAGGACTTTTTTACGATACAACAAATTTACGATCAAGATTGGAGCGATCAAGAGAATTGGAGAACGGAGATTTTCATGAGCAGAAGTGATTGAAGATCAAAGGAATCTAAATTTATTGTAATGTTGAATCTTATTATTGTTTTGTCTTTGAAAACTATGAGTAGCTAAACCCCCCCAATGCTAAGGGGTGTCCCTAATTTGACTTTGTAATGACGTTGATTTCTTATTTTAAGTGATACTTTTGTTTCTTTATAATCATTTTAATCATACAATTAATGTTTATAATGCTTTCTCTGTCTGACCAACAGAGATTGATTTATGATTAACAATTAGGTTGGACCACCATTGTTAAGGTTTTTGTGCGATTATGCTTCAGTAGATATTACCTAGGACTAGGGATACCCTGTTGCACTTGGAACACTATTGACATTATCTTGCTTGATTTCAAACATAATTACCTATGGACATAGTAATTAGGTTTAAAAATCAAAGGTTTTCTCACTAAGGACTTAGGAGGAAACAACTTAAGGTCAGGAAATTGATTATTTTGAACTTTTTTTCTAAAATAAGGATTCATTGTCGTTACACTGAAAATCATACACTTTACCCTGGCATACTTCTCATATCTGTCAGAAACCTATTTTATCATTCTGTTTTATTTTCTTCTAGTTAATTCATATTTTTGCAATAAAAAACTCAACCCCTAAGTTATTTTTGTTTGATTGAACTCTAATTAAAATGAATTATTCATACGTAATCCTCGAGATTGATACTAGGGAATCACCCCTATTTTAACTACATCGGCGAAAATAATACACTTGCTATTTTTCCGATCAATAAGCAGCAAATGGCCCAACACACTAACAGTGGCGAGCATTTAAATGGGTCCACGGGTCTTCTATAAGTGGCAATACATATCACCCTATTGGACCACTCGAGCTAACTTTACTATCCACTTACTAAACAAATATGGGAGATGACATGTCGAAACAATAACGACTTGAGGAGAGTCAAGGGGGAAAATTATCTCCTCCATGATCTAAGGGAGAGTGAGTTCTTCCTCTCCATGTTTCTGATGAAAAAGTTGGTAACCGCTCTCTAGCCCAAGCCCAAGGAGTCTCTACAAATATCGCAGTCATCTCCATTATTTGAAGAGAAAATCAGAAACAAAGCATCTCACAATCCTACGTGAGCTAGCCTTAAATACATCCAAATACCCTAAAACCCATATACAACCCTACATAATAGGAGTTATCTCTTGTTGTAATACTACTCTTTAGCAAATATAAGCTATAATTAGTTATTAAGTTATTACATTATTATAATTATAGTTACCCTATATTTAACCATCATTAATGCTAAGTAATATATGAAACATTTTTTCACTTTTCCTTTCTCTGATCATTAATGAAAATGAGGTATATTTATATAATTTTTTCTTTCTTTATTATAGGGATGAAAATTTATGTACCCAAGTTCATACATGATGTGAGATATTGGATCAAACTCTAGTATGGTCGAAGGGTAGCTTCTGGTTCGACAGGAATTAAGCATGAGGTCGAAGACTGTTCGCATGCTGCTGTCGGAGTAATGCGTGTTGTAGTCGAAGTTTGTTCTAACATGCATTAGTCAATATTGCTAGGTTTGTTAGCATGTTGAATTGGGCCTTGTGTTAAGGATCCAATTGTTTAAGTTAGTTTGTACCCTAAGTTAGCTTGTAATGTGTAATTGTTAAAAAGCTCATTAGGTTAGTGTGTTAGTTTTCTTATAAATAGCATGCTAGTCTCTCATCTTGAACATAAGGAAAAATAGGAAGATAAAATCCTAATTCAAGTGAGAGAGGTTATTTGTTATTCTTGTATACTTGTAACCTTGTTTAAAGGAGAAAGGAAAGAATAACAGTTTATAACCAATCCTTGTTGTTTCCTCTTGTTGTATTTCCTTTAACCCTAACCCTTGTGTGTTTTTTGATCATAAAGAAACCGTTTATACTTTGTTTAAAGACATCCTATTCACAACACATGAACTTGCATGGGAATCAGTTTTTAAACTCAAACTTGTATCATATGAATATTTAAGTGTCTATATCCATATTCATTACTCGTATTTCTATTATAAATAAATAAATCAATTAAAAAATTTCATAACATTTTAAATTTTTAATAATATTAACAATAAATTTAAAAATTTAGTGAACATATACATAATAATTTAATAATGATGTATTTTTTAAAAAAGTGATAGATATTGAGAAAAACAAGTATAAGTATCGTAGGAAGTCTTACATTGGTAAAAAATGTGAAGACTTGAGTATTTATAAGTGGAAGAACTCACAGACATATCAGCTTAAAGTTTTAAATAAATATATGGTGTGTTTCTCACAAAAATGTATTGCTCATGAAAAATACCTCAATAACAAAAATACTCTCTCATATTTACCCCAATTTGATAGCTCCAAGAATACACATACACTTTATATACAAATTCTCTCAATTATAATTTTTATAAGTTGGAAATAAATAAATAACTACTCAAATTCTCAACACTCTAAAAACTAAAGTTAAAATCAAATTAGGTCTCTATATATAATAATTTTTTATTTCTTTTTTTATACATTACTTCTCGATGTAGAACTATAGAACTAGGATGAATTCTGGATGTAGACCTAGGACGAATAAAGACATTAACCGCTAATTAATTTTCTGCCCTTGTCAAGAAGAAGCTTAACATATTCTTGTTTTTTTAAAATAACTCCATGACAGTGGCAATTGTAGCAATAACTTGAGAGAATCAATAAAATCCATTATTCCCCCCGTCTGAGTTAGGTTCCATAAATGAATCATAGCTAACTTAATCAAATTGTAGATCTTTATGATCTAAAGTGAGTGACTTGTAATAACGCCAATGGATCGTTGGCAAATTGTTCATAAACGGGGTTTCAGACACATGCAGAGAGATAAATGGGATTCTTATCCACCAGGAGGAGGCAAAATGGAAGATGAAAAGGGAATCCAACCGTTTTACTTCTCAGAATTCCCAGAGAAGGCCTCGGCTAGGGTGGTGTTTCATTTGTTTGGTAAGTTCGGTAAGATTCTTGAAGTGGTAATCCCTCCTAAGAGAAACAAGCTTGGCAAACGATTTGGTTTTGCAAGATTTTCGGAGGTTGAAGATGGTAGACTTCTCGCAATCAAGCTCGATAATATTTTATGGATAACGTGAAGATACACGCCAACCTTCCCAGATTTGCAAGAGGAGCTGACAAATGTAATGGAGGTTTAAAGTATACAGGTCTTGTTTCCAATACCAAGGGAGGAGTGATATCGGGGAAGAAGGCTCAGGTGTATAGAGAAAGAGGGTTTGGAACCAATTCTTTTGCTGAAGTGGTGAAAGGGGCTGATGTAGGAACTTCAACCTGTCCCCCTCGAAAATATAATGTTCATCTGAGTTACACTCCGGAAGAAGGTGATATCTCCAGGCTTAGCAAAGCTTATGTCGGAGTCTGTTGAGGCTAGAATAGCAGCAAGCAAACATATATAAGTAACCCAGTTTTGTCGTATCCACAGGGATCAGTGTGAGGGAAAGAATGCCATTCGACGGTATCTACATTTCTAAGCTCATGGTTCAAAAGTTTTGGTTTTAAAAAGGAACCAAAGTAAAATGCAGAAAATGTAAAGACGGAAAATATAAAGTAACGACTAAATTATAAACGAAGCCTTGTTGGAATTGGATCTCATCAATTGATAACACATGCATTCTTCTAATCATATAATACATAAATCAATCATTCGCCTAATATCCTCACGTATCACCCACGACCGAGGTTATGTCTAACGCAACGTCGAGAGATCGACCGTATTGCCTCATTGGTGATATCTCACACAACAAAAACCAACACAGAGCTTTAAGTGCTGATACTCACGCAAGTGTTAAGCCTAAATCTATTTCTAGAGTTCAGAACAAAACAGATAATCATCTTAGATCCAGATCTGAAGAGTATATGTCTATAGAGGTTCAAATCAAAGATAAACGGGTAAACAAAGATGACACCCATATCAGATAAATGACTGCTTCATATAAAATGCCAACGATCAGAATACGTACATACGTTTAACCCTTTTTACATGTATTCAACTAATTTGCCAAATGAATGTGAATACCGTTCTTCATCACTATTATCACGCATCCTCGCAATATCGTATCGATCCTACTCATGCTAGTCATGCTACTTAATCAACACAATTCAACAAAAGATATAATGAATATCAATTCACAAAACCATGTCAAAAGTTTGGTTCATTGATAGATGAAAATCTAAGATCAAGGATTTGTAAAGGTTTTGTCAAGACCACAAATAATCAATCAAAGACAACAACAATAGAGAATCAAAATATATTCACAAACATACATTAGATGAAATACAATAGGTATCAAAAGATTACATCCTCATCCAACAAGATATCAAAGATCCTACCTTTTTTCCCTTGGAATAAAGAAATATCAAGTTCTGATCTTTAATTACAAGTTGTGTCAAATATCCAAAAACTAAATCTAAAAAGTGTGAAAGTTCTATTTATAATGCAATCATAAATTTCACAGTTCGCAAAGCGAACCCTTTATTCGCACAGCGAATGTCAAATTTAGGCACCTCAGGTGCCTCTGAATAGTTAAACCGCCCTAGAAATTCTCGTGAGTTCGCAATACGAAGGATCACTCGCAAAGCGAACACTCGCTTTCCCCGTTCGCAAAGCGAACTTTAGTGCCTTTTGCCCCTGCCAAAATCTGGGACCATTCGCTGGGACCTCGCCATTCGTTCGCAAAGCGAACCTCCGCTGGCAATTCGCCATAGTTCGCAAAGCGAACTTATTGATGTATTCCTCATTTCTTTGGCAGCTTACACCATTTCTTGTGTCTTACAACTTTGCTCAATTTATGCCTTTTCCTACATAATAACACACACATTACAAGCACCAAAGGTATATTCTTAAGGTTAGAAGAATAACAACAATCATTAGCAAAACCAATGAAAACATGAGAAAAAAGTGGAAAAAGTGCAAGGAAAGATAGTTCATTTTTAAGTCAAATCCGCACCTAACAGAGTCGTTACTGTGCCGGGTATGTCATACAATATCCAAACTAGCTTCAAAACTGAGGGTTATTTCTCATAAAGTGACGCCTTTAGGAGCGAATTTGTGTTTTTTGGAGGAAAATGAGGAAGGATATATTAGAGACTTAATTAGGGAGGTGGAATCGTGGTGGAAACAATGGTTCTCTGAAATCAGATTATAGAGAGAAGACGATGTGGACAAGGAGAGGGTGACCTGGTTAAGATGTTATGGGATTCCTTGTCATGCTTGGAATTATAAATTTTTTGAAATGGTAGCTAAGACAGTGGGATCGTATATGTATGTGGATGAGAATACATTGAAAGGTGGATGTATGGATGTAGCTCGAATTATGGTAAGAACCAGTTATGCTGTTGTGCTTAATGAAACTTTCAAAGTTAGTATTAAAGGCGAGGCTTTTAACATCAAGATGACTGAGGATTCTCATGGGCCTCTTCGTATTCTTGGTAATTCACTGAACAAGAATGAGGTGGTGGATAGTTTCTCTTCGGAATCGGAAGATAACTGGATAGATCTTGTTGACAAAGAGGAGTTAGTAGCTATTAGAGAGCCCCAAAATCAGCAGCAGGAGCTTAAGGAAGGTGAGTTTCGTTCATCCGCAACCAGAAGGTCTGTTGACCAGAGGATATTGGAGGAATCTGAGAGAAGAGCAGGGCTTCAGATATTTCATGATGTTCCTAGGCCTTCCTTTTCGAGTACTAGACGGGATTTTTCAGCTTTTGATGCAGAAATCGAGGCAAATAAGGCAGCTTTAGAACCTGTATGTTCTGCTGAGGTTAGGTTGTCAAATCATAGGTCTGCTAGCGCAGACTGTGCTGTTGAAGGGGAAGTGCCTTTTGGGAATAGAGTTCACAGGAAATTGGCTTGTACTGGTAATTTATTATCTTCCGAAAAGCTAAAGTTAAAAAAGATTTTGGAAGTCAATGGGCCGGTCCTTAAAGGCGGGTCTAAGAAGAAAAAGGGCAAAAGAGTTTTGGGCCTGGGTTCTTTGGATGGCCCAAGTCATTCTGAAGATCCATTAGAGGAGTTCTCTAAGGCTGGGTCGGTGGGGCCTCAGATTGGAAACTGTGTTCGGTTGACCACGATTTCTTCTAGGCAAGATAAGTCAGTTTCTTCTGAATCAACCAAATTTTCAGCAGGTGAAATTCTTTGGTGCAAGCAAACTTCAGATTCGGATGTAAGAACTGGTAACATTAGATTCTGGGATCAATTGGAATCTAATGTAGGAGATAAATTGTGGAAAGCTGCGCAATATCTAGGCATTAATTCAAATATTGAATCCTCTGAAATCCTGAGAAGACTTGACCAGATGTAAGGAGCAGATAAAGCTAGAGTCAAGATTAAGACGGTAGAAAACATAGGCATGAAATAATTATAGGATCGTTAAATGTCAGAGGGAGGAAAACTTGTCCAAGAGGAAAAGAATCAGTAAGTTAATCTCATCTGGTAATGCAGATGTTTTTTTATCCAAGAATCTAAGTTGAAGGTAGTAGATAGTTCTACTATAAGCAAGTTGTGGAGCTGTGACGAAATTGGGTGGTCTTTTACTGAAGCTCTGGGTTTGTCTGGGGGAATTATTATCGTTTGGAAGGAGCAATTTGTGCAATCCATTCTTTCCTTTAAAGGAATGGGTTTCCCTGGAACTAAAGTGATTTAGAACTCTGATTTGTTTTATTTTATCAGTGTTTATTCTGTGTGTGATCTCCGCTCTAAGAGAAGAATGTGGAACGATCTGATCGAATTAAAGAAGCAGTATTTTGATGGGGCCTGGATTTTGGGAGGGGATTTCAACGCGGTTTCTAAGTCTTCTGAGAGGAAGAGTCATAGTGATTCTGTTAGAAACTCATAAATCAGGAATTTTGAAGCCTTCATCTTTGAAGCTGGTTTGGTTGATCTTTCTTATTATGGTAATAGATTTACTTGGTTTAGTGGAGACGGTCTTTCTATGAGCAGAATCGACAAGTTCTTAGTGGACAATTCTTTAATCAACAAGTGGGGAATTCTTTCTCAGAAGATAGGTAAACGGGAAGTTTCAGATCACTGTTCTATTTGGCTGCATTTGAAATGTACTAATTGGGGGTACAAACCATTCAAATCCTTCGATTGTTGGTTTGATCACCCTCAGTTCCTGGACTTCGTGGAAAAACAGTGGAATGATATCAAGATTGTAGGTTGAAGTGATTATGTCATTAAGGAAAAATTTTAAGAGTTAAAAGTGAGAATCAAGGAGTGGAGCATCAAAGTGTTCGGTTGGTACGATTTGAAGGCTGGGGAGGGCATACAAGAGTTAAATGAATTGGATCTCAAGCTTTCTTCTTGTTCTCGTAATGAGGTTGAAGATTTGGTGAATAAAAGGGCGGAGGCTTGTAGGAAAACGTGGAGCAATCTGTACATCAAAGACAACTTGATTATCCAAAAGGCTAGGCGGAAGTGGTTAAAGCTTGGAGATGGTGGCACTAGATTCTACCATAATTTTATCAAGGGAAGGCAGAAAAGAAATTTCTTGGGAGCTCTTGAAACGGAAAACGGGTTTGTTGATTCGGCTGAAGGAGTGAAAGAGGAGATTTGGAATTTCTTTAACTCTAAGTATTCAGAACCCGAAAAGCTTAGACCAAAAATGAAATAGGAGTTTTTTAAGAAGTTGCCTGTGGAGGATGTTGATGGTTTGGAAGGTCTTTTTTCTGAAGAGGAGATTCGTGAAGCGGTGTGGAGTTGCGATAGTTTGAAAAGCCCGGGTCCGGATGGATTCAATTTTTTCTTTATCAAAAAGTGTCAGTCTTTCTTGAAGGAGGACATTTGTAATTTTTTTAGGGATTTTCATCATCATGCTTTCCTACCAAAAGCGATGCATTCTTCTTTTATCACTTTAATTCCTAAGGTTGATAACCCTCATAACCTTGGGGAGTACAGACCAATATGTTTGGTTGGAAGTCTATACAAATTTCTCGCTAAACTCTTGGCCATTAGATTGAAAAAGATGATTGGCGGGTTAGTATCTCATTGCCAAACTGTTTTTATTTCGAGCCATCAAATGCTTGAAGGGGTGGTCATTGCAAACGAAATCGTGGACATGGCTACTAGAGAGGGTAAAGATTGTTTACTATTCAAGGTTGATTTCGAGAAGGCTTATGATTGTGTCAACTGGAATTTTCTTCGGCAGTTATTTGTTTATATGGGATTCGGTTTAAATGGAGAAAATTGACGGAAGCTTGCATCTTTAATAGTCATTCTTCTGTTTTGGTGAATGGTAATCCCACTAAGGACTTTGCAATGGAACGAGGTCTTTGCCAGGGAGACCCTCTTGCCCCTTTCTTATTCGTTCTTGTTACGGAAGGTCTGTCTCTTTTATTGAAAAACGCTGTTGCAGGTGGTTCGTTTAAAGGCTTTGAAGTTAGTTCTGATCTTAGGGTCAATATCATCCAATTTGCCGATGATACCTTATTTTTGGAGAAGCCAATTGGTCGAATCTTTGGAGTATTAAAGTTGTCCTTAGAAGCTTTGAACTTGTTTCTGGTTTGAGGGTTAACTTTCATAAGAGTAGCATTATGGGAATTAATGTGAGTCCTCATTTTTTGCCAGCAGCGTCAATGTTTCTTGTGTGCAGAATTGATACCCCTTCGTTCAGGTTTCTTGGTTTAAATGTAGGATGTAACCCCAGGAGGATTAAGTCTTGGGACTTCTTAATCAATGTTTTAAAAAAGAAGTTAGTTAGTTGGCAAGGCAAGTGGGTTTCGATGGCAGGTCGTGTTTCTCTAATAAATTCAACCTTAACGAGTCTTCCGGTTTTTTGGCTGTCCTTTTACAAGGCCCCTGTTGCAGTGCTGAAAAGGATAGATTCGATTAGGAAACGTTTTTTATGGGGAGGGACGGATAGTAAGTCAAAAATCAATTGGATCAGTTGGGAGGCCGCATGTAGATCAAAAGATAAAGAAGGTTTGGGAATTTCGGATTTAGGGGCGTTCAATGTGGCTTTGTTATCGAAATGGAAGTGGAAAATCTTGGTTGGAAGAAACGACCTTTGGCTTAAGGTGTTGAGGAGCAGATACGGTTTCTTGGAAGGAAAGATTTTGGGGGAGCTTTGTAGGCCGCAGAAGTCAGCTTCCTTTTCGTGGAAAGACCTCACCAAAGTGGGGAGCTTTGTTTCTAACTTGTCTTCTTCTTTTGCAGGTTTAGTTTCTTACTTGTTGGGGGATGGTAAATCAATCCCGTTCTGGCACGCTCAATGGTGTTCTAATGCACCTATAGCAGTAACTTTTGAAAAGCTGTTCTGCAGAAGCTCAAAAAAAGATGGGTCAGTGTATTCGATGGGAGAATTGTTTGAAGGATCTTGGCAATGGGGTGACTTAGGGTTACCCACAGATCTAAATTTGGACGAATTGGATCAGATGTTGCAGTTGCGAATCAGCTTGCAGGGAAGAGAGCCGAATGAGAGTGTTAATGACAACATTTCGTGGAATCAAGGAGGAAACAACTGCTTTAAGGTTCGTGACTTTTATCAGATAATAAGTTCTTATCCTGAGCAGATTTCGTTACTTGATCAACAAGATCAGGCCTTTAAGCTGTTATGGAAAAGGAAGATCCCCCCTAAGTTCAAACTCTTTGCTTGGAGACTCTTTTGGAATCGGTTGCCCACAATGGATAATTTAAGTCGAAAAGGAATGACTTTGGTTGATAGTAAGTGTTCTTTCTGCAAAAGAGAAGAAGAAGATGTGGTTCATCTATTATTCAATTGTTCGTTATCGATTTCGGTTTGGAATTGCATAGGAGCTTGGCTCGGTTGTGATATTCCCTTTGCAGGTTGTATTTGGCAATTCTTCTCTTCTTGGATAGAAGAAGGTAGGAGCAGTATGGAGGCGGATAGGATGGGTAACAGTTGGATAGCGACTTGTTGGGTGTTATGGAGGGCCAGAAACTGTTTCATTTTTAGTAAAGATCCTTTTAGTTTTATTAACTTATGTTGGGATATTAAATTGTTGTTATGGAATTGGTCCTTCTTGAGAGATATAGCTCCCTCCAACTCCAGTTTCTTAGCGTTCTCTTCGAATCCCCTAGGTTTTTAGGATCGTTATTAGAGTGGAGTTGGAGAGTAATTTCTTGCTAGTTGTCAATTCCTGTTTTTTGGGCGAATACTCCTTGTATTCTAATTAATTCCATTTGCTTTCCAAACAAAAATAAAAATTATAGCTAACTTAAGAGATCAATCTCCATCATTGTGCACATAAATATATTATATTAGTTTACCAAAATAATTTGACAAGGGGAGTAGAAGTGGCCTCCACTTTCACTTATTTGATATTAGATAATGTGTTGTAAATATAATTCTTAAAATAAAAAATGTTTGAAAATGATTAAAATATTAATTAATAATATCCAAAATATTGAGTTGTCCATGTTTAATGTAATTTAATTGGTATGTACTGACAGTGTAAAAATATTTTATACTGTCAACCAATCACCCTCATGCATTCCGCCACATCAGACTTTAAAATTTAAATTAACTGTATGACATGGCAGATTAATATATTCCTATTGATTAACAGTGTAAAATTATTTTACACTGTCAGTGCATACAAATTAAACTCTGTTTAATATCAAAATCTCGTTTTAAGTAAAGGTTGTAAGATTTATTTTTCCTGAGTTTTAGAAAATCTGATTTCGTCGACATGCCATCACGTGTACTAACAAACAGTTAAGTATTAAATCTCATGATATCAAAAAAAATATTGGCCCATAACTATCCATCTCTCGTATAAATTAAAAAATAATAAGTTAGATATTAGTTTATTTTCGTTACAGTAAATACGAAATAAAAATAATATAAATTAAGTTACGAATAATAAACTGATTAAAACTACATTGAAAAGCAAAAACTATAATCTTTTTAACATAAATATTTTTTTAAATGTAATAACAATAACTATGATGGAACACAAAAATATGTATTAAAGTTTAATATCCTCTCGTAAAATTTGAGCCTCTCGTTTTGAAAATATATCCTATCCTATAACCAGTTTCGCAGAGTCGTGTCGTTCGTATTTAGCAAAAAAATAAAACGGTCGTATTCACGTATTTCTGGTAGTGCATTATTGTACCATCACTTTGATTTGGAATATTTTGAATAATTTGAAGGGGAAAAAAGTATTAACTTGAACTTTTAACCAAAACAATACACTTTTCCTCCCTTAATCCTAATATATTATATTTGGTAAAGTATATATTTATTCAATTCTAGTATCGATTAAATAAATGTTAATGTTGTTAATGTTGAGAATAATAATATATCAAGTGTGAGTTTCACATTGATTATAATTGTGGAGAGTTGAGTATTTATAAGTGGGAGAACTCATACACCTATCACCTTAAAATTTTGGGTGAATATGTGGTGATCTCTCTCACTTGTATTACTCTTGACCCAATGTTGATGCTCCTCCTCGTGTTCTAAAATTGTATATATATAAGTTCTTCTACTTATAAATGTTCACGTCTCCACATTTTGCAATGGTTTAGTAAACATGTCAGCAAGTTGAGGATTGATGGATACAGGCAACAAGTGAATAAGTTTGGAATGAAGTTTTTCTCTAATCATATGACAGTCAAGCTCAATGTGTTTACTTCTCTCATGAAATGTAGGATTGTGAGCTAAGTAAATCGCATATTTACTATCACAAAAGACAGAAGATGGTTGAGAGAAGGAGATTAGAAGATCTTTAAACAGATACTGAAGCCACTGCAACTCACAAGTCAATGAAGCCAAAGTACGATATTCTGCTTCAGTTGAGGATCTTGAAACTGTATTTTGCTTCTTAGATTTTCAACATAATAGAGAGGAACCAAGGATGACAAAAAAACCAGTGGTGGATTTCCTTGTTTCAGGGCATCTAGCCCAATCAGAGTCAGTAAAGCCATACAGTTTCAATGAACTTAAAGCAGAAAACAAGATGCCTTTAGCAGGGAAAGATTTTAGATACCTGAGTACTCAGGTAGCTACCTGGATTGGACACATATTGGCTTAAATGTTGAACAACATATGAGATATCAGGCCTTGTGTTTGTCAAGTATATGAGCCGACCAATCAACCTTCTGTAGGAAGAAGAATCATTTAAGGGTTGGCCAACTGTAGTAGACAGGGTTAGAGTAGGATCAAAAGGGATAGCAGATGGTTTAGAGGCAAGAAATCTCGTGTACTCAAGACGCTCAAGGGTATACTTCCTCTGATTTAAGAAAATGCCTGAAGTAGATCTTGCAATTTCAAAACCCAAGAAGAATTTGAGTTGTCCAAGACCCTTAATTTTGAAAGTTTGATCCAAAAGTTGCTTGACAAACTTGATTTCCTTAATAGAGTCGCCTGCTAGCACAATATCATCCACATACACAAGTAAAGCATAAAAGTTGTTCTTAATAGCTTTAACATATAGTGAATGATCTGCTTGAGATTGGCTATAACCCAAGGAAATCAGAAATGAAGAAAGCTTAGAATACCATTGGCGACTAGCTTGCTTTAAGCCATATAGAGATTTTTGAAGCTTGCACACCTGAGAGGAATTGGATACTATCAAACCAGGAAGAAGAGTCATATACGCCTCTTCATTCAATTCACCATGGAGGAAAGCATTGTTGACATCTAGCTGCTCCAAATTCCAACCTTTGATAGCAGTAAGCGAAAGAAGTACTCTGATTGTGGTAATCTTTGCAACAGGTGAAAATGTGTCAAAATATTCAACACCATCCATTTATGTATAGCCTTTTGCAACAAGCCTTGCATTGTACCTCTCAATTGAACCATCAGCTTTATATTTACTTTTATATACCCATCTGCAACCAATAGCCACCTTCCTAGGAGGTAAATCAACAACAGTCCATGAATGGTTGTCCTCAAGAGCTTTGAGTTCAACATCCATAGCATGTTTCCAACAACTGAATTTAAGAGCTTGGTTAAAGGTTTTTTGGTTCAACATTAGAAGAAATGGTGCAACAAAAGTTTTATAGGAAGGAGAACAATTGTGATAAGAGAGGACAAAAGATAGAGGATGTGTAATATTATTTTTGAATGAAGAAGATGTATTGTAGAAGTGGTAATCTGCTAAATAACTAGGAGGATGGGAGACTCTAGTGCACTTCCTTAAAGGAGCAGATGCAGAAATAACATTGTGGGGTTGAGACATGTCAAGGTTTGAACCATTGGACAAATGTGGAGACAAGTCAAGATGAGGACTGATTGAGCCAATGCAGAGTCAGAGATCTCAATGTTGTCATGATAGTATGTGACAGGGCCTACATCTGAAGTAGAAATAAGAGCAATTCTAGGTATAGTAGGACTGAGTTCAACAATAGTGAATAAAGGTGTATCATACCTAGGTGCAGTTGTACTAGGTACATAATGACTAGTCACATCATCCGGGATAGAAGTGGATAATGGAACAAAAAAGGGATAAGGAGAAGTTACAACATTATCAGAGGAAGTAGGCATATCAGAAAGGTAAGGCATAGTAGTAGTTGTAGAAGTTGTGGTATGAGTTATGTCATCAAGGGTGTGGGAATGTGGTTGAGAAGGAATGGAAGATAAAGAGTGATTTTAAAAAATTGACTAATAAAAGATAACATTCTTGGAAACAAAGATGTTATGATGTTCCAAGTCATATTAGATATAGCCTTTTGTGCCTTGTTGATATCCAAGAAAAATAGAATTTCTAGCTCTAGGATCAAATTTAGTCCTATGTGATAGAAGGGTGGAAGCAAAACATAAACATCCAAAAACCTTCAAATGTTTTAGAGAATGAGGGTTATGGAATAAGAGTTGATAAGGACATTTATGTTTCAATAGGGGAGTAGGAAGCCTATTAATGATATGAACATCATGTTGCACACACAAATTCCACATGTTCAAAGGGACATTAGAGTGAAAAAATAAGGACCTAGCGACATTGAAAATATGTTGGTGTTTCCTCTACACCACCCCATTCAGTTGGGGTGTCTGAACACGAGATTTTTGATGAATAATGCCTTTGGATAAAAGAAAACTAGACAAGGCTACAAATTTTGTGCCATTGTTAAATCTTAGGCATTTAAGGGACGTTTTAAATTGGTTTTCAACATGGGCCACAAATTGAATTAAAATTGTTTGATCTTTAGTTTTAAGGAATATCACCTAAGTATATCTTGTGTAATCATCTACTAAAGTTTAAAAACACTTGTGACCTAAGGTAGATATAGTGGAAAAAGGGCCCCATAAATCAGCATGTAAAATTTCAAATGGAGCAAATGAATTAGATACACTGTGGGAAAAATGAAGTTTTCTTTGTTTAGCTAGGTGACAAGAATCACAAGGTACATTATTCTGATTACATGAAATGAAAGGATAGTATTTAGACATAGTTTGTAAACCAATGTCAGATATTTTCCCTAATCTTAAATGCCAAGTATTATAAGAAGTATTGGTAATAAAAGAATAAAAAGAGTGATGGCCTGCAGGTTCAAGCACATACAATCCTCTTTGCAAGTTAGCTATACCAATCATTGTCTTGAAATGGCTCTTCTGAATATGGTAAGCATTAACATTGAATTGAACAAAGCATTCATTGCAAGAAACAAGCTTGGTAATTGAAATAAGATTGACATGAAATTGAGGAATATATAGCACATTATGCAAGGTGAGTTGAGAGGAAACAACAACAATGCCAGAAATAGAAGCAATGATATTGGAACCATCAGGCAAACTAACTGTTATGGGAACTATGTTTTTGTGCTCACTAAAAAGGGAAATTTTATGGGAAATGTGATCAGTCGCATCAGTATCTAGAATCCATAGATTAGAAAGCTTACCATTATCAGTGGATGATTGTGAATTTAGTACAAATGGGGAAGTAGAAACTGAATTGACCTTGGAAGCAAGCTTGGAATGTTGGAGCAACTCAAATATGTTGTTGTATTTGCTCCTGAGTGAGATTGAAGGAAGGTGCGGGTGAGTCAGAGTAGGAAACTTCTGATACATTGTTGACTGCGGCAGCTGACTGTGATGAATTACCAACACCTTGAGATTTTCCATTTCCCTTAAAACCTGGTGGAAAGCCATGTTTGAGGAAGCAAGTCCTTATGGCATGACTAGTTCTACCGCAGTGGGTGCATACTCGATTATGTCCTTTAGAGCCCTCCATGTTTGAGGTTTTCCTTTGGAATTATATCCAGGTTTACCATTCGAATTTCCTTGAGAGGATTGAACTTGTAAGGCTGTAACTTCTTCAGAATTACCAATGCTGGGAACTAAAACAAAAATGGAGCTATTGGTTTCTCTTTCTTGTTGAATAACAAGGGAGAAAGCTTTGTCAATGCTAGGGAGAGGACTCATAATCATAATATGAGATTTGGAATGAGCAAATTTCTCATTCAAACCTTTAAGAAAATGAATTACGTAATCTTGTTCCCTATAACGCAAAACAGATGCAACAGCACCACAAGAACATGAAATCGAACAAGAACAAGCTGGAACGGGACGATAATTCTCTAGCTCATCCCACATAAACTTCAATTGAATAAAGTAATTTGATACATCAAGTGTACCTTGACGGAACTTATAAAGATCTTCTTGAATAACAGAAATGCAGAAAATGACACCGTGAGAGAAACGAATTTGCAAATTTTTCCAAACACCGGTTGCGCTATCAATTCAAAGAACTGATTTAGCTATTGATTCTAAAATTGATCTCTGAATCCAAGCAATAACCATGGTGTTGCAGTGAATCCAAGGTGCATAGAGAGGATCTAAAACAGGAGACTTTGTCAGGGTTCCAACTATGAATTTTTCTTTGTTCTTGGAGATGAGCGCAATGTGTGTCGCTACTCGAAAAATAGTCGACCGGAGGCGAAAAGAGGAAGAAATAGAAGAGTCGCCATCGAACTTTATTTATCCCATGAGGGGAAGGGAAAACATCGAGAAAACCCAAAGAAGGAAAGGATAAGATGGTCTCGCAACCAAATTATGGGTTCGGAAGCCGGTTATGCGAGGGGAAGGTATTAGCACCCCTCACATCCATCGTACTCGATAGGAACCATTCGCTTGTCCATGTGTAAGGATGTTTGCTAAAGGTATTGCTTGCTAAGGTGTGTTCTAAGAGGGAAAAAGAAGGGTGAGAACCAAAGGAAATAAAAAGAAAATAAAGGAAAATGAAAGAGAATGGTGGAAACAAAAAGAGAGAGAAATAAAAGGAGACTCGATAGGACTTCGCGGTCCTATGCCTACGTATTCGCTCGTGCAATGGGAAAGTCAGAGTCAACGTAGTTCAAAGGACTACGGGTGAAGGAAATGGAAGGGGGCTCGCCAAGATTATTGCAATCTTGTGCCTACGTATCTTACATTTGAACAAGAATGAAGAATCAGAGCAATCGTAGTTCGACCTACGATTTGTTGGTGTTTTTTTATGGACGATGTTAACGTGCAGGTTCTAGCAGTTAGGTGTTTTGAGGCTCGCTTATGGAGTCTTATGCGTTACCTGTTTGCGGTAGAACGGACGTAACATGTCCTTTTTTGAAAAAGTTGATTTTCGCCATCAAGGCAAGATGTCTCATTTGATTTATGAAGGTTGGTTTTAAGGGGTGAAATAAGTCCTCGGATAGGAACCCCTTCGGGTAGTACCCAATTCTTTATCTCAAAAGATTTATTATGAAAGTTGTGTGGCGAATACAGTTATGTCTTCATATTGAAAGACGAGTATCGAGACCACACACTCTAAAGTGAGTATCCTAATACTCGAAGAGGAAGAGGTCTTCACCCAATCCCCTCTCTTTAGTTCAATACAAAGAGAACTTTATTCTCTTATTAGAGGTGTTTTGAGTTAGATGGTAAGTGCTTTACGACAGTGAACCCTAAAGGTAATGTCAAGCACTCGGGATAGGAGAAGGCCTTCGCCTAACCACTCCACGACCATCTAAGTTTATTAAGAAAAGGTTTGAAAATGCACTTGGTACAAGACCAAGGTTTTTAGACACAAGGAGATGAAATAAAGAAAGAAAAAGGTTTTTGAAAGAATGGGGGGTGAATATAGTTACGTCTTCGTATTGAAAGACGAGTATCGAGACCACACACTCTAAAGTGAGCATCCTAATACTCGAAGAGGAAGAGGTCTTCACACAATCCCCTCTCTTTAGTTCAATACAAAGAGAACTTTATTCTCTTATTTAAGGAAGCGTTTTCAGTTTTTGAGAAAAATGCCACTTGACGTTGGATCAAGGGTTTATTGCTAGTTGAGAAAAAAAAAGTTTAAAGTGTAAAGAACAAGGTTGATGGCGATCCACGAGGCAATCGACTTACAAGTTGGGTTGTGACTTAATATGTGGATCAAGAATGCATTTGGGTTCGATCCTAAGTCCTAAGACATCTAACTAGCAGTACAATGGAAACTAAAATACAAATTACATCAAACCGGGGAGGAATACATAAGAAAATACAAGGGAATATGAGAAATAAAAAGGAAATCACAAAACAAGTTGAAAATATCACAAACGATGCAATGGTAACCACTTTGCGATTTAAGATCGCACATCTCAAATAACACCTAAGTCACACACGAGGTCTAGTTAACCCTTACAAATATGTTATGTCAAAGAAGAAAGATTAAATATTTTGGTATTTTTTTATTTTATTATTTTTTTGGATATTTTTTATTATTAAAAATCAAAGGTCAAAATCAAAATCTCCAATCCTAAAATTAAAATTAATCATCCTAAAACTAATCTTAAAATTAATCTTAAAGTTAAAATAACAAAACCTTTAAAATACAAGTCCTAAAAATTAGAATACTAAATCTAAAATTTAAAATACAAGTCCTAAAAATTAGAACAAAACTCAAAATAACTAAATAACTAAAAAAAAAAGGGAATGAAGGGAAATGGGTCTGAAGCCCAAATCACAAGCCTGCAGCCCCCATGGGGCGCTTCACGGGTCAGGTCGGTTTCTGAGTCATCTCCTGACCCGGTTCGACTAAGGCTAAAAGGGTTTTGAAAACCCTAGAATGAAACAAATGAAAACGGCCGTGTGAAACAAGCTAGGAAAACAGAAACACAAAACACGATCCACCCTCCCTCAAAACTCGTTCTCTCCATCTTCAAAATCTCGGCCACGTTTATCTCCTCACAATCATACTCCCTCTCTCAATCATTCATACTTTCCTAGTTTCTACTTATCTCTCTCAAATCGCCTCTCTGTATACCGTTCGATCCAACTCTCTCTATTGGTCTCGTCTCAATCCGAAGGTAAATCGCTCTTTCGTTTAATCGCTCTGTTCTTTTCCGTTCGTAGTTCAAAAAAACTCGCGGCCTCTCAGTCTCTCGTATTCTCTCTATCTCGCAAATTGAATCGCGAATGGAAGGAAGAAAAGAATGATGAAACGAATCAATGGAAACAGAAGAAGGAGCATAAGAAGGTTACCTGCTTGAAGAACAAATCGGACACGAACTACGGGTAACACTCTCTTCTTGATTTTTTTTACAGAAAAATGGTTTATTGCTAAGGTTTTTTAGTGGTATGAACACTGGTTTTTTTTTTGAGTTACTAAGGAATGATATTGTTTTGAACTTGGCCGCTAATTTTTCTCTCTGATTTTAGTTACTATTAAGGTTCTTCTCTCTTTCAGAAACTGCCCCCCTGAACTGATGAATACACGTGGTTTTATAGTGGGAAATTAGGGTTTGATGGTTTGAACATAGGCTGAAGCATCTTCTGTTTTGGTATGTTTGCAGTTACTTTCTTTGATGCTCAAATGTGTTTTTCCTGAACTGTGAAGCTCTCTTTGTGTACTTTCTGAACCTCTGCATTCTGCTCTATTTTTTACTTCTCTGAATTTTGTCTGTTACTGCAGAATTTTGAATTTGTTTTTCTTGGACTGATATGGAATTGGGATGGTTGGATACCAAGTGTATTTACTGCAGTAAATTAACCATGAAATTGTGTATGTATGGTTTGAACTTGGAGCTTTGAATTATGTTTGAACCGTGAATTGGTTCATTTATGGTGTGAATCTTGAAATGGTTTTGGTTTGGTTATGATAACTACTTGCTAAAGACCATTAATGTCTGCTACTAACTGATGCATTATTCTTCAGGTTATACGTGTGATCCTGGGTCCGTTGCAACATCTCAAAGCCATCGTGACTCGGAACGTTCAAGACCTTCTATGAAGCTGACTGTGGTTAGAGTATGAATAGAAGGCTGCTTGTTTGGCGATTGGAGATGTTTTAGGTGCCTCAACAAAATTTGGCTTGAAAAACTTGGAGGGAATAGAATAGGGTTCAAAGTAGTGATGCTTTTTTTGTTGCTTTTGATGTACTTTATTATTATGTAATTCTTGGTATAATAACTTGATTAAGCCTGCGTAACATGTCTTTCATGATATCAATATGTAACTACCTTGTTCACTATAGACAAGAGGATGAGACAAATTGCTCTTGCGCATCTTCTTCTTTATGACAATCGTTTGGCAGTTTTAAGACTCATGGAATGAATGGAAATTGTCACAAAAAAAAAGTGTTCCACCTTTAAATCCAAACAAAAAGACCAAATTTGTACAAAATTGACCATTTCTTTGAAACATCTTAAATTCAGAGCTAAGGCATATGACGTGTGATATTTGCTTTCATGCTAGACTTTTCACATCATTTTGCAAAGAAAAATAAAATATCCACCCTTCAACACCTTGTGTGTGATTGGAATATGCCTCACTTGATTTTTAATCAAGGTACAACATGTTAATTGGATTCAACCACCGATGCGACACGTACACGTGAGACCTCTTGCATGGCTTTTAGACCCTTATTAGAAGCAAGTTACAAAGAAGAACTATTGCTTCATATCAAACAAACCTATCTTAACCACGAGCAGATGATTTGTGCATTTCTTGTTTCTTAAGCAAATTGGAACCTTTTTTGAAGTTTCGTTATCTCAAATGGCCCAAAGTATTCAAATGTGAGCCAAGACATTCATGCCTTAAGACTGACGATTTCCAAATAGCACTTGTCTTCAAAATGGCCCATGATGAAGATAGCTTGTCAATGATGCCTGCCCCTCTTGCTCAGGTTTGACCAAGATCTGGTCAAACTGCCTCTTGGTCGTGGCTAGAGCACTAACTAATCCAAATCCAAACACTTTTCTTGAAACAATCACCTTCACTTCCAAATCTTCTGCACCAACTATGCTCGATATGCACCAAAATGTGATGATAATGATAAATGCGTGAAATGTAGGGATAAGGTGAAAATGAGGGTGTGACAATGTGTAACACCCCAATTCCAATCTAGCGGATAAATAATACATAATTAAATCAGAGTGAATAAAAAATTTTTTTGACAGAAATAAGGATGCCACATTTGAGAAAAACATAATCCACCTGCTTATAACTTTGATACATAACACAAAATGGAATGAATAATAATAGGAAACTTTTTCCAACAAAAGGAAAGTTCAATTATGGAATAAAGCGGAACGATCCATAATTCACTCGTTTTACAAAATACGTTGTTTTATAACCTCAAAATATACGTACAAGTTATCCAATATATATATATATATATATATATATATATATAGTCACATATATAAACATAAATAACAAAAGCGTTTCCCTCGACTCCCGTGTTACGTAACAGAGCAGACACCAAAGATCTAAACAAAGTGAAGATCTAACTCTTCCACTCGCCTCCACGCCGGCTAATCTGCACCATGCCATAAAAGCATATTCCAGCAGAAGGGTGAGAAATAACAACTAAATCAAGATTGCATAATAATATGTAAACATATAATTCACATATATTATTCAACTCACCCACACACCACATGCTAACACATATAGCATACAAAGATATCATATATTCATATACACAAGTTATGACACACACACACAGATATATATATATATATATATATATATATATATATATATATATAAGCACACCAACACATCACATATATTCATATTCACAGATATGACATAGATGTCTCACACCAAAACACAACATATATTCATATTCATAGATATATCATATAAATGACACATCAAAAGTGGTTCTTCAAGAACCCACCAATTCCCGCAGAAAACATGGATACATCGCTATTGTAACGCCCCGTTTTGCCAATTTTATATTATTGAGTCTTTTTGGATTATTTTATTATTATTTTATTTTATTCTCGACTTTTATGCGAAAATATGTTATTTTTCGTCGTGATTATATTTTATCGCGTTTTGGGAACATTTGCGGGATATTTGAGTGTGGGGGTATTTTGGACATTTCATAGATATTTTTACTAAGTTAGTAAGAAAGAAAAGAAAATAGAAAAGAAAAGGGAAAGAAAAATAGAGAGAAAGAAAGAAGAAAGAAGGAAAAAGAGAAGAGAAGAGGAGAAGAGAGAAAATTGGAGAAAGAGTGGAAAAATCATCAAGAACAATTTCTAGGAATCGATTAATCGGGTAAGGGTGCGAAACTCGATTATTCTATGATTGTATATGATTATGTATGTGTTTTGTTGTTGTTTTTGGATTGATTTGGAGAATATTAGTAAAACTTAGATTGTGTAAGAATTGATTAGAAATGAATTTGATTGTGGTAAAAATCTTGTTGAATGCATTGTTGATTGTTCATACATGTTTGTGGTATGCTATTACACTTCAAATTGCTGTTTTTCTGAGTTTTAGGTGAAGAAATTGGTTGATGTTGGGTAGGAAAACGCAGAAATTGTTCTGCAGAATTTTTCTGGGTATGCTCTGGCCATACGCGTAAGGGGCATGTCCATACGCGTATGAGCCAAGGCGATACGCGTATCATTGGCTTGTTTTTGGGCCAATACGCGTATGAATCTTGGCATTACGCGTAACATGGGCGAGCCATGGGCCAATACGCGTATGGGTTTTGGAACGAGGAATTTGTGAAGGAAATGGGTTCTGTCCGTACGCGTATGGACATGAGTGATACGCGTATGGACAGGAGAATGTCAAAAATGTGATTTTTCAAAATGTGTTTTCGGTTTTGTCCGTAACTTTGGTTCCGATTATCCGATTTTTGAATTCTTGGTGTCGTTAGAAAGGTATCGAGTTGTACTTTGTGATTATGAGGTTTTGAGAATTGTTAGCCGATTAAATTTTGTCGGGAAATGTGAATAGTGTCGAATCTCGACTTTTGTTGTTTTAAATGGTGCGTATTTGATGTGTATTATGTTATAAGTTGGTGAATTGGATGTGTATGCCTTATGTGCTGTTGTGGGGATGAATTGTGGCCGGAAGGCAAGAAAATGCTAAGTGTGGTATTTGATAAATGTGCATGATTATGAATATGTGCATGGATGCAATGTGAGTGTCATGAGTCATTGTATGCCAAGCATCATAATGTGCATTGTGGAAACGTCCTGAGAGACGGTTTGATTCCTGAGGGGAATATGCTATAACATCGTGTGCCTCGAAAATATGAGGCGCTGCCTGAGGACTTAAAGCGGTGGTTATAGACGATTGTGGGCTCCTTTGGAGACTTAAAGCAATCCTTAACGTCGTGGGCCTCGAAAATATGAGGCGTTGCCTGAGGACTTAAAGCGACGGGTGAACATCGTAGGCCCGACGGGGAGTTACTTGAGATTCTCAGTAACGAGCGATGGTTCCAATAGTTCCTGAGTGAACTGATGATGAGACAAGAGACATTGGAAGTCGGTACCGCATGGCATGTGCATAGAGTCGTTTCGTCGGTCTATGTGCATTGCATAAATCATGAATTAATTGTGTGTGAATTTGTGACTGTGATTGATGATTGTATGGTATATGTGTGGTGTGTAATGGTATTTGATGCTTGAGAATTGTGCGGTATTATGTTATATGTGGTTGTGGTGAGAATGTGTTACTTGTACAATTCTGTGTTATTATATATAATTTTATTCAATTATATTATGGTTGTTTTTCTCACCCTTCTGCTGTTTTATAACGCTCTATGAGGCGTTGCAGATTAGAGCTGCTGGAGGTATTCTTTTTGTGAAGCGTTGCGTCTTTATTCTTTTGGTCGGTCGGCTCTGATATGTGACTCCGGGTAGTTAGGGTGGCCGCGTGCTATTATTTTGCATATTTGATGATGTATTTTGGTTGTACATATGCTACCTGATGTATGACAAACTGTTTATATGTGTATATGTATTTATGTTAATCAGATTTTAGATCTTCCGCTTTAATTCTAATTTCTGAAAAGTGGGTGTAAGGAACAAAGTTTCCTCTGTTTGATTGCTACCCCACAGTTGCATATCAATATGGGCAGGTGTTGCATGTTATGCTATGTTTGGGTACAGTTGATGTGATTCCTCCCTTTCTATGCCGCGAATTCAAATGTACTCTGACGAAATTTCGAATTTTCTTTTAGTGCTTTAATTGCCTGTTAATTGGGGGTATAGATTGGGGGCGTCACAGCTATACTCCCCACCGGGCTCACGATGATCTAGAACAACCAAACATAATAATGCAATGTACTCAAT
Source organism: Lathyrus tuberosus (assembly GCA_022829125.1). Classification (NCBI taxonomy): domain Eukaryota; kingdom Viridiplantae; phylum Streptophyta; class Magnoliopsida; order Fabales; family Fabaceae; genus Lathyrus; species Lathyrus tuberosus. The sequence goes on from JALAZF010000439.1 coordinate 1,172,071, forward strand.
GATACAATGCAATGCAAGTGGTACCACACAACATGGTTCATTCAATTAAACCCGATTCATAAAAGAATCCGGATAAATCGTATACACTCCCACTGAACAATGATTTATCTCCATACAACTCCACATTGGAGTCCGGACAAATCACATACACTCCCACTGAGCAATGATTTATCTCCATCACAACTCCACATTGGAGTCCGGACAAAACTAGGCACCCATCATGGATTCCCACCTAGTTGTCTCCACCAGACACATAATGAAATGCACGACACAAATGATGCACAAAAACATAAGTATAATAACAACTATAGCTCTTCACGATCCCCTTGATCACACGTGAGATACATACTCACCGTAATACACTATAGTATTACCATACATGTCCAATCAATTCAACATAACACATACATAACAAGAATTATGCACAAAACACATGTATAACAATCAGTTATACATTTACACGATCCTCCTAATCACACGTGAGATACATACTCACCGTAATGCACAATAGTATTACTACAACTGTTCAATCAATTCATCATAATACACATAATTAAGGAGGATACCTCACGAGGCCTTAATTAGTCAATTATCTAATTAATCCATCCAAATTCCATTTTTAACCATTCTACTACCATTCCTAAATTCAACAAGTTCTGACACCTATCCCAACCTCTCAGACCAAAAAGAAACCGTATCGGACGCGAAATCAGGAAAGAAATCGCGAAACGGCAAAATTCTCCCCTCTCGTTGGTCATACGCGTATTGCCCACACCCATACGCGTATTTCCCAATTCTACCACTTGCCATACGCGTATTTCCCAGAGGGTTACGCGTACGGGCAGAAGCTGATTCTCTCAAATATTCCATCTTGATTCCATTTTAATTCCATTACGCGTAGTACCTACTTCCTTACGCGTAACGCCTTGCCCCTTACGCGTACCATTACGTGTTTCAACAGAGGGTTGTGTAAAAATGGGTTCCATACGTGTAACGGCCTCGTATCGCCCTTTCCATACGCGTAATGCCTTGCCCATTACGCGTATTGCCTTGCCCATTACGCGTATGGGCAGCGAATACCCAGAATTTTCTACATAGCACTGCTACGGGTTTCACTCAATTTTCCTCAAAATCTCATCTAAACATCACTATAATACAAATTAAATACATAGCAACCTATATCTATCATGTATCAACAATTAGGAACCTTAAATCATGATTTCCAAAACAAAAGTTTTGTTTCCAAATCTCAAAATCTCAACATATTAAATGTTGTAATTTTCCATCAAATTCAACCAACATATGAAAACCTATAAGTAAGCATTTCCAACTAATTCCTAACCTCACCCGACTATACTACATGATTTATACCGAGTTTCAACCGTGAAAACAACGATTTCCACTCAATTTACCATTTCTATCAAATGTTAAAATCCTAACATTTTCAACCAAAATCAAACCAAACAAACACATACATAAACATATACAATCGAAATATAATCGGAACTTCTCACCCTTACCCGTTTAATCGAAGATCAAGCTTTGATTTGGTCGATTCCTCTTCTTCCCCATTCTTCTCTCTCTTCTTCTCTTCTTTCTCTTTTCTCCTCTTTTTCTCTCTATTTCTCTCTCTTTCCCTTTTTATAACAAAATATCTACTTTTATAAAAATATCTAACCCCTCAAAAGACTATTTTACCCTTTTGCTCAAATATCTCCCAAACGCTTTCAAAATGCGATAAAAGATAAACAGCAATGCAAAATATATCAGGAATTAAAAGTTAATAAGAAAATATTATCAATTGCAATTATTTTATCTATCGGAGAAATTATCCAATTAACAGGTAAAACTCATTTAATTTACACAATTCACATAAATGAAATAAATAAATACGATTAACCAAATCGGGGCGTTACAACTCTCCCCCACTTAGACATTTTTGTCCTCGAAAATATAACTGAGATGAACAACTCCGGATACGACTCTCGCATCCGACTAACCAACTATCATGCCAACACTAGGCACACCACGAATAACACAAACTGACAAACCACCTTGCTAACAGCAACTACAACAACGACAACCACAACGACAAGGTGCAATGCCTATACAATGCACTTGACGACTAACTCACGACTCAAAGAATACCCAAGTTACAAACACCCATAGGTTCACTCTAGAACCAGAACACAACAAGATCGTTACCCGCACCATAGGTAACACGCCCCTAGTTCCCCCCATAGGAATTAGCTACTCGCACTCGAACCATCACGATGGAAACGAGGCAACAACAAAAACAAGAACATAAAGTTCCACGACACAACATCGTTTCAACAACCTCTACATAACCATAATACCAACATCCTTGCCACACAACATTATTACAACACTGCTACGATTCACCAATCGAACATATAACCAAAACATCCATCTACATAGTAGTCCATGAATAATATTTAAACCTTTCACCTAACACTTCCATTCTGAAATGTCCAATGGTCTCATCATTTCTACATGTTTCCACTTATGAACTCTTACAAGTCACACACGCATATACAAAATGTGCCACCTCACGCTTTCGATGCGCACTCTGATTACTCGCAACAATTAAATCTACCAATTTCATATCCAACTTCTGACTCTCTCTAATATTCACCAGAAAAATCATAGTTCATTTCTAATATACCCAACCTCACACTCTACTGTGTTATCTCACACACCAGACACAAGTCTCTGAACTGCTCAAATAATTCTAATCCTCTAACCATCAAAACAGACATGTATAAAAACTTTCGACTTAACTCATCAGGCACGACATTAACTTCACCAATAGGATAATTCCAGCTAAAGTCATAACTCATCAGGAATTCCAACCATCCTCGTTGTCTCATACCCTAATATTTCCGACCAAACAGGTACCCAATATTCTTGTGATTACTAAACACTTCGAACTCAAAACCATAAAAATAATACCTCCAGATTCTCAACACAAAAGTAACCGCAACCATCTTGAAATCATGAATCCTCACTTGTAGTAAAGCATAAGCCACAAATTTACCAGCTTGCCTTAACACACTGACTAAACTCATCATAGACGCATCCCAATACCGCACAAACAGTTTATTAGGATCACGCAGAATCAAAACTGGAGCCGTAGACAAATTCTATTTTAGCCCTCTCAAACTTTCCTCACAATGAACATCCAAAGCAAACGACTTACCCTTTTCAAGTCAACTGAAGTAACGAAAACGTTAACTTGGAAAAGCCTTCCATAACCTTCGGTAATAACCAACTAAAGTCCAAAAAGCTTCTAATCACCTTAACCGACTTCGGAGCCTCTCATTGTAGAACTGCATCTACTTCCGATGGATCCATAAAAATACCATCTTCAGGAATAACGTATTCAAGAAAACTAACCTTTTTCAACCAAAAATCTCACTTGAATAATTTAGCATAAAAAAATTCCTTCTTTTCAACACTTGCAACTCAATTCCCAAACACCCTATATACTCTCCTCCTAATTTTATAATAGATCGGAATATCCCTAATGAACACCACTCTGAACTTATCCAATTAAATAGGGAAGATACAATTCATATACTCCACAAACGTTCCAGACGCATCACTAACACCGAACAACATCATTGTACATTGGAATGCTCAACAAAATTCCAAAAGATATAAACTCTTAAAGTTTTTGCAATTTTTTTTCACTGGGTAATTCTAACGCTAACATCCAATATTCCATCCGAAAACACATCTGGAAATCACGCCCAACTGGCAGCCCTTCAATGTGGCTTTCCTGTCAATTCCAGAACACTATTACCATAAACACAACAAACATCTTGGTCTCATCGACTCTTCAAAATAATCCGTAATCATTTCATTAATTCCATACAATTCATTGCACACATTATCAAAGCCGGAAAGACACGTATATTCCATCTAACATAATTCCGTCTACTATCAACAAGAGATTAAGGGTGATCAGTTCCTCATTTTGTCAATAGACAGCGGACAATCATGATGGGGCATAGACCATCTTTACCAGACCATAATAGCATTTCTTGCATCTTGTGCACAAAACATCCTAAGATGCAAATCCTTAGTCGACATAAACCTCACCTCCGCATTCCCTCTGGAATCGGGAACAGCACTGTCCAAACAACACTTATAATCTCGCAAACAACGACACACTAAACCAATGCTCCACAACTGAAGCAACTTGGAGAAGCACCAGCTTCTCCCCCACTTACCTCATTCTCAATCCTGAAGATAAAGGATTAGAAAACCAGAAAGCACTGACAATGTTTCACACACATATCTCGTACTAAGGAACAAACAACATCGGCAGTATTCAACTGTCATGCCACACCGACTCACAACTTGGCCGGACGGACCGACCTGCTCTGATACCAATTGTAACACCCCAATTCCCATCTAGCGGATAAATAATACATAATTAAATCAGAGTGAATACAATTTTTTTTCGACAGAAATAAGGATGCCACATTTGAGAAAAACATAATCCACCTGCTTATAACTTTGATACATAACACAAAATGGAATGAATAATAACAAGAAACTTTTTCCAACAAAAGGAAAGTTCAATTATGGAATAAAGCAGAACGATCCATAATTGACTCGTTTTACAAAATAAGTTGTTTCATAACCTCAAAATATACGTACAAGTTATCCAATATATATTTATATATATATATATATATATATATATATATATATATATATATATATATATATATATATATATAGTCACATATATAAACATAAATAACAAAAGCGTCTCCCCCGACTCCCGTGTTACGTATCAGAGCAGACACCAAAGATCTAAACAAAATGAAGATCTAACTCTTCCACTCGCCTCCACGCCTCTACAGCGGCTAATCTGCACTATGCCATAAAAGCATATTCCAGAAAAAGGGTGAGAAATAACAACTAAATCAAGATTGCATAATAATATGTAAATATGTAATTCACATATATTATTCAACTCACCCACACGCCACATGCTAACACATATAGCGTACAAAGATATCATATATTCATATACACAAGTTAAGACATATATATATATATATATATATATATATATATATATATATATATATATATATATATATATATATATATATATAAGCACACCAACACATCACATATATTCATATTCACAGATATGACATAGATGTCTCACACCAAAACACAACATATATTCATATTCATAGATATATCATATAAATGACACATCAAAAGTGGTTCTTCAAGAACCCACCAATTCCCGCAGAAAACATGGATACATCGCTATACTCCCCACCGGGCTCACGATGATCTAGAACAACCAAACATAATAATGCAATATACTCAATGACACAATGCAATTCAAGTGGTACCACATAACATGGTTCATTCAATTGAACCCGATTCATGAAAGAATCCGGATAAATCACATACACTCCCACTGAGCAATGATTTATCTCCATACAACTCCACATTGGAGTCCAGACAAATCACATACACTCCCACTGAGAAAGTATTTATCTCCATCACAACTCCACATTGGATTCCGGACAATACTAGGCACCCATCATGGATTCCCACCTAGCTGTCTCCACCAGACACATCATAAAATGCACGACACAAATGATGCCCAAAAACATAAGTATAATAACAACTATACCTCTTCACGATCCCCTTGATCACACGTGAGATACATACTCACCGTAATACACAATAGTATTACCATACATGTCCAATCAATTCAACATAACACATACATAACAAGAATTATGCACAAAACACATGTATAACAATCAGTTATACATTTACACGATCCTCCTGATCACACGTGAGATACATACTCACCGTAATACACAATAGTATTACTACAACTGTTCAATTAATTCATCATAATACACACAATTAAGGAGGATACCTCACGAGGCCTTAATTAGTCAATTATCTAATTAATCCATCCAAATTCCATTTTTAACCATTTTACTACCATTCCTAAATTCAACAAGTTCTGACACCTATCCCAACCTCTCAGACCAAAAAGAAACCGCCTCGGACGCGAAATCGGGAAAAAAATCGCGAAACGGCAAAATTCTCCCCTCTTGCTGGTCATACGCGTATTGCCCACACCCATACGCGTATTGCCCAATTCTACCGCTTGCCATACGCGTATTGCCCAGAGGGTTACGCGTACGGGCAGAAGCTGATTCTCTCAAAAATTCCATCTTGATTCCATTTTAATTCCATTACGCGTAATACCTACTTCCTTACTGTTGCACCTAAAAAAAATCGCTTAATCGAAGACACGACCCTCACGCGAAAGGCGCGGAAAACGGTCCGACAGAGTCGCCACCGAACTTTATTTATCCCAAAAAGAGGTAAAGGAAAATATCGAGAAAACCTTTTAGGAACAGGTAAGAACATGGTCGTCGCAACCACATTCCGGGTTCAGGAGTCGGTTACGTGAGGGGAAGGTACGCGCACCCCCTCACGTCCGTTGTACTCAACGGGAACCTCTTGATTCGAATCGCAATGCTCGCTAGCTAAGTTTATCTATTTTCTTATCTAAAATAAATATGGAAAGGTAAAGATAAGGGGAAAAGATACTAAGGGGAAATTGGTGGTTTTAGGATAGGGTGCTCGGCAAGATCATCGCGACCTCGGGCCTACGTATGCTCATTCGGACGAGAATGAGAAATCAGAGCAATCGTAGTTCGACTACGGGGTTTGACGGAAAAAGATGGTAGTGTTCTCGCCAAGATCATCGCAATCTTTTGCCTACGTATCTTTACTCGGACGAGAATAAAGAATCAGAGCAGTCGTAGTTCATGGTACGCCCACGAAACAAGGGAGATGGTTTGTTTTTAAGAGGCGTCGATTGCTTACACACGAGTAAGAGAACTCGCACCCAAACAATCAAAGAGAGATCAAAGACTTGAACCCCCATTTTTCATCTTGAAAAAGAATTACGATAGTTATTAGTCGTTTTTGAGATTTAATTGTGAAAATCCGCTTGACGTGGGATCAAGGGTTTATTGTATGCGCTTGGTTATTTTGAAAAGGACTTGGTTGAAAATGACTTGACGACGAATCGAGGGTTTGGTTGAAAATGGCTCGACGACAAATCGAGGGTTTAGTTTGAAAAGTGGTTAGTTTGAAAATGGCTCGACGACGAATCGAGTATTAGTTTGAAAATGGCTCGACGACGAATCAAGTATTAGTTTGAAAATGGGTTGCCTATGCTAGTCCCTAGGGGTGCTCCTAGTAAACAAACCACAATCAAAGCAATAATAAATGCATACATCGGAATGGGAGAGGGGTACATGTAAAATACAAGTGTTGACAAGAAATAAAGGGTCTCATTGTAAGGTAGCCCAAGAGAAAGCCGTGTGTGTGCGAAATGTCCTAAGCTAAACCTTGAGCAAGCGTCGAGCAAGTGATCATCATAATCAACAGTCTGTCAACTTATTGTTTTTTAGGGTTTCGATATTTGTTAATGCTTTTTGATTAAGGTATGTACAAATAAACAATGGTTAGATAAATAAATATGGATATGAATAATATGCATATGAACAATAATATAATCAAGATAATGTTGACAAGAAAGTAAAGCAAGATAATATTGACATAAAATTAAAGTTGGTCTCGTCTTAATCGAAATTTAATCGATAAATCGATAATCGACGACTTTTGACTTTCATCGACCAAAGATGAAAATAACAGAAATATAAAGTGACAATTAAGAAATTAAATCGAGAAAATGAATACAAAGAATAAAGGTCTCACCTTTATCGAGATTTAATCGAGAAATCGATAAATCGATCGATATTTAGTTTTCATGGACCCAAAATGAATAAGAATGATATAATGAAATAAAATCGGAAAGGTGAATATAAAGGATAAAGGTCTCACCTTTATCGAGATTTAATCGAGAAATCGATAAATCGATCGATATTTGGTTTTCATTGACCCAAAATGAATGAAAATAGTAAAAATGAAATAAAATCGAAATAAATAGGAAAGGAAATAAAGGTCTCACCTTTATCGAGATTTAATCGAGAAATTGATAAATCAATCGATATTTTAGTTTTCATTGACCCAAAAAATGAATAAAAAATAACATTATGAACAAAAAATCGAAAATAAATATAAATAAATTGTAGGCCTCAAATAAGTCAAAACTTAATCGATTTGATTAAATCATGAAGTGTATTATATCATTGGCCCTAAATTGAAAATGAAAATAGAAATTGGAAATATTGAGATGAACTAGCTAAACATAAATCACTATTCTTAAAAATATTTTTAGAATCAATTAAAAAAATCTAAAAAGGAAATTATTTAACAAATTAAACTAAAAAACAAGAAGAGGGGGTGTAACACAGGACATGGAGTATGAATAGAAGTTTATCGTGGGCTTCATAGAGCCCAAATTCATCATACGACCATAAATGGGTTCTTAACAATCTGTTTCTTTTAAAACCACCATTAGACTTTATTAAACAAAACTAAAAAGAAAACATCAAAATAAACTTTTTTTGCAAAAAAAGGATGGACCAGAAAACACGCTGGTTCTCATCAAACTTTACTCAAACCCAAGGCCATGTCCTTATTTGATTCAACAACACACGCTCTTAAAACAAAAACAAATTCTAAAGCAAAAAAAGTAACGCAATCGTAAAGAACGCAGCCGAAACACATATCTCATTCCAACCTTCCTCTTCGTCAAATTTGAACTGATTCCCAGGTTTGTTTCGTTGCGACCTCTCGTTTTTTTCGCTTGTCTCACTCTTCTCTTCAATTTCTGGTTATGGGTTTGGATCTCTCTTCTATTCTTCTTTTTCCTTTCGTCTCTGGGTTTGTATCGGTTTGTATGGTTGAAGTGGGTTGAAGATTGGTGATTAAGGTTTGATGTTGTGGTTAGTTAAAGAATCGGTTGATGAAGGTTTTGATGAGGAATGATAAAAGGGGTTGCGGTTCATTGTTGATGGTGGTGAATGGGTTTGAAGAAAGTTTTGGTTTGGTTCTGTGTGGTTTATATGGTGATTGAAGGATGAGATTTGAAGGAGATTTGAAGGAAGTTTGAAGAAGGTGTTGGTAGTTGGAAGGGTTGATGGCGGAAAGATGAGTCTGATGAAGGTGGAATCTTTGAAGGTTAATGAAGATGGCGTTGGTTGAGTGGAGAGGAGAAGCATTTTCCGTTTCAGAAACAGGTTCGCTCCGCCAGATTTTCTTTCCCTCAAGGTTGTCCTCGAGTTTTTTTTTTTAGAGTGAGAATGAGGCTTTCTTTATTGGATTTGTGAAGGGTAGTTGTGGATTAAAATGAGGGAAAGATGAGCTGGAAATTGGTGCGTACAAATCTTGTTGTTGTAATTTGTTATAGGGACTTAGAAAGGTGAATTGTGAATCCGAAATTTGTGATGAAATTGAGATTTATGTTGCTGATGTATTTGGAATGTTGTCGTGTTGCATATCGTACAACTTGTACCTGCGTTATGTTGGACGTGATAGGAATTGGCAAATGGGTTTTCACGTTGTTGCGATGCCTTGAGGAACTTTGCTCATGACCTTGGTGTGTAAGAAGACGTTGTGTGCTGTGACTTAGTCCTTGGTTGAATCAATTGGCCACTTCAATTCTTCGCTTTTTTTATTTTCTAAAGACTTTAAGAATTTTGGATAAAACACGGATAACAATGGTTTTTGGTAGAAATTAAATATGTATATTGGTTTAAGAATGAATGGATATGGAAGTTGGATAATTGAACAAGTAGATAAGGACATAAAAATGGATAGTGGATAAAAATGGATAATTGTTTAGAAAAGAGAGATAAAATGGATAAAAAAAAATGAATATGGATTTTTGTAAACAAAAATGGGCTTTGTAATGATTACTTGTTCATTTGAATTTTGTTGAAATGCTTGTAAAATTAAAATGGAAAATGGATTATTGAATTAGTTAATCTTAGAAATTGAAAATTGGGTATAAAAATGTGGATTTGGAAGAATGGATTATAGATAAATAAAAAAAGGATAATGGAATAAGGTTTGATGAACTTGGATTATGGACATTAAACAAAATGGATTGTTATGGATAAATAAATGGATATGGATGGATAATTGGTTTGAAATGGATTATGAATGGACTAAGGACAAAAATGGCTAAATATATATATGGATAAAAAGTAAAAGAGTGATGAAGTTGAAGACAACATATTTTAGATTTTTTGAATAATTGTCAGTGGATGGAATGTGCAGATAAAACATATATACAGGTAGGACAAATTTGAGGTATGACAGATGCCCCTATCTAATTGGCTTAAACTGAGTTAGATGAACTGCTACGGCGTTCGGCCTTTCGAGGTATAAGACAATTAGATATGAAAAAGACCACAAATTTGTCCGGGAGAAAGAAAAGGATTGAGAAGTTGGAATAACAGAATAAATCTGACACCAAAAGGATGACAGACCTATCACCAAAAGGATGATAGTGAATACACACACACATACCCTTCCACCAAAAGGATGAAAATGAGGTCAACGCCTGCTATTACCAAAAGGATAATAGGGCAAACAACACAACCTGCTACTACCAAAAGGATAGTATGGCCCACACGCACACAGACCCTTCCATCAAAAGGATGAAAATGAGGCCAAAGCCTGCTATTACCAAAAGGATAATAGGGCACACACACACAGCCTGCTACTACCAAAAGGATAATAGGGCACACAACACAGTCTGCTATTACCAAAAGGATAATATGGCACACAACACAGCCTGCTATTACCAAAAGGATAATAGGGCACACACACACACAGCCTGCTACTACCAAAAGGATAATAGGGCAAACAACACAGCCTGCTACTACCAAAAGGATAGTATGGCGCACACACAGCCGACCCTTCCACCAAAAGGATAAAAATGAGGTCGAAGCCTGCTATTACCGACGGGATAATAGGGCACACACGCACACAGACCCTTTCACCAAAAGGATGAAAATGAGGTCAAAGTCTGCTATTACCAAAAGGATAATAGGGCACACATGCACACAAACCCTTTCACCAAAAGGATGAAAATGAGGTCAAAGCCTGCTATTACCAAATGGATAATAGGGCACACACACACAGACCCTTCCACCAAAAGGATGGAAATGAGGTCAAAGCCTGCTATTACTAAAAGGATAATAGGGCACACACACACACAGGTTGTCACTCACCAAAAGGATGACACACAGACCAAGGGTTTATGGATTGGCGACACCAAAAGGATGACGGATCAAAACAAGCTACTACCACCAAAAGGATGATAGGAACTTCTTATTTGTGAGGACCAACATCAAAAGGATGAAGGTTGAATTAAGTTGATTGGGTTTGGCTATCACCAAAAGGATGATAGTAAGGTAATTGACAAAAGGTCAAGTTTGTTGGGGATGTGATGAGATTTATTTGGAGGTATCAACAAAAGGTTGAAGTAATGAACTCACCGAGGAAAGCCCACAAAAAGGGAAGGGAAAACAATGAAAAATGGAGAAGGTAACCCGCCAAGATCTACGCAATCTTATGCCTACGTATCTTTACTCGGACGAGAATAAAGAATCAGGACAGTCGTAGTTCGACTTGAAGAAAAGATTCAATGAGGAACGCCTACTGACTCGAAGGAATGTTTATTGGTTGGGATGAGAATGACGACCACATCAACAAAAAGTTGAGGAACACAACTCAATGAGGAATGCCCACTGACTTGCTTGGAGATCACATTTTTATTAACAAAAGGTTGAAGAACTTCATGAGGAATGCCCATGAACTTGAAGAAGATGCCCCTGACTAGGCAGAAGATTGCTTTGAAATCTTGAGCTTGATCAACAACAGGTTGAACCAACTTCGTGAGGAACGCCCACAGATTTGATGAAGATACCCCTGCCTGGGCTGAAGATCATCTTGCAGTCTCGAGATTGATCCTGGATCTTGACATACATATGAATGCTTTATTTTGTAATGATGTGCAATGCAAATGCTGACGCGCGGAGATGCAAGTGCTAGGGAAGTATGATTTGGTTTTGGTATGCATATGATGCACGTGATGTTGAATGCGATACGTATGATGCATATGATTGCAAACGGGTGATTGGACGAGTTTGGAGGTGCCAGCATGGTGGACTTTTGCTAGTTACCAATGCGGATTGGACTTTTGGGCGGTGGGAGGGATTTGATTTCCTCGACATTCAGCTCGTTGAAGACGCCATGATTGAAGCAGACGAAGATTCTCTTGAAGCTCTGAGTTTGATCACTTATTGACTTGTTCCTGAGAGGACCACCACTTTGTGCTTGATAGTCAGGATGAGTTTAAAATGAGCATAGTGACATGATCAACCCATGAAGACCGTGCCTTTGCTCTGAACTTGATGATTGTCTACGTTTGGAAAGATCTGTTTATCTAGCTTGAAAGGATACAGAGAGGATATGCCTTCTGCAATGGGTCTTGCCCCAGTTTGAACATGGTAATGGTCTGCCCCTGATTAACCAGTTCTGAAGTGATTTGATCTTTGGAAGTTGAACTTTGACGTGCTTTGAGGTGTCTTGCCCCTGATTGAGCTATTGAAGGGTTTGCCCCCTGATTGAGCTGTTGAGGTAGTCTTGCTTCAGGTTGGCACCGCTGAAAGTTCAAGTTCCTCTTTGATTGCCCCTTGTTGGAATTACTTTTTAGCACTGATTTGCAGTTAAAATTGCACCTTCACAAATGGTAATCTTAATGCAATACTCATGCAAGTTTTGAAAAAGAGTCGTTTATTCGAGTGTCGTGATAGTGAGACGAATGGACCGTTAGCCCAAACGTGTGCTGATTTTGATGGTGTGAAAGATATAGCAAGGAGAATGATACCAATGCTGAAGATTAGCAAATATGGGGAGTCAGTTTACGCAACCTTGCAATAGTATGCTTTCAGAATAAACCTCGCCTCAATTAGGTCTTTCGAGGGTTGTAACGTGGTCTGGTTTACGGTTTAAAAAACAAAGGATATTAGGCTTAAAGTATAATTTGTACCAGCCCCTACGTGATGATCTCCAGTCCTACGTTCAGTTAATTTTGCACATGTTTATATTCCAAAAGGGTTGACGGTGTAAGCGTGATGATTCAAGGTTTGCTCGAAATGGCAGTCACCTTATTCTGTTTTTGATGGATGTCAGTGACCCTTTGGTTTTGATTTGGTGGTCACTATGTCTTATTTTTGTTTTTGTTGAGGATTTGAGGGCCTCTTTTGATTTTGCTTTTGATCCCTATCTTTTGCATGGACTGATTTTGCTTTCGAGTCCATCGGGATTGCCTTGATTTTTGCCTAAGTCTCCTTTGAGGTGCTTGACTTAGCAGGCTTTTGATTTTTTTTGTTTTTGATTTTGTTGTTGGAGGATTGTGACTGCCAAGTCATGGTTATTGATGAACAACCGTCATGTCTTTTGGATTTTGTCTTTGTGATTTGAGTGCGTGATTGGGTTAACTGAACAATACCCTGCCCCGGGTTGAGTGTAAGGGTTTAAATGTTCGAAGGAAATTGCTACTTCTAGGCTCGAAGTGGTTAGCTAGGGATTAACTCCTTGTCTCTCCAGTGTTTGGGGATTGAAACAATGCATGTACATCATCGGCGGGATTCTATCCGAAAGCATACATTTGCAATTATGGGTATTTCGTTGTCATCATCCTCCCTCCAATCATTGCTAACAACAGTTTGATAAAGGGAGTGAAGTGGATAAATGTGTCGGTGATTTGCAGTAAATGGAAAGAATGAGTGAATACGACATAACTGATTCAAAACATGCATAATCATTACATTAAGAAAACCAAATACAAATGACAATGTTTAAAGCATACAGTACTTAAACAAACAAAAGCAAAATAGCAAGAATGCAAATGATGGGATGGCAGCATGACTGCCTTCTTCGGGGAATAAACTTGACTTGACTTGACTTGACTTGATGCTGGCACTAGTTTGGCGGCGACAAAGGGTTGTTGATGACATTTGGAGCTCTCCCATTGAACGTGAGAAACTTTGAGTCGATCATGTCTTGAACCTTGTGTTTGAAAGCTCTGCAGTCGTCGATCGTATGCCCTAGAGCACCCTTATGAAACTCACAGTGAGCATTAGCATCATAATCTGGGGGAATGACAGTTGGAGGAGCCAAGTCTCTCGGAGTAATGGCCCTTTTCTCCATTAATTGACCAAAGATCTGAGCATATGACGTCGGTAGGCGATCAAAGTCTCTATCAGACCTCCTTGTCCTTTGTTGATTAAGTTGACGTTGTTGAGCAGCTCTCTGTTATTGATGTTGAGGAGGATACTGATACCCTTGCTGGTTGTAGGATTGTTGCTGAGGAGCCTGTTGTTGAGGCATTGGAGCTTGAACAACTTGAACTGTTGGCTGATAAGGCATCGGAGCATATTGCGCAGCAGCAACATACAGATACTGGAAGTATGGCATTTGAAAAGGCATTGGAGGGGGAGCTTGTTGTTGAGCTTGCCCTTTATGGGCAGAGACAATATTTGTTTCTCCCTTTTTTTTCTTGTATCCATTGTTGAAAGGTTTCTTGGCTTGAGACTAGCTGCTAGAACCTCCTTGGATCTTTCCGCTCTTCAGACCCTCTTTGATTCTCTCACCGACAATCACCAAATCAGAGAATCCGGCAGAAACATTACCAATCAACTTCTCATAGTATTGGCCTTGCAAAGTACCCATGAAGATGTCAATCAGTTCATGGTCAACCAGAGGTGGATGCACCCTTGCAGCTAGCTCTCTCCAGCGTTGCGCGTACTCCTTAAAGGATTAGTTGTCCTTTTGAGCCATACTCTGAAGTTGGGTACGATTCGGAGCACGGCCAGTGTTGTACTTGTATTGCTTGACAAATGCATCGGCTAAATCATCCCAAGTGCGCACATTGCTACGCTCCAACTGCATATACCATTCGAGTGATGCCCTAGACAAGCTGTCTTGGAAGCAATGGATCATCAGCTTTTCATCTTTGGCATGGGCAGCCATCTTACGGCAGTACATCCTTAGATGCATGTGGGGACAACTGAGGCCTTTGTACTTCGGGAATTCTTGTACTTTGAACTTGGGAGGAATGACAACATCTGGCACCAAGCACATTTCCATAGCGTTCAAAGATTTTGAGTTGCGCCCCTCCATGACTCGGAATTTCTCAGCTAAATCACGACACATTTTTATGGCTTCAGAATCCTGAGCAGCAGTAGGATTAACAATTAGGACAGCAGCATGGTAGTTCTGTACCTCATCATAGTGATCTAGCAGATTTTCTTCAGCATGAGGAATAGGAATCTGAGTGACAACAGATTGGGCTTGCGGAATGGCACCAACAGTGACTCCAGATGTTGGAGGTGGTTGAGATGTGGAAGGAGCGAAGTCCATTGGTATCCCATAAGTGATGGGGTTGGGAACAGGAACAGAGAGCCTTGAGGTAGACCCCTGAACAGGCACATTGGTGTTGGCGGCAGCAGCTTCACGCAGTTCTTCTTCTTTTCTGGCCATCATGATGGCTTCGAGAATCTGATCAATATTTCCTTTGATAGAGTCCAATTCTTCTCTGAAGGCGGCTTGCTCTTGTTGAATCTGCTCCATCATGCATCTAGTATTGGCTCGAGTTGCGTACTGGTGTCGAGGAATCAGCTTGATTTACTGAAGAAGGAAGGAAGTTGAAGTGAGATTCTGAGGTTGAAAATGCAATGCAAGATGCATAACAGATGCAATGCAATGACATGAAATGCAATGCAAGATGCAAGATCCAGGATCGCAGAATCAAACAACTTCAAACAGTTATGCAGTTGGCCGGAGGTGACGGGTCAAGAACCACAACTGGGATCAAGAAAACCCACAGGTAGGTTTCTAAGACAGGTAGGTTCCTAGAGTTATGGATATATTTCGAAAACATTATAACCAAGACGAAGAGACATCCGACTATAATATCCTCGAAATAATCTCGTCTAGGTGAGGTCTTCGTTTCTTCCCCACGAGAAAGATTCCTCGGAGGCGCCCACTACACAACCATCGACACACGGGTTCTAAATAGGGTTCTCAGAATCCTAGATCGAGGTCGAAAATATTACTGTCAGGAAGTAATACGTTCGAGGGATCTCATCTGATTGGGGCATTCGCATTAACTCACATAGAATTAACGCTACCAACCACCATGGGTAAATCGGGTTAATGGTCCTTGGGATCAACGACCCACCTCGAAAGTATTACCACCATGGCAAAGATTCACCACAACAATAATATCTCCAAGGGAATCTACTCCAAGCGGTGGTTTTCGCTTCAACTCATGCGGAAGAAACCACGCAAGCCTACACTACACAACCACCATCGCACAAAGTTCCCAATATCAGAACAACCCAACAATGTTACAAAAGGTAACACAAATAAGGAATAGGAAAACAAGTAAATAAGCAAATGAGAAGAAAAAGGTAAACGAAGCTAAAGAGCTAGCGATTCGAATCAGGATAGGCTTGACTCTCTCTTGCATGGAGCAATTGGATCCCCAGCAGAGTCGCCATCTGTCGCACCTCGAAAAAAATTGCTTAATCGAAGACACGACCCTCGCGCGAAAGGCGCGGAAAACGGTTCGACAGAGTCGCCACCGAAATTTATTTATCCCAAAAAAGAGGGAAAGGAAAATATCGAGAAAACCTTTTAGGAACGGGTAAGAACATGGTCATCGCAACCATATTCCGGGTTCGGGAGTCAGTTACGTGAGGGGAAGGTACGCGCACCCCCTCACGTCCGTTGTACTCAACGGGAACCTCTTGATTCGAATCGCAATGCTCGCTAGCTAAGTTTATATATTTTCTTCTCTAAAATAAATGCGGAAAGGTAAAGATAAAGGGAAAAGATACTAAGGGGAAATGGGTGGGTTTAGGATAGGGTGCTCGGCAAGATCATCGCGACCTCGGGCCTACGTATGCTCATTCGGACGAGAATGAGAAATCAGAGCAATCGTAGTTCGACTACGGGGTTTGATGGAAAAAGATGGTAGTGTGCTCGCCAAGATCATCGCAATCTTGTGCCTACGTATCTTTACTCGGACGAGAATAAAGAATCAGAGCAGTCGTAGTTCGTGGTACGCCCACGAAACAAGGGAGATGGTTTGTTTTTAAGAGGCGTCGATTGCTTACACACGAGTAAGAGAACTCGTACCCAAACAATCAAAGAGAGATCAAAGACTTGAACCCCCATTTTTCACCTTGAAAAAGAATTACGATAGTTATTAGTCATTTTTGAGATTTAATTGTGAAAATCCGCTTGACGTGGGATCAAGGGTTTATTGTATACGCTTGGTTATTTTGAAAAGGACTTGGTTGAAAATGGCTCGACGACGAATCGAGGGTTTGGTTGAAAATGGCTCGACGACGAATCGAGGGTTTAGTTTGAAAAGTGGTTAGTTTGAAAATGGTTCGACGACGAATCGAGTATTAGTTTGAAAATGGCTCGACGACGAATCGAGTATTAGTTTGAAAATGGGTTGCCTATGCTAGTCCCTAGGGGTGCTCCTAGTAAACAAACCACAATCAAAGCAATAATAAATGCATACATCGGAATGGGAGAGGGGTACATGTAAAATACAAGTGTTGACATGAAATAAAGGGTCTCATTGTAAGGTAGCCCAAGAGAAAGCCGTGTGTGTGCGAAGTGTCCTAAGCTAAACCTTGGGCAAGCGTCGAGCAAGTGATCATCATAATCAACAGTCCGTCAACTTATTGTTTTTTAGGGTTTCGATATTTGTTAATGCTTTTTTATTAAGGTATGTACAAATAAACAATGGTTAGATAAATAAATATGGATATGAATAATATGAATAATATGCATATGGAAATAAAGTAACAGTCCGTCAACTTATTGTTTTTTAGGGTTTCGATATTTGTTAATGCTTTTTGATTAAGGTATGTACAAATAAACAATGGTTAGATAAATAAATATGGATATGAATAATATGAATAATATGCATATGAACAATAATATAATCAAGATAATGTTGACAAGAAAGTAAAGCAAGATAATATTGACATAAAATTAAAGTTGGTCTCGTCTTAATCGGAATTTAATCGATAAATCGATAATCGACGACTTTTAACTTTCATCGACCAAAGATGAAAATAACAGAAATATAAAGTAACAATTAAGAAATTAAATCGAGAAAATGAATACAAAGAATAAAGGTCTCGCCTTTATCGAGATTTAATCGAGAAATCGAGAAATCGATCGATATTTAGTTTTCATGGACCCAAAATGAATAAGAATGATATAATGAAATAAAATCGAAAAGGTGAATATAAAGGATAAAGGTCTCACCTTTATCGAGATTTAATCGAGAAATCGATAAATCGATCGATATTTGGTTTTCATTGACCCAAAATGAATGAAAATAGTAAAAATGAAATAAAATCGAAATAAATAGGAAAAGGAAATAAAGGTCTCACCTTTATCGAGATTTAATCGAGAAATTGATAAATCAATCGATATTTTAGTTTTCATTGACCCAAAAAATGAATAAAAAATAACATTATGAACAAAAAATCGAAAATAAATATAAATAAATTGTAGGCCTCAAATAAGTCAAAACTTAATCGATTTGATTAAATCATGAAGTGTATTATATCATTGGCCCTAAATTGAAAATGAAAATAGAAATTGGAAATATTGAGATGAACTAGCTAAACATAAATCACTATTCTTAAAAATATTTTTAGAATCAATTAAAAAAATCTAAAAAAGAAATTATTTAACAAATTAAACTAAAAAACAAGAAGAGGGGGTGTAACACAGGGTATGAAGTATGAATAGAAGTTTATCGTGGGCTTCATAGAGCCCAAATTCATCATACGACCGTGAATGGGTTCTTAACAATCTGATTCTTTTAAAACCACCATTAGACTTTATTAAACAAAAGTAAAAAGAAAACATCAAAATAAACTTTTTTTGCAAAAAAAGGATGGACCAGAAAACACGCTGGTTCTCATCAAACTTTACTCAAACCCAAGGCCATGTCCTTATTTGATTCAACAACACACGCTCTTAAAACAAAAACAAATTCTAAAGCAAAAAAAGTAACGCAATTGTAAAGAACACAACCGAAACACATATCTCATTCCAACCTTTCTCTTCGTCAAATTTGAACTGATTCCCAGGTTTGTTTCGTTGCGACCTCTCGTTTTTTTCGCCTGTCTCACTCTTCTCTTCAATTTCTGGTTATGGGTTTGGATCTCTCTTCTATTCTTCTTTTTCCTTTCATCTCTGGGTTTGTATCGGTTTGTATGGTTGAAGTGGGTTGAAGATGGGTGATTAAGGTTTGATGTTATGGTTAGTTGAAGAATCGGTTGATGAAGGTTTTGATGAGGAATGATAAAAGGGGTTGCGGTTCGTTGTTGATGGTGGTGAATGGGTTTAAATAAAGTTTTGGTTTGGTTCTGTGTGGTTTATATGGTGATTGAAGGATGAGATTTGAAGGAGATTTGAAGGAAGTTTGAAGAAGGTGTTGGTAGTTGGAAGGGTTGATGGCGGAAAGATGTGTCTGATGAAGGTGGAATCTTTGAAGGTTAATGAAGATGGCGTGGGTTGAGTGGAGAGGAGAAGCATTTTCCGTTTCAGAAACAGGTTCGCTCCGCCAGATTTTCTTTCCCTCAAGGTTGTCCCAGAGTTTTTTTTTTTAGAGTGAGAATGAGGCTTCCTTTATTGGATTTGTGAAGGGTAGTTGTGGAATAAAATGAGGAAAAGATAAGCTGGAAATTGGTGCGTACAAATCTTGTTGTTGTAATTTGTTATAGGGACTTAGAAAGGTGAATTGTGAATCCGAAATTTGTGATGAAATTGAGATTTATGTTGCTGATGTATTTGGAATGTTGTCGTGTTGCATATCGTACAACTTGTACCTGTGTTATGTTGGACGTGATAGGAATTGGCAAATGGGTTTTCACGTTGTTGCGACGCCTTGAGGAACTTTGCTCATGACCTTGGTGTGTGAGAAGATGTTGTGTGCTGTGACTTAGTCCTTGGTTGAATCAATTGGCCACTTCAATTCTTCACTTTTATTATTTTCTAAAGACTTTAAGAATTTTGGATAAAACACGGATAACAATGGTTTTTGGTAGAAATTAAATATGTATATTGGTTTAAGAATGAATGGATATGGAAGTTGGATAATTGAACAAGTAGATATGGACATAAAAATGGATAGTGGATAAAACTGGACAATTGTTTAGAAAAGAGAGATAAAATGGATAAAAAAAATGAATATGGATTTTTGTAAACAAGAATGGGCTTTGTAATGATTACTTGTTCTTTTGAATTTTGTTGAAATGCTTGTAAAATTAAAATGGAAAATGGATTATTGAATTGGTTAATCTTAGAAATTGAAAATTGGGTATAAAAATGTGGATTTGGAAGAATGGATTATAGATAAATAAAAAAAGGATAATGGAATAAGGTTTGATGAACTTGGATTATGGACATTAAACAAAATGGATTGTTATGGATAAATAAATGGATATGGATGGATAATTGGTTTGAAATGGATTATGAATGGACTAAGGACAAAAATGACTATATATATATGGATAAAAAGTAAAAGAGGGATGAAGTTGAAGACAACATATTTTAGATTTTCTGAATAATTGTCAGTGGATGGAATGTGCAGATAAAACATATATACAGGTAGGACAAATTTGAGGTATGACACTTACGCGTAATGCCTTGCCCCTTACGCGTACCATTACGTGTTTCAACAGAGGGCCGTGTAAAAATGGGTTTCATACGTGTAACGCCCCCGTATCGCCCTTGCCATACGCGTAATGCCTTGCCCATTACGCGTATTGCCTTGCCCATTACGCGTATGGGCAGCGAACACCCAGAATTTTTTGCATAGCACTGCTACGGGTTTCACTCAATTTTCCTCAAAATCTCATCTAAACATCACTATAATACAAATTAAATACATAGCAACCTATATCTATCATGTATCAACAATTAGGAACCTTAAATCATGATTTCCAACACAAAAGTTTTGTATCCAAATCTCAAAATCTCAACATATTAAATGTTGTAATTTTCCATCAAATTCAACCAACATGTGAAAACATACAAGTAATCATTTCCAACTAATTCCTAACCTCACCCGACTATACTACGCGATTTATACCGAGTTTCAACCCTGAAAACAACGATTTTCACTCAATTTACCATTTCTATCAAATGTTAAAATCCTAACATTTTCAACCAAAATCAAACCAAACAAACACATACATAAACATATACAATCAAAATATAATCGGAACTTCTCACCTTTACCCGATTAATCGAAGATCAAGCTTTGATTTGGTTGATTCCTCTTCTTCCCTCTCTTCTCTCTTTTCTTCTCTTCTTTCTCTTTTCTCCTCCTTTTCTCTCTATTTCTATCTCTTTCCCTTTTTATAACAAAATATCTACTTTTATAAAAATATCTAACCCCTCAAAAGACTATTTTACCCTTTTGCTCAAATATCTCCCAAACGCTCTCAAAATGCGATAAAACATAAACAGCGATGCAAAATATATCAGGAATTAAAAGTTAATAAGAAAATATTATCAATTGCAATTATTTTATCTATCAGAGAAATTATCCAATTAACAGGTAAAACTCATTTAATTTACACAATTCACATAAATGAAATAAATAAATACGATTAACCAAATCGGGGCGTTACACAATGTGCATCGAGCGAGCCCAGGTATTGTAGTTTTTGTCATCAAGGGGAGGTGAAACAAGAACAAAAGCGAGGTTCTCATTCGGATGCAAATAATACGGATTTGCAGAATTCGTTGAGAAATCGGTGAAGCTCTGGTAAGCCATGGATGAACAAGAACGGAGCGGTGATGGTCAAGAAGACGACTGCAGAAGAAAGGAAGATTCAGAATGAATCTTCAACAATTTACAGAAAAAAGAAGAACGCAAGAGAAGAAGAACAATGGCTATCAGAGCATTAAGCTCTGATACCATGTTGATAATGAAGATCTTCATACAAGGTTGAAGGTAAAATGCAGAGAAAGAAAGAATAAGTCAGCTAATAAAAGAATAGTAACTATTTCATTCATTTGAGGAGTAGGTGAAAGCTACTATATATACAAGTGTATGATACAGAAGAATAATTTTAGCTATGCTAGCCAACTAACTATATACAAAGTAATACTTAGAATATTCTTCTATATACAAAGTAAATACAAACTAATACAACTTGTATGTATAAGCTAATATTGAAAAAATAAAGTGTACGGAAGTCTCAATTTAATTTAAAAAGTAGAGACTTAAGCATTTATATAAGTGAGAGAACTCGCGCACATATCATCTTAAGATTTAGGTGAATATATTATGTGTTCTTCAAAAAATATGTTGTTTAAAGAAGATTCTAATAATAGATATTCCTTCTCGTTAGCCCCAAATTGATGATCTAATTTAGTTATGTGTACAACTACAACTCATATTGTGAGTGTACTAAAGTTTGGATAGGTGTGTTAGGAGAAATATTTGTCGTGTGGTTTGAGTTAATTTTAAAATAAAAATTTATTTTGATCTGAATATATTTACTTTTAATTTAGCTTAAAACAATTTGATCTAATTTGATCAAATCCAATTTCATAAAATTTAATTTAAATTGATTTTTTATTTTTCAAATTATAAATTCATTTTTTAACTAATATTATAAAAACACGGTTTGATATAATATATAACATATAAATATAAAGCTTAAATACAGTAATAATACGAAAATGATCAATTATGATTAAAATAAATGAAATAATACATATAAATATAAAGTTTAAATGCAATTTAAACCCTTATATTTCAATTTTTGTAATTTTTAATCCCTTTTAAAATAAATTTTTGCAAGAGACTATATTCGAATTCATACCCTATTCCATATTTGTCGCTGGTTGGTGATGAGGTCTCAGTTCATGTTCTCGATATTTTGAACAATAATAGGAGTCCTGCTGAGATAAACAATACTTTCATCACCCCCATCCTGAAGAAGAAGCATCCAACAATCCCTTTGGATTTCAGACCTATCCGTCTGTGTAATGTCATCATGAAGGCTGTTACTAAAGTTGATGCCAACCGTTTGAAGAGCTTTCTGCCAGAAATCATAAGTGAGGAGCAAAGCACTTTCATCCACGGGAGACTCATAACTGATAACGCTCTCATTTCTATGGAGTGCTTTCATTGGATGAAGCACAAGAAGAAAGGTAGGAAATGTACTATGGCCTTGAAGCTGGATATGTCCAAAGCTTATGATAGACTGGAATGGAACTTCGTTACTGCTACGCTGAAAAAGTTGGGTTTTCCGCAGTCAATGGTTTCCCTGATCCACAATTGTATTTCAACTGTCTCGTATCAGCTGCTTATCAACGGCTAACCCAGCAGAAGTTTTGTTCCTGACAGGGGTCTCCGTCAAGGAGACCCACTCTCACCATATTTGTTTGTTATTTGTGCAGATGTGTTATCAGGGATGCTGAAGAAAGAGGTTCTTGAGAAGCGAATCCATGGTATCAAAGTAGCGAGAAGATCACCAGTTATCTCTTATCTCTTCTTTCTTAATGACAGTTTTTTTTTTGCTAGAGCCAGTAAGGAGGAAGTGTTGCGTATCACTCAAATTCTTAAGACCTATCAAAGGGATTTTGGTCAGGTTGTCAATGCCGATAAGTGTGAAGTTTCATTCAGTGGTAATGTTTCAAAGTTTGTCAAAGAGATAATCAAGTCTAAGCTGGGGTTCCGTGGAGTTGGTAGTCACTCTCGTTACTTGGGGCTTCCGGTTGTCTTTGGAAGATCAAAGAAATAGGTGTTTAAACTTGTTACTTACAGGGTCTGGAAAAAGGTGAAAGGCTGGAAGGAAAACTTCTTATCTAGAGCAGGAAAAGAGGTTTTGATCAAAGTCGTGGCGCAAGCGATACCAACTTATATCATGAGTTGTTATCGCATTCCTGAAAGCTGCTGTAAAGATATTGAGTCAATGATGTCCAAGTTCTGGTGGGGATCGAAGGAAGGGGAACAGAAGATTCATTGGTTACGATGGTATAAATTAGCCCAGGCAAAATGGGAGGGGGTTTAGGCTTTAGAGGAATTCATGAATTTAATTCTTGCCATTTGGGAAAGCAGTTTTGGAGGTTGATGCATGGGAGACGGATCCCTCTTTGAGAGATTCTTTAAGGGGCGTTACTATCCTCGTTGCACCATTGCGGAGGCTCCCCGTGGTTATAATTCTAGCTATGTGTGGCATGGTATATTGAGCGCTAAGGATGTTGTGATTTGTGGCTCTAGATGGAGAGTTGGTAATGGCGAAAAAATCAGTATAGGCCATGACAGATGGATACCGTCGTTGCAGGGGTTTAGGATTTCCAACCAACCTCATGTGCTTGATCAGAAAACAGAAGTTAGCCACCTTATTGATCTTGATTTAGGTGGGTGGAATTTGGAGATTTTGAGAGACAATTTCGATGTCGTTGACGTATCTCATATCAACAATATTCCTCTTTCCTTCAATCTACCTGAGGACAAACTCATTTGGCACCATGACAAAGATGGTAATTACTCGGTGAAGACGGCTTACTATTGGCTGGGTGAACAAAGACGTAGGGAAGATCCTGGATCATCCAATAGAAGTGGCCAGAAGTTATGGAAAAATTTGTGGAAGGTGGTCGTGAATCCAAGGATTAAGAATTTTTTGTGGCATTTGTCGAAAGATATCTTGCCTACCAAATCCAATTTGAGGAAGAAAGGTATGTCCATTGATGATTCTTGTCCATTTTGTAATGTTTGTTCTAAAAATTCTCTTTACCTCTTCCTCCGTTGCAATTTCGTAAAAAGAACTTTCTTTGCTGCTCCTTTGGGTATTCGTGTGCCGGAGTCGAGTGGTCTTATGGATTGGTTGGAGAAGATTTTTGGGAGTAAAGATGTTTCACTTGGGCAGCTGGTTGGGATTGGCACGTGGAAAATTTGGCAGGTGCGTAATAGCGTGGTTTTCAAGAATCTTCAACTTGAACCTTGCGCTACTGCTGGTGATATCTGGGACTTGTTTAATGAAGGTGCTATAGTGGTAAAAAAAATTCGGGCATTCCTAGTCCTAGGAAAGAGTTCAATTCAGTGATGATTAATGAGTGGATTATTCTGGTGCGGGATGTTTCGAATAAGGCTTTGTTTCTTTAGGATGTATTATTAGAGATCCTTCTTCTAACATCTTCCTTGGTCTCTCCTATTGGCTAAAGAGCTGAAGTTAAAGAGTTTTGTGCTGCAATCGGATGCTCAGTCATTGGTTAATTGTATTAAACGTTTAGTTTTTATTGTTGATTTGGAACCTGTTGTTTTTTATTGTAGGTTGTTAATAAAGGATTTCAATAGTGTTACTCTGATGTTTATTAATAGATTATGTAACTTGGATGTCCACCATATGGTAGGAATCGGTGAGTCTTTAGGATCTAGAACTTGGACTAACCACGTTTTCAATTTGAGCATTCCTCCTTATACTGTAATTTCTTCTTCTGTATAAAATTTATCGTTTCATAAAAAAAAAATACATTTATGAAACTCCTTCTTTCAAATATATATAACTCATTAACCATTTTCTCAAAAGTGGGTGAAAAGATAAGATATTGTTATAGAGAAAATTTTAAAATGTAACTATAGACTTCATACCCAATCACAATAAGATTTAAAAAAAAAAACTAGTTTCTCTCATAAATACAAAAGCAGTTTCATATCCATGAAATTGGCAGAAAGTTGTTAGTCTTAATATCATTAATTTATTCTAAATCAAAATATGAAAAATAAAGAAAACTAATTGAGTAAAATACTTTCAATTTATTGGTATTTGCTTCGAACTTAGGCAAGGGATTTGAATAGAATTTAGGAATCTCAGTAGAATATAGAAAACTATAAGCCAACAGCATCACCCTACCCCAACAATAAGAAACATAAGGCACTGCAACTGTATAAAAGCAAAAAACAACCGAACAAAATGAAAATTGCATTCTGAATTTTTAAAGGGTGAC
Organism: Lathyrus tuberosus; assembly: GCA_022829125.1. Classification (NCBI taxonomy): domain Eukaryota; kingdom Viridiplantae; phylum Streptophyta; class Magnoliopsida; order Fabales; family Fabaceae; genus Lathyrus; species Lathyrus tuberosus. The sequence goes on from JALAZF010000439.1 coordinate 1,198,165, forward strand.
ACAATCGTTAAATAATCAAAACTGTTAAATTGCACAAAGTCTCATACTTATCTGGTTTTTTGACAACACACCCAAACTACATCTTCAGCATTCCACATATCAGCACTAACATTACTTGTTTCTTTTTCACCTAATAGAGAAGGTGAAATCAATGGTCCAATACTATAAATTGGAGTTAATGAATCCATTTATTTCACTATCTCTTCCTCAATTTCAAAAAATAAGCACCTAAAGCCTATTTCACTTTATCCAAGCCATTGATAAAATCAGCCATAACTTCTTAAACTGAACAGGACTAAAAGGAAGTATCATCTAAGGAAGATATCTTACCTCTAACATTGGTAGACAAGGTGTTGCAACCATATCTAGAGTGTTCATAGGTGCGGGTCGACCCATAAATCTGCTGATCTAAATCAAACCAACCTATAAATTACTTCAATCCATTTATTTACTGGTATATCTAATCCAACCCATATAATTTTGATTTCGGTATCGGATTTGAAGTTTGCAATCTGCGGAACCGTTAATCCAACTTATTGATGTGATTTTAATAATGTGTCTTGTTGAATTTTATATTATTATCAAATGTCATATCATGTTGATAAATTTTATTAAATATTATATGATGTATTCCATTGAATTTAAATATTATAAATGAATATAATTTTATATTGAGTTGTGTTACTTTTTTTAAATCGACATAAAAATAATAAAAACATATTTTTTATTTAAAATAGAATCCTCAACTTCAATTCAACTTAACTCATAAATAAACGGTGGTTAGGTAACTTAGTCTAACCCAACTAGTATAGACCCCTACATACAGCAGCATGACAATATGGAATCCACCTGGAAGTGTAGCTCAGTTGGTTTGAATGAATATTGATACTGCTAATAAAACTGTAATTAATATAAAACCAGGGAAATATTAAGCATCATGACTTGTAGTTCAGTTGGTTAAATTGTAGCGCTTGTAACCTTGGTGGAGTGGGTTGAAAATTGAAATCCTATTTTTGCCAAAATTTTCTTTTTAGATAATAGATATAATTTAATAATTTCTCAAAATTTCCACAATTAAACAATTACTTTAAAATTTCTATAAAAAAATATACATTCAAAATAATTTAATTATTCTTAAAAAAAATATTATTTTTTTATTTTTTAAAAATATAATAATCTATATTATTATTAAACAATATTATAAATTCATTTTGATTTCAAAATATATGACATGGCAAAATTGTATGACATGTCGCCACTTAAACTCTGCCACGTCAAGTCCACGTCACAAATTCAAGTACCAACTATATAAAATTGGAGGGGACCTTAAAAAATTCAACAAATATGAAAAACAAAGAATAAAAAATTATAAAAATCAAATAAAAAAACTAAAACTGCATTTAAATCTAAATATAATAAATTAAACTAATAAATAGTATTAAAGAATAAATATTCATAAATAATAAATTAACGCATTGTATAATACTAGTAAAATAAATAATAAACTAATAATTTGAATCATTTTTTATTTCAATTTTTAACTGATAGTAGTTAACTTGGTAATTTCAATTTTTTACTTTTTCGAATCATTTTGTGATTTTTATTTAGATTAGTTTGAATATGAAGACCCTTACCTGAGATGATTTATGAGAAAGTTTATAATTTGAACACTCTGACTTGATTATGTTTAGATTACTTCTTTCATGAAAGTGTTTCTTTGTGCGTAGGGGTGTTTGTGGTGCGGTTTGGGCGGTTTTGACGTTAAAAATCATCCGAACCGCAAGGAAAAAAGCATACGGTTTGGTTTGGTTTGGTTGGATTTTAAAAAAAATCCGAACCAAACCAAACCAATGCGGTTTGGATTGGTTCGGTTGGTTCGGTTTTTTATAAGATTTTTATTAAGTGATATTTACATATATAGAGAACAACATAACTTTGTGTTTAGTCATTCATACATTGCCAAATAACAACAAAACTCATCATATTTAGACAAAAAGTTCTCATTCAATATACAAAAATCAATTTAAACAAAAGTGAAAAAAAATAGTAGCATAAAACAATATCAAAATATTATAATAAAACAGAAAATATAAAAGAAGGGAGATTAGAGAAAATGAAAAAGAAAGAACATAACAGATGTGAGATTAGAGAAGAAAGGTGCGATAAAAATATAATTAGAAGAGAAAATAACAACATAAAAATGAGAAGACGAAAAAGAAAGAACATGTGAGATGAGAGATTAGTGTAGAAGATGTGAGATGTACATGGCAAAGAAGATGAGAAGAATGCACAATACTATTAGGAGAGATTTGAGAAGATTAAAACTGAAAAGTTAAGTGTGAGTAAGAGAAAATATTTCGTAATTGTAAGGTTAAGGCATAATGGGTTTGAGTTTTGGGTTAGATGTGAGATAAGTGAAGTTTGGGTTGTAACATAATGCGGTTTGGTTTGGTTTAGTTCGGTTTGCAAAATACAAACCGCAAACCAAACCGAACCATGCGGTTTTGTTAAAAGATGGCTCAAACAAATCCGAACCAAATGCGGTTTTTTGCGGTTTCGGTTTGGTTTGGTTTGGTTTGCGGTTTTTTATTGGGTTGGTTCGGTTTTGAACACCCCTATTTGTGCGTAGAGATTTTTTTTACTACTTTCTCAACAACTAATATCATAGCTATAGTTTGAGTTGTTGTGTATCATGAGAGGATGGGAATTTTACCTGTCACCTCCCCAATTAAACCTGGCACCCCCCTAATTTTTCATTATTACCATATCACCCCTGATATTATTTACATAAAAAATAATATTTTTTAACCCAAAAAATCACTTTTTTAGAAACTGGAAAACAAAATTTCCGGTAGTACAAAACAAAATTTCCGGTAGTGTTTTCCTGAAAATTCCGTAACCCCAAAAAAAACGGTAGTACAAATAGTAAATTACCGGTACAAAATACCGGGAATTTTCAAAAAACCGGTAATAATTACCGGTAATTCTGATTATACCGGTGTAATTTTGCAGAACCATTCAGGGAATTTCAAAATTACCGGTATCTATCAAAATACCGGGAATTTGAAATGTCCGGTATACCGGGAATTCCCGTTTTGGACGAAATTTCCGGTAACAGGTCTGTGTCATAAAAAATGCTTGTCATTTGTGCTCCGGAACCGTCAGGGTCTTCTACCGACTCGTGTAGCGATTACACTCAGTTCTTCACCACTGGCAAAAGTATGTATTATATGTAGATGCTTAAAATTTACTATTATTTCGTTTGATTTCATGTTTATGTCACTATAAGTTGTGATGTTTTTGAATGACAGATTTTTGAGAGTCGATCCGACGTATTAGCTTGAGCGCAGAATATTGGGGAGCAACATGGTATCATAGTTGTGACAATTCGTTCTGATATTGCAACTGGCCAGCGAGGAAGGAAGAATAAATTGATATTGGGTTGTGAGAGAGGAGGAAATTATAAAAGAAAAAAGTCTGAAAGTAGTCATTCTTCGGAGAAGGATGGTCTTGCAAGTATGAAAGTGAAATGTCCCTTTCGGCTGAGGTCTTCGCCAAGTGGTATTGGTTGGAGGGTGTACGTTATGTTTGGGTTCCACAATCATAGACTATCTGAAGATTTGTCAGGGCACGACATATTAGGCCGTCTATAACCTCATGAGAGACAGTTTGTGAATAACATGACGAAGTATAACATGCCTCCGAGACACATAATTTCCGCCTTGAAAGACCAAGATCCAGAAAACCTCACGAGTGTTGGGCAAGTATATAAAGCTAGAGTTGCGTACCATGAAAGCAAGAGAGGTTCATTGACAGAAATGCAAATTTTGTTGAGTCTTATTCATAAAGAAAAGTACATGTGTTGGACAAGAAATAGGGAAGACTCGAATGTTGTTGCTGATATTTTCTGGACACATCCTGATTCAGTGAAGCTGTTGAATATGTTTCACTTGGTGTTGATTTTTTATTGTACATACAAGACCAATAGGTACCGATTACCGTTGCTTGAGATTGTTGGTGTTGCGTCAACAAAGTTGACGTTTTCCGTAGGGTTTACGTATTTGGAACACGAAAGGGAGGAGAATTTCAAATGGGCAATGGAGAAGCTGAAAGAATTGTTTTTATCTGAGAAATTACTACCAAATGTTGTTGTGACTGACAGAGAACTTGCCTTGATGAATGCACTTGAAGTTGTGTTTCCTAATTCAACACATCTGTTATGTGTGTTCCACATTTCCAAAAATGTTAGCATGAAATGTAAGGAATATGTTAAATCAGAAAGACATGAACATGTCATGGAGCTGTGGAACAAAATCATGTATGCTAATAGAGAGAGTGAGTATCTCATACACTTGAAGCACTTTGAGACTGTTTGTGTTGGCATACCTTTGTTTGTTAACTATGTGAAAGAAACATGGTTGACACCGTATAAAGAAAGGTTTGTTTCTGCATGGACAAACAAAGTTCCTCACATGGGAAACACAACAACGAACAGGTATACCTGTGTCTTATTTGATTTAATAAAGTCTTATTTGATTTTATAAATTAGCATAATTGATGTTTAATTGTGTTTTTATTATTGCAGTTTAGGGTCGAGTCTGCGCATTGGAGACTCAAAAATATGTTGTCACATAGTCAGGGAGACTTATGCTGAAGTTGGGATGCTGTTAACACCATGCTGAAGTTGCAGTTAGGCTCAATTAGAGTGTCGTTTGAAAAGAGTATCGTGAACATTGAGCATCGGTATAACACTCCATTCTACACCAACTTGCACGGTTTTGTGTCAAGGCAATGTATACAACACATAGGGAAGGAGCTAGAACGGGTCAAATTTGTTGGTATAAACAAAGAAATGTGTGGTTGCTTCATTAGATCAACACATGGTTTACCCTGTGCGTGTCAACTTGCTGGTCTTCAAATATGAGGTCTGTCTATTCCTTTAGAAGAAATTCATGTTTTCTGGAAGAAATTACATATTCAAGAGCATACTGACGGACCAGAGGATAGTGGTTCAAAGATGGATTTAGACGCAGAATGTGAATATTTGAAGACATATTTCAATTCTTTGGACATGGTAGGTCAGAGGGTGTTGAAGAAGAAAATTAGAGAACTAACATATCCAGCCACATCTTCTATGCGTCCACCGCCGGTGAAATACAAGCCGAAGAGAGGAGTTAAGAAGAACAAAAAGGGTGAAGAGAGTGATGTGCGTCGTGATCCCTCGCAGTGGGAGTATGGTGAGGCCTCGCAGGGGAGTCAGACTACAAAGACATCATGTACAAAACCAACAGGAAGTCAACATTCTAGTCAACCGTCCACTGTATCTTCTAAGCATAAATACTTGTCTCAGTTTCCTCGATTCATGCATCCATACATTGACGACATAATTGATGTGGGTGACGATGGAAATTGTGGTTTTCGGGCTATTGCAACATTACTTGGATGGGGTGAAGAGTCTTGGGCGTTGATTCGGAATCAGTTGGATGCTCAAATTTATCAACAACCAAAATTGTTTTCAAAGTTGTTTTATGACACCGTTGATGTGGTTCGACGTTTCTTAAAAGTAACACACTTAGGTGCACAGGGTAGAGAGAAATGGATGTCGATTCCAGATATGGGTTATCCTATTGCGACCCGGTATAGTTTGGTTTTTGTGTCCCTGTCAATGACACTGAACCAAACCTTCTTCCCTCTTACCATAGCTCCATCTATGTTTGCAAGTAGGTATAAAATGATTGTTGTTGGATTTGTCAACAACAATCATTGGGTTCAGGTAAAATTAAAACCTGATAGTCCTTTGCCTCCCGCCACGTCCCGGTGGAGAGAGAACGGTACTGAAGAGGCAAGAGCCTGGGAAACAGCATATGCAGGACGGATTAGGCACTGGGAGGAAGAGATTAGGAAGTCACAGTAGTTTTAATTATTTTCGTATGCTGTTATGTATTTTTTTTCGTATGATATCATTTTAATTTACCATGTAATCTTGATGATGTTCTTGTTGATCAAACACTAATGGAGATTGCAGGTTTTTAAAAAAAATTTCAGGCTCAGGGCTGTTACCGGGAATTTCAGTTTACGTGAAATTCCCGGTATACCGGATATTTCAATTCCCCGGTATTTTTCACTTTTTCTGTTAATTTAAAAATCCGGTACATTTATACCGGTAAATTCGAAATGTCCGGTGAAAGATACCGGCATTTTCAAAACTACCGGTATTACCTAAAAATTCAGGTAAATACGTTGAAATTGAAGGAAAAATCCGGGTACTTATCATAAAATCCGGTATGGAAAACCGGGGTTTCCCACAGGGATAAAATCGACTTTTTGCATGTATTGGGGGGGGGGGGGGGTGCCAGGTTTAATTGGGGGGTGGCAGGTAAAATTCTCTGAGAGGATTTATGAGAGAGTTTATAATTTTTCCATTCTAAAATTAAAGTTTATAGGGTTTACAAATTTTCGTTCAAAATAGAAGTTACAAGTATATGTAGAAGATGCTGAGACAAGTAGCAGTGTTGAGTTATTTTCTGAAATTTTTCCGTCCAAAATTGTAGTTTATGGAGTTTGTAATTTTTCCATCCAAACACCGTAGTTGAGAGGATTTGCAATTTTTCAGTTAGAAAATTGTAGTTGAGGGAATTTGTAATTTTTTTTAGATATTGCAATTATATGTGGGGGTTTGTAATTTTTATATTTTTGTTGAGATATTGTGGATGTATGTATGAAAGTGTCAAACCACGATAAATTAATGAATTGTATTTTTATTGATTTTTGTTTATTTTGCTTCTTTTATTAAAGTGCTTATGATCAATAGAGGAAGGAAAAGTGGAAAAGATCTAATAAAGTGAGAAATAAGAAAACACAAAAAGATTGAATAGTACAAACACTATTGCGAAAATCAAATTTCACCTCTCTTGAAAAATGCTTTTACTTCGGTTGGGTGGCTGAGGTAACATAGGGTGTCATGGAAAATGTGCTATTTTTCTCCTCAGGCCACTGCCAATAGAGGGAAATTGTGGAACTAATCACATATTTGATTCTTAACAATAACATTTTTTAATTTTCAAAACTGAAAAACGTGCCACTTTTTCCCTCGGTTGGAATTAATATTGAGCTGAAAGATAAGTTTTTACCTCAGTTGGAAATAATACCCGGGGAGAAATACTATATTTACATAATTTTCATTTTAACCTTTTTTTTTCTTCATTTTAATCGGTAAAGCATCAAATTTGTTGACAAATTTTGAATCCACTCCATCATTATCATCATCATCAACCACAACAACAACAACAACAACAAATGATCCAGTAGTACATTATATGTCTCAGGGCCCAAAGATATGGAGGGTCTACACACAAAAGAGAAAATCAACAAAAGGGGAAGGAGCATTTACTTAGTGGGAAGTTTTCAGGAGAGAAACAAAATGGGAGTGAGCAGTTACCTAATTGGCAATTTCTGAGAGAGAGAGAGAGAGAGAGAGAGAGAGAGAGAGAGAGAGAGAGAGAGAGAGAGAGAGAGTAATTTTTTCTATTATGATCAACTTGTAATAAAAGGGATGGTGGTTCTAGTTTTGAGAATATCTAAAAATCTTTAGGAAGTGGTTAGAATGGAGAACACACGTTCTCTGTAGGGGCTGAGCCTTGTGGCAGTGGAAGTACCATTTTCCTTGTAAATCCCTTATTTCTTCATCAATAATATTGAATCTTTGTCTACATTCCTTCTTGTTTCTTCTGATTCATTTGAGATAAATACTGGTTCTAAACAAACTGGTCCGACCTACTGAATCTACAGGGAGGAATCAACGTGTTTGAAGTGAATGCCACCCAAGAAAAAAGAGAAAAATGGAACCTAAGGTTGCGGCGTTAGAAGCGGAGTTGTTGGTTGTGCATTTGGCATTAGCGGAGACGTAGGAAACACAAATTAGCATGTGCGAGGCATTGACAGAGGTGCAAAATTCCGCTAAGGAGAATCAAACCCAACTTTTTGCAATGCTGGAGAAATGCATGAGAAAGTCATTGCGAAAATAGTAGAGAGTAGTGTAGAGAAGGATTTGGCCAAGGACAAAGACAAAGCCGATGGAGAACCAGGTCTAAGCTCAAAATCATCCTCGCCAGGGTTACACAAGTTCCACGAAGAAGCATTGGAAGAATCTCGCTGATTTGTTAAGAAGATTGAATTGCCTGCCTTTAAAGGTGACGATCCCGCTTGGTGGATATCTAGGGCAGAGGTCTATTTCCAAGTCCAAGACACCACACCTGAGTTACACGTGAACCTCGCCCAGTTGTGCATGGATGGACCCATCATTCATTTCTTTAAATCCTTGCTTGAAGGGGAAGAATAGTTGATGTGGGAGAGGTTGAAAGACGAACTTCTATATCGTTATGGGGGTGTAGGAGACGACGTATTTGAACATCTTGTAGATCTTAAGCTACGGGGTTCGGTGGATGAATATATTCAAGAATTTGAATTTCTCACGGTTCAAGTACAACGACTTCCTGATAAACAATATTTGGGGCATTTTTTACATGGCCTAAAGGAAGAGATAAGAGTGGCGTGTCCGAAGTTTTGTAGCTTTGGGACCAATTTCACGTTCTAAACTGATGCATGTGAGAAGAGCGATAGAAATGTAGGTTAAATATACCACAAGAAAATTGGAAAATTACGACGGTTCATTTTAGTAGTTTACGACGGTTGCAGATCCGTTCTAGAAACGTGCATCGCGAGCCTATATTGCGACGGTTTTCAAAACTGTCATGCCAACCGTCGTTCCCTTTCACGACAATTAGGGAATTGACATAAATTGAAAATTGTGGCGGTTACAACCGCCATTAAATAACTTTGTTTTTGTTACAATTCAATATCCAAAGATAATACTGCAGGTATTTCCAAAGGTAAATCCGCAGGAAATTTTTAATCCGTAGGTAAATCCACAACTACTATATTTCTAAAATTAAAAAAAATTGTTTAAATTGAGAAAGCATTGTACTCATCAATAAACATGCAATGGTTCCTAATACGAACAAATAATTTGAGATCATTTTAGTATTCATAAATCTTCAAATTAGAAACACAATCCAAGTCAATACTCAAACTTACTTTTTCAATCAACATCTTTTTACATCGAAAACATTTATACTTTAGCAACATAAATACATGTTTAGAACCTTCAACATAACTAATGTTCACTAATAAACATACAAAAAGTTTTCAGCTGCACATGCTTGAACCGTTGTTCTTGATTCAATCTTGCTATAAGTTCTTCAATTCCTTCCATTGACAGTCTCTTAACATGAACATTAGTTGGTGTAAAGTCATCTCCATCTAGACGAAGAGCTATAGCATTTTTGTCCTCAGTACTATGAAAGATGAACCTTACCAAGTAACAAATGCCGATGGTGTGTCTGTGTATCGAATCCTTGTGCAGACATGTACCGAGCAAATGAAGACTAAACATAAACAAAATACACTTAGCAACATCAATCACATAAACAATGCATTTAGCAACAGCGATCTCAAAAACAACATGCAGTTAGCGACATCAATCATAGATAACACTAAACTATTATCAATAATAACCATGCTTAAGATTTAAATTTTAGAACACAAATTGTACTCATAAAAGGTTTTAAGTTGCAGCCTGCAATCGGAGTTACAAATGCAACATCAAAGTTTTTGAAGTGAAACTGCATTGGCTACTTTCGTCCACAATTTTCTTCGGTGTCATGGATCAGGAAGTAACCACAAAGTCAATGCTACTGCATTGCAATTTAAAATGAAAGCAGGATACTATGACTATGAGATTAATGCTTGTTTGGATTTTCATCGAGTTTTAGTAAAAGCTGCATTTTAGATTTTCAACAAAACTACATTGCCCCATGGTTTTTAAACTAAATAAATATTGCAGATAATAATTATTGCAATGCAAACAAAACAAGAATTCCACATTTCATACATAGTGTCAAAAATAATCAAATAAGAATTCCACATTTCATACATAGATATGAAACGTACTTGGGAAATATAACACTAATCCTGAAGTTTCAACTGTTATAGCAGGTTTTAAAACCAAATAAGTGTGTCGTAAATCATATTGTATTTATAGCAGATTTTGGAATAAAACTTTGATCAAATATTGCAAGTCTGAAACCGAAATCATGCTAAGTCTGCAAAACCAAGAGCCAAATTGAATAACAATATGAGATCAAAACCCAAACTGAGTCAGAACCAAACCTGGACTGAAACAATAATTAAGTCGAGAATCCAATCCAAATTGAACCGAAATGAAATCAAGTGAATTAGAAATCAAAACAGAAGTGAAGTCGAAACTGAACCTTACCGGAATTACAAACCATTACGCCACGACCACGCAGCCGAAACTGCACTGCGCGCAACTACCGCCACCACATCTGAAAACCACCGCGGAAGCAACACACGTTGACGCACGTCCATCCTCCGCCACCATTAAAAGATGAGTAACAATTCCGTTATAACTCTAAATGTTTGCAATATTGTCATGTTTATTGAATTTAATTATGTGATGTTCTGGCATTGTTCATACATGTTGGCATTCAATTTGCACCTAATAATGGTTCATGAATTTCAAGTATTTTCTGTGAACAAACATTTACTGTGTTGGTATGCTGTTAAAGGTTTAATGGGTTGCTTATAATATAGACAATATTATAATCTAATTATATTGAATTATGGTCAACAAGCATGAGTTTTTCCTAAGAGCACGATCAGTTCTAAGCTATCCTCATGAGAGATGGGAAATCTTCTTAATATTTTATAACATGATGGTGAAGATTTAAATGGATTCATTTTAGGAAAAGGGCCAGTTTGTTTTGGCTTTTTTTCAAAATGATTGTTATAGTGTAACATAATTTTGTAAAAAAAATTTTTACAAAGAAACTTTTCATAAAAGCTTCAAATGAAAATTTGGTTTGAATAGTTATTTTTAAAATGTTATTTTAGGTATTTCATCATTTTATCGAAACTTTTTTTGGATATCAAAATTTCAAAAAATCACTTAATTTTGAAGCTATTTCAAATAGCTTTTCATGAAAATCATTTTTGAAATACAACTTTTTGAAAAAATTGTGATTTTGACTATGTTTTGGTCTTCAATAATGTATATTAATTTTATATAATGTCAAAATTAGTCTTTTAATTTATAAAAAACAAATTTAAAAAAACTTGTAATATTTTGAAAAACATTTTTGTAGAATCTATTTTCAAAAATAAAAAAAAAAATCCATTTTTTTAAAGCTGAAACAAACTGGCCCAAAATTATCCATTCTTATTTCGTTCTGTGCTTTAACCAACCATTTTTAACAAAAGGAAATCTCCTTAAGTTATGCCACTCACATTTTTCAGGTTATTGGCATTTGCAAGCCTGTAATTATGGATGACTACAGGTCTTATAGTCCCTGCAAAAACTAACACCAGTCAGCAGAAACTGATGATCTTTATTGGCTTTGACGTATGCTAGAATTATTGATTGAAAACATATGCCTTAAAGACCTTTTCTTCCTAGATTTTACTCGCAACTGGGAAGTGTTCCCATAAGGCTCATTATACCCATATTGAGGCACAACCATGGACAAAACCTAAAAAACTGCTTGGAAAGTAACTAAGGACATGCTGCTTTTAGAAGAAGGAACCCTAGTAGTTAAAATTTTGTTTCTGCAGAGTAAAAGTTTAGATTAAAAATTTAGAATCATCCAGTGAGAACTACTTAACAAAAACTTAACAAAATTGAATGACACAAACAATACATCAACAGATTAGCATAATTAAAACAATGCAGAAGAATACCCCCTTTTCCCGTCTAAAATTATCAAATTAAAGGGATAGCTTTTAGTTGTATTGTTGTACCCCAAATTTTACCCCTTAGATGTCATAACATCTTGCACTTGCATTTAGGTTTCAATCATCTGTGCATTGTTTAACTAACCACCATATCTTGCTAGTTTGTTCTTTTTTGTGAAAGCCAGGGTTTGCACAGGAAAGAGAACAAAAGTCAATAAGCCAGGATCTCACATGATTCATGGCCTCCTAAGACATTCTTTGGCTCCCATCACAAGTTCTATGAGCCACAAGTTCAACATACCTCAAATTAGGGTTTTTGTCAGGACAAGGCAACCATTGCCTTTGATCTTGATCAAGACATGTTCCCAAGCCTTGAGACATGACTCCATATGATACTAGACATCCTTAGAGGCCATCTATGGACATTGGAAGAGGTTGAAGAAGCAAGATCACCAGAGATCATCCAGTTGTATCCTCGAGGAATTAGGGTTTTGACTGAGGCTTTTAACTTTTAAGATTTTTGATACCAAGATGAAGGATTCAAGTCTTTCTCCATCAAGATATGTCTAATTGTTGAGCTAGGGCATGAGAAGTCAAGTTTTGAGAGGTTTCTTGCAAAGAGGGCAATGTTTGGTCCTTGAAACTTTCTAAGTGTGGAAAATTCACTCCTTGTGTAAAATTGGGAAGACCATAACTTTCAAACCACACATCCAAATTGAGTGACTCAACACTCAAATGGAAGCTCTTTCCATGAACTTCAAAGTGTATTAGAGGACCCTTCTCCAAAAAGTGTATGATTTTTAAGTTATGAGCCTTGGAAGCCAAAAGCTCTTTATGACTTACTGAAATTTTTGTTGTTTTGCCCTAGTATTCACAGCAATTTCATGGCCATTTTTCGCATTGTTCCAAACTTCAAATCCAAAAGTTTTTTGACATGAAAGTTGTTCCTTGTTCTTCAAGCTTTCCAAGCATGTGTAGAACTCCCCATTTGGATGATCCAATCTCAAGTTATGATGCTTCAAAGTTTGATGTTTCAAATTGGAAAAGTTTCATAACTTAGAAATTTTTCTAAGTTTCTTGGACAACATGTTTCACATGATTTCATGGCATTTTATCTCATAGCTACAAGTTTCAAATCTAAATGTTTTCCACATGAAAGTTAGTCTATCAAATGCCTACTTGACATAGGATCAAAAATCTCAAGAGTTGGTGAAGTCTTCATCAAGATATTGTGCACTAAAGTTGTCACGATGAAATGTTGCCATACACTTATAAAATTCTGGTTTCTTGCCTTTTGCTACATCAAACTTTGGCACGAATTCTCATATGTTTCTAGCTTCAATCTCAACTTGCCAACAACATGAAATTTGCTCTACTACATGCCCTCTTTCAAAGGAATCAAGAAGTATGTCATTTGGTCCATTGGATTATCGTGTGATAAAGTAGGGTTTATGGTTTGGTTTCAAAACCCATGTTTCATTTAGAACTTACAATCTGAACCAAGACTTGGACAAGAATATTGCAGCACCCAAGGCATTTGAAACGATCCAAACTTGTCAGCCTTGTTGGTCTCAAGAATGACCTAAAATGTGCATCACATTTTGACAAAGCAAAAAGAGGTAGTAGCTCATTCATGAAAGGGTGAAATAATCCATTTCACGCAGCATGTTTGACCAAGCCTCTCACCTTTATTCAGGCTGCATCAATGAGCACAAACCAACAAGGTTTTCTCTTCCCCAACCTCTGCCATCAGCCAGCACAAGGATATGTCACAATCATACCTCTTTCTCCTCTAGACAAACCCATTATCCGGTGTGCCTTCATTGCCAAGGTCCAGTTGCTCCGCCTATAAAAAAAGGGTCATTCTCTTTTGTTCTACATCAGAAAATCTCTCAAACACCTCTCTATCTCTCAATTATATAATCTTGCAAGGAACTTTCAAAAACTTGCAAGAACTTGCTCTTCTCCAATCCCTTCGGGTCACCCACCAAACTCTTTAAATCTTCCATCAACACCACATCAGAACCAACAACAAATCATCAACATCAGAACCAACAATAAATCATCAACATCAGAACCACAACAATCAACACATACATCAGAATACTAAGAGCACCTCATAAAATACTAGTGATTTTGTGCATTTTCTTGGCAACTAAGAAGGAGGAGGATAGTTCAGCAGCAACTGGTAGTTTGAGAAAGAAGAAGCTCGACCATTTTGAATCCTCATAACTCATTCCAAGTGAAGGTGCAGTGGACTTATTCCACTAGGTAACCCTCACTCTCTTTACCTCCATATACCATGACCATTTTTTCATATTGCCATCATATTATTGCTTGATTCTTAAGTCAGTTTTGATTGATATAGTAAATGATAATGCGTGAGTTCTATAGTAGCACTATCATGTTTTGTTGATAGCTTAGAATGTGTAAGGTTCATACTGAAGTTTGAAAATTGGAGAGTAATCTCAGGTTGTCTTGTTGTGTCTTAGGTTAGGTTGAATTATATGGAAGTTTGGTTTGGATTCATGCTGATATGATAAGTGTGTGGAATCACTCTTGCCCTATGCATTAAACATAAACTGATACTATATGTGTCCATATGCTTGAGTTTGCCTTGGATCTGTATTGACACGATGAAGATGTGATTTCATTTCTGAACACACTTGTTCTACTTTGTTTTTCCTCCTGTTCATGCCATTATGGTGTTTTGTTTAAGGTTCAGTGATGTTCATTGTTTTAGATACTGCATGATGAGGTTTTTTTTCACGGTTTTTGGTTAAAGTTTAAGCCTGATATTGATTGAGTAAGGTAGGGATGCACTATGGTTTCCTCTCTGGTTTCATGTTTTTTTCTTTTAGTCGTGGGTATTGATGCATGAAGCATGAAGGACGTGAGTGCGTGTCAGTTGGAGAGTGGGGGAGGCATTTTTTGTCTGGTAGTCACTTAAGTAAAATGGTGACCGGTTGAGGAATTTTGTTAGTGCGTGGTTACATTATTATGTTTGTTTTAAAGTCTGGTTTTATTCGTACCTGGTGGTTTATAAGTTAATGGGGTGGGCTTATACATTGGATGTATAGCCACCCCAGTGGTATTGCACACACCCCTTTCACCAAGGGGTCTGGGGTTCGACTCCCCCTCGCCCCAGACACCTTTTTGTTTTTTTTTTTCATTTTTCAGTCCTTTCCCTCTTTGCATATTGGGCCTTGCACACTAACAACTAACACCCCTCTTCTCTCGCACCCTTGCGATCTAGACCAACCTGTTAATTGAGTCTTTTCTCTCGCCCTAGTGCGATCGAGACCTTTTGGACCCGTAGGTCGAACTACGACTGCTCTGATTTCCTCTCTCTGGTTAGATTGAGGATACGTAGGCACAAGGCCACGATGTCTTGGCGAACAACCTTCCCCCCATCCACCCGTAGTCCTCCGAACTACGTTGACTCTGACTTTCCCATTGCACGAGGGAATACGTAGGCCTAGGACGATGATGTCCTATCGAGTCTTCTTTTCCCCTTTTGTTTCCCGCTTTCGTTTAGCAATACGCTTTAGATAACTCACACTTTGATTAGACAATAAGCGTGGATCCCATCGTGTACGATGAACGCGTGGGGGTGCTAATGCCTTCCCCTCGCGTAACCGACTCCCGAGCCCGGACTATGGTTGCGATGACCATATCTTTCCCTCTTCAGGTTTTCTTCGATCATTTCCTTTCCTTGCGTTGGGATAAATAACGTTCGGTGGCGACTCTTCTGTTATGTTTCCGCCGGTTGTTTTTCACAGTTACAACAGCTGGCGACTCCACTGGGGATATTATTTTGAGGGTTAAGCCCACCTTGTTATGTTTGTATTATTCATGTTTTGCTTGCTTGATAGTATATCTGTATATATTTGTATACTTGTTTGGATTCTTCTGTTTGGCAGGGTTGCTACTATTGAGTGGTGAGATAAGTCCTAACCCGGACTTGAGAGCATATATAATAGGATTGTGGTGTAATCAATAGTCGGTTGTTGGGAGTAGTCCTAACAATTTTTAGCATATGATGACCACGCTCAGTTGAGAATCTTTGGGATTATTGATGTATGATGTGAGTAGTCGCATTTGTAACACCCTATTTCTACCCATCGAATAATATAAAAATCAGAGTTACAAAATTTCAACGTACATATGGAATGTTACACTTTCTACATAAAACAATGACAATTAATCACTTGGAACACAAATACATAACACATAATTTTGGATGAACCGATAACGACCTGCGCCGTCTTTAAAATAAAACAACTTTCATTACTACGCAGCGGATTCACAAAAACTCAACTTTATTAACATACCATCTTTGTTCACATCAAACAACTTCAAAACAAAAGTCTTTACGAAAACAACTTAAGAATTCAGCAACAATAATAAATTCAACAATAAAAGAAACATGCGTTCATCCCCCCGAGTGTTACGTATTAGAGCGACAACACCGACTCGAACTAATGAAGGTAGACAACCTTCACTCCGGACTACCTGCAGGATGGCGTATAAACCATCACCATACACAGAAGGGGTGAGATATCAAACAATATAATCAGGTAGATGATAAACAATATATTAGGTCAGATTATATAAAAATCACCACTTCACAACATTACCATCAACATTAATCGACATACAACAACACTTTATGCAACATGGAACGCGACTCATAAAATGCACATTCATGTGGTACCGTTGGAGCAGAACTCCCAACTTAAAAATTCACCAATTAATAGAGGCGTCAACAAGGCATAAGCCTTCAACTTAATTTGTCAATCCAGGCCAACTTACCGAGCACCAGCTCCAACTTAATATGCAATGTATGCAACTCAACATGAATATCATAATAACAACAATAATAGTTATGTAACCACACAACAACAAATCAACATTGCCCATAGGCCTACAACTTAACAGCAACAACAAATCAACATTGGCCATAGGCCTACAACTTAACAACAACAACAAATCAACATTGGCCATAGGCCTACAACTTAACAGCAACAACAAATCAACATTGGCCATAGGCCTATAACTTAACTCTTGCCACTAATAGGGCAAGGCAACAAAATTCATACCAACAACTTCACAGCTTAAACACGACGATATCACGGCAACTTATATCATACTCTGTACCAACCATCTTATATCACAAACGCTTCTCGAATTTATTCGGACAAGACTTCCAAAACCGATTAATTATTCTCCTGCTAAAATTACTAAAGTTTCTACTCTGCTTTAATTTTATTGAGACTATTCTGGTACTGTCATAACACAACAAGTTCTGCTATAATTATCCTTCTACTAAGGTATCACTTACTGCTACTGATTAAACTACTTATCACTTACTGTTACGGCTAATTATCACTTACTGCTACTAATTAACTAATTATCACTTCTACTAGTTCCTGTCTTTGCTGCCATTTTCTATTAACTAATTATCACTTCTACTAGTTCCTGTCTTTGCTGCCATTTTCTATTAACTAATAATAGTGGAGACATTAATTTCCTGCTTACAGTTACCAACATGTTATTAATATTCTAAATATATATTATTTTTTCTGCTAACGTTACTAACATAACTATGCCATAATAATATTTCAAACCATTAAAATATTCCTTGTCAGTATTAATATTCTAACCAAATAATATTCTAATCAAATAAATATTAATATTCGAATCAACTAAACACCTACACACACTAACCAATTAACCACTCCCACACCCAGGTACAGGTGGCTTGCGCCACCCTTAATCCCACAGGCAAGGTGGCTTGCGCCACCATTAACCCCATTATGAGGTGGCTTGCGCCACCCTTAAGTCCAACAGAGGTGGCTTGCGCCATCCTCACTACATGCCCCAGGTGGCTTGCGCCATCCCCCCCTTAGATATATATATATATATATATATATATATATATATATATATATATATATATATATATATATATATATATATATATATATATATATATATATATACACACACACACATATACATACATATATATATATATATATATATATATATATATATATATATATATATATATATATATATATATATATATTAATTAACAACATTAATGTAATTCGTTCCAGTTCTCTCCTATATCACAACCTCTCCTCACAGTTTCAAATTCAATCATCCCAATACCACAGAAACACAATAAAATTACACCTTACAACAACATAAGCCAATTTTCCCACAACCAATTCATCAACAGCAACCGCATTTTAATATCCACGACAACCATTACAACACAGACAGAGGTAAATCCTACAAACCCAACCCCGTATATCATTCATCAAATACCCTGTTATAGAGTCAGAACCCCACCCTTACCTTGGATTGAAGGTTGCTCTAAATCTCCGATTGAATTTCCGTTCTCGCAGTCTCTCTGTGTTCCGTTTCCAAACCCTTGTTCCTCTTTTTCGTAACTTCCAAGTTCTTCTCCCAAAACCGAATTTTCCTCTTTCTCTGCAACTCCCACTTCTTACTGCTACTTCTAATTCCTCATTAATTCTAAAAACCTAATAATATAACACTATTATTTTATTAACTTATTGGGCCTCATTCCTACACCCCCACCATTACTACTTCTAATCCTTGAAGCCCAATCAATATAATCTAGTATTATTTCTAATACTATAATTACCACTTAAGTTAGCTTAATTAATTAATTAACAACAATGCAACTTAAATCAACATTTTATAATTAATTCAACTAAGGCCAACACAACTTAAATTAATTAAATTAATTCGACTAAACCGACGTATCAACTTAACACAACATTTCGACAACCAACACAAATCACACAAATAATACGAAGATATTTAATTAAATAATTCATTAAATAACCGGGCGTTACAACTCTCCCCCACTTAGAATATTTTCGTCCTCGAAAATTTACCTTGTCCAAACAACTCGGGATAGGATTCCCGCATCTTGCTTTCCAACTCCCGTGTCATACTTTCTCCGGTAGCTCCTAACCATACTACTTTTATCTACGCAATCTCCTTCTCTCTTAGAGTCTTCATTTCACGATCCGCGATCCGTACAGGCTCGTTTCCATAGTAAGATTATCCCGTACTTGCACATCATCCATATGAATTACATGGGATGGATCTGGAACATACTTCCGGAGTTGTGACACATGAAACACATCATGCAAATTCGACAGATTAGGCGGTAAAGCCACTCTATAAGCAACATTTCCAACTCTGTCCGAAATCTGATACGGACCAATAAAACGAGGAGTAAGCTTCTTAGACTTTAATACACGCCCAACACCTGTCACAAGTGTAACTCTCAAAAACACATGGTCACCTGCTTGGAATTCTAAATCTTTCCTTCGCTTGTCATGATAACTCTTCTGCCTACTTTGGGAAGATTTCATCTTTTCTCGGATCAACTTCACCTTCTCAGTAGTCTCTAGAACGATTTCAGGTCCAAGCACTACAATTTCTCCAGATTCATGCCAACATAAAGGAGTCCTACATCTTTGACCATATAACGCTTCAAAAGGTGCCATTCCAATACTAGAATGGTGACTGTTATTATAAGCGAACTCGATCAATGGTAGGTAAGTATCCCACAACCTCCTTGCTCAAGAACACAAGCTCTCAACAAATCCTCCAACGACTGAATAGTCCTCTCAGTTTGACCATCCGTCTGAGGGTGGTACGCTGAACTCAACCTCAACTTAGAACCCAGCGCCTCTTGCACCCTCTTCCAAAAATCAGAAGTAAACCTCGGATCTCTATCCGACACAATACACAGAGGAACACCATGCAGCTTTACAATTACGCACTGGAAAACTGATTTTAATAGAAATAAAATGAGCCGACTTTGTAAGCCTATCAACAATCACCCAAATCGAATCATGTCCTCTTGAAGTATTAGGTAACCCCGTCACAAAGTCCATTGAAATGCTATCCCATTTCCATTCTGGAACTTCTAACGGTTGCATCAACCCCGCAGGCTTCTGATGTTTGACTTTCGACTTTTGACAAGTTAAACACGCGTACACAAAACGAGCTACATCACGCTTCATTCCAGGCCACCAAAATAATTTCTTCAAGTCCTGATACATCTTTGTAGCTCCTGGATGAATACTCAAATTGCACTTATGACTTTCCTCGAGAATTACTCTCTTCATCTCTACATCATCAGAAATACAAATTCGATTTCGGAATCTCAACACACCTTGCGCATCTAACTTGAAATCATCATTCTCAGATTGATCGATTCCAACCATCGAATATACTAGTTTCACGTCTAACTTCTGAGCTTCCTTGATACTGTCCAGAAAATCATTGTTAATCTTCAGCATCCCCAACATCACACTCTGCGGTGTCACTTCGCAAACTAAGCTCATATCTCTGAATTGCTCAATTAATTCCAATTCTTTAACCATCATCGCCGACATATGCAAAGTTTTCTGACTTAGGGCGTCGGCCACAACATTAGCTTTACCTGGATGATAGTTCAAACCGAAATCATAATCTTTTAATAATTCCAACCATCTTCGTTGTCTCATATTCAATTCCTTCTGATCAAACAAATACTTTAAACTCTTATGGTCACTAAACACTTCAAATCTAGAACCATAAAGATAATGCCTCCAATTCTACCAAAAAACAACTGCAACAAGTTCCAAATTATGCGTAGGATAGTTCTTTTCATGAGTTCTCAACTGCCTTGACGCGTAAGCAACTACCTTATCATTTTGCATAAGCACACCCCCTAAACCCATCTTAGAAGCATCACAATACACCACAAA
Organism: Lathyrus tuberosus; assembly: GCA_022829125.1. Lineage (NCBI taxonomy): Eukaryota > Viridiplantae > Streptophyta > Magnoliopsida > Fabales > Fabaceae > Lathyrus > Lathyrus tuberosus. Next base: position 1,218,783 of record JALAZF010000439.1, read on the forward strand.
AGGTTCTCCTGGATTAGGTAATGTCAAAACCGGAGCCGATGTCAATCTCTTCTTCAATTCCGTGAAACTTTCTTCGCATTGAATGTCCCACACAAAAGCTCTATTTTTACCAGTCAACTTAGTCAACGGAAGTGTTAACTTAGAAAATCCTTCGATAAATCTTCGGTAATAACCGGCTAGTCCCAAAAAGTTTCTAATCTCGGTAGCCGACTTTGGAGTTTCCCATTGCAACACAACATCTACTTTAGGTGGATCCACAGCAATGCCACTACCTGAAATGACATGACCAAGAAAACTAACCTCCTTTAACCAAAATCCACATTTAGACAGCTTTGCATATAACTTCTTCTCTTTCGGTTCTTGCAATATGGTGCTTAAATGCCCAGCATGCTCTTCTTCAGATTTAGAGTCTATCAGAAGATCGTCAATAAAACCCACTACAAACTTATCCAAATACTCAAGAAAATCTGATTCATATACTCCATGAATACCAGGTGCATTAGACACACCAAACGACATCACAGTATACTCATTGTTACCATCCCTCGTCCTGACTGTCTTCGGAATATCATCCGGCTTAACACAAATCGGATGATAACCCAGACCTTAAATCAATCTTGTTAAGCATACAGGCATCTATTAACTGATCCAACAAATTCTCAATCCTCGGAATCAGACACTTATTCCAGAACGTCACTTTATTCAACTGCCGGTAGTCAACACACTACCTCATACTTCTATCTTTCTTCCTCATTAACAGTACAGGAGCACCCCACGGAAAAACACTTGGTCGAACAGACCTCTTCTCAAACAACTCTTCCAACTGTTTCTCCAATTCACTTATTCAGAAACATACATTCTGTATGCAACCATCGACATCAAGCTTGCATCGAGTACCAATCGATAGCAAGCTACACTCTACAATACAGTGGTACATCACTGATATCTCATGGGAGCACCTCCAATTAATCACCCACCAAAGGTAGCTCACATGCCACCGCGTCCTCTTAAGCTTCAAGGAATCCAACATCATAAACACCTTTGCACCATCTTCCACAGATTCATTCACCTGCTTAATAGAACAAACAACGCTTCACCCTCGTCGAAATTAGATTCAGGTAAACATCAGGAATTACACGCCACTGGCATATCACTAGCCATCACATTGTTCTCTATCCTTCAAAAGCAGACATCAACAATACCTGATCATTCTCCTCGGGATAATCCAACTTGACCGACAGGCAAGAAACTCTAAGTCGTCTCATCTTCAAATCTAATAGTCTGCATCGACTCATCAAAACAATCCGCAAGCACTCGTCTTAACCTCGACAATTCACTACGCACACTACTCAAGCTCGCAAGACACGTCTATCCCATCCAACATGATCCCCTCCATTATCAACAAGAGATTAAGGGTGATCAGTTCAACAATTTGTCAATAACAGCCGATATCATGAGGCGGTACAAACTATCTTCACCAACTATCGCAGCGTCCAACACTACCTTAGCCAACGCTCCACACTCGAAGCATCTTGGAGAAGCACCACCTTCTCCACCTCTTGTTTCATTCCCAACCTGCAAATGGAAAACAAAACAAGCATCGACGGTGTTTTTACACACATGTCGCACACTAGGGAAACAAACATCATTAGACAACATGGCCGGACGGACCAACCAGGCTCTGATACCACAAATGTAAAACCTCATTTCTACCCATCGAATAATATAAAAATCAGAGTTACAAAATTTCAACGTACATATGGAATGTTACACTTTCTACATAAAACAACGACAATTAATCACTTGGAACACAGATACATAACACATAATTTCGGATGAACCGATAACGACCTGCTCCATTTTTAAAATAAAACAACTTTCATTACTACGCAGCGGATTCACAAAAATTCAACTTTATTAACATACCATCTTTGTTCACATCAAACAACTTCAAAACAAAAGTCTTTACGAAAACAACTTAAGAATTCAGCAACAATAATAAATTCAACAATAAAAGAAACATGCGTTCATCCCCCCCGAGTGTTACGTATCAGAGCGACGACACACTCTCGAACTAATGAAGGTAGACAGCCTTCACTCCGGACTACCTACAGGATGGCGTATAAACCATCACCATACACAGAAGGGGTGAGATATCAAACAATATAATCGGGTAGATGATAAATAATATATTAGGTCATATTATATAAAAATCACCACTTCACAACATTATCATAAACATTAATCGACATACAACAACACTTTATGCAACATGGAATGCGACTCATAAAATGCACATGCATGTGGTACCATTGGAGCAGAACTCCCAACTTAAAAATTCGCCAATTAATAGAGGCGTCAACAAGGCATAAGCCTTCAACTTAATTTGCCAATCTAGGCCAAGTTACCGAGCACCAGCTCCAACTTGATATGCGATGTATGCAACTCAACATGAATATCATAATAACAACAATAATAGTTATGTAACCACACAACAACAAATCAACATTGGCCATAGCCCTATAACTTAACAGCAACAACAAATCAACATTGGCCATAGGCCTACAACTTAACAGCAACAACAAATCAACATTGGCCATAGGCCTACAACTTAACTCTTGCCACTAATAAGGCAAGACAACAAAATTCATACCAACAACTTCACAGCTTAAACACGACGATATCACGGCAACTTATATCATACTCTGTACCAACCATCTTATATCACAAATGCTTCTCGAATTTATTCGAACAAGACTTCCAAAACCGGTTAATTATTCTCCTGCTAAAATTACTAAAGTTTCTACTCTGCTTTAATTTTATTGAGACTATTCTGGTACTGTCATAACACAACAAGTTCTGCTATAATTGTCCTTCTACTAAGGTATCACTTACTGCTACTGATTAAACTACTTATCACTTACTGTTACGGCTAATTATCACTTACTGCTACTAATTAACTAATTATCACTTCTACTAGTTCCTGTCTTTGCTGCCATTTTCTATTAACTAATTATCACTTCTACTAGTTCCTGTCTTTGCTGCCATTTTCTATTAACTAATAATAGTGGAGACATTAATTTCCTGCTTACTATTACCAACATGTTATTATTATTCTAAATAGATATTATTTTTCCTGCTAACGTTACTAACATAACTATGCCATCATAATATTTCAAACCATTAAAATATTCCTTGTCAATATTAATATTCTAACCAAATAATATTCTAATCAAATAAATATTAATATTCGAATCAACTAAACACCTACACACACTAACCAATTAACCACTCCCACACCCAGGTACAGGTGGCTTGTGCCACCCTTAATCCCACAGGCAAGGTGGCTTGCGCCACCATTAACCCCATTATGAGGTGGCTTGCGCCATCCTCAATACATGCCCCAGGTGGCTTGCACCACCATGCTCTTACACATGGGGGTGGCTTGCGCCACCCCCCTTATATATATATATATTAACAACATTAATGTAATTCGTTCCAGTTCTCTCCCATATCACAACCTCTCCTCACAGTTTCAAATTCAATCATCCCAATACCACAGAAACACAATAAAATTACACCTTACAACAACATAAGCCAATTTTCCCACAACCAATTCATCAACAGCAACCGCATTTAAATATCCACGACAACCATTAAAACACAGACAGAGGTAAATCCTACAAACCCAACCCCACACATCATTCATCAAATACCCTGTTATAAAGTCAGAACCCCACCCTTACCTTGGATTGAAGGTTGCTCTAAATCTCCGATTGAATTCCCGTTCTCGCAGTCTCTCCGTGTTCCGTTTCCAAACCCTTGTTCCTCTTTTTCGTAACTTCCACGTTCTTCTCCCAAAACCGAATTTTCCTCTTTTTCTGCAACTCCCACTTCTTACTGCTACTTCTAATTCCTCATTAATTCTAAAAACCTAATAATATAACACTATTATTTTATTAACTTATTGGGCCTCATTCCTACACCCCCCACCATTACTACTTCTAATCCTTGAAGCCCAATTAATATAATCTAGTATTATTTCTAATACTATAATTACCACTTAAGTTAGCTTAATTAATTAATTAACAACAACTCAACTTAAATCAACATTTTATAATTAATTCAACTAAGGCCAACACAACTTAAATTAATTAAATTAATTCGACTAAACCGACGTAGCAACTTAACACAACATTTCGACAACCAACATAAATCACACAAATAATACGAAGAAATTTAATTAAATAATTAATTAAATAACCGGGCGTTACAGCATTGATGTCACTCTTCCCGATGAGAGCCCGTGATTCTGAGGACCGTAGTTACCATTACCCCCACTTGGCCTTTTTAGGATGTAGTGTGATGGCTATGAGGGAGTAGTCCCAAGTGGTTGATACGCGATACTACACTCAGACGAGTCTATCTTGAGAATATTATTAACCCACATGAGTAGTCACGTAGGCCGATAATATCCGAAATATTTATCCATGACTCTGAGAACTTCTAGAACCCTATTCTACAGTTGATAAACCCATAGTACACACTTTATTGGGATGGGTAGACCACGGCTCCACTCATCTGACCCCTAAACCTAGGACTTGTGTGCTTTGTTGTGTGTTTGTGTTCTTGTGTGCATGTGTGTTTTTGCATACATTCATGGATAGTCACTTAGTTTCAAGGAACTCAGGCGTTTTTTCCTTTGCAAAGATCAATAGAGATCATGATTTTTAAATGAAACTCTTCAGTTTTCCAAAAAGGTTGCAACTTGCTGTTGAATTCCTTGAAACCATTTAGCTTACATTCGCATTGCATTTGCATTCACATTTGCATTTCTCATCCTCGAGTCTCACCTCTCCTTTGTCCGTAACCCTGTTGACTTCCCGAAGCCAGCATTGGACTTGAAGAAGCTTTTTAGGGATCATGAATTCAGAAGAGCATAGCCAGTTTGTGACCAAAGCGGATTTTGACTTGTTGAGAAATCAGCTGGATCAAATTGTGGAAGTTATGATAGTCTTGGCAAAGAGAGATGACAACATTCAAAGGACTTCTGCAAACAATATTTCTCAAGCTCAACCTGTGCAGATTCCTGTTGAGAACCAGGTTATACAAGAACGTGCCATTGTTCGAGATGGACGCTCCTCTTTCGTTAATGTCGTGGAATACCTTAGTTTCGCATTCTCTGAGCCAAATTCCCAAGAGGTAGTCCCTGTGATGAAAACCAAGGACCCACAATATGTTGAGATTATGGAAAAATGTCGTGCCTTGGAAGAAAAGCTTGATGCCATTAAGGGTCGTGACACTGCTGATCTAAATGCTTTGAACAAGTGTTTGGTACCCGACCTTGTGATACCACCTAAGTTCAAAACGCCAAAGTTTGAAAAGTACAAAGGGGATAGCTGTTCAAAGCAGCATTTGGTGATGTTTTGCAGAAGAATGACTTCACATGTCCGTAACAAAAAACTTATGATCCACTGTTTCCAAGACAGTCTAAGTGGGGCATCTTTGAATTGGCATATGCAGCTAGAGAATCGCAACATCCAATCATGGTCAGACCTAGCTAACGCCTTTATGAAGCAATACATCTACAATCTGGACTTGGCTCCCAGCCGCCTGCATTTTCTAGACTTATCTCAAGAAGACAATAAACCCTTCAGAAAGTATGCTCAGAGGTGGAGAGAAATAGCAGCTCGAGTCCAACCACCACTCTTGGATAAGGAATTAGTTGACTGGTTCGTGGATACTTTACAAGATCCGTACCGAGAAAAGTTGTTTAGCATTGTGACGTCAAACTTCTCTGAATTGGTAATAGTTGGAGAGCGCACTGAGAGTGGTCTTAAGAACGAAAAAATCAGAGGCATCTCAAACATCCCAGCTAGTGAGAGTGAATCAGTTGTCAGTTCTCAAGAAGAATGGGAGAAAGAAAGTAATTCCACTTGGGAATCTCCAATACCTCAGCCTCAGTGCTCATGCGACTCAAGTGTTCAGAGTCAGCAATCTTTTGGGTCTCCGCGTCAGACACCATTCTCTTCTCAGGGGCAATATTCTTCTCCAAATAGAATAACTCCTCAGTATCAACGATCATACCACCGTCATCCGCGTCAGTACGCTCGACAAAGACCAAGAAAGCCAGATAGGAATTTCACTCAGCTACTAATGTCATACAGTCAGTTTTTGCCAGATTTAATAAAAGGTGGATTGATAGTGCCAAAGGAGATAGATCCTGTGCCTTTTCCACCAAGCTTTGACGCCGACGCCCGATGTGACTACCATGCCAGGGCACAGGGGCATTCAACTGAAGACTGCAAGGTGCTTAGGAGCAAGGTTCAGACTCTGCTTGACTCTAATATGTTCTCATTCATGCCTTAAGGCATTCAAATTAGCAATCATTCACCTAATCAGGCAGATTCATCAGACTCTAAGATGGAAGAAATTTCCGAGAGTATATGTGAAGATGATTCTCAGACGGATCTTGACAATTAACTCTGAAGATGATTATCTTAGTTGGCAAATTAAGACAGGAAAGCTCAATTCCTCGAAGCTGGCAATCTTTTGGCTGTTTCAGCATTTTTGTTGTATTTTATTTGCATGTTTGAATTTGTATTTGCTTATAAGCTGTTGTTTTTTCAAATTGGCAAGATTAATGAAATGTTTATGCATCTTTTGATTAAGTCCATTCGTATTCACTCTTTCTTTTTCCTTTCATTGGAAAAATAAAAAAATAATAAAAAATAAATAAAGCAAAAATATTTATCTTTTTTCATCCACTTATCCTTATCAAACTGTTGTTAAGCAAAGATTGGGGAGGATGATGAAAACATTACTGAAAGCACCTGTTGTTAGACTAAATTTTGCTAAAACATTCTGATGATAAACTTGAAGAATCTGCAGGAGAAAAAGATGTCGAAGGAAATGTCTCGACATCCTGGCTGACTTGGTAAGTTAGCAATTTCTAATCAGTTGCAAGAATTAAGGAACGGATCAAGAAAACACAGGATCAAAGATTGAAAGCCCAAGACAACAGAAGACTATATAAGGAGACTTAGACCTAGGGTTAGAAGTGACTGTACGTTTTGTATCACTTGTAACTTTGTAACCTAGTTCTTTTGTGTTGAATAAGGGTTTAGGGTTTGAGAGTCGTTGGCTCTCTTAGGAGTTGTAAGTCTCCACTCTATATTATGGGATACAGGGTGGAAGGCATAGGTACAGGGACACAACCAGAAACCTGTAGGTAAGGGTTGTTGTATTGTTCTTGGACGAAGCTTTAAAGCAAGTCCAAGATAACTTGAAGGTCAAGAAACCGCGACAGGTTCTGAATTGGCAGAAGACAGAGATATCACAGGTTATGATTAGGATGTGAGTGGTGTATCTCATATCAAGGTTGTAAATCATGGAGTTTAGCCTTGGTAAAGATGTTCATGGGGTAGATGTTAGGTATAAAGTTGTAAACGGGGGAGTTTAGCTTTGTAACAGTTCTACAGATAGTGAAGTCTTCATCCTGGATTGGTATCCCCCAGATGTAGGTGAATTGCACCGAACTGGGTTAAAAATTACTGTCTTATTAAATATTCTGCAATTTACAGTTTTGTTAATGTTCTTGACTGACATGTTGGATCAGATGTCGTGACATCTAAGAGTGTGCAGTTCTGATATTCAAGGTATTAGTCTGCAGTTGCTCCTCCAAGTTTAAGAGATTATGCAGCACAATGTCTTGACATTTGCTAGGACATCTGCTATCTGCATAGGCCAGAATTTCAATTGGTATCAGAGCTGGCATCCTGTCTGGTTCTAGATGAGATCTTTGGGAGATACTTTCTGGCATTTAAGCAAGGAGGAGTTTTGGAGATCAGATCAATCAACTCAAACATACCCAAGGGTATTAATGGATGAGATGAATGTTCTGGATCGAAGGGAGCAACCCGGAGGTTGTTCATGTTACTGAGGAGATTCTACAACAACTACAGGAGAAGTGACTAGTTCCTTTGTTGGTGTGTCTTATTAGATATTGTGACATCTTATTAGGGCAAGCAGGATCTGTTCCTTGGTGGTTCCGCTGTATGTGTTTCTGATAGAAGAGCTCTAGAAGTATGGGATTCTGGAGTTGTTACTGAAGACAGTTGGTGGAAGGTCTCAATCGTCGGCCTCTATGTTTGAAGATATCTGCATTCTTTTATTCCAAAGTCGGGAGCGATGGAGTGAAGGAAGTTGTGGTCAGATATCTGGTATGATGACTTGGTACTTGGAAACTTGGTTTCCTGGTGCAGTTTGGAGTCAGTTGAAGAAGAGAGGAGTTAAGTGAAAGTTTATCAGGTTCTTGCTCTAGGAGTTTGATAAATGTTTGGTTGGCTAGGTTGTCAAAGATACTTGAGATCTCTCTCAAGTCCACTCATAAAGACATCTATGTCGTGTATCTGGAGTCTTCTAGTTACTCTTCTGACTAGAAGGCGTTTCTTTGAGACACAATCTGAAGAACGTGGAGGTGATTTATTTTCACCATCCAAAACCAGCAAGGAAGGATTCATCTCTCTTGACCCTAAGAGTGGATCCAATCTGATTGAAGAGTTGTTGAGGTAAATAAGACTTGTTCAGAGAAAGTCTTAGTTACTTGAGTCAAGGGTGGCAGCCTTGGTATCTCAACATTGTCATTGATGAAGATACTTGCAATAAGATTGAATATTGTATAAGTGTTCATGACATGATCTAGTAGAGCTCAGCTACAGCAGTGAAGAAGGGTTATGGTACAAGGATTTAAGATCAATTGCTATTTGTGGAATCCCAAGTATTTAATTGATTATTGTTGAAATACAAATAGAGTTAGAGTTTTGTTATCGATCCACAGGGATTGTTCGGTGATATCACAGCCGTTCTACAGTCGTAACGTTTTAAACTTTAAAGTAACAAGGTGTTTTAGGTTGGTTTCGTAGCGTTCGCATTCAAATTTAATTAAAAGCGGCAAAGAGATTGTTTTAACGGTTTATAAAAGCATGTCAAGATTAAGGTTCGACAAACCACTTTGCACATATATAATCGATAAGCTAATGAACTCGGTTAAATGATAAATACAATCACATATCCTCCCAATATGTTTATCTCTAACACATATTATGAGTTTTACCATTTTGATCCTTTGTTGATTTCTCACACAAACTATCAAAATGACAACATTAAAGTTCAATATTTGGTGAACATCAACACACATTACTATCTCTAGCCAATGGACATTGATGGATGAAAAACCTAGGTAAAGAGTAGGAACACATTTCTCAATCATGAACCAACACAAAGAATAAACCATATAAACAAGGTTTTTCATCATACATTCATCATCTAAGAGTTCACAAGCTAGAATCAATCCATATACATACAAAGGAAAGGTTTACCTACCATCTAACCTTGACATAAGAGAGAAATTAGCTACACATATTCATGGTAGCTTGATCAACAAGAATCGGGAGAAGAGAATCGAGCATCAACGACGATTTCTCGACAAAATGATGCTTTCAATCTTCCAAAGATGAAGTGCTACAGTGTATAATGTATTTTGATCTAAAAGTGTTAAAAGGATCCTCTAAAATTCTGAACAAAACAACTTAAAAAGGGGCTGAGATTACAAAATAAACCGCCTAAGAGTGCGCTGAGCGGGCTAAGGACCCCGCTGAGCGCGCAACCTTCTATAACTACTTCTAACAGCGCGCTTCAAGCATGCTCCAAAAATGATTATTTCCCCAAACTGCTTTTGTGGGGCCTTCATAGCACCATTTTTCACACTTCCATGCAAAAATCTGTAATAAAAACACAAAAGTTAAATAGATAAGTCAAATAACGAAATTAGCTAGAAACGGTTATAAAACGGAAACAATGGGAAAAGGCTTGGATTTACAAATAAAGCTCACAAAAAGGTGCTAAAAACTAATCTAAATATTAACACTTTTTAGCACCTAACAACTCTCCCCTACTTGTTTCTTTGTTTGTCCTCAAACGAAGGTAAAATAGAATAGAAGCAAGCGGAAAACCGGAAACAAACACCAACAAAAATTAATGGTTCAAACCAAATTAACACGCACGCAAGTACTGCTCGGCCTTACAAAGAATGAAAACATGTAAATGAACTAACTTCTAAACATAAATAACAAGCACAAATCATAAGCAAACAAATGTTCAAATTGGAATCACCTAATTTGTTCAAATAAGCCTAGCTCAATATATACAAGGGACAAAACACACTCATTAGCAAAAGTGTCAGCATCCAGAACAATTCATGCATTCATCAAACCAATTCAACAAGAAAACCAAGGAAACAAAGATCTCTTAAGGACTTCCAAAGGTTGTAACTTGGCAAGGTTTAACAAGAAAGGGATATTTGTAAAAGGCCAATGAAACAAAGTGGTTAACAAAAATTTTCAACAATGAACAACATGCCAATAACCCACTTAGACAAACCTCATAACAATTCAATTCAATCCTTTCTTTTCTTTTCTATTCTTTTCTTATGGTGCACTCTTTCATTCTATTTAAAATGCTATTTTTCATTTTCTTTTCAAGCAACTCCCTTTGGAGTGCAAAACATAGCACAAAATAGTGTTTCATGTTTCTTTCTTTTTCACAAGAGGCACCAATTCACCTTTTCTTTTTCTTTTTCACAAACTAGAACCACTCTCCCCAACTTTAAACCATACCATATTTAATGTGCAATGGTCTTCAAAAGTATGTTCAAACAAAGGGTTAAGTGTATAAAATTAAAAAAAAAAACTAGAATGGATCACATTGATTTTCTTTTTAGCATCAACAACCCACTATTGAGTGTATTCTTTTAATCATTCGACGGGTTTATGCAAGATTCATTCCAATTTCAAGGCTCAACATGGCTAGCAAGTGCTCACACCTCTCACAAGGTAAAATTGAAGTTTATTTGGATTGGTGGTTTTTCTCATAATAAAAAATTGCCTAGATCATTTCAATGTTTCCAAGGTTTGCAAATGAATACAAGATTAAACATGAATCATACGAGCTAAACAACAATTACAAAATCTCTCAATATTTATGAACAATGGAGGGACTCACATTTGTGGTTGTGTCCTAATTGATTCCAAAATGAACAAAAATGCAAAATGAAGAAAAGCTTGAAAATTATGTAAAGTACAAAGTTCATAAACATACTGACATTCTACAAAGCACAAAACAGAGTACCTTTGTGTGCACCAACTTAGAATTTTATCATCACCATCAATGAATGGTGAAGTGCATCACTTATTGTTCAAAGAAGCAAACTTGCTTCATCCACCAATTACCTTAAAAATAAAGGGCAAACAACAAAAAATTTATGTACAAACAAACCATAAAAACATAGAACAACATCCACCCGGATGTTAAATTCATTAATCCACAAAAATTTTAACAAATATTCAAACTCATATCCGACCGGGTGGAGAATACAAAATTCCTACACAAGGTAGTCAATACAAAATACAAACATAATAATTATACCAAAACAAAATAATAAAAAAACAAAATATAATAAAGGACTAATCAAACCCAACATCAGTCAAAACTAGAGCTAGACGCTCCATGACCCGCTCCATCATCAGCGTCAATGTCATCATCACCGTCATCGTCACCGTCATCGTCTGCCCCCTCCGGAAAACCAGGCCTGCCCTCAGGCCAACGAGCATAAGCCATGAGGTCTTCGCGAGACCTCAACCGGTGGTCCACATGTGGTTCTCGAAACTACAGCTGCAACTGAACCATGGAATCATGCATAAACATGAAGGCCCGCTGATGAGCCTCGTGCATGGCCCAATTGGCCTCAGCACTTGGATCATAAGCGTGCCCTCGTCCGCGCCCGCGCCCGCGAGCAGGGGCAGCAGCAGCTACAGGGGCAGCATCCTCTAAATTAATCACCCCCATACAATAACGGGTGACATAACCATCATCCAAAACCTGGAGCTTCACATTCCCATGGGTAGGTAATGCAACTTGCGCCTCATGGCATAAAGCCATAATCAACCCTGGATAAATAAGGGCGCAAGCCACACGATCTCCAAGCGGTGTTCCGCTAGTGGCAGTTCTCTTCATCTCATTAGAAATAATCCGTGCAAAATCCACGGTATGGCCCTCTCTGCATAAAAGAAAAATCAGAGCCGCGGTCTCCATGGTAATAGAGGAGGTGCGGCTTCTTGGTCGAAGGTTGTATAGAACAACAGACATGACAAGCTGTGAGGTAGTATCCAACACTCTCCTTGCAAACTTTAGAGGCGCTCCATTAGCGCTTAAAGTGTAAGTACCCCTGCCTACGCACAAAGGATCCCTAAGTTGGTCGGCATTCCAATTCCGCCGAGCCAACGTCCTTCCAAAGTCACACAACTCATCTTCTCCCAGCTGAAGTGGGTTTCCAAGGTAAGTATTGATGGAATCTCTTGAGAAATCGATTTCTTTCCCCCGAACCCAAGTTTTGAAAGTGAACGAATCACCAACTAAGGGTAACGCATTAGCGTAAAACTCCCTCACAATGTCTATGTGGTACTCAGGAAAGGGAGAACCAAGTTTATCCCACACACCACCTTGGACAAAATGGGCCATGTTTCTATGGGGACCATCTGGATCAATCACAATTATCCTGTCCGGCCAAATCGATCTCTTTTCTAGTTGTACGTATCGTTGTTGTTGCTCGAGGCCGACAAAACGTGTCCTATCGAATTGGCCAGCAGGAGCTCGTCTGTTAGGATTTGACGTAGAACCAACGACTCGTTGCTTCTTTCTTCCCGACATCTGAAAAAAAAACAAAAAAATAACATATACACAAAACAGTACCACACGTTAGCGAAAACAGCATGCTAAAATTCCTAAATTATATAAAAAATACATAGAAAAATCACAGCATAGAAGAACAGAATTAGGAAAAGGGGGAATTTTCGGCAAATCTCAAAGCGCGCAGGAGCGCGCTGAGCGGGCTTTGCGAAATGCATAAAAAACCCCCTCTGCAACAGATGGTTCCAAAAGATTAAAACTACATTCAATTCCACTATACAGCCATTTTTACAGAGAAATACTGAAGACGAATTCACAAAAATCAAAAACAAATTAAACTTTTCACAAAACCTAATTCTAAAATTTCATACCCTAAATTCTGAAAATCTAACTTCTAACAAACATGCAATCATACTAAATAACATTTATACAGAAATTAGTCATAACAGAAGCAAAGGAAAGAAGTAGAACAAGAACATTCAACATTTAACAACAATGTCCCAAAAATGGGTTTCTAAATGAAAATGAAAAATTGAAAATTAAAGACTTACAGTGTTGAAGATGATGATGCTTAGCAGAAAAATTAAGAAAGATGTTGTAGGGAACTTGAAAATCCAAGGAGATTTTGAAAAACTTGAAGGAGGAGAGAGCACAAGAGAGTTTTGAGAGAAAATGAGGGAAATGAGGCAAGGATTCTGAACCCTAGCAACATAAACATCATTCTGGGCCGGGTACAGCATTGTGGGCCCAGAAAAAACAAAATATTTTTTTTCAAAATTTCGCAGACCGCGCTCAGCGGGCAATGACCGCGCTCAGCGGGCTGCTTACTGCCTGGAAGGGGTCCAAAATCTTAAGAGCGCCCTGAGCGCGCGCCTGCGCGCTGAGCGGGCACATCAATGCTCAGAATCCTCCCAGCTTGAAAATTTCAACTAACAGCAGTCCAAAACAACACTCTAAGCATCATACAACATCAACTTTACAGAAAACACGATCTAAACAGCAAATGGACTATAAATGCGATAAATACTTACAGTGTTGGGGTGCCTCCCAACAAGCGCTTGTTTAACGTCGGATAAGCTCGACGGTTCAAGATGCTCACTTAAGAACATCAAGAAGAACAGAGCAACACTCGCGATCGAAATTCCCTCCTAGGTAAATTTTCAGACGTTGACCGTTTACGGTCCAACAGTCTTTCTTCTCCAAGTCCTCAATCACGACTGCTCCAAAACTCTTTACTTCTTTGACACGAAATGGTCCCGACCACTTTTATTTTAATTTTCCCGGAAAAAGCTCTAACTGGGAATTGAACAAGAGAACCAGCTGGCCAACTACAAATTCCTTATGCTTAATCTTCTTATCATGGTATCCTTTCACCTTCTCTTTGTACAACCAACTTGAATGGTATGCGGCATTCCGCATTTCTTCCAACTCAAGCAATTGCATTTTTCTTTTGTCATCGGCCAAGTTCTTATCGAAATTTAACATTTTCAAAGCCCACAAAGCCTTATGCTCCATTTCAACCGGTAAATGGCAAGTTTTACCATAAACCAATTGAAACGGAGTTAGACCGATTGGAGCTTTATAAGCGGTGCGATATGCCCATAAAGCCTCGTCCAACTTTTACAACCAATCCTTCCTAGAACTTGACACAGTTTTTTCTAAGATTCTTTTTACCTCGCGGTTTGATACCTCAGCTTGACCATTCGACTGTGGGTGGTAAGGGGTCGCCACCTTATGCGATACACCATAGTGCTTTAAAACATTTTCAAGAGGTGTATTACAAAAGTGTGACCCGCCATCACTAATGAGCACCCGAGGAGTGCCAAAACGGGAAAATATGTGTTTCTTTAAAAATTTGATCACCGTTTTGCCATCCGCCTTAGGTGAGGCAATCGCCTCAACCCACTTCAATACATAGTTAACCGCTACCAACATGTACTCGTTCCCAAAAGATGTTGGGAATGGACCAACAAAATCGATACCCCAACAATCAAAAATTTCAACTTCTTGTATATTTCGGAGGGGCATTTCATCACGTTTTCCATTTCCATCCATTCTTTGGCACATGTCACAACTTTTCGCATGGAGATGTGCGTTTTTAAAAAGGGAAGGCCAATAAAAGCCCGATTGAAGGACTTAAGTGGCCGTCCTCGAACCATTAAAATGGCCTCCATACGGCGAGTTGTGGCAATGCCAAAGAATGTTTTGAGCCTCATCGCTCGTGACACACCTTCTTAAAAGGTTGTCACTTCCTAATTTAAACAAATACGGGTCGTCCCACACGTAGTAATTAGCATCCGAAAGAAACTTCCTTTTTTGGTTCCAAGTTAGGTCTTCGGGCACCCAACCAGTAGCTTTATGGTTAGCAAAATCTGCAAACCAAGGTCTAACTTGGACTTTAAAAAAATTTTCATCAGGAAATTCCTCTCGGATTTCCTTTTCAGCTACGGTAACCTCAACATTGACAAGGCGAGACAAGTGATCCGCCATCAAATTTTCCGAACCCTTTTTATCTTTTATTTCTAAATCAAACTCTTGTAATAAAATGATCCATCGGATGAGCCTTTGCTTCGAATCCAGTTTGGTGAGCAAATACTTGATCGCCGAATGGTCGGTGTAAACAACAACTTTTGACTCGATGAGGTAGGATCTGAATTTCTCAAGCGCATACACAATAGCAAGTAATTCCTTTTCGGTATTGGCATAATTAACTTGTGCCTCATTTAAAACTTTACTTGCATAGTGTATGGCATGGAAACGTTTTTCCTTCCTCTGACCAAGTACCGCTCCAACAGCATAATCACTCGCATCGCACATAAGTTCAAAATTTAAAGCCCAATTTGGAGCGATGATTATTGGAGCGGTAACTAACTTTTCTTTTAAAATTTCGAAAGCATGACGACATTCATCATTAAAAAGAAATACATGTTCCTTGTTTAGCAAGTTGCTCAATGGTTTAGCCACCTTTGCAAAGTCTTTGATAAAACGCCTATAAAATCCGGCTTGCCCAAGGAAACTTCGGATCCCTTTGACGTTGGTAGGAGGAGGCAACTTCTCTATTACTTCAATCTTCGCTTGATCTACTTCAAGGCCTTTGGAAGAAACCTTGTGGCCGAGCACAATTCCCTCTGTCACCATAAAGTTACACTTCTCCCAATTTAGCACTAGATTTGTCTTCACACACCTCTCTAAAACGGTTTCCAAATTTGTCAAGCATAAATCAAATGAACCTCCAAAAACCGAAAAGTCATCCATGAACACTTCCATCGTCTTTTCTATAAGGTCGGAGAAGATAGCTTGAACACACCTTTGGAAAGTTGCCGGCGCATTACATAAACCAAAAGGCATCTTCCGATACGCAAAAATGCCAAAGGGACAAGTAAAGGCCGTCTTCTCGTGATCCACCGGGTCAACTGCAATTTGATTATACCCCGAATATCCGTCCAAGAAACAATAGAATTGCTGCCCGGATAACCTCTCGAGCATTTGGTCCATGAATGGAAGGGGAAAATGATCTTTTCTAGTTGCGGTATTCAACCTTCTATAATCAATGCACATTCTCCACCCCGTCACAATTTTGGTTGGGATCAACTCATTCTTATCGTTTTGGATAACGGTAATGCCACCCTTTTTAGGAACAACGTGCACGGGGCTTACCCATGGACTATCAGAGATCGGGTAGATCATTCCCGCATCCAAAAGCTTCACAACTTCTTTCCTCACCACCTTTTTCATAGTTGGGTTCAAGCGGCGTTGTGGTTGAGCAACCGCCTTGAAATCTTCTTCCATAAGAATCTTGTGCATGAAATAAGATGGACTAATTCCCTTAAGATCGGAAAGAACCCAACCTATTGCATCTTGGTATTTCTTTAAAACTTGGATTAAACGGTCTTCCTCATTTTTGGACAAAACGTTGCTAATGATAACCGGCTTGTTACCACCGTCATCAAGAAACGCATATTTTACATTCGAAGGCAAGATCTTCAATTCAAGTGGTGACTTCTCATCTTTCACATCCTTCTTTAACTCTTCCATTTCTACTTCCCACGGTTGCAACTCTTTGATAGATTCAAGCTCTTTTAAACATTCTTCAAGAGCTCTTTCGTCTTCATCGGAAAACACCTCAAAAGATTCATCAAGAGCCATTTCCAAAGGAGATAATATATGCACATGCCTTGAAACCTCCAAAGTTGCTTCTTCAATTGCATCGATACGAAAGCTATCATGCTTGTCTCGAGAATGTTTCATTGCTTCAAAAAGATCAAAGCAAACTTCTTCGTTTTGAACCCTCACTTTCATTAAACCGTCATCCACATCAATCATCATTCGTGCGGTTTTCATGAAAGGTCGCCCAAGAATTAAAGGTGCATCCTCATCTTCCTCCATATCGATAACAACGAAATCAACCGGAAAGAAAAACTTGTCAACTTTTACCAAGACATCTTGAGCCAACCCATGAGGATGAGTTGTGGACTTGTCGGCTAATTGTAACGTCATCCGAATGACTTTCATCTCAATGTTCCCAAGATTCTTTACAATGGATAAAGGAATTAGATTAATGCTTGAGCCCAAATCGATTAGGCCTTTTCCAACATAGGCGTCACCAATTGTTACCGACAAAGTAACACGCCCCGGGTCAACTTCTTTTTTCGGAAGAGTTCTTTGGATGATGGCACTACAACTTGCGTCAAGGACAATAGTTTTCGGTTCCGAATACCTCCGCTTCTTTGTGAGAATGTCCTTCATAAACTTAGCATATTTTGGCATTTGCTCCAAAGCTTCGGCAAAAGGAATGTTAATTTGCAACTGTTTAAAAATATCCATGAAACGAGCGTAATGCCGTTCATTTTCTTTCTTTGAAGGAGCATGAGGGTATGGTAAATGTTGGATCGGAATAGTGCTCACTACTTCCTTTCCCTTCTTCACTCTCCTAAGTCTCTCCTTTTTCTTCAACTCCTCACCACTATTATTTTCAACTTCAACTATTTCATCACTTTTATTTTCAACTACACCTTCATTTTCACTTTTATTTTCAACTACTTCTTCATTTTCACTATCCTCCTCCACAATACCATCAATTTTTTCTTCATCTACCTTTTTCTTATTTTTAGTTACCAACCCCTTCCCACTTCTTGTAACGATTGCCTTGCAATGCTCCTTAGGATTCACTTGAGTATTTGCGGAGAATGAAGGACCCGGTTGTTGCTCGGCAAGTTGCTTGGCAAGTTGCCCCACTTGATTTTTTAGATTCTTAATCGCCGCATCACTACTCTCTTGATTGGCCATAGACATTTGCATAAATTGAGTCAAAGTGTCTTCCAACTTAGAGCTAGCAACCAGAGGTGGTGGAGGTTGATAAGGATTTTGTCGGTTTGAAGAACCGCCACCATAACTTTGATTATGTTGATAGTTCGCCCTCGGTGGATATCCTTGATTGCCTTGGTAATGTTGTTGAGGATTGTGTTGTTGTTGATAAGGTTGTTGTTGTGGTCTTCCTTGATAGTCTCGTTGATTATTCATGTAGTTCACTTCTTCAAATCCCGGAGGAGGACAAAATCCGGTGTCATGCTCTCCTTTGCAAAGTTCACAACAAGCAACTTGTTTACTCTTGCTAGGTTCCTTCAATGCTTTAATTTGTTGAGTCAAAAGTTCCACTTGTTGAAATATGAGCTTGTTTTGTGCAAGGATTGCATCATTAGTTCCCAATTCAAGTACCCCGGGCTTCTTTTGCGAGTTGTTACGGCTTTGACTTTGAAGATCATTGAGAGCTATTCTATTGATGATATCCGTAGCTTCTTCGGCACTCTTTGATAACAAAGATCCTCCAGAAGTTGCATCCAATAATGTCTTACAATTTGGTTGGAGACCATTCTTGAAGATGTGAATTTGTGTTAACTCGTCAAACCCGTGGCCTTTGCATTTGTGAAGCATGGATTTGAATTGTTCCCATGCTTCATTTAGAGATTCACTAGTGCCCTGAGAGAACACAGAAATTGCAGTTTTTGACTCCATAAAACGGTTGTGAGAAAAGAACCATTCTATAAATTTTTCCTCCAAAACGTTCCAATCGGTTATCACAGCGGGAGTTTGATCAAGATACCAATCCTTAGCCTTGCCAAGCATAGCATGAGGAAATAGTCTCTTGAAAAGAGGTAACTCTTGCGCTTGATCGACTCTGGCCGCTAACGGTATCTCATAAATTTGGTGAGAAAAGCGAAAGGGTCTTCATGATCCATTCCCGTGAACGGACTTCCATACAACAAGTTTAAAGTTCTAGTTTTCATCTCAGCTTGCCTTCCTTGATTGTTGTTAGCAAACTGAGCGGGGTGACGTGGGCTATTTACACATGGTGTGGAAGCGGGTGGTGGTGGTGGATCCATGATTGGCGTGAACTGTGGAATTTGTGGTGGTGTAGAAATCGAACTTTCTCCTTGTTCTTGCCTTTGTCGAGCTAGTTGCCTCCTCCGTCTAGTTCTGCTATTGAGTCTACAAGCGGTTCTTTCAATCTCGGGATCGAATAGAAGTTGGTCTGCCGGTAGTTGCCCTCGCATAAACAAAGTCTGCACACTAAACAAAACAAATCAACAAGCACAAGAAAAATTTGTAACAAGTCTAAAACTTCACAACTATTGCAATGCTTGCAATATCAATTAACAATCCCCGGCAACGGCGCCAATTTGTTGAAATACAAATAGAGTTAGGGTTTTGTTATCGATCCACAGGGATTGTTTGGTGATATCGCAGCCGTTCTACAGTCGTAACGTTTCAAAATTTAAAGTAACAAGGTGTTTTAGGTTGGTTTCGTAGCGTTCGCATTCAAATTTAATTAAAAGCGGTAAAGAGATTGTTTTAACGGTTTATAAAAGCATGTCAAGATTAGGGTTCGACAAACCACTTTGCACATATATAATCGATAAGCTAATGAACTCGGTTAAATGATAAATACAATCACATATCCTCCCAATATGTTTATCTCTAACACATATTGTGAGTTTTGCCATTTTGATCCTTTGTTGATTTCTCACACAAACTATCAAAATGACAACATTAAAGTTCAATATTTGGTGAACATCAACACACATTACTATCTCTAGCCAATGCACATTGATGGATGAAAAACCTAGGTAAAGAGTAGGAACACATTTCTCAATCATGAACCAACACAAAGAATAAACCATATAAACAAGGTTTTTCATCATACATTCATCATCTAAGAGTTCACAAGCTAGAATCAATCCATATACATACAAAGGAAAGGTTTACCTACCATCTAACCTTGACATAAGAGAGAAATTAGCTACACATATTCATGGTAGCTTGATCAACAAGAATCGGGAGAAGAGAATCGAGCATCAACGACGATTTCTCGACAAAATGATGCTTTCAATCTTCCAAAGATGAAGTGCTACAGTGTATAATGTATTTTGATCTAAAAGTGTTAAAAGGATCCTCTAAAATTCTGAACAAAACAACTTAAAAAGGGGCTGAGATTCGCGGAGCGCGCTGAGCGTGCAGCCGCCCGTTGAGCGGGCTCCACTTACAAAATAAACCGCCTAAGAGCGCGCTGAGCGGGCTAAGGACCCCACTGAGCGCGCAACCTTCTGTAACTACTTCTACCAGCGCGCTGAGCGCGCTTCAAGCTTGCTCCAAAAATGATTATTTCCCCAAACTGCTTTTGTGGGGCCTTCATAGCACCATTCTTCACACTTCCATGCAAAAATCTGCAATAAAAACACAAAAGTTAAATAGATAAGTCGAATAACGAAATTAGCTAGAAAACGGTTATAAAACGGAAACAATGGGAAAAGGCTTGGATTTACAAATAAAGCTCACAAAAAGGTGCTAAAAACTAATCTAAATATTAACACTTTTTAGCACCTAACAATTATCCTTGAAATTCAAGATTGAGGATGTTATGTCAGATGTTATAACATCTTTTCATCAGAGGCTTGTAGAATCATGGGAGGGGTTCTCCATTCGCTCAAAAGTCTCCTAGGTGTTGACCTGGGATTATTGGCTTAGCGTCTGTTTCCTGGAAAGTATTATGAATGACTTGTCCAGATGGTGATGTTGTTGAAGATGGAGATGGAAGACTACGAAGACATCATAATCTTGATGGTTACAGCTTGGATCAGTTTACTTCTGATCCAGGTGCTTTGGAGCATAGTGTTTGCTCTGGTTGTGAAGGTCGAGGATAAGTGGCAGTTATCTCTGGCTTTCTACTGACGGCTCTACTAAGGGAAGTGGCATTCTTTGGTATTTCTATGGGGTAGTCTTGGACTACTTATTTTCTAAAGATTCAGATGTGGCAGGTTTGAAGTATTTGGAGTTTCAAAGCAGAATGGAGGTTGTCTACTCAAAACTTGGTTATTGAATCAAGTCTGTGAGAGCATGGAAATCTGTTTCTGCAAAGGGAGGAGGTTCTTCTAAGTGGCAGAAGGAAAAACTGAATTCAATAGTTGGATGTCATAATGTTTGGACATCTAACTTGACATCAGAAGTCTCAGCTGGTGATGTGGCACATCAGCTTAAGATAAGGTGATCTACAGGAGAATGGGAGTGTTGGATTCTTCAAAAAGGTCTATCTCATGCAGTTTGCGGGAGCTGTGGATGAGAAGATGTTACATGACTAAGAGGCTTGGTGGATCCAAGATGTCTTGCTATAGGGAAAGTAGTTTATGTGATTTCATTAGTAGATCAGGGTATCTTGTGGGAGTTCTGAAGATGAGTGAGTTCAATCAAAAGGTGGCATTTGATTGGTTTCAAAAAGTGCGTTCAAGCTGGATGCTTGAAACTGATTGCTCTTTTGTAGAAGAGTAGTTAGTTGAAATTGTAAGGAGGTTCTGGTTCTCTGGGAGCTTGTGGAAAAAGTTATGGGTTGAGGATGGAAGCATACCTTCTTGGTGGATGAGAGTTTATTTCTCTCAGGGTTTCTAAAGTCTTCTTTGTTCAAGCTGGTGATGCAGTCTTATGTGAAGATCTTCAGTATGGATTACTTTGCTGATAGTAAGTTCAGTGATGGAGCATATCAAGAAACATGGTGTGTGGTGTCTCTGATGTGTGGAAGATGTCCTAACTTATGTTAGAACATCCTTGGGTTAGTTATCCTTCGTGAAGGATTTCAGGTTCTGTAATGAACTGGTTACATGCATTGTGTCCAAGAAGTATCTACATGATCATTCGGGAGAATGATGGAGTAGAAGGGTTCCTTAGAAGGAGGATATAATTGTTTGTGAAGACTGAAGTGGATCATGTGTTGATTGCATAGAAGTCTGGTTCCTAAATGCGTTCAGAAGTGGAGATTCACCATAAATCAGAAGTATTCTAGATTATCATACGGGAGAATGATAGGAATGACTGTCTTGGATTACGGGATGTTTATCTCTAATGCTGGTCAGGTGAGGTCAGCGGAAAATCTTGCATACGGCATTGGAGCCCTTGGAGCAAGTCATGCTAGTAGTGGATCAGTTTAGCAGCTGTGAAGTTCTGGAGCATGCATACGATAGCTGACATCGTTATAACAAACTAAGGGGCCCTATGCGTCTCTTTGAGGAATGTGAAGCATTCTGATTCAATTGGTTTGTGCCTCAAGCAGCTGGAGGTCTATACATGAGAATTCAAGAGGAGTTCGTGTGGTGTGTAGATGGTTGCAGGATGAGGGGGATCAATGGGACTTTGATCTTAAGCCAAGAGTTTGTTATGGTTGGTATACACTTCCTCATGGGTAGCATGATGGTGATCATATATGAGTGATTATTGTTTCTTGTCAGAGGGAACAATAAGAGAGTTGATGATTGCATTTAGCAGGTGTGTTGAATAGAGGGTACGCTCTTGAAGACATGAAGATGCGTCTTATGTTTTCCAGTCATTAGCTTGGGTGTTCTGCAGAGGAGCACCATTTACCTTAGTCAGGGGGAGAGGCCTCTTGATCTAAGATGAAGTTCCAGTTTGCATTTGTGCGTCAAGCAAACTGAGATGTCAAGATGGCTTGGCATTATTGTTAAAGTTCCAGTTTGCATTTGTGCGTCAAGCAAACTGAGATGTCAAGATGGCTTGGCATTATTTGTGGAAGATCGAGTTTGCATTTGTGCGTCAAGCAAACTGAGATGTCAAGGAGGATGTCTTGACATTAGAGTATTGTTGCAAGTTGTGGGAAACTTGGCAATGTATATTTAAATGGTTCTTATTGGATGCTTAAGAATCATTGACTGAGTCTAGGAGAATTTATTTTTCTCTTACAGACTGGGATTATATACTTATGAAGAAGTCTCTGTATGGTCAAATCAGAAGAAGAATCCTGGAAGAATAGACAATGTCTGACATGATGTCAGGAAATTGTTGTAAGACATGTCTGGATGTAATGGGTTCCTTGGTCGGTGTTCTTAAAAGGAGAAATAGTCAACAGTCTTGGCCGGTGTGCATTTAGTAGAGTTATTGGCACTTTGAATTGACCAGCGTTTTGTTCGTTGGTTCGTTTCTCTCAAAGGCAATTATCTGCTATAAATAGGATTGTTGTGACACTCCTTGGTCTCATAATTCCTTCCTTCCAAGTGAGTGTTCGATGACATTTTTCAAGATCTGGATGAGTTGCGTCTGGGTTTGGGGCTGTCTTGGTCACTTTTGCCAAGTTTTGGCTAAAAAGGGGGAGAATGGTTTTGGTTTTCTGATGCTGTCTGGGTTTGGGTACATTCCTGCAGTTGTTTTGCAAGAATGTTGGTTAAGATGTTTTAACATCTTAACAATTTTTTTCTTGTGTCTTGTGATCTGAGTTGTGAAGCAGGTTGTGTCTTGTGACATGAGTTACGGAATTTATGTTCTCAGTGTTACGAAGCTTACAACTGCTGTTTCTTTTCTGGAGTCCTCTGGTACTCAAGAAGACCTCTTTTGGAAGAAGGGGGAATATGTTGAGGGGGAGACTCTCTCAGACCTTAGCTCCAATCAATTCTGAAGATAAAGAAATCTTGATGAAGGAGCCTTGTTGAAAATGTTTGTTTTAGCCAAAATTTGTCAAAAGGGGGAGATTGAAAGCACCTGTTGTTTGACTAAATTTTGCTAAAACATTCTGATGATAAACTTGAAGAATTTGCAGGAGAAAAAGATGTCGAAGGAAATGTCTCGACATCCTAGCTGACTTGGTAAGTTAGCAGGTTCTAATCAGTTGCAAAAATTAAGGAACAGATCAAGGAAACAAAGGATCAAAGATTGAAAGCCCAAGATAACAGAAGACTATATAAGGAGACTTAGACCTAGGGTTAGAAGTGACTGTACATTTTGTATCACTTGTAACTTTGTAACCTAGTTCCTTTGTGTTGAATAAGGGTTTAGGGTTTGAGAGTCGTTGGCTCTCTTAGGAGTTGTAAGTCTCCACTCTGTATTATGGGATGCAGGGTGGAAGGCATAGGTATAGGGACTCAACCAGAAACCTGTAGGTAATGGTTGTTGTATTGTTCTTGGACGAATCTTTGAAGCAAGTCCAAGATAACTTGAAGGTCAAGAAACCGCGACAGGTTCTGAATTGGCAGAAGACAGAGATATCACAGGTTGTGATTAGGATATGAGTGGTGTATCTCATATCAAGGTTGTAAATCATTGAGTTTAGCCTTGGTAAAGATGTTCATGGGGTAGATGTTAAGTATAAAGTTGTAAATGGGGGAGTTTAGCTTTGTAACAGTTCTACAGATAGTGAAGTCTTCATCCTGGATTGGTATCCCCCAAATGTAGGTGAATTGCACCGAACTGGGTTAACAATTACTGTCTTATTTAACATTCTGCAATTTACAGTTTTGTTAATGTTCTTGATTGACATGTTGGATCAGATGTCGTGACATCTGAGAGTGTGCAGTTCTGATATTCAAGGTATCAGTCTGTAGTTGCGCCTCCAAGTTTAAGAGATTATGCAGCACAATGTCTTGACATTTATTAGGACATCTGCTGTCTGCATAGGCCAGAATTTCAATTACATCCATAATTGTTGTGGTATGCTGCCAATTACACTTGCCAATAATGTAAGGCATTATTTCAATCCCCAAACACTGGAGAAATAAGGAAGATAATCCCTCGATAACCCTTTTGAGCCTAGAAGTAGGAGTTTTCTTTCCTTACACAAAAAACCCGTAAATCTTAACCTTGGGGTAGGGTAGTTCTCAGTTTAACTTGGTTATGCATTCAAATGCAAGCGCTTCATGCAAGACATCAGTCAACTCTCTCTAATCAAATGACGGTCAGAAAGAAGAGGTCTCATAACCTCAACACAGAACAAGAAGAGGTCTCAAAACCTCAACAAAGACAAGAGGTCTCAAAACCTCAGTAAAGACAAGATGAGGTCTCAAAACCTCAGTAAAGACAAAAGGAGGTCTCAAAACCTCAGCAATAAAGGATAACCAAATGTTGTAAGGGAGTAATGACCACCCTAGGTGTCTGTATTGTCATCAACTATCATCAGCTCAATTCCTAGCCTATAGGAACCTGAATGTATAGCCTAAGTTAACTGAGCGTAGAATTGGAGTTCATCACGAAGTTTGGGTGGGGACAAATAAACTTTGAACCTTTAGCCTTTGTTTCATGAACCGTGAACCAAGTCACGTTACAACCCGTAAAAGACCTAATTGAGGTAAGGTTGTTTTGAAAGCATACTACAATAAGGTTGATTAACCTGACTCCTAATGATCTTTGCTAATTGCGTGTGTTGATCACTTCATCTGTCATTCTGTAAATGACTAGATCCACTTTATTTTTTATTATTTAATCATTCCACTATGTGTGTTTCATCAATAAAACTTTGATTTCAAAAGCATGCATGAATTTTGCATTGAAATTGCCAATTTTTAATGAACAATACTTGTTTGCAAGACAATTCAATATCAAAGGAATCCCAATAAATGCAGCCAGCTAGGGAATTTGACTTGATAAAGGGCTCAGTCTAGGGCATCTCCTCCATAGATCAAGCATCCCAAGAGCTACTAAATCAGGGGCAGAAACTCTTCAAATTCAGGATATTGGGGCAAGCCTTCTTGAGGTCATCTTATGATAAGTTTAGACTCTAGTGACCCACCAACAGGGGTAAGTTTGTTCCCCAGTTATTTCTACCACAGTCTAAAGGACTTTGTATTGCGAATACAGTTGAACTGGGGCAGTTCTGTCGAGATTCACGAATCTCTTCAAGAGTTTGAAGATATTGAAGCATCTGGAATGCCAATTCTTCTGTAAAATTCTTTTGATAACAAATCTCTTAAAGGCCAGTTAATCAGAAGCAGTCAGGTCGAGATTCGACAAATCTCTCAAAGGTCAGTTATTCTGGGGCATTTCCTTCACAGATCAACCAGTCTGAAAAGCAAGTTCAAAGACTTTGTTGTGCAAGCCCTGTTAATCTGGGACAGTTACGTCGAGATTCATGAATCTCTCCAAGAGTTTGAAGATATTGAGGCATTTCGTATGCCGATTCTTCTATAAAATCCTTTTGGTATTTTCTCCCAACAGACTATGTAATCTGGGACAGAGAAGATTTGAAGATTACCTGTTGCAAGAGCCGTTGTTCATTGTGGTGATCAATCATGCAAGTCAGGATGCGTAATTACTCTGTTTTTGTGATATCCTTTGCCAGCTCTCCAGTAAGTTGTTACTTCAGCTAATCTTGGCAATTCTCCATGAAGTTCCCTCCAGTAAGGAAATCAAGCTCATAACGGCAATCCTAGTGAAGTCATGATGTTATACCTCAGGTGGAATACTCTTTTTTCCAATGAAGTTGTTGATCCTACTTATTCATCCTCAGTAGTGATCTAATCTGATGAGGTCGGCTGGGTATCCTTGTCGAGATGTTTATTTCATCTCCAGTCTCGCTTCCTTTTGTCTGTTTTGTCAGCATAAGCATAAGCATGGCATAAGCATTCATATGCATAGCATCTTAGCATTTTGCTACCCCTTTCTGATGTTTACCTGTTTTGTTCACTTTGGTGTTGTCTCCCCAAATGACTGGGTTTGTCTATTCTCTCTAATAGAGTTGTCAACCATAGGCATAAAATACCCATCCTTTCTGAATTCCCCACAGAGTTCAATCCTCGTGGATGATGGTTGGTTCAGTTATCTTTTCCACATTTGGATAAGATAAATCCCCATTTGAGCTCATTCCTCAATGGTTGGGGTCTTGTTTGACCGTTTCTTTATAGCTTGTCCCTATATTGAACTTTGGTCCCTGGTAGGTGTGGTTTCCGAGCCTATCTTGAACGTGTATTTATTTTGCATCGTGGCTCACAGGAAAAATCTTTTACAGATCCTCGTTGAAGACAAAATTATTTCTCCAACAGTGTTGTAATATCAACATCTCTTTGGAATTTATACCCAACAACAAGTGGCAATCTCCTTGAGAAGCTTGTTTTGCTATCATTACCTCTACAACAATAAGTGGCAATCTCTCCCGAGAAGCTTATCCGACCTTGGTTTTATTCATACTTCTACAGTTACCAATGGTGTTACCTGCAATCAGTCACTTTCCACAAACCCATTTGATGTGATTCCCGTTTGAGGTGTTTTTCCTGTCAATCCTTTAACAATGTGTTCTGAGCTCAGGTTTCGTACCTTCGGATATGTTTTGGTTTCTTGCCATCAATCTTTTGACGATGTGTTGCGAGCTCAAGTTTCGTACCTTCGGATATGTTTTGGTTTCTTCCCATCAATCCTTTGACGATGTGTTCCGAGCTCAGGTTTCGTACCTTCGGATATGTTTTGGTTTCTTCACGTCAATCCTTTGACGATGTGTTCCGAGCTCAGGTTTCGTACCTTCGAATATGTTTTGGTTTCTTCCCTCCAATCCTTTGATGATGTGTTCCGAGCTCAGGTTTCGTACCTTCGGATATGTTTTGGTTTCTTCCCGTCAATCTTTTGACGATGTGTTTCGAGCTCAGGTTGTGTACCTTCGAATATGTTTTGGTTTCTTCCCGTCAATCCTTTGACGATGTGTTCCGAGCTCAGGTTTCGTACATTCGGATATGTTTTAGTTTCTTCCCATCAAACCTTTTTGACGATGTGTTTCGAGCTCAGGTTTCATACCTTCGGATATGTTTTGGTTTTTTCCCGTCAAACCTTTTTGATGATGTGTTGCGAGCTCAAGTTGTGTACCTTCGAATATGTTATTGTTCCTTGCCGTCAACCCTTTTTGATGATGTGAACCTTGGTCAGCTATGAACCAAAACATCAGGTCAGCTGTGAACCTCAATTTAAATCCAACTCATATTGGTATCCAGGCCCAACTCATATTGGTGTCCAAAGTCCAGTCTTTGCTATCAAACCAACTCATATTGGTATCCAGGCCCAACTCATATTGGTGTCTAAAGTCCAGTCTTTGCTGGAAAACCAACTCAAATTGGTATCTTATCCAACTCAAATTAGTGTATATTGGCATGTTATTTCTGATTCCAATCATTGTTGGCACTTTAATCTTATTTCCCAGCAAAGGTTCAGTCATTATCAATATCTCTTTGAAAGTCCTTGTGATTAATCATCATTTGGCGCACGCAGAGTTTGTGTTTGTCTCTGTCTTTTCTGACTTTTCTTGAAGATCCTGTTTGAACCCTTCAGTATAGGAAATCCCCAAAAAATCTTTGTAGGATGTTTATCCTTTCATTTCAAATCGATTCTCAGTGGAGATCGTGTCTTCTTTATGGTTTCGTGCCCAGTAAAGAGTGTGTTTCTATTTCCCCAGTGTCGTCCGGTTACCTATGAACCTGTCGTCCATATCCCTGGATCTTTCCCCGGTGGAGAACACCTCTTTGACTTCCATCTCCAGTGAGGATCTGTAGAGTTTTCCCCTCAGTTTTATTTTTCTATCCCCAGTATTGCCTTGGAGTCTCCACGGTGAGTCTCTGTTGTTGGTTAGTCTGCATCCCCAGTGAGTCTTCCTTGTGGATACTAACCTTCATCCTTCCCCAGTAATGTCCACCTGTGGTTGTTTGCTCTCTTATCCTCCGGTGTCCTATTTTGTCTGCATTTTTGCACTATCATGGCATCATATTAGCATACTAGAAGTTCATAGCATGTCAGCATCTGCATATCTTTCGCCTATCCTTAGCATCTGCATTCCATCTAAGGGCAAAATTTTTGGTTTACTATATTTAAATACCTTTCACCTTGATGTCCCGAGGATTTCCTTTCCTCGTGTCATCCGGTAAAACTATTCAAATAGGGGCAACTGTTGTACCCCAAATTTTACCCCTTAGATGTCATAACATCTTACACTTGCATTTAGGTTTCAATCATTTGTGCATTGTTTAACTAACCACCATATCTTGCTAGTTTGTTCTTTTTTGTGAAAGCTAGGGTTTACATAGGAAAGAGAACAAAAGTCAATAAGCTAGGATCTCACATGATTCAAGGCCTCTTAAGACATTCTTTGGCTCCCATCACAAGTTCTATGAGCCACAAGTTCATCATACCTCAAATTAGGCTTTTTGTTAGGACAAGGCAACCATTGCCTTTGATCTTGATCAAGACATGTTCCCAAGCCTTGGGACATGACTCCATATGATACTAGACATCCTTAGAGGCCATCTATGGACATTGGAAGAGGTTGAAGAAACAAGATCATCAGAGATCATCCAATTGTATCCTAGAGGAATTAGGGTTTTGATTGAGGCTTTTGACTTTTAAGATTTTTTTAATACCAAAATGAAGCATTCAAGTCTTTCTACATCAAGATATGTCTAATTGTTGAGTTAGGGCATGAGAAGTCAAGTTTTGAGAGGTTTCTTGCAAAGAGGGCAATGTTTGGTCCTTGAAACTTTCTAAGTGTGGAAAATTCCCTCCTTGTACAAAATTAGGAAGACCATAACTTTCAAACCACACATCCAAATTGAGTGACTCAAAGCTCAAATGAAAGCTCTTTCCATGAACTTCAAAGTGTATTAGAGGACCCTTCTCCAAAAAGTGCATGATTTTTAAGTTATGAGCCTTGGAAGCCAAAAGCTCTTTATGACTTACTGAAATTTTGTTTGTTTTGCCCTAGTTTTCACACCAATTTCATGGCCATTTTTCGCATTGTTCCAAACTTCAAATCCAAAATTTTTGGACATGAAAGTTGTTCCTTGTTCTTCAAGCTTTCCAAGCATGTGTAGAACTCCCCATTTGGATGATCCAATCTCAAGTTATGATGCTTCAAAGTTTGCTGTTTCAAATTGGAAAAGTTTCATAACTTAGAAATTTTTCTAAGTTTCTTGGACAGCATGTTTCACATGATTTCATGGCATTTTATCTCATAGCTACAAGTTTCAAATCCAAATGCTTTCCACATGAAAGTTGGTCTATCAA
Organism: Lathyrus tuberosus; assembly: GCA_022829125.1. Classification (NCBI taxonomy): domain Eukaryota; kingdom Viridiplantae; phylum Streptophyta; class Magnoliopsida; order Fabales; family Fabaceae; genus Lathyrus; species Lathyrus tuberosus. The sequence continues at coordinate 1,248,822 of JALAZF010000439.1, forward strand.
ATGCCTACTTGACATAAGATCAAAAATCTCAAGAGTTGGTGAAGTCTTCATCAAGATATTGTGCACTAAAGTTGTCGCGATGAAATGTTGCCATACACTTAGAAAATTCTGGTTTCTTGCATTTTGCTACATCAAACTTTGGCACGAATTCTCATATGTTTCTAGCTTCAATCTCAACTTGCCAACAACATGAAAGTTGCTATACTACATGCCCTATTTCAAAGGAATCAAGAAGTATGTCATTTGGTCCATTGAATAGGCAATTATCGTGTGATAAAGTAGGGTATATGGTTTGGTTTCACAAACCATGTTTCATTTAGAACTTACAATCGGAAGCAAGACTTGGACAAGAATATTGCAGCACCCAAGGCATTTGAAATGATCCAAACTTGTCAGCCTTGTTGGTCTCAAGAATTAACTAAAATGTGCATCACATTTTGACAAATCAAAAAGAGGTAGCAGCTCATTCATGAAAGGGTGAAATAATCCATCTCATGCAGCATGTTTGACCAAGCCTCTCACCTTTATTCAGGCTGCATCAATGAGCACAAACCAACAAGGTTTTCTCTTCGCCAACCTCTGCCATCAGCCAGCACAAGGATATGTCACAATCATACCTCTTTCTCCTCTAGACAAAACCATTATCCGGTGTGCCTTCATTGCCAAGATCCAGTTGCTCCGCCTATAAAAAGAGGGTCATTCTCTTTTGTTCTACATCAAAAAATCTCTCAAACACCTCTCTATTTCTCCATTCTATAATCTTGCAAGGAACTTTCAAAAACTTGCAAGAACTTGCTCTGCTCCAATCCCTTCGGGTCACCCACAAAACTCTTTAAATCTTCCATCAACACCACATCAGAACCAACAACAAATTATCAACATCAGAACCAACAACAAATCATCAACATCAGAACCACAACAATCAACACATACATCAAAATACTAAGAGCACCTCATAAAATACTAGTGATTTTGTGCATTTTCTTGGTAACTAAGAATGAGGAGGATAGTTCAGCAGCAGCTGGTAGTTTGAGAAAGAAGAAGCTCGACCATTTTGAATCCTCAGAACTCGTTCCAAGTGAAGGTGCAGTGGACTTATTCCACTAGGTAACCCTCACTCTCTTTACCTCCATATACCATGACCATTTTTTCATACTGCCATCATATTATTACTTGATTCTGAAGTCAGTTTTTATTGATATAGTAAATGATAATGTATGAGTTCTATAGTGGCACTATCATGTTTTTTTGATAGCTTGGAATGTGTAAGGTTCATACTGAAGTTTGAAAATTGGAGAGTAATCTCAGGTTGTCTTGTTGTGTCTTAGGTTAGGTTGAACTATATGGAAGTTTGGTTTAGATTCATGCTGATATGATAAGTGTGTGGAATCACTCTTGCCCTTTATACCTTTGACTATATGCATTAAACATAAACTGATACTATATGTGTCCATATGCTTGAGTTTGCCTTGGATCTGTATTGACACGATGTAGAAGTGATTTCATTTCTGAACACACTTATTCTACTTTGTTTTTCCTCCTGTTCATGCCATTATGTGGTTTTGTTTAAGGTTCAGTGATGTTCATTGTTTTAGATACTGCATGATGGGGTTTTGTTTCACGGTTTTTGGTTAAGGTTTAAGCCTGATATTGATTGAGTAAGGTAGGGATGCACTATGGTTTCCTCCCCGGTTTCATGTTTTTTTTTCTTTTAGTCGTGGGTATTGTTGCATGAAGCATGAAGGACGTGAGTGCGTGTCAGTTAGATAGTGGGGGAGACGTTTTTTTGTCTGGTAGTCACTTAAGTAAAATGGTGACCGGTTGAGGAATATTGTTAGTGTGTGGTTACATTATTATGTTTGTTTTAAAGTCTAGTTTTATTCGTACCTGGTGGTTTATAAGTTAATGGGGTGGGCTTATACATTGGATGTATAGCCACCCCAGTGGTATTGCACACACGCCTTTCACCATGGGGTCTGGCATTCGAATCCCCCCCGCCCCAGATGTCCTTTTATTTTTTTCATTTTGCAGTCCTTTCCCTCTTTGCATATTGGGCCTTGCATATTAACAACTAACACCCCTCTTCTCTCGCACCCTTGCGATCGAGACCAACTTGTTAATTGAGTCTTTTCTCTCGCCCTAGTGTGATCGAGACCTTTTCGACCCATAGGTCGAACTACGACTGCTCTAATTTCCTCTCTCTGGTTAGATTGAGGATACGTAGGCACAAGACGGCGATGTCTTGGCGAGCAACCTTCCCCCCATCCACCCGTAGTCCTTCGAACTACGTTGACTCTGAATTTCCCATTGCACGAGGGAATACGTAGGCCTAGGACGGCGATGTCCTATCGAGTCTCTTTTTCCCCTTTTGTTTTCCGTTTCCGTTTAGCAGTAGGCTTTAGATAACTCACCCTTTGATTAGACAACAGGTGTGGATCCCATCGAGTACGATGGACGCATGGGGGTGCTAATACCTTCCCCTCGCGTAACCGACTCCCGAGCCCTGACTATGGTTGCGATGACCATGTCTTTCCCTCTTCAGGGTTTCTTCGATCCTTTCCTTTCCCTGTGTCGGGATAAATAACGTTCGGTGGCGACTCTTCTGTTCTGTTTCCGCCGGTTGTTTTTCGCAGTTCCGACATGTATTAACTTGCTTTATAACTAATAAAATAAGACAAACATAGAACACAAAAAGCTAATGTATGAAACAATTTAGTAGCTAACCTCAGAGCAGTCAAAATCGACAGTTCAACAAAATAAGCTTTGACGAACACATTCAACATCCTTCCTTTGGTAAAGTTAGAAACACGGAAGAACGACCTCACCGATTTAGTACCGAAAACCTAGATTCATAACAACATAAAAAATATAGATTCAAAAATAATGAAAATAAAAAAAAATTCAACGAGCACCTCACCTAGCTTCCATCAGACCCTCTCTAAACTATAAAATTGCTCGTTTTCTTTCCTTTAACTGAAAATCAAAACATGATTATAATGAAGATTTGAAGAATCAGATCACTATTGGAGATGAGTATCGAATGGCAATTCAAACAGTGGTGAAATTTTAGGGCTTACGATAATCCTAATGGCTTCGTGAGAGAAAGGTTAGTATCGTGAACAAAGTTATATTTTTGAAAAGGAGAAGGGTGCGTCCGAAGATGAAGAGATAAGGAGAAGATGCAGCGGCGACACAAGGATTTTGAAGGATGAAATCCGAGCATGTAATCTGCATTTCCTTGAGAGAGTTGAAGTGGGAGGGTTGCATGCCCTCAAACACGAGGATAATTTGTTTTTGGCTCTGGAATAAAGAGTGAATTGAAAATACATTCCGAAATATGGGTGGTTCAATTGAACCGTCGTACAATTTTTAATGGGCATATCATATTTTTTTTTAAAAATATATTCACATGTGTTAAAAATATTGAGACGGTTGGGTTTAACTGTCGTAGCAACTGTCGCAATTAGGGTATTAGGACAGTTTTTAGACAAGGGTCGCAACTCATGTGTCGTAACATAGATAATTTCTTGTAAGGACGAGATGAATGTGAGGGACCCACGTGTGGATTTCGTACTAGTTTTAATCTAAAGAACCTGACCCGACCCAACTCTTCCAATCTGGGTCGGAACAACTACACTGATTGGGTTTTGGTAAAAGGGGGAAAAGGTGGATCGAGGATCTCTAATGGGATGAAAATAGAATCTATTGGGTACAAAGGAGTACACTTAAACCAGGGAGAAAGGAAACGTTTAGGCCTAAGAGACAGGGGTTTCACTCATGAGGATTTCTTAATGCACCCTTAGTACTTCTTAGCTACCGTGCAAAATTATTTAATTACCCCTAGTTTCCGAAGATGCATCTCCGGATGCACCAAATTTTGAATGAACGTTGAAATATTCTGGAGATGCATCTCCATAACAATTTAAAACATTCAATGCATCCCACTCAGAAGCCATTATACATTTGAATTGGATCGAAGATGCATCTCTGTGAGTATTCTGGAGATATATCTCTGTAACGTATCACAACTTGGTATTTCATGTTATATTTTGTTTATCTGTATTCAGATGAAGATTTAAACTATACCATATAATCGAAAAAAAATAAAAAATAAATCTAATTACATAATTTCATATGATCCAAAAATGCCATACATAAATAAAATACCAATAAATGTTGAAAATGCCATACAATCGAGATCAATATAGTAGCAATACCGTCAAAATAAAATACAGACCATAATACTACTACTACATACTAAGACACTATTGTGTATGTCTGACTACCTCTCCTCTTCCATCAATCCCCTCTGCCCTTTGGCGCTGTCTCCGGTACAATAATTCCCCATGTGCCTCCGTCATGATGGTATCTAGGACATGCCTCAAATCAGAACCATCAGGGAAGATACCTTTGTCATTGCCTGCCCGCGCAATCTCCACTATACGAAGAAACCTAGGTAAGACATCCTCGGCATGATCAAGTTGTTCCTACTTCTCCTCTAGTATCTCCTGATGAGCTGGTCTCGACGGATCTCCTAGAGAAGCATGCACCATGTACGGATGTGACACCCTGAAGAACCATCTGATGTACCCTTCGATATAGCTCCAGTCACTCTTAGCTATGGTATCCCGTGCCTCCTCCGGTACCAGATGACTCTCTTAATCATTAAACATGTTATCTATCTGTATACGTGTTAATGTAGGAGGAGCAGAGAAAACAGGGAGCCTGTGAATGGTCTAAGCATAGTCGAACTGTCGCAGGACGCGTTCGGGCAGATGAGGAGTAGTGAGACTGCTGAAGTAGTAAAGTGGCAAGCAAAAATTAATTTTGGAAGAATTTCGAGATTTGTCGTCTCCACAGGAATCAGAGCGAGAGATAGAATGTCGTTCGATGGTCTCTACGTTTCTAAGTTTGGTTTTAAAAGAGTAAAAAGCGGAAAGTAAAACATATGAACAAGTAAATAATGCATTATTTAGAGAGGAAAGAACTCGTCGGGGTTGGATTTCATCTACCCATCAAATACTAAAAAAAATCTATCAACCAGTTGTACGCAGCCTAAATCACTCATCAATATCCTCACGTATCACCCACAACATAGGTTATGTCTAACGCAAAGTTAAGAGAACAACAGTATTGTTTCATCGATGATGTCTCACACAACCCAACAACACAGAGCATTAAGAATTGATACCTAATGTGGATATTAGACATAAATCTATGTCTAGAGTTTAGAATCTAACAAATGTTCATCTTAGATCGAGTTTGAATCGTATATGTCTATAGCAATCCAAACCCTCTAAGATAAATATCGAAATCAAAAATAACATCGATAAAGATTTGTAAAAGAGATTTTATACAATGATCAATAAATATACATACAATCAAGACAAACTTACATACAACACCCCAACAAATAGAAAATATAAAGAGAAGAGCGAAACTAAACCGGTGATTCTCGAGGTGTCAAGACGATTATCACAAATCCAACGCCGGATCATCAATATGCACCTTCTAATGTTGTTTTATAAGCCTATAACTCTAAGAAATGATTTTTGATCAAATGGGCATAAAAAGCCCCAAGAGATACCTAAAAAATCTAAGAAGAAATGAATATATAGAATTTTGAATTTTCTAGCACATGTTCTGGCAAAAAAATGTTTAAATTGCCTTAGAAAAATATCTAGCTCACAAAATGACCATGATGCAAAAATGATTTTGCCTCTACAGTGCTTTTCCACGCCTCTGGGTCGCTTTCCGCTCGCAAAGCGACCATGACAAATTTTAGAAAAATCAGTTCTTGCTTCCACCATAACTTGAGAACCGTAACTCCGATTTACGCATGGTTAGAAGTGTTGGAAAACTTATTCAATACTCTATAAGACAATGAATAAATATCATTGCTTGAATACCTACAAAAAATGAGATAAAAACAATCAAACTCAATGATATTCACACAATAACGCATGGTATACACTATAACATAAACTATACAAAATGTACACAAAAGTTGACGTTTTTTGGTATAAAATGAATGAATAAAGTCGATAAGTGCTAATTACTCACACTAAAAATCACAATAATTTAGCACTCATCAAACTATCCCTCTGATTAAAAGATGTGGCAAACATGAGACATCGTCGAGTGTGATAGACATATCACTATGCGAGAGATGAAACGACGAGGTCTCCAAGTGTCATCTCTCCATGAATGCATTAAGCATCTCGTGGTTAATCGTAGTATAACCATTCATGTACAAGTCCTTCAGGCCAAATAAGGACAAAACTGACTGAAAGCAATCCTCATTTGACTGAGGCAAGGCAGCAATCTTCCTCCTGTGGTTAAGAAACTTCTACGGATCACGCTCCTGGAAAAAAAATTAATGTCATACATTTATCAGTTAAAATTAACGTAAAGAATAATGAATCCAACTAATAATACCTCTCTGTCCTAGATATGTCTGACAGTATGGTTTGGATACAAAGGCAGTAACGAAAAATCAACTACGCTTCCTCCAAATGCCTCTGGCTCAACATCCGCAATAGTTTCACCCTCTGGAGCTGGCACTGGATCAACAACATCAGAAGTAGGAAGTGGGACCGGATCAGTAGAATCAACAGTATGAGGTCGCACTGGTGAAACCTGACACTTGCGGGAGGATGGAGAGAGTGATGCATCAGATGGTGAATCATATCTCCTATGGGAAGAGTAAGATGGAATGGCGTGAGGGGAACCACGAGTCTTAGAAGTACATGACTCTGCCTGACCAGAGGGACCAGGAGCCTCCGAAACCTGCTGACTCTTCTCCTGACGCACTTATGCATGCTGATCAAATCTCACGTGCCTCGGTCTAACATGTATATTAGTCATTATGCCTGTAAGTTAAAGTAAGGCAGGCCATTAGTGCAGGCAAACAACACATAAGAAAAAAAATTTACTACCGAAAATTATGGAGATGCATCTCCATAATCTGAGAAACTAAAATGTTGAGAAATTTCGGATATGCATCTCCAGAATTTCCTTCAACTCACAAGTTAGGTCAATGTACCCCATACAATCTTAAAAAACTTGTCTTGATCATCATTTTCCGCCAACAAACATCTAATACATTATGTCTAGACTATCTTAAATGTTATTTCTACTCATTTCTAACTTTAATAATTGATTTCTACTCATTTACACAAAAGTTCAGAAATTTATCAAAAAATAAAAAAAACTTACAAGAAATTGATTACAGATGTTAGAGATGATGATTGAAGTTCCATCAAGCCTTGATGATTGAGTTCTAAGTTGGTGCAGAGAAAATTTGGAGAGAGTTTGAAAAATGGTTTTGAAGAAAATGAAAAATGAGTAAGGAGAAGGGTCTGACGCGATTTAACCTCCAAAATATCTTGGAGATGTATCTCCGGAATATTTTAACATTAAATGACTTTTAGATGAGTCCAAAAATACATCTCTAAAATCTATGAGAATTTATGTATTTTTGAGTTGCTAAAACGGAAGCATAAAGGTATGTGTTATAAATGTGAGGACCTTTCCACCCCATGCATCAATACCCTGATAAATAGTTGTGCGTGATGGTGTTGCATGATGGAGATGACAACAATAGCAACAACCAATTGTTTGTGGTAGAGGTGGATGAAAAAGAAAAGGAGGTCGATGGAGAAATTGAGGTTATAATGCTTAAAGGGCTCTATGTAGAGAAGGGTGGCAAGCCTCACACTGTGAAAATGCAAGCAAATATTAATGGGAGTTTTGTGCTGGCGTTGGTAGACAATGGGGAAACCCATAACTTTATATCACAAAGTCTGGTGCATAAGTTAGGGTGGGCGGTGAATGATACCCCTGCCTTTACCATAAAGTTAGGAGATAGGTATCAAGCTACTACTCGAGGGAAGTGTGCGGGGTTGGAAATGGAGATGTAAGGGGGGAACTTTTAATATGGATGCTAACTTGTTCATGTTGGAAGGTGTCGATGTGGTGTTATGGATGTCTTGGTTGAAATATCTAAGGGATATGTTGATTAATTGGGATATACAGTGCATGTAATTTTGGAAGGGTGGCAAGTCGGTGACATTGACAGGTTTAGGAAGACATCACAGACAACTTTCTCTGCAGAGTATTTTGGTGAAATCTGCAAGACACTTAGGAGGCATATTCTGGTCCTTTAAGGATAAAACAAATGTAGGTGCAGAAAGTGGGGCAGAGGTTAAGATCTTGACTCCAAATCAACGTCGTGAATTGAACCATATTCTAGGCCATTTTGATGATGTTTTCTAGAAGCCTAAATGGTTGTCTCCCAAGAGGGGAAAAGAACATGTCATTACACTCATGGCAGGATAAGGACCAGTGAATGTTAGGCCATATCGGTACCCTTATCACCAAAATAATAAGATAGAGAGATGAGTCAAAGAAATGCTTGCAGCTAGGATCATTAGAGATATTCAGAGCTTATTTTCGAGTTCGGTTATTTTGGTTGAAAAAAGGATGATTTGTGGCGCATGTGTCTGGATCATAAAGTGCTCAATAAGGTAATTATTCCATATAAATTTCCAATTTCGGTTATTGATGAGTTAATAGATGAACTGCACGAGTCATGTTTTTTCTCTAAACTGGATCTGAAATTGGGGTACCACCAAGTGCGAGTCAAACCTGAGGATGTGCCAAAAACGACATTCCGAACTCACGAAAGGCACTATGAGTTTCTAGTGATGCCATTTGGGTTCATGAATGCGCCCTCCATATTCCAAGCATTGATGAATGATCTATTTAAGCCAGTGCACAACAAGCTTTTGATATATTTAAGGAAAAAGTAACCACAACACTGATTTTGTCATTACTATATTTTGAGAAAGAATTTCTTATTGAATGTGATGCCTCTGGTGTTGGGGTAGGGGCAGTCCTGATATGAGAAGGGAGACCTTTGGCTTTTTTCAGCAAGGCTTTAGGGGTTAAAAACTTATAATAATCGGCATACGAGAAAGAGTTAATGGCAGTGGTATTGGCCATACAACATTGGCGTTCATATTTGTTTGGACGACATTTTAAGGTGTCATCTGATCAAAAGAGGTTTACGTCAATTGTTGCAATAATGATTTCGGACCAATAGAATTGGATTGCAAAATTGTTAGGATACAAATTTGATATTGTCTATAAGCCTTGTGCTGAACATAGGGGAGCAGACGAGCTCTCTAGGCTAGGTGATGAGGTTGAATTGATGTCATTGGTGTCATATCCCTTATGGGAGGAAGGGGATCAACTGCAACAAGAAGAGCACATGGATGTGATGCTCTTGAAGATAATTGTTGATGTACAAAATGACACGGGGAAGTGACATGGGTTTGAGTACCAAAATGGGGTGCTTTTTTAGGGTAGGTTGGTGATATCAGCTCAGTCGAAGCTAGTACCAAAATTACTCCATGAATTTCATACTGCACCTCAGGGAGGACATTCTGAGTTCTACGGGACATAAAGGATATTGGCAGCTAATGTGTGCTAGATGGGAATGTATGGGAAGATCCAAGTGTTTGTGAGGTCATATGGCGTCTGCCAGTGGCAAAAGTATCTGGCCACAACACCCGGAGGGCTGCTGTAACCACTGTCATTGCCAGAAGATATATGGGAGGAAATGTCGATGGATTTTATCACTAGACTTCCAAAATCCAAGGGATTCGAAGCCGTATTTTTGGAGATTTACAGGATATCTAAATATAGCCATTTCATATCGCCCAAGCATCCTTACACCACAAGGTCTGTCGCAGAAGTGTTTGCTAAAGAGATCATTAGGCTTCATGGCATGCCTGTAGCAGTGGTCAGTGACATGGATCCAATCTTTTTTAGCAATTTTTGGAGAGAGTTGTTCAGGTTGCAGGGAACTCAACTCCAAATGAGTTCAACATATCACCCAAAATTGGATAGCCAAACTAAAGTGGTAAACCGCTATTTGGAGACTTATTTGCGATGTTTCATTGCAGATCAACCCAAAATTTAGTCGCAATGGATTCATTGGGCTGAGTATTGGTTCAACACAATGTATCATGTGACAACAAGACGATCTCCATTTGCAATTATGTACGGAAGGAAACCTCCAACCCTCACTAGGTTGATGCAAGGTGAGACACATGTTGCACTTGTGTAAGTGGAGTTATTAGACTGTGATTGGACCCTAACACAACTCAAGTTCCATCTGACTAAAGCTCAGGAAAGAATGAAGGCTCGTGCTGATCACAAAAGGCAGGATAGACATTTTGAGGTAGGGAGTGGTTATTCTTAAAGCTAAGGCCACACAGTCAGAAAACGGTAGTAGCATGAATAAATGCAAAGTTGATTGTAAGGTACTACAAGCCTTATCATGTTGTGGAGAGGGTTAAGGCAGTACCATACAAACTTAAGCTACCAGAGGGAGCCAAAGTTCATCATGTGTTCCATGTGTCACTACTAAAAAAGGTCGTATGAGACTATCAAATAGAGAAGCAACTGCCCACGGGCCTAGAAAGTGACATTCCAAAAGTGTTTGAATTAGAGGTTGTTTTAGCTTATAGGATGGTGACACAGGGAAATGAGGCAGTGCATCAGATCATAGTGCAATGGTGATGAGTCCAAGCCTTTGAGGTTGGCATCAATTTTGGTAAAACTAAGTTAACAGAAAGATGTTGGACAAGATGTCCTAACATGTTGAACTTACTGCAGGTTAAGTTTTTAGACAAGATGTGTTATCATGTTGATTCGACATTTTTGTCTGTTACGGTTTAGAATAACTGATAACTATTATCTGATTTCCAGGTTTTATGGGAATGTGATTTTGTCCTAGATGGAATCCGATATTGAGGAATCAGAGATTTTGATTCTAAAAGGAATATGTTGTTTCTAAGTGTGGAGACACTTTAGGAAACTTAGGATTGAAGAAACTATTTTAGAGAAGAATAGGTTGCAGATTCTGTGGAGTTGAATTGCTGCGATTCTGAAGCCCAAATCCAGTCCTATTTAGTGATATAAATAGGATAGATTTAACCTAGAATAAGGACTGAATATACACAGCTGTTATTGAGTACTAGGGTTTGTACTTTTATGAACCTCTCTTGTATTGTGTGAATACCCGAGTTGGACAGTTTTATTGAGTTGTAATTGTTCAGTCACTGCTATGATTAAAAGGGAATTGAGAAGGGTCTCATACCTAGGAGTGTCTTAGGTAGAAATCTAGCATGGGTAGTTTCTAGGTGTCAAGTTGTAAACGGTTGAGTTTAGCTTAAAACCAATTCTGCTTAGTAGATTTCATTCCTGGCTTGGTAGCCCCCAGACGTAGGTGTTGTTGATCACCGAATTGGGTTAACAATTCTTGTGTGTTGTTTATTTCCTGCTGTTTATATTTTTTTCCTCATTATCCTTGTGTGAGAAGCAGGAATCAAGTGTCACGACATCCTGTTAGACATCTTAGTGATCTGCTTGACTAGAATTTCCATTGGTATGGAAAGGGTGTTGAAGAAGCTACGTGGGAAGACACAATAACCATGGCGAGTCAGTTCCCTCACTTCAACCTTGGGGACAAGGTTGCTACTCAAGGAGGGGGTATTATTAAGTTTGGGGCTTAAGTGAGTGAGCAAAATGATCCAGTAGTAAATCATATGTCTTAGGGCCCAAAGATGTGGAGGGTTAAGAGAAAATCAACAAAAGGGGAGGGAACAGTTACTTAGTGGGCAGTTTCTAGGAGAGAAGCAAAATGGGAGTGAGCAGTTTCCTAGTGGATAGTATTTGAGAGAGAGAGAGAGAGAGAGAGAGAGAGTGAGTGAGAGTGAGTAATCTTTTCTATTATGATTAAGTTGTAATTAGGGGTGTAATCGATTCGATTTGGACTGGTTTTTAGTTAAAAAAGGTCTGAACCGATGATATCTACATTGGTTTGGTTTACTTCGGTTTTAAACATTTTTAAAAAATGGAACCGAACCAAACTAACCGGTTTGGTTTGGTTTAGTTTATCGACTCACAATGTTTTTTTAAACATTATATTCATCAGTGTATTCTCCATTATTGTGTTTTCAGTGTATTTTATGCTATTATATTTTTAAAATAATACATTTCATGTAATGTATTATGTGCTTTATCTTAATCCATATGTAACATTGACATGATTTCTATTGCATCATGAAATAAGTTCACTGTCAAATATAAAACTTAACACTTAGTATCAAAAGTTTGGAAAGGGATTTGAAAGCTTAACAAATAGAACACAATAATACACGCATCAATCGACATGTTTCGCACTTGAAACACATATCAAAACTATTTTGTAACAAGACTAGAAGGTAAGAAAAAAAAAATAAGGTAAGGAAAACAATGAAAATTAAGGAAGAGAACTTGAACACAAAAAGGTGACCATAACATATCAGAACGGCGGCAGAGAGAGAAATAGTTGTGGCGGGAAGCAAGAGCATCAATTCAGTGAAAACAAGTTTTTGTGACTTATGGTTTCAATTTTCTATGTTTCACAGTTTGGTTTTAGATACGTGTTTTGCTGAAAGGAAGGAGTGTAAACAAAAATGGCGAATGGTTTGACCGATACATAATTTAGGCTTTATGATGGGTGGAATAAGAGATTTAGAGCGTAATTATATTCATTGAGTTGGTTCATCGGTTTGGCGGTTCCTAAAACCTAAAATTGAAAACCGAACAAAATGACATCGGTTTTCATTGGTTTTGTTCGATTTTAGAACCTAACTAGAACCAATCAATTTTATTTCAGTTTGGTTTGGTTTGGATTGTCGATTTAATTGTTTTTTTATCTGCTTACACCCTGTTCTGGACTAGGCAGGAACTTGGCCCACAGTAGGGCAAGGCCCAATCCAGTCCAGCTCTTGGCAAGGCCCAATAACTGGATGCAGCCAATCTAGCCGTTGGGCACAATCTAGCCGTTGGGTACAACATAGCCGTTGGGCACAATATGACCGTTGGGGACGTCCACCTCACGCGCTTGACAGTTCACGCGACCAACTGCCTCCCCGGATCCCACGGAAACAGTGGGACCAGGTCAAAAGGTCACGCTTCTGACCCTCCACCTAGCAGTCTCCCATTGGTCGACCAGATATTTTGGCCACATGGGAGACCTTGGCCCTGCGCTTGGGATTACTTCTATAAATACCCTCTCACTTGAGAGGGTCAGGTTTAATCACTATTCAATACTCTAAATCATTCCTAAAAGCTTTGTACTTGCTTTCTCTCTAGCCCAAACTTACTTTGGCATCGGAGTACCTTGCAGGTACACCCCCTCCTCTCCTACATCCATCATCTCTACTCTACACAGAAGGCCACGACAATTCAGTCTGATCACACCAGATCAGTGGCGCCGTCTGTGGGAAACATCGCTTCCCCATCTTTTTGAATCAAGATCCCTCATCTGTTCATCCAAAAGACCAAAGCTTACTCTCCAAATTTCACCTGATCATCATGGCCTCCAACAGAAACAATGATGCCCATCAAGAACTTGTTGTCGTCGTTACCACAAAGAACTTCTACCACCATAACCTCGTACATGCGGTCCATGAGACCGATCACAGGGACGAAAGGACTGCGTCTCCTTCTTCCGATGATGTGAAGCCACGCGCATCGGATGCTAATCACGTCTTTGAGCCTATTCATGTCCCTCAAAACACTGACCCCGGCACTGCTGCCCTTATTGCCTCTCTCAATAGGTCCAACCTCCTGATCTTCCAACAGGGCGAGAAGATCAACATGCTTGAGCACATCCTACAGGAGCGACTTCCTTCGCAGAAACCTCACACTCCCTCTCCACGCCCGCAATCTCCTCCTCAGAAACGTTGGCGAGATAGATCCAGAAGCATTTCTCCCGTCAGGGCACGATCAAGATTAGAAGAACCCGAGTCAGAAGTCGTCAGAAGACGACACCGTTCTCCTCCACAGAGATCCAGACGTTCTCCTACCCCGAAGAGGACCAGACCCTCAGAAAAGCATCATGAGCATCGTCGATCGCGCAGACATTCTCCTCGACGCAGCAGAAGTCGCGGGCGCAGACACTCCCCTTGTCGATCATCGAGCGTGAGCAATAACGATGATGTCCATGGACCCCTATCTCAGGAGATCATGGACACTCGTATTCCTCGCGGGCTGGAGAAACCCGCTCCTCTGGAAACTTATGATGGGACCACCTACCCAACCGAGCATATAGAAAATATCAAAGCCATTTTATACTACCACAACGTGAGCAGAACCATTAAGTGCAGGTTGTTCCCCATCATCCTCAGGAAGGGGGCCATGACCTGGTACAAGCGGCTTCCTCGAGGTTAGGTCACATCCTAGAGGGATCTGAAGAACCAATTCGCCTGACACTTTACTGCTTCCCGACGCCATCCCAAGTCGGAAGCCACTCTCGAAGCCATCATACAGGGAAAGGATGAGGTTCGCACAACAGACCATATGAAGAAATATCTCCTCGAGTAGGGGCTGAGACCGAAGAGCGAATTTCACAAAGTTGTGGGCATCGAAACCCCTCGTACCTTGGTCGAACTCCTCCGTAAGGCTCAAGCCTATATACAGTACGAGGAGAAAAAAGCCGCGTACAAGGCCTGAGACTCAACGGATCAAGAGAGTTCCCAGGAAACACAAAAAGACGAATCAGAGGCCCCCAGGCGCAACAGGGAGAGACGACGAGACATCGTCCTCGCGAGGGCAAGGGACCTGCTGGTCACTTCACAGAATACATCCTGTTTACAGTTCCCCGCGAGTGCATTCTCTCTGAATGCATTAAAGCGGAGTTCAAGCAAGGGGGTGTCCGGTTCCCCAAGCCAACAGTGTCAAAGGGCAACACGGACAAGAGCAAATACTGTCGTTTCCATCGCAGCCACGGCCACGTGACCGAGGACTGCGTTCAATTGAAGGATGCTATTTAAATCCTCATCATGGAGGGTCACCTAAAGGAGTATACAAAAAAGTGTGAATCTTCCTGACGAGAAACTTCGGAGTCCAAGAAGGAAACAGAGTCTTCACCGCCCAGTCCTCCCCTGCAAGTCGCCATGTCAATCACACGGCCAGAGGACTTCATCATCCCCGACTACCTTGAGGATCCTCCTCACATATCCATGCACAGCACCTGGGAGACCTTTCTTACGGCAATGGTTATTTCATGTGGCGGATACAACGAGCTCATTGTAGGGTCGGTCAAAAGGAAATTCGACCAACTGATTGACTACAGTCTCGACCGGCTATCCACACTCGATAAGTTTCGGGGGCATTCTCAGCCTATCACATTCTACTGTGAAGAACTGCCGGGGGCTCCCCAAACTCACACATTCCTTTGCTCATCAGGGCAAGACTGGCTAGCACTGATGTCCGACGAATCCTGGTCGACCGGGGCAGTTCGGTGGACATCATGTACACCGATTTGTTCCGCGCTTTGAAAATTGACCAGAAGAATCTATCACCATACGTGGGATCTGACCTGCAAGGATTTAACAGAGCTACTGCCAGACCCTGGGGATATGTGGAGCTTTCAGTCACGTTCGGGGAGGAGAAGGCGTCCAGGTCGATCAAAACTCAATTTCTAGTAATCGATTGTCCATCGATGTACCAATGTAACCTGGGGAGACTAACCCTCGCGGAGCTGATCGCTGTCCCTTCAACCGTTCCTCTCAAGCTGAAATATTATACGGAGAAGGGCCATGTTGCGACTTTGCACGAAGATATAAAGGCTGTGAGGAGGTGCTTTAAAGCAGCTACCCGAGGACAGAGCTCGATCAGTGCAGCACCCAAGACTGCCAAACGGGCAAGGGAGAAGGATCTTCCTAGTGAAGAAAGTCAGTCTGACAAGAAGCCAGCTCTCTCGGTGCACACAATCGACCTCGATAGCTGGATTTTTGAAGAAGGCGGGGAAGACAGCAACGGAGGCACTTCAGCAGTATCAGGTGTACCGAGCGATTTTCGTCGGTGACGCGACCACCTTATCGCTGGTTCTTCTCCTCACTGCAATGAGGAGGGATGGATGCTACTTTCTGATTTCTTATTTATCACGTGAAGCTGGAAGGGATAGGGAAGCTATCTAAAACTAACCTTGCACTCGAATGTTTAACTGAACAAACGCTTTAAAGAGATTGGGGGGTCCGGGGTCAGGTTATACAATGGGTAGTTGTCAGTTACCCATCCTATATGTGGTTATCCACAGGATGTTAGCTTTAGGTTTCGCCTTTGTAATTGATGGTGTTTATCTGGTAATGGGTTGGGGAAAGCTTCTTGGGAAATTTGAGTGAGTGAGTGAGTTTTTGTTGATGTTCGGGTTATTCCCGATGTTTTTGGTAAGGTACTAGACCTAAGTTTTGATTGATGTGTGAAGGTACTGGACCTAGGGTTTTTTATTAGTATGCTCGCTAAGATTTCGCAATCTTATGCCTACGTATTCCCTTTAAATGAAACAGGGAAATCAGAGCCATCGTAGTTCCTCCTATTGTATGGGAGGAAAAAGATGTTTTGGTGTCTTGTTCAAAGCCCAAGATTGAAGCTAAAAGGTTTATTTGTGTCTTGTTTAAAGCCCAAGATTGAAGCAAAAAGGTTTGAATGAGAGAGAACTTGTCATCTCTAAAGAGGGATTGGATTTCCTCTAAGGGGATTGTTGATTTTTGTGTGCCTTGATCAAAGCACAAGGTTGATGCTAAAAGGTTAATTGACTCGACTAAGGGATTTCCCTATATAAAGCCGAAGAGAAGGCTAAATATGACCGACTCAACAAGAGAGTATAGATATAGGTGTCTTGTATGAAGCCCAAGATTGAGGCAAAAAAGAGGCTGGCTCTTTGGGGATATCATTATATAAATCCTAAGAGGAGGCTAAAAAGGGTTTTGACTCTGTTGGGGAGTATGTGTATGTGTCTTGTACAAAGCCCAAGATTGAGGCTGAAATTTAACCGACTCCGGTGAGGATATTTTATGTGTCTTGTACAAAGCCCAAGATTGAGGCTGAAAGGAGTTTGACTCTGCTTGGGGAAAATCAGTCCTCGAAGCCTAGAGGAAGGCTGGGAGGGAATGACTCTGCGTGGGAAGGTATATGTCTCAAGCTCGAGAGAGGGAGATTTATGTCTTGTACAAAGCCCAAGATTGAGGTTAAAAAGGTTTGACTCAACAAGAGAGTGTTTTTATCTGTCCTGTACAAAGCCCAGGATTGAGGTGAAAAAGATTGACTCAACAAGAGAGCTTGAAAAGGTGATTGACTCAATAAGAGAGTCTGAGAGTTGATTGACTCAACAAGAGAGTCTTTTATACTCAACAAGAGAGTGATTTGCTGTCTCGTACGAAGCCCGAGATTGAGGCTAAAAGGGTATTGACTCAACAAGAGAGTCTGAAAAGGTTAGCTCCGCTGGGGAGAATCATTGTACAAAGCCCAAGAATAGGCTGACTATGTTGAGGAAAGATCATTATACAAAGCCTAAGAGGAGCCTATCTTACTACTGGGGATAATTGAGATCCCTAGGCAGGTCCAAGTGGGGAGTCAACTCTTGCTGAGGATTACAGAAGAGTTGAAGTATCAGATGCCTTGAGGTTCTGATTTAAGATAGTGTTGACCCTGGTCAGGGAATTTTTAGGAGAGGGACCGGGTTTTAACTCAGCTGGGAATTGATCGGATGATCAGGGTTCCTCCTACGCTCGTAGGGAACTTGAGAATGTCTTTGAGACTCAAGGGGGTTTAGATTGTCCAAGTCTACTGGTGTTAAAGAGTTTTATCTTTTGTAGGATTCCCAGAAGAGGGCAAGGGCATTAAGGGATGAGAATCAACCCTAAAGTGGCCTGAGGTATGACACTGGAAAGACTGCTCTAGTAAAGGATGACTAAGTTCTATCTTATACCTTTAAGAGGTCGTCAGGGTCCTTGTATTAAGCCCAAGAGAAGGCATGATAACTTCTAAGAAGCCGAAGGGTCCTTGTACAAAGCCCAAGAGGAGGCGGGGATGCTTTTAGGAAGCCTATGGGTCCCCAAACCAAGAGAAATTCAAGAAATGCAATTCACAGAGAAGAGATCATTCCAGGAAAGTTCGAGGGTTTGGAAGAAACTCAAGAGATTCTATTCACGGAGAATAGATCAACTCCGGGGAGTAGAATTTCTTTGACAATTTCTAAGGGTGACAGTCTGAGAAAAGGTTCATCGAGAATACTGCCTTTCTATTTGTTCCATATTGTTTAACCCCAAGAGAAGGGAAGACTGTATCTGGTAATCCTAAGGGGATCTAGTTTTGTTTGTATTTAAGAGTGACCAATAGGGCTTTACCTAGTTCTAGACCTAGTTGATGGGGAAAACTCTAAATAACTATACTAGTATATATACATTTGATATATGACGAGTATTTAAAAGAGTATGAAAAAAGACTAACCATGCGCAGCTTCCCACAATACAGTTATGTATATATGACATGTATTTAAAAGAATGAAATAAGACTAACCATGTGCCGCTTCCCACAATACAGTTATGTATATGAAAGCAGATAAAAGAAAGCGGATAAACACTTACCTATTGTAGAGCTTCCATGATGTTTTGTTAGATGTTTAACAAAGAAATTAAAGAAATTTTTTATAACAACATGTATATTTGAATCTAAATCAAAAGGGGAATTGTTTTGAAAAGAAGTTTGGGGCTTATACTCAAGGAGAGGCCCAAGGTTTAGCAGTGATCGCACCGTTATTTTAAAGATCGTATCGGGACTTATACAACGACTGAGGCCCAAAAAGGTGTATTTACAAAAGAGTTGGGTCTTACAACTCAAGGAGAAGCCCAAAGATTATTTAAAGAAAAGAAATGGGACTTACAACACAAGGGTAGGCCCAGATGATTTAATTTTTGAACTGGCGATCGCGCCGAGATTTTGCTTTTAACGCAGAGGGACTTATACAATATCTGAGGCCCAAAATAGTTTTGGTTAAAAGAGGATTGGGTCTTACACTTTATTAGAGGCCCAAAGATTATTTTTGTACAAGTGATGGGGTTACAGCTCAAGGAGAGGCCCAATTGTTTTGTTTGAAAACGGCGATCGTGCGGAGGTTTTTGAAAATGCTGTGGGTCTTATACAATGACTGAGGCCCAAATTATTTTGGTTTTCAAAAAGGGGTTGGGTCTTACACTCTATTAGAGGCCCATGAGTGTTTGAAAAAGATTTGTTGGGGTGAAAATCAAAGAAACCCTAATTTCATTTTCTTTTAAAAGTAATCCTTTCAATAAAAATGAATAAAATGACCAAAATACCAAATAAGTCTAAATAAACTACTTGTGATTTTTGGTTCAGGTTTGAAAAATGAGGTTTTAATCACAAGATGATTTAGGGCTCATTTGATTTTGATTTTCAAAATGAATATTCATTTTTAAAGGGTTTAAAAATAATAAAAATGAATTTATTCACAAAAATATCAACTATATTAAATAAATAATATAAATCTGATTTTTTTTGTAGAATAAAATATTTCAATATTTTTGTGATTTTTTGCAAAAAGAACCAATAAAAAATAATTAAAATTGAGAGAGTTATTAATTTTCCAAATCATTTAAAAATAACATGAAAAATAATAAAAATGGAAAAGGGATAAAAAAGAGTATCTGGGGCGAGGGGGATTCAAACCCCAGACCTCTAGGGTGCAGCGCGCACCCTCTACCACTGGGGTGGTGATACATCCGTGTATCAAAACCACCCCATGAATATATGAGGCATGCCTTGTTTTTGGCCTGGCCAAGGCGAGGCAAGGCAATGTTTTGGCCAAAAACGTGAAGCTTGTAAATTTCTCATTTCTCCATGGATTGGGACAAAATTTAGGTCTATCCTGCCTAGAATTTCACAAGGAATCCAATGGTGGTGGTGGTTTTTTCAGATGAGGCTCCTATTTCAAAACCCGATAGTGTTCTTGAAATAGGCCTATAATTGCATTTTCTATGCTACCTCTTGTTACAGATGTATGAGATGTGCATGATCAGTGGACTTCAAAACAATTCATATTTCAAAGAGTTCAAGTTGTGATGCTTACCACCTTTAGGAGCTATTTGTGCAATCTGCCAAGTGCTTTGTTCCAGAAATATTGATGCTTTGGACACCCTCAAATGATCCCTTAGAAGCTTTTAGGATGGTTGGAACTAGCTGGAATCCTCAGCAATAGGTTTGAGCTCTTTCTTGCAAAAGGGGCAAAAGTGACCAATATGGCAACTCTCTCAAATGGTGTTCCAGATGTGGGGAACCATTTGGGACAGTTCAAGGATGATATTTGGAGTGTGTTTGAGGTCTTATCTGTACAGGTCACTTGTGAGAGTTTGGACAGCTTAGATATGACATATTGGATGTGTTTGGATCATGAGCTGTGATGGAAATGAAGGTGTGAAAAACGCAAGAAAGGGGGGGGGGGGTTGAATTGGTTTTTCAAAAATAATTGTTTCTTTTGAGTAACTTTCTTGTTAAAAACTTTTCCCTTTTTCTAAAGAACAACGACTTAGTTAATCAAAAATATAAACACGTTATGTTTATACTAGTTCACTTGAGAATCTCTCAAGTTAGTCTAGTCCACCCGCCTAGGTGATTTTGCCTCTCTCAATGAGGTCTTAATCCACTATTCAATAAAATAGTACACTGCACGAGCTACACAGCTGGTGACTAACAACAACCTCTAGAACACACACGTTCTAGACTTCTCAAGTAATCCAATCACCCAGGTCTTACTCAAGGCACAACCTCTAAGACACTCTTCCTAGACTTCTCAAGAGATCTAATCACTAAGACTCTCTTAAGGAATACAACTTTAAGTTTTAACACAATGAGTTTACACAGAGTTGCTTCTTATCAAGCTGATAATGTAAACAAGCTTTTAGACCATAAATGACTTAAGAAAGAATGGAGTTAGAAAGTATTGTCGTTGTTTGCATGTGTGTATCTTTCTTCAAGTCTTTGAGCTTCCTTTTATAGACGAGTGAAAAGAGCCGTTGAAATGAAATCATGATAGCTAAATAGGCTTACAGCTTGGAAGCGTGAGGACAAGTACAAAATCTTCTGCATGCAGCACGTCCTGTTTGTGTCAGATTGTCTTGTTTGTATTTCGCACAGTCTTCGAGAATTTTAACATTGTAATGTGGTACAGCTATACAGTGTGGCAGTTATTCTTGGCTTCTCAACTTTAGAGTCTTTTTGTGAGCATGAGTAAGAAGAGAAAACATTGTATGGTTCTTGTGATTATCAAGTCTTCGAATCATCAGAACTTGTCTTTTGAACCTTGTTCTCTAAATCCACTTTCTTCATATCAGAGGCTTCTGATGTTAATTTGATGAAGCATGAGTGGAATCTTTATAGCAGAATATCTGATGCTTCAAGTCTTCCGTTGAATGAAGAAGTCCATTAGGAATCAGTCTTCAGAACTTCAGCACTTGGTCTTTAAGAGCGTTATCCTTTTCTACTTTAAGTCTTCCTAGTCTTCAGAGCTTCTTGTTTTAAAATCGTGAGGCTTCAGCAATTTGACTTTGTTCCATCAGAACCCTTATCTCATCTTCGAATTGAGTTATGTTCTTCGAAGCATCTTACATTAAGCATTGGGCTAAATTATGGAAGCAAAACCTGTTTGCTAGGTTCTCACACATAACAACATTAGTTGCACAAAATTGTTCATACAAATATTCATCTGTTATCATCAAAACTTTAGAGATAATATTGCAGAACCAAATCTTGTTCTCACAATCTCTTCCTTTTTGATGATGACAAAACTATATAATTTTATGACACAATTTTGATATATATAACACAGGGAAGATGAAAAGGTTTTTAGGATAGCTTATCCTTTTTATGAAGTGCTCCCCCTGAGTATTAGACTAAGGTTCTTGAAAGGGCTCCCCCTGACTTTATTAACCTTTTGAGTTTTTCTTCATCGTCAGAACTCTGAGTTATCTGCACACAAAAAAAATACAGAGAAACAATCTAATAGAAATGATGGATTTTATCTGTTAGCATGTAAGCAGCATTGTTTTTCAGAGAATGACTATAATCAAAATTATCACATTCATACTCTCTCCCTTTTTGTCATAAATCAAAAAGATTAAAACAGTGATGTCCAAGGGTGAAAAAAAACACAGAACTAAAGCTTAAAAGAAAAATAGAGGTTTATTTGTTGTCAGAGGACAGTTTGTCCCAGATTTTCTTCATCATGATCTGAAGATTTTCATTGACAGTATCTTGCTTGTCAAACCTTTCTCTGAAGTTCTTATGTTCTGTTCTGATTTCATCAATGGCGTCTCCCAGACGCTTGATAACAGGATCAGAGGTGGAAGCAATCATAGCACTTTCTTTAGCTCTTTCAGCCTCTGCAGCTTCTTGTGCCTTTCTAGCAGCTTGCTCTTCTGCTTCTTTAGCAGCTTTTTCTTCCGCTTCTTTCTGCTTGGCATGTAAGAACTTGAGTACTCTGACTCTTGCTTCAGCTTCTGCTCTCTCCTTAGCTTTTGCTAGTTCAGCAGTTATGGTTGTGTTTGAAAAACTTACAATTCTTGTAAGTTCCATGTCTAGCCATTTTTGAAAACTTTGACATGCACTCTCAAGTTCCATGAGCTTTGTGCTTGTACAAAGTTCCGCTCTTAACCTAGCAAACTTCTCAAGTGCTTTGTCGTGAAATTGACTTGTACATTCTTCAAAGGAAGTTAGAGGTGGAGTATTGTAGACAACCAGAGCGAGGTTGGATTTATCAGAGTTGGTTTCAGATGGTGGTTGCTGAAATAAGTTAATCTCAGTAGCAGCGGGTTCAGGTGGTTGTTGTTGATTGTTAGGAGAGGTTACTTCTAGTGTTTCTAGATTGTTATGAATTTTAGAAGAAGGAAAATCAGACGGCTGGGTTAAGGGTTCAGTTATGATTTTCTGATGAAAAGTATAGGCCATTGGTGATACAGGTATATCTTGTAAGGTCGTTAGCGAAGGAATTTATGGGGTTTTTGAATGAGACCATGATGATTGTTGGTTAGATGGTTTGGCATAGATTGATGAATCAAGATTTGATCTTGAACTTGTACTTTCGAGGAATTTTGATCTTTTACTTCTTTTTCATTTTCGAGGCTTAGAAATGATGGTAGTATGCTTTCTTTTCCTTTTAGGAGACTCCATGAGAGTTGGTTCGGAGTTTGATTGATTAGTCTGCTCATTTTGCTCTGTTTGTTCCCACTCTTCTTCTTCATGCTTGATTTCACAGACATCATATCCTCGTGCCTTTACTCCATCTATGTATACAGCTAATTCCTCACGTTGGTAACTTCTGTGATAGGTAGGATAACCCGGCACCGTGACCCTTCGTTTACTTAAATCATCAGAGATGGTGAAAGGTTTTACCTTTACTTTATTGATTATTCTCATTTGCTTAAGAGCTGTGGCATTTACTGGTTCTCCAAGGGTTGTGGTCAGATCTTCTGTGTATTTGACTTCTGTAACCAGAGTGTCTATTATTCCACTTTCATAGAAAATGTCTGAGAGCATTCTTCCAAAAGGAATGTATCTTGGTATATCATTTCTGTATCCACCAGTTGTCCTCGTTTTTGTTACCATGTCTCTCAGATAGTAAAATAGGATAGAGGGTAGGCACATTCTCTCTTTGGTGATCAGATAGTACAACATGTATTTTATGTTGGCGTTGAAGAAATCTGCAGCATGTGATGAGGGCCTAGGATTGATGCAGCCAAGAATGATTTTGTGCCAGATTTTTAAGTATGCATGCAAATCTTCTCTCTTGTACTCCTTTTTGCTCAGTTGATAGTTGGCGTAGATGATTGGGTTGATCCTTTTTTTTACAAATGAAGATTTATTGTTTATCCCATACACTCTCTTGTTCTTCATAAACTCTAGATTGTAAAGATCGGCAATGGATTTTTCAGTGATGACGATCTTTCTTCCAAGGATATAGGAGACAACATGGATCTTGTCACAAACAACTTGTCTCCAGAAATCTTTTACAAGTGCTTCAAAAACTGGTCCTTTGAGCCTTTCAAAGTAATTGGTCCATTCCTGAGCTTCTACTTCTTCGATTAGATTGAATCCATTTTCGGCAAGATTTTGGAAATCTACATGCATTTCCTTGAGTACAGTTAGGTTTTCAAGATTGCAGGTGACAGAAGCTTTTCTTTGTGTAATGTGTTCTTCACTTATTTGAGAAGAATGAGATGAAGATGAAGCGACCATTTGATTTGTTAGAGATGTTGTTGAGGATGGCCCGGTTGAGGGAGCTGAGATTCTTCTTGATGATTCTTCAAAATCTTGTGAGAACTTGACGGCTTCTTCTTGCATCGGGGTCATCATTTTGAGCGATTGAGAGGAAGAGTAGAGATTTAGGGTTTTGGTGATGAGCGAGAGTGATAGAGTGTTTTGAGGAGTTGAAGAACACGAAGGAAGAAGAATGAAAGTTTTTGGAATGTTCCCAAGAAAAATTAGAGGTAATCTAGGTTACGTCTATTTTCTAATAGATTGAGGGGTTCTGGTATTTATGAGATTGTGAGGTACTTGAGTGGACAGACACGTAAGGAAATAGGCTAATAAATGTGATAAAGTTGAGTCAATCTCGAGAGAAATGTTGTTCATTTAATTTGAATAGTTAAAGTGACTTAATTTTATTTAAATCACGTGCAAAGATATTTTCGAAAATATGACATGTGACAAAATTATCAGAACCTGAGATGCGTTAAGAGAGTGGTTCTGATGAAAAATGCTTTTCTCATGAGGTTCTAAAAATGTTTTATTCTGAACAGTATTTCATATTCAGGTGTTTTAAAATGATTAGAAATCTATCTTCAGTTAAGGGTTTTGTGAAAATGTCAGCCCACTGATGGTCTGTATCAATGAATTTTAAGTATAGAATTCTCTTCTGAACATAGTCCCTAATAAACTGATGTTTTATTTCAATGTGTTTAGCCCTAGAATGCAAAATTGGATTTTTACTTAAGCAGATAACAGCAGTATTATCACAGAAGATGGGAATGTTACTCTCATATATTTGATAGTCTTCCAGCTGATTTTTCATCCATAGCATTTGAGTACTGCATAGGGAAGCCGATATGTATTCTGCTTCAGCTGTTGAGAGAGCAATTGTAGATTGTTTCTTGCTTGACCATGAGATTAAATTGCTTCCTAAGAACTGACAGTTCCCTGATGTGCTCTTTCTTTCTAATCTGTCTCCGGCATAGTCTGCATCGCAGTAACCAAAAAGAGTATACTCTGATGTTTTCTTATACATCAGGCCAAGGTTAGTTGTTCCTTTCAGATACCTTAGAATTCGCTTGACAGCTGTTAAATGTGATTCTCTTGGATCTGATTGGAATCTAGCACATAGATGTACACTGAATAATATATCAGGTCTAGAAGCAGTCAGATATAAGAGAGAACCTATCATACCACGATAGAGTTTTTGACAAACCTTAACTCCTGTTTCTTCCTTTCCCATGACACACGTTGGATGCATTGGTGTTTTAGCAATTTTGCAATTCGTCATATTGAACTTCTTCAGAAGTTCTTTTGTGTACTTGGTTTGATGAATGTAAGTGGCCTCTGATCTTTGATCAATCTAAATTCCAAGGAAGAACTTTAGTTCTCCCATGAGGCTCATTTCAAATTCGGCTTGCATTAACTTTGAAAATTCTTGACATAAAGAAGAGTTAGCAGAACCAAAAATAATGTCATCAACATAGATTTGAACAATGAGAATGTCATTCTTATATATCTTGTAGAAAAGTGTTGTGTCAACCTTTCCTCTGGTGAAATTGTTTTCTAGTAAAAACTTGCTCAATCTTTCATACCAAGCTCTGGGAGCTTGCTTTAAACCATAGAGTGATTTTTTAAGTTTAAAAACAAAGTCTGATTTTTCTGAATTTTCAAAACCAGGAGGTTGTTTGACATAAACTTCTTCTGATATATAACTGTTTAAGAATGCGCTCTTAACATCCATTTGATATAGAGTGATGTCATGATTTACTGAAAAGGATATTAGCAAACGTATTGCTTCAAGTCTTGCAACTGGAGAAAATGTTTCATTGTAGTCAATTCCTTCCTGTTGACTGTATCCTTGAGCAACAAGTCGTGCTTTGTTTCTGACAACTTCTCCTTTTTCATTTAGCTTGTTCCTAAATACCCACTTGGTTCCTATGACATGAACATTCTTGGGTTTAGGAACTAGATCCCAAACATCATTTTTGGAGAACTGGTTGAGTTCTTCTTCCATAGCCAGAACCCAGTCTTTGTCCATGAGAGCTTCTTCAATTGTGGCTGGTTCTATCAACGATACTAGTCCTACAAGTGTTTCTTCTGATGGTCTAAAGGCTGATCTGGTCCTGATAGGAGCATCTTTGTTACCCAGAATTAGTTCCTCAGGATGTGATGTGGACAGCCTTCTTCTTCGTTGAGATGGGGTATTTGGAGTTACTTCAGTGGTTTCTGGTGTAGGATCTTGCTGTTCTTTGACTTCCTCTACCTTTTCCTTAGATTCAGAGAATCTGATTTCTAAATCTGCAAGTTTCTCAACTAGCTCTGACTTTTCTGAGTCAAGCTTGTCATTGAATCTAACATGAATGGATTCCTCCACAATTCTTGATTCTGTGTTGTAAACTCTGTAGCCTTTCGAGCGTTCAGAGTATCCCAACAACAGACACTTCTGTGCTTTGGAATCAAATTTGCTAAGATTCTCTTTAGTGTTAAGCATAAAACAGACACATCCAAACGGATGAAAATAAGAAATGTTGGGTAATTTATTCTTCCACAATTCATAAGGAGTTTTATTCAAGATAGGTCTTATAGAGATTCTATTTTGAATATAGCATGTTGTGTTGATTGCTTCTGCCCATAAATGTTTAGCTATGTCAGTTTCTTGGATCATGTTGCGAGCCATTTCTTGCAAAGTTTGATTCTTTCTTTCTACAACTCTGTTTTGTTGTGGAGTTCTAGGGCAGGAAAAATCGTGAGATATTCCATGCGAATCAAAAAGTTCCTCAAAGTTATTATTTTCAAATTCTCCACCATGATCACTCCTCACTCTAACTATTTTACAAATTTTCTCATTTTGTACTTGAGTGCAGAAGGAATCAAACACAGAATGTGATTCATCCTTGTGTTTTAAGAATTTTACCCATGTCCATCTGCTGTAATCATCAACGATGACTAGTCCATATTTCTTACCATTGAGAGAGGTCGTTTTTACAGGACCAAACAGATCAATGTGAAGAAGTTCTAATGGTCTGGAGGTGGAAACAACATTTTTAGCTTTGAAAGAGGTTTTTGAAAACTTTCCTTTGTGACATGCTTCACAAAGAGCGTCTGAAGAATATTTCAGATTTGGCAAGCCTCTAACAAGACCAAGCTTGTTAAGCTGAGAGATTCTTCTCAGACTGACATGGCCAAGACGTCTGTGCCAGACCCATTCCAGAAAGAAGACATTTTACATTTTGATGTTTTAAATCAGATAACTTAATTTTGTAAGTGTTGTTTTTCCTCTTTCCGTTGAATAGGACAGATCCATCCTTCTGACTTACAGCTTTACAAGATGTTTGATTAAAAATGAGATCATAACCACTGTCACTAAGTTGGCTTATTGACAACAGATTATGCATTAGACCTTCTACTAACAGAACATTTTTAATGGAATGAAGCTTACCATTTCCAACGGTTCCGGAGCCAATGATTCTTCCTTTCTGATTTCCTCTGAAACCGACAACGCCTCCAGGTTTAAGTTTCAGATCTTGGAACATAAGCCTCTCCCGTCATGTCTCACGAGCACCCACTGTCCAGGTACCATGACTGGTGTTTCAATGGAGCTATTAAGGATATCTGCAACATAAATTATCTTGTTTTTAGTTACCCATTTTGTGGGTCCTTTCACATTAGTTTTTCTAAAGGTTCTGACCCCTTTAGATTTCCTTACGTTAGCAAAACGGTGTGGAGTTTGTGCATAGTATTTGTGTTTAGAGTACTTCTTTAGTGGATGTGTTCGTGTAATCCTAGAGTTTGAACCTTTTGGTTCTGAATGCTTAAGATTAGTACCAGAGGGAATAAACTGTTTGGACAGAGGTATTATTTTGATGTTTTTGGTTTCATCATATGGTTGAGATGGTCCTGAATATCCTAGACCTCTACTACCATTTCTACTGACTCCATAGATCAGTGAAGCCATTTTTCTTCTATCTACGCTTTTGGCAAGAAAGTTTTTAAATGTGTTATCATATTTGTCTTCTTTACTAGTGTTAGCTGAGTTTGAGACCATTTCTTCTTCTACCTTAGATAATTTACATTTCAGGACAGAATTTGAGTTTTCTAAGACAAATATTTTCTCATTTTGCTCAGAGATGATTTTCTTATTTTTAGTAAGATCTTCTGAAGAAACTATAAAACTCTTTTTCAGGATTTTGAATTTGCTTTGAAGATTTTGATATCTTTTGATAAGTTCAGTTAATCCTAATTCAAGTTCAGAACGTGATAAGGAAGAAAGTACCTCTCTTTCATCATCGGAGTCTAATAGTTCTTCCTCTGACGAGTTGCTTCTGGTTTCTGCCATGAATGCCATGTTGACCCGAATTTCATCAGCATCATCTTCAGATTCTGAGTCATCCCAGGTTGCCATGAGACCCTTTTTTGTTTTCCTAGGTCTTTCTTCTTTCTTGGCCTTCGGACAGTCATATTTGAGATGTCCAGGTTCTTTGCATTCAAAACACGTAACATCTTTTCCATAGTTTCTTCTTTGACCAGATGTAGATTCGAATCTTCTCCTTGGTCCTTTGAACTTGTTCCTTATGTACTTCCAAAGTTGACTTATCTTCCTTGATATGAGTGATATGTCGTCTTCTTCTGAATCTTCTTCAGATTCTTCCATCTCTTCTTCTGCCTGATACGCCTTCTTCTTTTCTGGCTTTGCTTTTAGTGCAGTGGATTTGTTTTTCTTCTGAGGTTCATCTCCTTGAAGCTCTATTTCATGACTTCTTAAAGAACTGATAAGTTCTTCAAGACTAATATTATTCAAATCCTTTGCAACTTTCAAGGCAGTCACCATTGGTCTCCATTTTGCTGGAAGACTTCTGATGATTTTCTTGACATGATCAGCAGTAGAATAGCCTTTGTTTAGAACTCTGAGTCCGGCAACAAGCATTTGAAACCTTGAGAACATGGTTTCAACAGACTCATCTTCTTCCATTTTAAAGACTTCTTATTTCTGGATTAGCGCAAGAGCCTTTGTTTCCTTGACTTGAGCATTTCCTTCGTGAGTCATACGAAGAGAGTCAAAGATGGATTTTACAGTTTCTTTGTTTGCGATTTTCTCATACTCAGTATAAGAAATTGCGTTCAACAGAATGGTTCTTGCTTTGTGATGATTTTTGTAGGTTTTCTTCTGAGCATCTGTAAACTCACTTCTTTCAATCTTTTTACCTACATAATCTACTGGATGACTGTAGCCATCAAGTACTAGATCTCATAGATCCAAATCAAATGATAAGAAATAACTTTCAATTCTATCTTTCCAATAGTCAAACTTTTCACCATCAAAGATAGGAGGTTTTGCAGTGTAAGATTCTCTTTCAATGACATTTGTTTCAGAAGTTGTTGGTGGTGGTGTAGTCATTGTTTTTCACACTTGGATCGGTACTGAACACTGTTAAGTGCTTGATAAAAATTCTATCTTTTTATCACTTCAGAACCGGAGCTCTGATTCCAATTGAAGGTGTGAAAAACGCAAGAAAGGGGGGTTTGAATTGGTTTTTCAAAAATAATTGTTTCTTTTGAGTAACTTTCTTGTTAAAAACTTTTCCCTTTTTCTAAAGAACAACAGCTTAGTTAAACAAAAATATAAACACGTTATGTTTATACTAGTTCACTTGAGAATCTCTCAAGTTAGTCTAGTCCACCCGCCAAGGTGATTTTGCCTCTCTCAACGAGGTCTTAATCCACTATTCAACAAAATAGTACACTGCACGAGCTACACAGCTGGTGACTAACAACAACCTCTAGAACACACACGTTCTAGACTTCTCAAGTAATCCAACCACCCAGGTCTTACTCAAGGCACAACCTCTAAGACACTCTTCCTAGACTTCTCAAGAGATCTAATCACTAAGACTCTCTTAAGGAATACAACTTTAAGTTTTAACACAATGAGTTTACACAGAGTTGCTTCTTATCAAGCTGATAATGTAAACAAGCTTTTAGACCATAAATGACTTAAGAAAGAATGGAGTTAGAAAGTATTGTCGTTGTTTGCATGTGTGTATCTTTCTTCAAGTCTTTGAGCTTCCTTTTATAGCCGAGTGAAAAGAGCCGTTGAAATGAAATCATGATAGCTAAATAGGCTTACGGCTTGGAAGCGTGAGGACAGGTACAAAATCTTCTGCATGCAGCACGTCCTGTCTGTGTTAGATTGTCTTGTTTGTATTTCGCACAGTCTTCGAGAATTTTAACATTGTAATGTGGTACAGGTGTACAGTGTGGCAGTTATTCTTGGCTTCTCAACTTCAGAGGCTTTTTGTGAGCATGAGTAAGAAGAGAAAACATTGTATGGTTCTTGTGATTATCAAGTCTTCGAATCATCAGAACTTGTCTTTTGAACCTTGTTCTCTAAATCCACTTTCTTCATATCAGAGGCTTCTGATGTTAATTTGATGAAGCATGAGTGGAATCTTTATAGCAGAATATCTGATGCTTCAAGTCTTCCGTTGATTGAAGAAGTCCATTAGGAATCAGTCTTCAGAACTTCAGCACTTGGTCTTTAAGAGCGTTATCCTTTTCTGCTTTAAGTCTTCCGAATCTTCAGAGCTTCTTGTTTGAAAATCGTGAGGCTTCAGTAATTAGACTTTGTTCCATCAGAACCCTTGTCTCATCTTCGAATTGAGTTCTGTTCTTCGAAGCATCTTACATGAAGCATTGCGCTAAATTATGGAAGCAGAACCTGTTTGCTAGGTTCTCAGACATAACAACATTAGTTGCACAAAATTGTTCATACAAATATTCATCTGTTATCATCAAAACTTTAGAGATAATATTGTAGAACCAAATCTTGTTCTCACAGGAAATGCTCTCTAACTCAAAAACTCAGAGTTACCTTGCTAAAGAAGGCATTTATGCCTAGAGAAAAATATTTTGAGGAAAGCAAGTGTTGTAGTGCTTTGGTGTACTTAAACTGAGCACATATGAGCTCTATTTATAGTAGATCAAGTTTGTTTTACAAGCAATAGTGAATGGTGGCTGCAGCAGGCCTTTGGCCAATTGGATCATTTTGGAATCTTAAGTCTCCTCTAGCCATTGACTAGAGGTTAGAGCACATGCCTATGGTTCTTTGGTTCAGGGTTTATCCTTGACTAAAGTATTCATTCTTGCTCTGATACATGCCACATCTAAGCATCCATTGAATGCTCCAAAATAAAATTGGAGTCTCGAGGCATCTTTAGCCTTTTAGGGTTTGGCATGCTACTTGGGGAATCATGGACTTGGGAGGCTGATGAATCAGTGTTTGTCCCTTGGTTGTTCCCCCTTGAGGTGTGCAGATGGATAAGCATGCTTGGAATTGCACAATTTGAGCAAATCGAGCCTTTATGCATAAATCTGCCTTGCAAAGACAATTTCCAGCAAGGCATGTTGCTGCTGTCATAACTCCTAGCTCAGGTGGAGTTTGATGGAGTTCTTGGATATTTTGGAAAGCTGATATATCCTATTTAAATATGATGTCCAACTTTGGTTTTGATCCAACTTGAATTACAATGAAAAAAGCCTCTACTTTTGGGAAAAACCAAGGCAGATTCTGACTTAGTGAAAATTTCACTAAGTGTTGGAAAAATGTCACTTTTGTGTTTTCAGCCATTTTGGTCACTCCATAACTCAAAATCCATGAGGAATTGTGAAATTCTGGTACAGACATGTGATGTTACGTGCGATGTCACAACATCAATATCTGCTGTATGAACAAGACACTCAAAACCTGTGATGTTATGTGTGATGTTACAACAACACACTCTGCAATGTAAAACAAAAGAAAACTACAGAATTGAACACAAGGATTGTTCACCCAGTTTGGTTCAACAACCTACATCTGGGGGCATACCAAGCCAGGAAGGAAGTCCACTATTAGTAGTATCAAATTACAGACTCAACAGACCAGTTGGCAATCTACCTAATTTTAATCACTACCCAATGACCCTTCTACCTAAGTCCTCCCTAGGTATGAGACTCCATCTCACTCCCAATCATCGCAATGATGTCTAGCAGTCAACAACTCTGCCACTGCATCAACAACTTGATTACCAATAACTCTACAACCACATAAACATAGAAGACACACTTCCATGACACACCTTGGAGTTGCTTCACACCTTCCTCCAAAAACACTACAATACTCATTACCTACAGGTTTCTGAGTAATAACACAGTGACCATCTCACAACCTGAGTGGTTCACTTAGAAAAAGCCCTAATTATCTACATCTTGGACTCGTGCCTATTCTAGATGACAAGCATTCTATTTATAGCTTTTTCCCACTGGATTTGGGCCTTCAAATCCCAGTAAATCTTCTGCTACAAATCTCCAAAATATTCTGCTATAGATCTTCAATCAAATCTTCAATCAGCTCTTCATAATTAACTCTTAATTATTCTTCATATCTTTTTGCATTAAATTAGCAACAAACTAATCTTCTTCATAACTGATTGTAACAGAATATATCTTCCCATGATATTCTCCTGCAATCTCTGATTCTCTTCAGTAGAATATCTCATTCACACGCGCAGCCCTAAAAACATCCCAACCTGATGTTTTAATGTTCTGGTATAGTGATGTCAAGACATCGCATGTGACATCACTCTTCAGCTCTTTAACTCTTCAACAATTTTCACAAACCAGAATGTTAGCCAAACATAACAATAATGTTAGAAGCTCATGTTGCAACATCAACCATGACATTAACATTGTTTTACCAAAATTTCAGCCAATCACAAGAACTAACAATCTCCCCCCTTTGGCTAATTTTGGCTAAAACAAATATATAAACATTACAGCTCAAATTTCAGCAGCAATTACAACCCTATACTACTGTTAGAAGACATGTCAGTAGTCATTAGTAGCTACTGTGTACAACAACCATGTGTACAGCAACCATGGAGAAACATCTTCTTGGCTAATTTTGAATGATGTTAGGACATCATGTTGGACATAACATTTCTACAGCACAACAACTCCAGGAAGCACATCAGGACCTAAGTATTCGACAGTCCTGAAGTCATTTGGTGCACATGAGGAAGAAGATATCTGACACTCCCCCTCAACACAACACATTTCTTTTTCCTTCCAGGACAGACCCAGAACAAATATAGAAGACTCCTCCAGAAAATAAATGTTTGTCTATACATAAAAGACCAATGGTGGCATAAGATAATTTTGCACACCTTCATTGATCAGACCCCCTGGTCAATTTGTGGCATAACATGGAACTTTAAGAAGTGCCATTCTGCCAACCCAGGTAACTCAGAACACAAGTCACAACTGTGTTCATAACTCAGGACACAAGTCACAAAGACTCACCACCAACTTAAGGCTCGGGCAACCTCTTTGACATTTCTGACCCAAAACCGAAGCTGCAGACACCAGACATAACATCTGTGCAAACCATTTCCTTTCTCCCCCTTTTTAGCCACAAATTGGCAAAGGAATCCCTCACAGAACCAGACCCAAGTAGTGCTCACCCAAAACACTCACTGGTTGAAGGAGAACAGAATAACCCCTATAAATAGTTGATCAGTTACTTAGGAATTAACGAGCTTTGAATATGTCAAGGTTCTTGGTCACAGAAACGCTATTTTAGGTACTAAAAACTCCTTCCAAATTCAATGCCTACCGTCCAAAACAGTCTTGACCACTTTTATTGTTTCCTAACTGATCTTTACCATAAATTGTGTCAAAACAATTGCATGCACAGTCGAAGACACGTGTTCCACTTTATCCCAACACCACCGTCCATAATTCTGGTACAGACAAACATGTCCTATACCATGTTCTAACATTGCATCAGACATTGTCTGCTGGCTCGCAATATTATCAACCCAAGACACGACATCTATTGATCAGCACCATTCACAATCTCTTCTAGAATATGCTCTTCAGCCTCCTCATAAACCCTAGCATACTCAGTAGTACATGTCCCATCATGTTGATTGACACCACTCTGCGCTATCTTCACACCAATCTGCACCCTTGCAGTAATAGACCATAGACAACAACCTTAACTCCCCCTGACATAAACACCCAATGCTCCTTATGAAGATGAATACATGACACCAGATAAAAGCACAATGAAATTTCCACATTCTAAACATTAAGAGCCGCCACTTCTTGTATTTGTTGAGCATAATCTCATCATGTTTATTTCAGATACATGGTCTGCCAAGTCCAAAATAAACTCCCACTTGATTTGGAATTTCTAACATATTCCATAACAAATGTCACTTGCAACACAAGATAAGGGCTGCCATCACCTTTTACTTGTATTAGAAGAACCCTCCTTATCTTCAGCCGTTCTAATCAGACAGTCCTAGACCTTCACACCAGACACAGATGTTGTAACATCATGTAGGACAACAACATTAGATAACAGCTCACATCTCTGCTGCAGTCAGCTGATAAGGCTACCTCAGGTTGTCATTTTCAAAAATCAAGCTACTCCATCATGGCCACAAACAAGGTATCCAGACACATATTTGCATAATTCTCTAGATAAATACTAAGTCTCCTGTCAAAGTATCTACTATAGACAAAATAAGATTACCTTCTCACACAAGGCATGACATTTGGTCTGACATACTTTCGTGCACACTTATGGCACTAGCTGATCCCTCTTGGTTTGCTATCTTCACATGTTCCAAAACTCCTCATCTTGCCAGGTTGATCTAGGATAACTTGACAATAGGTCCATGTCCCATTCACAAGCTTTTCTTCTGCCTTTAGCAAGACTCTGATCTACTCCAGTCTTCACCACATTCTCCATCCAAGGCAGACCATCTACTTCATCATTTTCCAGTATGACTATGTAGACGTTCCTGTAAGCACCAAGCTCCTGAACCAGGGCATAATCATCCTTCACCAAGGATATCCAACCAGATAATGTCCCAACACAAGTTAGAACATCTGCCACACACCAAGACATTATCACCAAGATTCTTGATATGCTCCACCAACTGGACTTACTATGCATAGCAATCCAAAGAACTAGAGAATAAAACTCTCATCCACCTTCTCCTTGAGTCTTCAACTTATCACCCTTCTACCCAAGAGTAACTTGTTCCAAGACAATCCAGCTGCCACACTCTGGTTATCTTGATTCTTCGAAACCATTACTGAGATCAACCAAAAGCCACAGTTTGATCATCTCATTCACGAATCCTCATATGAAAACAGCCACTGCCACATTTTGACCTCTTTCACGTATGTCAGAACTCTCACCAAGATATCTTGATCCACCAAGGAAACTTGATCTTCAAGTCACATGTTCCACTTGCTCAAAAGCAAACACACTTAGACTCCCTAAGCCATGGTTATGTAACATCTTCTCCTTCCTGCAGCTCCCGCAAACTGCCATGAGAATGATCTTTTTGAAGCATCCTATTATTCATTCCTGTAGATCACCCTATCATTAGCTGATGTGCCACATCACCAGCTGAGACTCCTGATGTTAAGCTAGATGTCAGAACATTATGACATCCAACTGTTGAATTCAGCTCTTCCTTCTGCCACTCAAAAGAACCTCCTCCCTTTGCAGAAACAGATTTCCATGCTCTCATAGACTTGATTCAACAACCAAGTTTGAGTAGACAACCTCCATCCTGCTCAGAAAATCCAAAGACTTCAAACCTATCACATCTGAATTTTCAGAAAATAAGTAGTTCAAGACTACCCCATAGCTATACCAAAGACTGCCACTTCCCTTAGTAGAGTCGTCAGTAGAAAGCCAGAGATAACATCCCCATATCCTCGACTTTCGCAAAACCCAAGCACCTAGATCAGAAATAAACTGATCCAACCATCAAGACTATGATGTCTTCATAGTCTTCCATCTTTAACAGCATAATTCAGGTCGTCATACACCAATACAACACAAAGTAATTTCTCAACACTTCTGCAGTCCTGCACTTTTACATCAGACATATACATAGTCTCCCGTCAATGTATATTATAATTAGTTGAATGCACAATATCTTAGATAAACGCTCAGCTCCTGTCAGAGTAACCTTCTTACGTAACCGGCATCTGCTGATTCTTCTTCAAAACAAACCATCATGACAACCATTCATACCATAAAGGCCTTCCAGGTTAGGTCAGTGTCTTGATATTTTACTCCACCCTGAGCAAAGAACTGAAATGATGTTTCAACATCAGTTCTGACATTAGTCTCAATCACGTTATACACCTGCTATGGCTTTGGAAATAACATCCACACATATCTCTTGTAGGGAACACACGAGAACATATCAATATCTGATCAACTACTGCAGCGACTTGCATAACAACTTTTCCAGAAGCTTCTTCTTATAAGCACAAGGTTCAAACCTCTTGTCCTTCTGCATATCATAGACAATCTGATACTTTGAGTCCTGAAAGATCTCATGTAGGCACCAATTGACCACTGGCTGATTTACTCTGCTACTGCACACACCTCTTGGATGCATTTTTCCTATAAGATTGTCCTCAAGGATCCTTCTCTTCTGCTATCAAGATTACTACCTTTTCTACAACCAACCCATCTAAGGTGCTATGACATTATAAACATCATCTCAAACAATGTTCAATTTCACAGCTTCAGTGATCCTTCAAAACAGCTACAATCTAATAGAACTATGACTCAGCATTTACCATAGACTGCTGATGTGTAGCGCGATGTGGAGACATATTAAGCTCAACTTCTTTTTGAATGAAACTTCCTCCTCATTAGGTCACCACACCTAGGATCAAGAGATAACTTATCAATATCTTCACTCCCGCATGAAAGATTTGAAAAGTGATACTCTTTTGCTTTGGCTCCACCCTCTTCTTTCATCATCAATAAGATCAATGTTCTGGACAAATTGGTCTTCAATACCTAATTAGAAATATATTCTTCTTCTGCCGAGGAGACCAAACTCTAAAGTCTTTCCAAGAAAATACTTGCCAAAAGTCTCACCACAAGAAACAACCAGGGTAGCATCAGATACCATGCAGCGGAACACACACCAACTCCTCAACAACCTTCAGGCACTACTCAATAATCCTTGCACACCACATGCCAATAATACTTTATCATGAGTAGTCCATCCTTCACTCCAAGGGATCATCCAAACAACTCTCTTTCTTGCTCATGAACCAGAAAGTATCTTCCCAAGATCTCATCCAGAAACAGACAGGATGCCTGCTCTGATACTAATTAAAATTCTGGTACAGACAAGTGATGTTACGTGCGATGTCACAACATCAATATCTGCTGTATGAACAAGACACTCAAAACCTGTGATGTTATGTGTGATGTTACAACAACACACTCTGCAATGTAAAACAACAGAAAACTACAGAATTGCACACAAGGATTGTTCACCCAGTTCGGTTCAATAACCTACATCTGGGGGCATACCAAGCCATGAAGGAAGTCCACTATTAGTAGTATCAAATTACAGAATCAACAGACCAGTTGACAATCTACCTAATTTTAATCACTACCCAATGACCCTTCTACCTAAGTCCTCCCTAGGTATGAGACTCCATCTCACTCCCAATCATCGTAATGATGTCTAGCAGTCAACAACTCCGCCACTGCATCAACAGCTTGATTACCAATAACTATACAACCACATAAACATAGAAGACACACTTCCATGACACACCTTGGAGTTGCTTCACAGCTTCCTCCAAAAACACTACAGTACTCATTACCTACAGGTTTCTGAGTAATAACACAGTGACCATCTCACAACCCGAGTGGTTCACTTAGACAAAGCCCTAATGATCTACATCTTGGACCCGTGCCTATTCTAGATGACAAGCATTCTATTTATAGCTTTTTCCCACTGGATTTGGGCCTTCAAATCCCAGTAAATCTTCTGCTACAAATCTCCAAAATATTCTGCTATAGATCTTCAATCAAATCTTCAATCAGCTCTTCATAATTAACTCTTAATTATTCTTCATATCTTTTTGCATTAAATTAGCAACAAAATAATCTTCTTCATAACTGATTGTAACAGAATATATCTTCCCCATGATATTCGCCTGCAATCTCTGATTCTCTTCAGTGGAATATCTCATTCACACGCGCAACCCTAAAAACATCCCAACCTGATGTTTTAATGTTCTGGTATAGTGATGTCAAGACATCGCATGTGACATCACTCTTCAGCTCTTTAACTCTTCAACAATTTTCACAAACCAGAATGTTAGCCAAACATAATAATAATGTTAAAAGCTCATGTTGCAACATCAACCATGACATTAACATTGTTTTACCAAAATTTCAGCCAATCACAAGAACTAACAAATTGGAATGAGGTGTAGTTGACACTTTTAAAGTATGTCATGAGAGCTACAAATCCAACTTTGGACCATCCAAAATGGTTGCTTGGATCTCAAGTTATGATCCTTGGAAGTTGGTACCCTAGCCACTTTGTTCCATAACTTAGAAATATTCTAAGTTTTTATGGTTACCCCTTTTACAAGTTATCCCACTTTCTTTGATTTTTCTTGATGAATGATGATTCAAATCACATATTAACATTGTTTTAGGGTTAAAGAACCATAATTATGAAAAATCTCAAAAAGTCAAACTTTAACTTTTGTGCATAGTTGACTTTTTATCAGATGAATTCCAAACTGTGCGATTCTTTGTGAAATCAAGTCCTTGACCTAAATAAAACTTGATGGATATGTTCCATAGGTGTTGTAGGGTGTATTGAATCATGTCCCAAGGTTTGGTAGCATGCCTGGGTCAAAAGTCCAAGGTACAGTTGACTTTTTCCCCGAAACCCTAATTGTAGTCCTGATGAAATTGAAACTTGTGGACCAAGCTTCTTGGATCAATCCATTGTTGCAAATGGATCAATGTGGTGAATTTTAGACCCTCAAATCATGTCTTGAGGTCTTGGCTCATGTTTTGTCCCAAAAGTCAACTTAGGGGTGAATTAGGTCAAGAAACCCTAATTCCTGATTTTTTATGAATGCTTCCCCTGAGGCTAAATTGACTTGATGATTGGGTCCATGAGGTCCCTTAGAGTATTTTAAGTCATGATTTGAAGTATTGGCTCATGCCCAAATGAAAATTTCCATCTGGAGGCCTCAGTCGACCAAAA
Organism: Lathyrus tuberosus; assembly: GCA_022829125.1. Lineage (NCBI taxonomy): Eukaryota > Viridiplantae > Streptophyta > Magnoliopsida > Fabales > Fabaceae > Lathyrus > Lathyrus tuberosus. Next base: position 1,288,103 of record JALAZF010000439.1, read on the forward strand.
CCCTAATTTGGTGACACTGGCGATCTTAAGGCTTAATCCACCTGGAATGCTGCAACCTTGTGCTTGATTCTTGATGTGGGAGTCCTCTTGATTATTTATGGATGTTTGAGAGGTTAGACAAGTTGAAGATCATGTCATTTCTTGATTGGTCCTTTGTCTAAGGCTCTAAGAGGGCTTAAAACCCTAATCCTTGATTGTAGTGGAATGCCCACCAGTCCTTGAGGAGATTGATGAGGCATAAAGATACATCCATATTGTGATGATGATTTGCACAATGATGGGAAATCTTTGTAGTCAAAATTTGGGGTATGACAGATGCCCCTATTTAATCTTCTTGGACCCGAAGGTGTGAATGGCGAAGGTATTCGGGCATTCGGGGTACAAGATGATTAAATATCGGAATATCCAAAATTTTGATGGTGGTTATGAATGGCAGCTCGCTCATCCATCTTGTTTTGCTAAGTGTTGATGCTTAGAAAAGATAAAAACTTCCCCTCGCTCCTGGTTTTTAGCCAAGGAACTGGTCTCAGTTTCTGAAATAAACTTCCCCTCGATTCTGGTTTCCTACCACGGAACTGGTCTCAGTTTCTGAAATAAACTTCCCCTTGATCCTGGTTTCCTACCAAGGAACTGGTCTCAGTTTCTTAAATAAACTTCCCCTCGATCATGGTTTCCTACCAAGGAACTGGTCTCAATTTCTTTTGTCAATAAACTTTCTTGACAAAGGGACGCTAATTGTAGCGGTTTTCATCGAACTTCTCGCCGAATTTTCCTGGGGAGATGCCATTTGATGGAAAAGGTTTTGATGTCAAACTTGTTGGGGGTATCCCGTTCGTATGAGCTGAAGAGATGTACAAACTTCCCTATTGGAGACGCCATTTGTTGACTCTACTGGGGAAAACGAGTCTCTTGAGAGACTGCTTTCTGTTTGGGGATATTACATCATACTTTTCCACGAGATCTTCTCGAAGAAATGCCATGTGATGTAATCCAATTTGGAGGTACTGATGACCTTTTCATCAATGAATTTTTTGGAGAAAAACTGCCGTATTGCGGAATCCTTGATTAAGAGGCTTTCTCTGGGGATTTTCCTTAATTCGGGAAAGCGAAGATATCATCTTCAATGGCGAAGAGTGATGTTTATTGAATTTTTTCTTGCTTTTCAGAGGTTCAAGTTATCAAAGTGGTCAAAGACCGTCTCTAATCCAGAGATAAACTGGAGAGAGATTGCTTAGATGATTCACTTCCTGACGAGGAAAGAACTGACAACTCAATTGACAAGAGGACTTTATCACTAGGGGATAAGACCGACTAGAGTGATAGCGATGCAATATGAATATGAATGTAAATCAATAATGCATGATGTATGTATGTTTATGCTGACAAAACTGACACGACATACAGACTAGTGGATGAACATGACTGGATACTCGGCCACTGCGGGGGATGAAAAGTATCACGGGTTCAAGATAGCAATTCTGCCTTGCTTAGGAGAGATAGTCCCTGTGGGGAACAACGTTGGTCAGGCTTAGGAGATAAGAACTCTTTCGGGGATGTTAGATGGAACATTCGCATTTGACAAAGCTGATCCTTCATTCAGGTGCACTGGTTTAGAATGAGCACTTTGATTCTGCACTTTGAAGCTCAATCGCCTTTGGAGTAGCGATCGATGTTCATTCGATGTTCAACAGTTAAAAGAAATTGCCATCTTTATTTTAAAAGCAGAAAAAGTTTGGCAAGTAAAATTCATTTTTGTTTTATTTCAAGAATCGTTAATCATGTTAAAATGTTGTTCTGTAAAGCTAAAAAAAATAAGAATTGCAAACAAAAGCACTAGGGCTCAAATTTTATTGATAGGATGGAAATCATCCAAATTCGTGATCCCATGGAGTATTTACAAAGTTAGAAAAATGGTAATTTAAGGGAAAAGGGCTACATTGAAACATAACGACCGCTATCCTTCTACCAACTTTGAATTCTGGACATCCTGAGCTTCCGTCGAAGATGACCTTGACTGGAGTTTTTCTGACTGATTGCATGACTGCTGCTGAGGAATTTCACCCTGATCAGACGTAGTTACTTTCTATGAATCCCTAACTTTTGTCTGGATTGTACTTTGAGATTTCCAATCCACCGGGATGATTTTTGACTATGTCTCTAATTTTTTCCTGGACCGCCCTTTCGGGTTTTCAATCCACCGAGACGTTTTTTATTTATTTAGGCGAAGTATTTCTTGACTACGTCAACATTAGTGGGATAGGTAAATTCTTCTCCATCCATAGTTGCTAGTCTTAAGCCGCCACCTGAGAAAGCTTTCTTAACCACGTAGGGGCCATCGTAATTCGGAGTCCATTTGCCCCGGGAGTCAGTGAGGAAGGATTGTATTTTCTTGAGCACGAGGTCTCCTTTTCTGAAGACGCGAGGTCGGACCTTTTTGTCAACGCCTTCTTCATTCTTTGCTGATACAACTGACTATGGCATAGTGCCGTTATTCGCTTCTCTTCGATCAGATTCAACTCATCGTGTCGACTTTGACACCGTTCAGCCTCTGTTAGCTTAGCTTCCATTAATACCCTGATTGATGGGATCTCTACCTCTACGGGGAGTACTGCCTCCATGCCATATACTAGAGAGAAAGGGGTTGCCCATGTTGAAGTGCGGACAAATGTTTGATAACCGTGAAGATCATAGGGTAGCATCTCGTGCCAGTATTTGTAGGTTATAACCATCTTTTGAACAATCTTCTTGATGTTCTTGTTAAATGCTTCTACTGCTCCGTTCATCTTGGGTCGGTAGGGAGATGAGTTATGGTGTTCGATCTTGAACTCAGCACACAACTCTTTCATCATTTTATTGTTCAAGTTAGATCCATTATCAGTAATGATCTGGCTCAGAACACCATAACGGTAGGTGAGATTATTTTTGATAAAGTGGACCACGACTTGTCGGGTAACATTGGCGTATGATGCTACTTCGACCCACTTGGTGAAGTAATCAATGGCTACCATAATGAACCGATGTTCGTCGAAGCCTTAGGTTCAATCATGCCAATCATGTTGATTCCCCATATGGAAAAAGGCCATAGGGAAGAGAGAACTTTGAGATGTGTTGGCGGTACATGGATTTTGTCTGAGTATATCTGATACTTGTGACACTTCCTCATGTACTTGTAGCAGTCGGATTCCATGGTTAACCAGTAGTACCCTGCTCTTAGAATTTTTCTCGCCATTGTGTGTCTGTTGGCGTGAGTGCCAAAGGATTCTTCATGAATTTCTTTTGTCAGCGTGTTTGCTTCTGGTCTGTCTACGCATCGGAGCAAGACCATGTCAAAGTTTCTCTTATAGAGTGCATCACCGCTCAGGAAGAAGTTTCCAACTAGTCTTCTGAGGGTCTTTTTATCTTTTCTAGACACCCCAGGTGGGTACTCTTGTTTTTGAAGGAGGCATTTGATATCGTGATACCAAGGTTTGTCGTCTATGACTGTTTTAATTGTGAAGATGTAAGCGGGCCGCTCAAGGCGCATTATGTCAATCTTAGGTATGTCGTTCCATTGACCTACACTAATCATGGAAGAGAGAGTGGCTAATGCATCAGCCATGTGATTCTCTTCACGAGGGATGTGATGAAACTTGATTCTGTTTAAGAATGGTAACAACCTTATCGCATTGTCTTTGTAAGGAATCAGTCCTGATTGGTATGTGTTCAAATCTCCTTTGATCTGATTGACAACTAGGGCTGAGTCTCCATATACATCCAAGTTCTTAATCCTCAAGTCAATTGCTTGTTCGAGACCCATGATACAAGCTTCGTATTCGGCCTCGTTGTTTGTACACTTGAATGTTAATATGGCAGTGAAAGGAATGTGGGTACCCTGAGGTGTTATGATGATTGCCCAAATTCTGTTTCCATAATGATTGACAGCTCCGTCAAAGATTAGTCCCCATTAGGAACCTGGTTCTGGCCCTTCACTGGGTAGCGGTTCATCGCAATCTTTCATTTTCAAATACATGACATCTTCATCTGGGAAGTCAAATCCGACGGATTCCTGATCTTCAATCGGTTGATGACCCAAATGATCGGCTAAAATACTTCCTTTGACGGCTTTTTGAGCATGGTATTCGATGTCGTATTCTGATAACAACATCTGCCAACGGGCTATCCTTCCCGTGAGATCAGGTTTTTCAAAGACATACTTTATTGGATCCATTTCGTAGATTAACCAAGTAGTGTGACAAATCATATACTGGCGAAGACATTTGGCTGCAAGCCAGAGCACAATAAGTTTTCTCAAGTATAGTGTACCGAGTCTCGCAGTCGGTGAATTTTTTGCTCAAATAGTAAATGGAAGACTCTTTCCTCTATTGGAGGTGATAGAATCGGTGGGTTCAATAGGTATTCTTTGATACTGTCGAAGGCGGTTTGGCTGTCTTCTGTCCAAACGCAGTCCTGATTCTTTTTGAGTAATTTGAAGATTGGCGCGCATGTCGCGGTCATGAGGAATATAAATCTGGATATGTAGTTCAAACGTCCCAGGAATCCTCTGACTTGTTTTTCAGTCTTTGGAGAAGGCATTTCTTGAATGGCCTTGACCTTGTCAGGATCAACCTCAAATCCTTTCTGGCTGATGATGAACCCTAAGAGTTTCCCTGAACGGACACCGAATGTGCACTTGTTGGGATTCAAGCGGAGTCTGCACTTTCTCAACCGCTTGAACAGTTTTGACAGGTGGGTCACATGCTCCTCTTCTGTCTTAGATTTGGCAATCATATCATCGACATATACTTCGATTTCTTTGTGTATCATGTCATGAAACAGAGTAGTCATGGCCCTTTGATAGGTTTCCCCTGGCGTTCTTCAAACCGAACAGCATTACCTTGTAACAAAAGGTACCCCATGGGGTAATGAACGAAGTTTTCTCCATGTCTTTCGGCGCCATTTTTATCTGATTATAGCCCGAGAATCCATCCATGAAGGAGAATACTTTGAACTTTGTTGTACTGTCTACCAGCATGTAAATGTGTGGTAAGGAAAAGTCATCCTTTGGACTTGCTTTGTTCGGATCCCTGTAGTCTAAACACATTCTGACTTTTTCATCCTTTTTCGGAACTGGTACTTTGTTGGCTAGCCATTGAGGATATTCCGATGTGGCGAGGAAACCCGCGTCAATCTATTTTTGTACTTCCTCTTTGATTTTGATAGCCATGTCTGGATGAGTTTGTCTTAGTCTTTGTTTTACCGGCAGACATTCTGATCTCAACGGTAGATGATGTTCCATGATGCTGGTATCCAACCCTGGCATATCCTGATAGGACCAAGCGAATACATCAAGAAACTCTTTGAGAAGCTTTGTCAAAATTTCTTTGGCAGTTGAACTCAGCAATACCCCAATCCTGGCCTCTTTTCTCTCTTCCTCTGAACCCAAGTTGACAGTTTCCAACGGTTCTTTGTGAGGTTTGATGGACCTTTCCTCCTGTCTGAGTAATCGGGAGATCTCCTCTGGAATTTCTTCGTCATTTTCTTCTTCAGCCTCAAATACCGGGAATTCAAAGTTAGGAGAAGGCATTGGATCGTATGTTTCAATAGGGTTTAAAATAAACAATCTGCATGACGTGATGATTTTGTTTAGAAGAGATAGAGAGAATGCAAGAGTGCGTGCAGTGCAATATTTTTTTTAAAATGCTTGTTTTTATTATTTGAGTTGTTTTTTAGGATTACCATTTTCTGAAAAAAGAAAAGAGAAAACAGCAATAAATGCGGAAATTATAGAACGGAGTTATTTTATTTATGATCTTGTCGATTCTTGAAACTACAGCCCTATAAAATAAAACTCTGTCGTTTGGGCAAAGCGAAGAGGAACATTTACAGAAAGTGAGCCCTATCAAAACATCTGTTTCACTTGGGCAGGGTGAAAGGTTAAAGCAAAGATGGCAATTACTTAGACTTATGAACAATCTTCGGGACATCGACAGCAACCCATTGGCGGCAAACTCCTCGGTGAATCACAAAGTCTGGCACCTTCCTTCTTGATTTGTCTTCAGAAATAACGCTGATTTCTGGTGGAGCAGGATCGTTGGAATCTGTCTCCCAAGCAGTGTTGTCGTAGACGAACTCTTCTGTTGTATCTTGCACAGTGTCTGTATTTTTGGGTATATCGCCCCATCCTGTTGGCTGAATGTCTTCGAGCCTAGTGCGAGAGCTTTCGGGAGCGGTGTACTTGACCATAAAGTCGTATTTGCCACTCGGTTGTCCTAAAGTGTCTCATACTTCTTTGGAATTAGAGGTGTCATCCCTTTCAATGACGTTGACCTCGGGAAAAGTGTAGTTGATGAACTCTTGTCCTGTAATCTTTGCAAATTCATCGTCGTACTGGATGTTTTCTGAATGCCCTAAGTAATGATCCCATGATTCCGTGGGGACACATATATTCCTTTCAATGATGCTTAGCTGATATGCATCGTTCGGCTGACTCTCTTGTCCCAAGTCTCCTGGGTACGGCTGCCAGATTGGCAGGCCATCCATTGGGCCATAATAGTCGTGGTCAAAGTTGTCTTTCATCAGAGTGTCTTCTTCTAATAAGTTGGGTGGAGCACGGCATCCTTCTGGATCACAATTTTCGTATATCATTTCGACATCTGATCTCGGTATAAATCTCAGACTCTGTGCTGGAAAGCAAAATGGCGTAGGCACCTCTTCCTGAGACATATAACCGTCCTCGTTGAGATAGGACTTCCATTCTTCATCTGTATCAGAGGAATCTCCCTCGTTGATGGTATGTACCTCTTGAGACACTGGGTGAAGGAAACCTCCACTGTGGAAGAAGTTCTGAATGGGATGAAGACTTTCATCGTTAAAAGCATCATGGGTACGGTTTGAAGAAAAATCAAGACCTTTATTCGCTTTGTTGTCAGTAGGAATGACAAGTTGTCCCCATCCTTTGGCATTGTTACTTCTTATCACTTCGAGAGCATCTTTGTACGAGGAAATCGATGTTCCTCTTTCTGACTGATTGTCATTGCTCACTGAAAGTGCTTGGAACTGGGTTCCAACAACCTCCTCTGGTTCTACATAAGTGGACGACGATAAGTTACTAACGATCAAGGCTTGTTCTCCACAGACTGTGACTAGTTGGTCATTCTTGACGAACTTCAGCTTCTGGTGAAGTGTCGAAGTGACTGCCCCAGCCTCGTGTATCCAAGGTCTTCCTAACAAACAGTTGTATACTGCCCGAATGTCCATGACCTGGAAAGTGACTAGGAAAGTGTGAGGACCGATAGTTATGGGAAGGTCGACTTCGCCGATAACTGTTTTTCGAGACCCGTCAACTGCTTTAATAATGACCTCACTGCCTCTCATCGGAGATCCTTTGAATGATAGTTACATTAGAGTAGACTTCGGCATAACATTTAGAGCTGATCCGGTATCTACCAGTACGCTGGCTAATGCATCGTCCTGGCAGTTGACTGTAATATTGAGTGCCATCTTGTGACTTTTGCCTTCATCCAGCAGTTCCTCATCACTAAACCCCAAGTTATTGCAGGAAGTGATGTTGGGGATGATGCTGTCAAATTGTCTTATTGACACATCTTGTTCCACAAAGGCTTGCTCTAAGACTTTCTGTAGAGCTTCCCTGTGAGCTTCGGAACTGAGTAAAAGAGATAATATAGAGATTTTTGAAGGAGTTTGCAACAGCTGGTCAACAATGTTGTATTCACTCTTCTGGATGAGCTTCAGCATCTCATTGCTATTCTTTGAAAGGTTGGGATCACTGGACTGACTGACTGGTTGATCGTGAACTTCTGTTTAAGGTTTCTTTTCTTTGCTGGGTTCTCCAACTCCTCAGTTGAAGATTCGACGGCTCTGTGTTACTCGACCGATGTCTGTAATATTCACGACGGAGGGTAATGGAATTTCCTTTCAATTCTCAATTGTTGTTGCACCGTATTTATAAGGGATAGCCTTAGTTGATTCATACAGTAGTGGTCTCGGTAGATAGATAACTACAGGAGCCTTTTGATTCTTCTGACCATTGTAAGTAATTTAAATCAGTTCCTGGTTAGGAACTTTCGATTCGTCAAGTAAAGGGATGATGGTACAAACATCTTTGGTCCTCTTATGATCAGATATTACGACAACATCCTTGATTTGATCAGCGAAGTAGTCTGGCATCAAGTTGATTGATCCAGAATTTGGACACGGTCGAATCTCTTTGTGGTCCAACTGACTTTGAAGGGCTGCTCGCACGAGGTAACATCCTTGATTATCTTCCGAGCAAACTCGACATCGTTCATAGTTGTGTGGTGGCACCCAGCCACGCCCGCTCTGTATGCAGTGTAACCTCACTAGGTCTGTTCCCATGGATCGAACATCCTGATTTTGATGCCTAGTAGGGTTCCCATTAATCATGCTGACTTGTTGTGTGTCTTTGTCTAAATAGATCGGAAGCCACCAGTGGTTCAACAAGTGTTGCAGTGTTCTTTGAACGAGAGCACATCCTTGGTTTCTCTCACGGTATACTGTACAGCTCTGATAATTATGCGAAGTCAGAAAACCGAGTTGGACCTGCTTAGCAAGTAACTCCACCAAGCTGGTATTCATCAATCGAATATCAAAGATTTGAATCATACTCACTTGATACTGACTTCTATCGTGGTAATCTTGAATCCATCCAAGATCCATCTGACGCTGGAGGGCCTCTTGTACAAAAGAGCATCCCTGCTTGTTTACCGAGCAAATTAGACAGGAATCGTAATCGTGCCATGGCAGATTATGATGCTGGCTTTGCCTTGAGTGCATTGCCACCAAGTTGACATTCATCGTACAAATGTCGTGGTTTTGAATGATGTTGGAATTTGTGTAAGTCATGTTGACCCGACGAATTCGGTGATCCTGGATCCATCCGAGATCCAACTGTTCCTGTAGAGCTGATTGCACCACAGGACATCCTTGATTGTCTTTAGAGCAGATATCACACTGGTGATAATTATGAGATGGTATGTGCCCATATCCGCTCTGTCTGCAATGCATTTTGACCAGGTTGGCCCTTAATAAGAGTACATCATGAATCTGATAGTTGTGGTTAGACTCTCCCTCTATCAAATTTACTACAGCTTTCTCGTGTTGAGGTAGCGGGTTCGTCTGAACATTTGGATTTGTATCCTTGAAGGATAAGACCCCGCTCCTAACAAGCTTTTGTACATCGGATTTAAAGCTGAGACAATTTTCTATGTTATGCCCTGGTTCTCCTTGATGGTAAGGGCAAGTCTGATCCGCTTTGAACATAAAAGGCAGATTTTCCGGTACTGTAAGAGGAGACCTGGTTTGGACGTGCCCCTTGACCAGTAGTAATGGAAACAGTTATACGTACAACATAGGTATAAGGTCGAACCCTGGTGGTCGCGTTGTACGGTTGTTATTGTATTGAGGACGAGCCTGCTGAAGAGGTTGTTGTGTCCTTTGCAGAAATTATTGTTGATTCGGTTGGCTCTGAGCAACCTGAGGTTGATACGTTGGAACAGGCGCAGGGTTGATAGCAGGAGTTACAGCTGCTACTGGTTGGTACCTTCGCCTTTGCTTTCCGACAGAGATATTACCAATATCTTGCTCTTTTTTCTTAGGGAGAGCACTACCGTATCTTTTGGCACTGCTTGATGATCCGACATCTTTTACTAAACGTCCTTCTCGGACTGCTTCCTCCAGACGAACTCCCATGCCTACCATTTCAGTAAAGTCACTGGGCGCACTGGCGACCATTCTGTCGTAGTAAAATGAACTTAAGGTTTTCAAGAAGATCTTTGTCATCTCTTTTTCCTCAAGAGGTGGAAAAATCTGAGCGGCGATTTCACGCCATCTTTAAGTGTACTCCTTAAAGGTTTCCTTGTCCTTTTGTGACATGGCTCTGAGTTGATCTCTGTCTGGTGCCATGTCCAGGTTATACTTATATTGTTGAACGAAGGCAGCACCAAGATCTCTGAAGGTGACGATCTTAGTGCGGTTTAAACCCATGTACCATTTGAGTGCGGCACCGGTTAAACTATCTTGAAAATAGTGGATCAGTAGCTGTTGGTTATCTGTCTGAGTTGACATCCTCCAAGCGTACATCACCAGATGACTTTGAGGGCAAGAGTTACCCTTGTACTTTTTAAATTCGGGCACCTTGAATTTATACGGAACTTTCACATTGGGGACCAAACAAAGGTCTGCGGCGTCCTTTCCGAATAGATCCTGACCGCGAAGGGCTTGCAGTTCCTTCTGCATCTCCAGGAATTGTTCCTGGAACTCATTCATTCTGTCAAACATACTTTTATTTCCACCAGACGGTATCTGTGGAGTCTGTCCTTCCGGGACAGTGTGTACCAAGGGTGGTGGTACAGTCATTACGGTCGTGACTCTTGGTGCTTCCCGAAGTTTGTAACCTTCAGGAGTTGTTGTCATGCCCCTGGCATCTTCTCTTTCTCAAAGTTTGTAACCTTCAGGCCCAGCGGCTCCTGCTGCATTTTCCGGATCTTCAATGATCGGCGAAATATATCCTTCCGGGATATAATTAAGTGGCATGCCCCAGGGACGATCTTTAGGCATGGTATATCGAGGATCATACTTTTCCACTATGGGGGTCGATGTGAACTCTGAGATCACAGTCCTTTGTTGCTGCATCTGAGCTGCTGCCAGAGCTTGCATATCGTTATGAAGCTTTCTCAAATCCTCTTTCAGAGCGTCGAGTTCTTCTCTCAACTCTCTGTTCTCTTCCTCGAGATTATCCATTTTCTTTTGGCGATTGGCCCGAGTATTGTACGAATGAGACAATTTGACTCTAGAATCGAGACACAAACGTGAGATTCGTAGGTAAGAAGAAGGCGTTAAGTGAGAATGATGAATGACATGCAATGATTATATTTAATTAATTGATTTTTTGTTTAATCAAAATAAACTTCGACAATTGGATTGCAAATATCATACAATGGGGAAGACCCCGTTTTATTGAATTCAAAATTGCGGAAATGGAAATACAGTAATTTACAAAGTGCTGTAAAAGGAAAAGTCTAAACTAATGGATCCTGAGTCCTCCCTGAGGGGAGCTCAGGTGATGGTGCTTTCCTTTTCTTTGACCGGGGCTCTTTAGCTGTTGTCGGGTTGTCATTCCTTTGCCAAGTGTCAGGGCACTCCACATTGAGAATACGGTACTTGTTCTTCCAAGACCTCTTCTCCTGTTGAACTTTGTTAAGAGTAACCTGAAGCTTTTCCGTATCAGACATAAAGTAAAGGACAGATTCCTTTAACGAAAGAACTTCCTGACGAGGGTAAGGCATCCTCAGCTTGAGAGCTCTAGTTTGTACCCAGCGGAGATAACGTTCCACCGAGACACAGTCCGGTTTTCCTAGAGACTCTCTTCCTTTCCTATGAACACGTTTCCAGGCATGCACTATTTCTGTCTTTAGTGCCCTGTCATTTTCTCCTTCCTTGAAGAAAAGACCTTCTAGATGAGCATTACGCGGGACATGCCTTATCGGGTATCCAAATTGACGACGAACCAAAACTGGATGATAATTGATTCCTCCTTTAATTCCTATGAGGGGTACCTTAGGGAAATTTCCACAACGGTCAATGATTCTTATCCCGTCATAGACTCGATCGTACTAATCGATGTCAGAGTTGGTAAGAGACATGATTCTCTGCGACCAACTTAAAGTATTCTTTTGATCCCAAAATGCACCAGACTTGGGTAATTGAGAAGTAAACCATTTGTACAGCAGGGGTACACAGCATGTGATCATTCCTCCGCTGTACAAATTCCTTAAGTGTACAAAATGATAAGCATCTGCGAGCAAGATCGGTACAGGGTTTCCAATCAGAAAAATCTTAATGGCATTGAGATCAACGAAGTTATCAATGTTGGGAAACAGAAATAACCCGTAGGTGAGTAAGACAAAGACGCTTTCGAAACCTTGGATGGTAAACCTTGGTTTCCACCCTTAGTACAACGCCTTCTTTACCAAAAACTTGGATGGTAAACCTTGGATTCCACCCTTAGTGGTCATGTGAGTCCTGACCTCTGACTCGTCCAAATAAATTGCTCTTGCAATGGTTTGATCCTTTGGAATTTCTTCCAGTCCAGAAAAGGGGGCTTGGTCAGTGATAGGTAAATCAGTCAGGTGAGAGTGCTCCTCTAGTGTTGGTGCCAGTTGGTAATCCGAGAATGTGAAATAGTGATATACCAGATCATAAAACTGAATGAGAGTAGCCAGTATTCCCTCAATTACATGGACCCTTAACAGAGACAGCAAGCCTCCGTATTTAGCTCTGAAAGCATCAGGGTTGGTGATCATCCTTGCCAGACCTCTCAAATCCTCTAATTTTGGAACCTTGTAGGTATACTTGTGAGTCTTCCTCCTACCGAAATCCATAACACAATCTCTTTATCTGACATTTGCAATCATTGTCTTAGTTTAATTTGAAAAAGAGAGACTATAAGCGAAGATTTTTGTTCAATGTTTTTTAATGAAATAAATGCATGAATGCAGCACACAAAAACATAGAAAAAACATGGGGTAAAAGGTTCGGTGTCATGAAGTCAAGGATCTACCCATCCCCAAAGGTTTATACTGGTGATTTTTTGTACATGTCCTCAAAATTATTGACCCCTCTTGGGATAACAACAGCAGGCTGGAATCACCCCGAGTGAGCTGATGTATCTTAGAGTAATCTCAAATGAGGGTAGTATCGCGTGACAACTATTTCCGATAGCTTCCGCACTACAAAATTGTAACATGGTTTCAGTCTACTAAAATCCTCAGCTTCTCAGATAACCCAATCGAACAATCTACTTTCAACAACCGAAGTCGTATAGGCATTGAATCCACAAAGGGCATCTCCACTGATCCGATGGTCGACCGGGACCTCTTATTTAGGATTCACTCCCTGTAAGATTACCTGTATAGTGCCATCACTTATCTTAGGTGTATACTCAATCTTTCCAAATGCGGCATCACACGCATTCCCATTAGCAGAAAAGTAAACACGGATATCAATTAGGAAAAGCGATATATATATATATATATTTGTCCCTAACATCCTAGACCTCTATAATCCTATTATCCTAACAGTCAATGACTCCCCAGCAGAGTCGCCATTTTCCTGTAGCGAGCGATTTTCGTCGGTGACGCGACCACCTTATCACTGGTTCTTCTCCTCACCGTAATGAGGAGGGATGGGTGCTACTTTCTGATTTCTTATTTATCCCGTGAAGCTGGAAGGGAAAGGGAAGCTATCTAAAACTAACCTTGCACACGAATGTTTAACTGAACAAACATTTTAAAGAGATTGGGGGGTCCGGGGTCAGGTTATACAATGGGTAGTTGTCAATTACCCATCATATATGTGGTTATCCACAGGATGTTAGCTTTAGGTTTTTCTTTATAATTGATGGTGTTTATCTGGTAATGGGTTGGGGAAAGTTTCTTGGGAAATTTGAGTGAGTGAGTGAGTTTTTGTTGATGTTTGGGTTATTCTCGATGTTTTTGGTAAGGTACTAGACCTAAGTTGTGATTGATGTGTGAAGGTACTGGACCTAGGGTTTTTGATTAGTATGCTCGCTAAGATTTCGCAATCTTATGCCTACGTATTCCCGTTTAAATGAAATAGGGAAATCAGAGCAATCGTAGTTCCTCCTATTCTGTGGGAGGAAAAAGATGTTTTGGTGTCTTGTTCAAAGCCCAAGATTGAAGCTAAAAGGTTTATTTGTGTCTTGTTTAAATCCCAAGATTGAAGCTAAAAGGTTTGACTGAGAGAGAACTTGTCATCTCTAAAGAGGGATTGGATTTCCTCTAAGCTGATTGTTGGTTTTTGTGTGCCTTGATCAAAGCACAAGGTTGATGCTAAAAGGTTAATTGACTCGGCTAGGGGATTTCCCTATATAAAGCCGGAGAGAAGGCTAAATATGACCTACTCAACAAGAGAGTATAGATATAGGTGTCTTGTATGAAGCCCAAGATTGAGGCAAAAAAGAGACTGACTCTTTGGGGATATCATTATACAAAGCCTAAGAGGAGGCTAAAAAGGGTTTTGACTCCGTTGGGGAGTATGAGTATGTGTCTTGTACAAAGCCCAAGATTGAGGCTGAAATTTAACCAACTCTGGTGAGGATATTTTATGTGTCTTGTACAAAGCCCAAGATTGAGGCTGAAAGGAGTTTGACTATGCTTAGGGAAAATCAGTCCTCGAAGCCTAGAGGAAGGATGGGAGGGAATGACTCTGCTTGGGAAGGTATTTGTCCCAAGCTCGAGAGAGGGAGATTTATGTCTTGTACAAAGCCCAAGATTGAGGCTAAAAGGGTTTGACTGAACAAGAGAGTGTTTTTATCTATCCTGTACAAAGCCCGGGATTGAGGCTAAAAAGATTGACTCAACAAGAGAGCCTGAAAAGGTGATTGGCTCAACAAGAGAGTCTGAGAGTTGATTGACTTAACAAGAGAGTCTTTTATACTCAACAAGAGAGTGATTTGTTGTCTCGTACGAAGCCCGAGATTGAGGATAAAAGGGTATTGACTCAACAAGAGAGTCTGAAAAGGTTAGCTCTGCTGGGGAGAATCATTGTACAAAGCCCAAGAGGAGGCTAGCTATGTTGAGGAAAGATCATTATACAAAGCCTAAGAGGAGGCTATCTTACTGCTGGGGATAATTAAGATCCCTAGGCAGGTCCAAGTGGGGAGTCAACTCTTGCTGAGGATTACAGAAGAGTTGAAGTATCAGATGCCTTGAGGTTCTGATTTAAGATAATGTTGACCCTGGTCAGGGAATTTTTAGGAGAGGGATCGGGTTTTAACTCAGCTGGGAATTGATCAGATGATCAGGGTTCCTCCTACGCTCGTAGGGAACTTGAGAATGTCTTTGAGACTCAAGGGGGTTTAGATTATCCAATTCTACTGGTGTTGAAGAGTTTTATCTTTTGTAGGATGCCCAAAAGAGGGCAAGGGCATTAAGGGATGAGAATCAACCCTAAAGTGGCCTGAGGTCTGACACTGGAAAGACTGCTCTAGCAAAGGATGATTAAGTTATGTCTTATACCTTTAAGAGGTTGTCAGGGTCCTTGTATTAAGCCCAAGAGAAGGCATGAGAACTTCTAAGAAGCCGAAGGGTCCTTGTACAAAGCCCAAGAGGAGGCGGGGATGCTTTTAGGAAGCCTGTGGGTCCCCAAACCAAGAGAAATTCAAGAAATACAATTCACAGAGAAGAGATCATTCCAGTAAAGTTTGAGGGTTTGGAAGAAACTCAAGAGATGCTATTCACGGAGAATAGATCAACTCCAGGGAGTAGAATTTCTTTGACAATTTCTAAGGGTGATAGTCTGAGAAAAGGTTCACCGAGAATACTGCCTTTCTCTTTGTTCCATATTGTTTAACCCCAAGAGAAGGGAAGACTGTATCTGGTAATCCTATGGGGATCTAGTTTTGTTTGTATTTAAGAGTGACCAACAGGGCTTTACCTAGTTCTAGACCTAGTTGCCGGGGAAAACTCTAAATAACTATACTAGTATATATACAGTTGATATATGACGAGTATTTAAAAGAGTATGAAAGAAGATTAACCATGCGCAGCTTCCCACAATACAGTTACGTATATATGACATGTATTTAAAATAATGAAAGAAAACTAACCATGCGCCGCTTCCCACAATACAGTTATGTATATGAAAGCAGATAAAAGAAAGCGGATAAACACTTACCCGTTGTAGAGCTTCCATGCTGTTTTGTTAGTTGTTTAACAAAGAAATTAAAGAAAGTTTTGATAACAACATGAATATTTGAATCTAAATCAAAAGGGGAATTTTTTTGAAATAAAGTTTGGGGCGTATATTCAAGGAGAGGCCCAAGGTTTAACAGTGATCGCACCATTATTTAAAAGATCGTATCGGGGCTTATACAATGACTGAGGCCCAAAAAGGTGTATTTACAAAAGGGTTGGGTCTTACAACTCAAGGAGAAGCCCAAAGATTATTTAAAGAAAGAAATGGGACTTACAACACAAGGGTAGGACCAGATGATTTAATTTTTGAACTGACGATCGCACCGAGATTTTGCTTTTAACGCATGGGGACTTATACAATATTTGAGGCCCAAAATAGTTTTGGTTAAAAGACGATTGGGTCTTACACTCTATTAGAGGCCCAAAGATTATTTTTGTACAAGTGATGGGGCTTAGAGCTCAAGGAGAGGCCCAATTGTTTTGTTTGAAAACGGCGATCGTGCCGAGGTTTTTGAAAATGTCGTGGGTCTTATACAATGACTGAGGCCCAAATTATTTTGGTTTTCAAAAAGGTGTTGGGTCTTACACTCTATTAGAGGCCCATGAGTGTTTGAAAAATATTTGTTGGGGTGAAAATCAAAGAAACCCTAATTTCATTTTCTTTTAAAAGTAATCCTTTTAATAAAAATGAATAAAATGACCAAAATACCAAATAACTCTAAATAAACTACTTGTGATTTTTGGTTAAGGTTTGAAAAATGAGGTTTTAATCACAAGATGATTTAGGGCTCATTTTATTTTGATTTTCAAGATGAATATTCATTTTTAAAGGGTTTAAAAACAATAAAAATGAATTTATTCACAAAAATATCAACTATATTAAATAAATAATATAAATCTGATTTTTTTGTATAATAAAATATTTCAACATTTTTGTGATTTTTTGCAAAAAGAACCAATAAAAAATAATTAAAATTGAGAGAGTTATTAATTTTCCAAATCATTTAAAAATAACATGAAAAATAATAAAAATGGAAAAAGGGATAAAAAAGAGGATCTGGGGCGAGGGGGATTCGAACCCCAGACCTCTAGGGTGCAGCACGCGCCCTCTACCACTGGGGTAGTGATACATCCGTGTATCAAAACCACCCTATGAATATATGAGGCATGACTTGTTTTTGGCCTGGCCAAGGCAAGGCAAGGCAAGGTTTTGGCCTAAAACGTGAAGCTTGTAACTTTCTCATTTCTCCATGGATTGGGACAAAATTTAGGTCTATCCTGCCTAGAATTTCACAAGGAATCCAATGGTGGTGGTGGTTTTTTCAGATGAGACTCCTATTTCAAAACCCTATAGTGTTCTTGAAATAGGCCTATAATTGCATTTTCTATGCTACCTCTTGTTATAGGCATGAATTACATGATGAATTGGTTCAAACACAACATATATAACATGTATGAGATGTGCATGATCAGTGGACTTCAAAACAATGCATATTTCAAAGAGTTCAAGTTGTGATGCTTACCTCTTTAGGAGCTTTTTGTGCAATCTGCCTAGTGCTTTGTTCCAGAAACAATTTGATGCTTTGGACACCCTCCAATGATCACTTAGAAGCTTTCAGAATGGTTGGAACCAGCTGGAATCCTCAGGAATAGGTTTGAGCTCTTTCTTGCAAAAGGGGCAAAAGTGACCAATATGGCAACTCTCTCAAATGGTGTTCCATATGTGGGGAACCATTTGGGACAGTTCAAGGATGATATTTGGAGTATGTTTGAGGTCTTATCTGGTTTTGAAAGTGACTGAATCAAGACATGGCTTGAAAAATGCAAAAAAAGTCCAATTTTGAGGTTTTGAGAAAGGACTTTGTGATTTTGGTGTTACATGTCACTTGTGAGAGTTTGGACAGCTTAGATATGACATATTGGATGTGTTTGGATCATGAGCTGTGATGGAAATGCTCTCTAACTCAAAAACTCAGAGTTACCTTGCTAAAGAAGGCATTTTTGCCTAGAGAAAGAGATTTTGAGGAAAGCAAGTGTTGTAGTGCTTTGGTGTACTTAAACTGAGCACAAATGAGCTTTATTTATAGTAGAGCAAGTTTGTTTTGCAAGCAATAGTGAATGGTGGCTGCATCAGGCCTTTGGCCAATTGGATCATTTTGGAATCTTAAGTCTCCTCTAGCCATTGACTAGAGGTTAGAGCACAGGCCTATGGTTCTTTGGTTCAGGGCTTATCCTTGACTGAAGTGTTCATTCTTGCTCTGATACATGCCACCTCTAAGCATCTATTGAATGCTCCAAAACAAAATTGGAGTCTTGAGGCATCTTTAGCCTTTTAGGGTTTGGCATGCTACTTGGGGAATCTTGGACTTGGGAGGCTGATGAATCAGTGTTTGTCCCTTGGTTGTTCCCCCTTGAGGTGTGCAGATGGATAAGCATGCTTAGAATTGCACAATTTGAGCAAATCGAGCCTTTATGCACAAATCTACCTTGCCAAGACAGTTTGCAGCAAGGCATGTTGGAGTTGTCATAACTCCTAGCTCTGGTGGAGTTTGATGGAGTTCTTGGACATTTTGGAAACCTGATATATCCTATTTCAATATGATGTCCAACTTTGGGTTTGATCCAACTTGAATTACAACGAAAAATGCCTCTACTTTTGGGAAAAAACAAGGCAGATTCTGACTTAGTGAAAATTTCACTAAGTGTTGGAAAAATGTCACTTTTGTGTTTTCAGGCATTTTGGTCACTCCATAACTCAAAATCCATGAGGAATTGGAATAGGTGTAGTTGACACTTTTAAAGTATGCCATGAGAGCTACAAATCCATCTTTGGACCATCCAAAATGGTTGCTTGGATCTCAAGTTATGATCCTTAGAAGTTGGTACCCTAGCCACTTTGTTCCATAACTTAGAAAAATTCTAAGTTTTTATGGTTACCCTTTTTACAAGTTATCCCACTTTCTTTGATTTTTCTTGATGAATGATGATTCAAATCACATATTAACATTTTTTTAGGGTTAAAGAACCATAATTATGAAAAATCTCAAAAAGTCAAACTTTGACTTTTGTGCACAGTTGACTTTTTATCAGATGAATTCCAAACTGTGCGATCCTTTGTGAAATCAAGTCCTTGACTTAAATCAAACTTGATGGATATGTTCCATAGGTTTTATAGGGTGTATTGAATCATGTCCTAAGGTTTGGGAGCATGCCTGGGTCAAAAGTCAAAAGTACAGTTGACTTTTTCCCCGAAACCTTAATTGTAGTCCTGATGAAATTGAAACTTATGGACCAAGCTTCTTGGATCAATACATTGTTGCAAATGGATCAATGTGGTGTATTTGAGGCCCTCAAATCATGTCTTGAGGTCTTGGCTCATGTTTTGTCCCAAAAGTCAACTTAGGGGTGAATTAGGTCAAGAAACCCTAATTCCTGATTTTTGATGAATGCTTCCCCTGAGGCTAAATTGACTTGATGATTGGGTCCATGAGGTCCCTTAGAGTATTTTAAGTCATGCTTTGAAGTATTGGCTCATGCCCAGATGAAAATTTCCATCTGGAGGCCTCAGTCGACCCAAAATCCTAATTTGGTGACACTGGCGATCTTATGGCTTAATCCACCTGGAATGCTGCAACATTATGCTTGATTCTTGATGTGGGAGTCCTCTTGATTATTTATGGATGTTTGAGAGGTTAGACAAGTTGAAGATCATGTCATTTTTTATTGATCCTTTGTCTAAGGCTCTGAGAGGGCTTAAAACCCTAATCCTTGATTGTAGTGGAATGCTTACCAATCCTTGAGGAGATTGATAAGGCATAAAGGTACATCCATATTGTGATGATGATTTGCACAATGATGGGAAATCTTAGTGGTCAAAATTTGGGGTATGACATCAGGTAGCTCCCCTGCATCAACCATCATGCGTCCAATACCAGATGGGGAATTCGAAGTAATCACCTTCGGAAACAATCCGAACAGAGGGGTAAAGATAGGCACTGGGCTGCCTGATGAGGTAAAGCAGCAGTTGAAGATATGCCTGGAGGACAATGCAGAATTATTTGGTTGGAGCGTCGTGGACATGCCTGGCCTTAACCCTGAGACTGCATGCCATCATCTGACCATTGACCCAGCCGCTCGGGAGGTAGTGTAGCGCAGGCACAAGCAATCTGATGAAAAGGCACAGGCTGCCGAAAAACTTGTACAAGACCTCTTAGAGTAAAATTTTATCTGGGAGGTCGGGTATACAACTTGGCTGTCCAATATTGTACTTGTCATAAAACATAATGGAAAATGGCGCATGTGCATTGATTATACTGATCTCAACCGGGCTTGCCCGAAAGATGCTCATCCTCTGCCCAGCATAGATAAACTCGTAGACAATTATGTAGGTTTCAAACTCTTGTCCTTCATGGACGCCTACTCGGGATACAACCAAATTCCCATGGCCGAAAAGGACAAGAAATACACCGCCTTCATGACTTCATCAGGGAACTATTACTACAACGTAATACACTTCGATTTGAAAAACGTTGGGGCCATGTACCAGCGTATGATGAACAAGGTCTTTCAATTAGAAATTGGAGACATGCTCGAAGTATACATGGACGACATGATCATGAAATCCTAGGAGGAATCTAATCACACGGTCCACTTGCAAAAGGTCTTTGACCAAGCGAGAAAATGCAAAATGCGTTTTAACCCAGAAAAATGCATATTCGGCGTGCGGATAGGGAAATTCCCCAGCTTCTACCTCACCGAGAGGGGGATAGAGGCCAACCTTGACAAATGTCGGGCATTCGATGAATTTCCCACACCTAGGTCAAAGAAATCCACACAATCCCTCAACGAGATGCTCGCTTCACTTTCTCGCTTCGTGGCCAAGTCTGCCCAACACGCTCTGCCCTTCTTTAAACTTCTGCGAAAAAAAGCCACATTCGAGTGGACAGAGGAATGTGAGCAGGCTCTGCTCCACCTCAAGCGACCCTTGTCTGAAACCCCCGTCCTGTCACGACCAGATAGCGGGGAGACATTGTACCTATACCTTTCTGTCACCAGCGAAGCCATTAGCGCCTCCCTCATTCGTGAAACACCCGATGGGCAAAAACCCATATATTTCACGAGCAAGGCCTTGCAAGGGCTAGAAATCAGGTACCAGTAGATCGAGAAGGTCACCCTCACCCTCATCAACGCAGCGAGGGGATTAAGGCAATATTTCCTTGTCCACACAATAGTGGTGCAAACAGACCAGCCTATAAGACAGCTGCTTAGCCGGCCAGCCATGGCTGGTAGAATGCTCAAATGGTCTTTGGAGCTGTCAGAGTTTGACATCCACTACGAGGGCAGGAAGGCCCTCAAGGCGCAGGTCCTGGACGATTTTGTGTCTGAAATGATGCCTCCAATACCTCCGTCTAGCAGGGCACACAAATAGGCCATCTTCGTCGACGGAGCATCTAGCTCTACGGGCAGTGGCACCGGTATCATCCTCGAGAACGAAGAAGGAATCCTAATTGAAGTATCCCTAGTCCTATCCTTCCCCACATCGAACAATCAAGCCGAGTACGAGGCATTCCTCGCGGGCTTACGGTTGGCCGAAGACTTGGGTGCCAAGGAAGTGAAGATCTTCACAGATTCCCAACTTGTAGCAGCCCAAGTACGAGGAGAGTACCAAGCCAAAAATGATCACTTGGTCGAGTACCTGGCGGTGGTGGAAGAAAGTATTACAAAGTTTGACGCGTGGGAAGTCCACCACATCCCTCGCGAATGAAACACTCAGGCAGATGTTCTGTCGAAACTGGCTAGCACCAAAAAGAAAGGTGGCAATAAATCCGTCATACAAGAGATACTCTCCCGCCCAAGCATTGAAAAGCCATCAGGGCTGCTCGACGTCAACGCCATTGGCGACAACAGCTGCCGGATGACTCCAGTGTATAATTACCTCATTATAGGGGAGCTGCCTGAGGACAGCAAGGAGCCCAGTGTGACCACGTGAAGGGCCTGCTCATACGTCCTGGTCGATGACAAGCTCTACCGACGAGGATTTTCCATTCCCCTCCTGAAATGTGTGGAGGAGAACAAGGTCCCCAAAGTCCTCTAGGAAATTCACGACGGTATTAACGCACAACACTTGGGAGGGAGATCATTAGCACGAAAGGCCCTGCGAACGGGATACTATTGGCCGACCATGCAGCACGACACTATGGAGCATGTCCAAAAATGTGACTGGTGACAGCGCCACGGGGATATGCACTTGGCACCCCCTAGTAAGTTGAAGACTTTGTTATCTCCTTGGCTCTTCGCCTAGTGGGGGATGGATATCCTCGGCCCCTTTACAATGGGGTCCTACCAAAATAAATTTCTGATCGTGCCCGTCGATTACTTTACAAAATGGATTGAAGTCGAAGCCCTCGCCAAGATCACAGCCTTTAACATACTTTGTTTCTACAAAAGAAACGTCCTCGCACGATTCGGGGTGCCCCATGCCCTTGTGACCGACAATGGAACCCAATTCACGAACAGGAAGTTCCAAGACTTCGTCGCTAAACTAGGCACAAAGCAACGCTTTACTTCCGTCGAGCATCCCCAGACTAATGGGCAAGTAGAGGCCGCGAACAGGGTGATCCTTCGAGGTCTAAAATGAAGGCTAGGCAAAACTAAAAAGAGATGGGTCGAGGAGCTACATAGCGTGCTCTGGGCCTACAGAATAACCCCTTACTCCACCACCGAGGAAACTCCATTTCGACTAGCCTACGGAACCGAGGCAGTGATACCGGTGGAAATCAGGGAACCGTCTAGACGAACGGAAGCTCCTCTCGACGAAGAGATGAACGACGAGGCTCTAAGAGAAGAGCTCGACCTGGTCAAAGAGATTCGATCAGGAGCAGCTCACCGCAAAACTTCACTGAAACAAAAAAACAACCTTGCGCCACGATGTCAAAGTCGTAAAGCGCGACTTCCTAATTAGCATCCTGGTCCTACGCAGAAATCAAAAAGATTCACGCAAGGGCAATCTGGTCACAAATTGAGAAGGACCATACCGGGTCAAATCAAAAACAGGCACTGGAGCCTACTACCTAGAAACGTTGGACGGATAACCATTTGCTCAACCATGGAACGCTGAAAAGCTCAAACAATATTATAGTTAGGACCAGCCACTAGTTCGGACTAACTGCCGACGAGATAACCCCACTGCGGGGAGATGGCTCGGCCACAGGATTGTACCCCGATGCAAGCACAATCCTTAACTCTACAATGTCGTCCAGTTTCTACTTATGGTACGAGTAGACTTTGTGCCCAACGGGGATACCTCAATTGAGCTCCGGCGTTGCCGCACCAACATGGCAAGACACCCAGCTCGTGATGGGAATAGTCCAAGCCCTGTGGGATTAGGACCTCGACCGAGATCCTAGTCTAGCCACTGGCGAAAACACTTCGCCTCCTCGACGAGTCCCCCAAACTGTCGAGCAAAACAATAACGAGTCGAGCAGAATTTTCGTACTTAGTATTAAATGTCAAAACTTACACAAATAAAATGCAACGCATATAATATCAAACGCAAAGATATTTATATAAATATGGCTACAAGGCCAGAGTTGTTAATATTACAAAAGGGGGCTATGCCCGACAAACGTTTACAAATCAATGGCACACAGGCCAACAATGGGTACAAATAATTAAACTGCGTCACCGGGAACCTCTGGAGGAACCACCTCGCCGTCGACGAGAACGCCCATCCCCTCGGTCAACAGCTGGACGTAGGAATTGAGAGCTTTCATCTGCTCTACCACAACGTTGAATTCGAACTCAGCCACTCCCAAGTTGTCCTGCTCGAGGATGTGGATTCTCTCGATCAGGTCCCTCTGGGTCTTCATGGTCTTCTCATCCTCGGTCTCATCCTCACTGATAGCCAACAAGCCCTCCAGCTCGGCTACCTTCGCCTTCGAAAGGGCATTCTCTTCATTCACCCTTATCACCTCCCCCTTCATCTGGGTCACTTCCTTCTGGAGTGCGATCTTGGCCTCCAGGTTGCCTTCGAGCTTTGTCAGCCTGTTATGTATCTCAACATTCTCCAGCTCGAGGTCGGTGATCTTGGCCTGCGCCTTCTTGATATCCGTGAGTGGAACTGTATCCGCATCCCCGAGGGCCAGTGCCGCCTTCAGCACCCTCATGACAGCGGTCACACCCTGGCAGAGAAGCTTCCTCCTCACCTTAGGGTCAGCGAATAGAATGGCCGACGCCTCGAGGTCGGGGACAACAACAGAGCCTTCCGCGTCAAATAATTTTCCTTGAAGATAACACGGAGAAAGTACGAATTTTCCCCCGACATAGCTACTCGAACCACCAGCTGGGGAGGAGCCAATATCGTCCCGCTTCCTCTTGTTGGTTGTGTCTGGAGTAGGAGGGTTAGAAGTGGTCCCCGGGAAGGAGGAGGTTCCGCCCATAAACTTCTCCAGCGTTGCTTGTTGCTTGGCACCATCAGCCTTCGGCACTGGCGCCTTCTTCAAATTTTTGGCCGCTGCGGACCTAACCAGATGCTCCCTCATGTTCGACATCTTCCCTGCAAAGGTAAAATGGGAGGTTAACACATTGAATAAGAAATTAAAAACACGGGCAACGAGATAACCTATACCAAGGAGCTCAAACGCAACGACCTCGATTTCACATTCAAGGAGGGTTTTGGTATTTATGTAACGAGCCTCCCGAGAAGGCTCTCTATCCTCCCCGCACAGCTCGTTGTCATCCCTGTCCACTACGAAGGCGGGGCTGAAACTCTCTACATAGGCATGCAATTCCTAGAAAGACTCTTTGTCCCCATCACCAAGTTGCTCGTGCTTGACAAGAAACTGATCGGTCCTATATCTAAAATGGGCATACACCCATTCCAACGGGAACTTTGACACCTCCTTCATCACCTCCCGACCACCAACTTCCACGGTTTCCATGATAGATATAGACGCCTTAGCCGCCTCCAAATGGGCTTCATGACCAGGAACTTGTACTTGAAGTTTCAGACAGATTCCGAGTACGGCCAGAAGAGCCTACTCCGTTGCTTAAAGGACACCCAACTTTGCTTTGGGCCTTTTGTGCTCTTTTGAATTTGAAATATACAGAAGAAAAGATCTATTGTGGCCCCGACCTTCAGATATAGGCAGACCAGCTCAAATGCCCTAATAAACGCCAGAGCATTCGGATGTAGTTAGGCAGGGTACAATTCAAGATGACAGAAGATAGCCTCTTGGAAGTCAATGAAGGGTAGACGATACCCCCTCCGCGAAAGAAAATTCATACATAGGGAATCTCATCCCAGGATACACCGAACATATTCGGTCAGCTTTCGTGGGGCAAATAGCCTTCCAGTTGACGGGTGCACCCTCTGCTCGATCCTCAAGGTAGGGAAACTCACGAGCCTCCTCTTCAGTAAAAGTTGATCTCATCGACATTGGCTCTTGGGCGATCCAGTCGATATCTCCCTCAGCCATACGGATGTTTGCATGCTCAACGGGTCGCTCAGCCTCCCCGTTAGCAGCCCCAACATCGGGGACGACTCCCTTGTTTCTGTCAGCCATTTCCCCTGAAAAGCAGAGGAAGCAAAAGTGAATTCGACGACAAAGATCAAATCCACCCTTCCACCACTAATCAAGTGAAAGGGCGGGGAATAAGTCGAGGACGCCCTCGAGCCCTAGTCGACAGTGTCGGGACGCGGCGACATCCTTATCCCTATAAAAGGATTCCATGAGGACAAGTCTCCTCGACAAAATAAAACTTGTCACGCAAAAATCAATTCTCGCGTCGAGAAGGCCTAATGCCCGACTACAAACTTAAAGATAATCCTAACCAGAAATCTAGGAAGATCTACATGGTCCTACGCTACATTCAAAGACATTCATCCTAGATTCTTCATGTTCTTCATGAATTTTCTAGAAAATTCATGTGTTCATCGAAGAACACATGAACATTCAACCGGAAAGTTCATGAGTCACCGGAAAATTCATGCTAATTTCTAGAAAATAAAGAACATCCTAGAAATTACCATGAAAGATGAAGAACTTACTTGATTTTAGAGGATGAAGATGAAGATCTGGGCTTGGACGATGAAGATCGACGGCGGCGAAGATGAACTCTGGCGAAAGGACGAGTTGCAGAGCAAAGGGGTTTGAGGAGGGAATTTTGCATGAAGTGTGCAAATGAATCCTCCTCGCTCCCCCCTTTTTATACGCAGTTGCTCGCTTGGGGAAGCGCAAAGGCCATCTTAGCCTAGACTCCCTAGGCCTGACAGAAATTAAATACACCACCACGTGTCAGAAGAGAATCTTCGTTTGGAATTCCTGTCATACCCCAAATTTTGACCACCAAGATTTCCCATTATTGTGTAAATCATCACCACAATATGGCTGTACCTTCATGCCTCATTGATCGGAAAAATAGCAAGTGTACTATTTTTACCGATGTAGTAATAGTTGGGGTTATCCCCATAATCGATCTCTCGAGGACTGCGTGTAATTATAAGTGCAGATGTTATTTCAATTAAACAAAAATGCCTTTAGGGTTTGTTTGTTTTGAAAATTATAATAACAATTAAGAAAATAAGCAGAATGAATAAAATGACTTAAGCAAATATAAGAAGCTATGCTAGGAGAAGTGTATAAATTGCTCTGCAATAAACCCAATTATTATTCAAAGAGACATGCCTCAAACCTTAGCTTACCCAATCTTATTAGTGTTTTTCCTTAATTCCTTAACAGAAAAACCTTTGATATTCTCCCTTGAACCTAATTCCTTAGCAATCTCAGAATAACATCAAGCAATAGTTCAGACAAGATTTTTATAGGTTATTGCGGGGTATCCTCATTCCTAAGCAATATCTACTGCAATATTATTTTACAAAAGCATTAGGGTGGTTTGTCCGACCTAATCCTAATCGTGAATCAAATTCAATTGGTCCGATCGAAAAAGCATTCAGAACATTGCAAAATAAAAGCTTAAAGGAAAAAGGCATAATCTCATAGAATGATTCAAAATAGGTTCATTACATTGCAATTTAGGGACACCCCCTAGCATTGGGGGGTTTAGCGATTCATAATAATACAAAGAAATACAATACGAAAAGTAGACATTACAATAGTAATTGGATGATTTTGATCTTCAATTGTTAGTACTCATGAAAAATCTCCCTCCTCCAGATCACTTGATCGCATGAAACTCTCACGTAAAATTGTTCGTAAATGCAAAAGTGTCTCTTCTCCTTCCAAAAACTAGTCTAAATAGTCAC
This sequence comes from Lathyrus tuberosus, assembly GCA_022829125.1. Classification (NCBI taxonomy): domain Eukaryota; kingdom Viridiplantae; phylum Streptophyta; class Magnoliopsida; order Fabales; family Fabaceae; genus Lathyrus; species Lathyrus tuberosus. Next base: position 1,315,103 of record JALAZF010000439.1, read on the forward strand.
AATTCACTCAGATTGATTGGAAATTCCCAAAGCGCCCCACAGCTTAATATATAGAGAAAATATGAAAAAATTCAGGAAATCGGCGTCAATGCTGACACGGGCCGTGTCAGCCAACACTGCCGGCCGTGTCAGCTTGCTGGATTTTATAACCGAAATTGTTTCGATCATAATTTTTGATCCGTAGGTCTGTTTTGGTCCCCGTTCGAAGCGTCGGAAAGCTAATGAAGAGAACTACAACATAGTACAGATAAGAAACTTGGTTGCCCAATATTTTTCCATGTTTGTTGAATTTTAGGTCCAGGCATCCTCTGCTTCCTTCCAAAAACTCTTCTAAATTTCCGGAACTTCCTTTTTCTTCGCACGAGTACTTTGGGCTTTTCCACTCAGACCTGAAACCATCGAAAACAACCAAACCAAAGAATAAAATGCAATATAATTGAAATAAAACAATAAATCATAAAATGTGAGAATAAAATATGACAAGTAAACTTGACTTGAAAAACAATGACAATACAAAACAAAGTGCTACCGATTTCGCGGATTCATGCCAAATAATTGACGAAAACTAGTAGAAATGGTGACCGATCACTCATCAATCTCCTCAAAGATGGTTGAGCATTCACTATAATCAAGAATTAGGGTTTTCATCCCGCTCTGAGCATTTGGCCAAAAGATCAATCAAGAAATGACATGATCTTCAACTCGTCCTAATTCTCAAACACCCATAAAGGATCAAAAGGACTCCCACATCAAGAATCAGGCACAAAGTTGCAACATTCCAAGTGGATCAAGCCTCATGATCGTCAGTGTCACCAAATTAGGGTTTTGGTCGACCAGGCCTCCAGATGAAAATTTTCTTCTGGGCATAGACAAATAATTCAAAACATGACCCAAGATGCTCAAAGGGACCTCATGGACCTAATAATCAAGTCAAAACAACCTCAGGGGAAGCATTCATCAAAAATTAGGAATTTAGGGTTTCTTGACCTAATTCACCCTTAAGATGACTTTTGAGGCAAGGCATGAACCAAAACCTCCAGACATGATTTGAGGGCCTCAAATACACTACATTGATCCATTTACAACAATGGATTGATCCAAGAAGCTTGATTCACAAGTTTCAATCTCATCTGGACCACAATTAGGGTTTTGAAGAAAAAGTCAACTGTGCCTTTGACTTTTGACCAAGACATGCTCCCAAACCTTGGGACATGATTCAAGACACCCTAAAACACCTATGGAATCCATCCATTAGGTTTGAATTGGGTCAAGAACTTGATTGCACAAAGGATCACACAGTTTGAATTTCATCTGACAAAAAGTCAACTGTGCCCAAAATCAAGTTTGACTTTTTGGAATTTTTCACAAATATGGTTCCCCTAAGTTAAAAACAATGTTAATTTATGGTATTGATCATCATTCATTAAGAAAAATCAAGAAAAGTGAGGTTTCTTGCAAAAGGGGAAACCATGAGAAACCAAAAATTTTCTAAGTTATGGAACAAAAGTGATTTTGTACCAACTTTGCAAGGTCATAACTCCTAAACCACAAGGCCTTTTCTCCCATCCAAAGCTCAAATGAAAGTTCATCTTACATAATTTAAATATGTCAACTACATCTCATTCAAAATCCTCATGGATTTTGAGTTATGGATTGATCAAAATCACAAAAATTGGAAATGGCCACTTTTTCCAACACTTAGTGAAATTTTCAAAGAAGTCAGAATTTGTTTCAATTTTTTCAAACTTTGAGATCATTTTTCACCTTGATCCAAGTTGAACCAAGACCAACCTTGAACATCAAAGTTAAAGTATGTCATGAGAGCTTTCCAACAAGTACCAGATAATCTCCAAATTCAATTTGAGTAGGCAGTTACAACCCTTGGAATATGGTATCAAAGACTGGTTTCTTCCCAAGGCAGATTTGTGCATTTTGCTCGAATTAGCTAAATTAGACAATTTCAAGTCTTGTTATCCATTTGGACACCTCAAGGGATAACATCTAAGGGACAATGGTTGATCCACAAGCCTCCCAAGTCCAAGAATCTACATATAGCTATGTGGCACCTAAAAAGGCTAAAAATCTCAAAGACTCCAATTTTGTTTCAATGCATTCAATGGATTCACAAGGTGGCAAGCATCAGGACATTGCTAACTGAATTGAGTCAAGCCTTATCTCTGAACCAGAGGACTCATAGCCTGTGCCCTAACCTCAAGTCAATGGCTAGAGGAGACTTGAGATTCCTTTTGATCACCATTGGCCAAAGGACTGTCTAGGCTGCCATTCACTATTCCTTGCGAAACAAACTTGCCCTACTATAAATAGAGCTCATTTGTGATCAGTTTGAGTACACCAAAGCACCACAACACTTACTTTTCTCAAAATCTCTCTCATTATGCATAAATGCCTTCTTTTGCAAGTCACCACTGAATTTTTGAGTTAGAGAGCAATTCCACCACAGCTCATGATCCAAACACATCCAATGTATCATATATAAGCTGTTCAAACACTCATCCTTGATTTGAAACACCAAAATCAGAAAGTCAATCTCCAAAACCTCAAATTTTGACTTTTTTGCATTTTTCAACCCATGTCTTGATTCAGTCACTTTCAAAACCAAACCAAGCTACAAACAGACTCCAAATATCATCCTCAAATTGTTCCAACAAGTTTCCCTCAACTGTAATATCATTTGAGTGAGATACCATTTTGGTCACTTTTGCCACTTTTGCAAGAAATAGCCAATTCTTGTTCCTGAGGATTCCGGTTGGTTTTGATCATTCTAAGAGCTTCTAAGGGATCAATCAAAGGTGTCTAAAGCATTGGATCACTTCTGGTATAAGCATCTTGAAAGATAGCACAAGGATCTTCAAGAGGTAAGTACATGACAACTTGAACTCTTTAAATTATGCAGTGCTTTGATGTCCATTGATCATAGACATCTCATACATATCATGTGTGTTGTGTTTGAACCAATTTACCATGCTATTATTGCTTGTATGATGTGATAACATAGAACTTGCAAATCTTGGCCTATTTTGAAATCATTATCGGGTTTTAAAATAGAAGCATTTTCAGAAAATTCCAAAAGCACCATTGGATTCCTCATGAAATTCTAGGCAGGATCCATCTAAATTTTGTCCAAATCCATGGAGAATTGAGGGAGTTATGGCCTTCATGCAAGAGGCCTAAAATCAGGCCAACCTTGGGCAAGGGCCAGGCCATGGCTCCTTGGCCAGGCCTAAAACCTTGCCACCCATATATGTTTATGGGGTGGTTTTGATACACGGATGTATCACCACCCCGGTGGTAGCACGCATGTGTGTTTGGTTGGGAGGTCGTGGGTTCAAGACCCACCCAGACCATTTTTCCATTTTCTCCCTTTTTGCTATTTTTTTTTCATTTTTTTATGGTTTTTATTAATTAATTCCAAAATTAATTTCTCTCTCAATTTTAATTATTTTTTATTGGTTCTTTTTTTGAAAATCCACAAAAATGTTGAAATATTTTATTCCATAAAATGATTAAATTTATATTATATATTTAATACAGTTTGAATTTTGGTGATTAATTTCATTTTATTTGTTTTCAAACATTTTTAAATGAAATTCTCACCTTGATTTTTCAACTTCAAATGAATTTCAAGCTTTCATGTGATTAAACATGATTTTTCAAAATATTTTTTCAAAGTTGATAACTTGTTTTTGAATATATTTGATTTTTTATATGATTTTTTATTTAATTTCCTTTGAAAATTATGTCTTTTAAATTCAAAATTAGGGTTTTCTCTAATTTTTTATTTTTCAAACTTCACATAAACACTTTTGGGCCTCTAATAGAGTGTAAGACCCATCCCTTGTCACACCAAACTTTTTTGGGCCTCAGTCATTGTATAAGTCCCGACACAACTTTCAAAATAACGGTGTGATCATTATTTTTCATCTGGGCCTCTCTTTGAGTTGTAAGCCCCATCTTTTGTATAAAATAAACTTTTTGGGCCTCTAATAAAGTGTAAGAGCCAACCCCCTTTGTACAAAAAAACCTTTTTGGGTCTCAGTCATTGTATAAGTCCCGACACAATTTTCAAAATAACGGTGCGATCGTTATCTGGGCCTCTCCTTGAGTTGTAAGCCTCATCTCTTGTACAAAAATAACTTTGGGCCTCTAATAGAGTGTAAGACCCAACCTGTTTTGTAAATACAATAAATTTGAGCCGCAGTCATTGTATAAGTCCCTTTGTGCTTTTCAAAACTACGACGCGATCGTCGCCTTTTCAAAAGAATTCATCTGGGCCTCTCCTTAAGTATAAGCCCCAAACTTCCTTTCAAAACAACTTTTCTTTTGATTTAGATTCAAATTTATAGTTGTATCAAAACTTTCTTAAATAACTAACCACGCAGTTGTAGCACTGGAAGCTTGCTCACCTGTAAGTTCTACCAGCTTTCTTTTATATTCTTGCTTATATATTTCATCTGTGTGTATATATATATATATATATATATATATATGCCTGTATATTACTTTCTTAGAGTTTTCTCCGGCAATTTGGTCTAGGATTAGATCAAACCAGTGGTCACTCTTTCAACACAGTCAAAACTAGTTCCTCATAGGAAATTCCAGATACAGTTTTGCCTCCTCTTGGGCTTATACAATATGGAACAGAGAAAGGCAATATTCCTGGTGAAACTTTTCTCAAGACTCTCACTATCTAGAAATTTGTCTAAGAATTTCATTTCCCCCTGGGAGGATTAATTCCCGGTGAAACCTCTCTTGAATTTCTTCAAACCCTAGAACTGTTCACTAAAGAAAGGATTATTCCCGATGAAACCTTTCTTGAACTTTTCTTAGGTTTGGACCCACAAGCTTCCTAAAAGCATCCCCAACCTCCTCTTGGGCTTTGTACAAGGACCCTCAGGCTTCTTAGAAGTTCTCATGCCTCCTCTTGGGCTTAGTACAAGGACCCAAAGACCTCCTACAGGTATAGGACAGAACTTAGTTATACTTTGATAGTTCAATCCTCCAGAGAGTCAGAATCTCAAAACATCAGAGCAATTTAGGGTTGATTCTCATCCCTTAAAATACCAGCCTCCTCTTGGGCATCATACAAAGATAAACCTTTTCATACCTGTAGACTTGGACATTCTCGCCTCCTTTTGGATCTCAAGGAAACCCTCAAGTTTCCTAAAAGCACGGGAAAAACCCTGATCAATTCATCAATCTCCAATAGAGTTAAAACCTTCAAAGGTTAAAAAAACTCAATCCTTAAGCTTTCACTCTAAATTCCCCAGCTAGGGTCAAGTTACTCCCAGTAAAACCCTCAGAAAACTAAGAACCTCAAGGCATATGATATTTCAACTCTTCTGCAACCCTCAGCAAGAGTTTATTCCCCAATTTGGACCTGTCTCTAGATCTCACTAATCCTCAGCAGAAGTTAGCCTCCTCTTAGGCTTCATATAAGAAATTCCCCAACCAGCCTCCTCTTAGGCTTTGTATGATGATCATCCCTCAACACCTTTTACCCTCTATCTTAGGCTTTGTACAAGACACATATAAATATTCTCCAGCTGAGTCAGTCAAAATCCCTTTTAGCCTCAATCTTGGGCTTTATACAAGACACATATAAATATTCTCCAACTGAGTCAGTCAAAATCCCTTTTAACCTCAATCTTGGGCTTTGTACAAGACACATATAAATATTCTCCAACTGAGTCAGTCAACGTCCCTTTTAGCCTCAATCTTGGGCTTTGTACAAGACACATATGGAACCTCCCCAATGTAATCAATACTCTTTTAGCCTCAATCTTGGGCTTTGTACAAGACAGATAAAACCTCTCACCGGTAGAGTCAATCCATTTTAGCCTCAATCTTGGGCTTTATACAAGATAGACAAAATATTTCCCCGGAAAAGTCAATTCCTTCTAGCCTTCTCTTAGGCTTTGTATAATGATATCCCCAAAAAAATAACCAATTCTTTTCTTTTTAGCCTCAATCTTGGGCTTTGTACAAGACAAATAAAACACTCTCTTGTTGAGTCAGTATTCTTCAGCCTCAATCTTGGGCATTGTACAAGACAAATATAAAACTCCCTAAACATAGTCAACCTTTTAGCTTCAACCTTGGGCGTTGATCAAGGCACACAAAAATACACATCCCCTCAGAGGAAATAAAAATTCTCTCTGTAGGAAGACATTTCTGTGTATAATCACATATCAAAACAGACAATCAAACAAACCTTAATCCCAGATAACTGTTGTAAGTGGCATACTTGTTGATTCAAAAATCCAAGTTGTAGTCCATCTCTTATCCTGGTAAATCCCTTTCTTTCATCTAATTGATGTAAGTGGCAAGCCTCTGGATTATTTACATCCAATCCAATGTCCCTCTCTTAGCACAAAAGATTTCTAAGGAAAAATGGCATTGCTCAACACTGAGTTAAAGTTTCCTCCTTCAAGACAAATCCCTTATAAAGGAAATTATGGTATTGCTGGATTCCATACATTCCAGTTAAAGTAATTCCCCTTTTATAATCAGTCACCTAACAACTATGATAAATAGATGAGATTTCTCCCTTTGGATATGACAAATTCTCTCTCAGTCAAAAAACCTTTAGCTTCAATCTTGGGCTTTGAACAAGAGACAAAAAAACCTTTAGCTTCAATCTTGGGCTTTGAACAAGACACAAATAACCTCTAGCTTCAATCTTAGGCTTTGAACAAGACACCAAACATCTCTTTCCTCCCGTAGAATAGGAGGAACTACGATTACTCTGATTTCCCTGTATCTTTATGGGAATACGTAGGCATAAGATTGCGAAATCTTAACGAGCACACATAACAAAAACTTTAGGTCCAGTACCTTACCAAAAACATCGAAAAACCCGAAAAAACAACAAAAATACTTTCTCAAACATTCCCAAAGAAGAAACTTTCCCAATTTATAACAGATAAACACTAGTAAGTAGATAACAGTAGAGTTTGCTAAACGATCTATGGATAACCATATATAAGATGGGTAATTGACAACTCCCTATTGTATAACCTAACCCCGGACCCCCCAATCTCTTAGCATTTGTTAAAGAAAACATTTGCGTGCAAGGTTAGTTTTAGATAGCTTCCCTTTCCTTTCCAGCTTCATAGGATAAATAAGAAATCAGAAAGTAACACCCAATTCCAACCAAATGCGGTAAGGTGGTCGCGTCACCGACAAAAATCGCACGCTACAGAATGGAGACTCTGCTGGGGAGAAATACTAGGATTAGAATTCCTAAGAGGTCTAGGTTATTTAGCATACTATATATATATATATACTGCTATTCCTACTTGATATCCGTGTTTATTTTTCTGTCAATGGGAATGCGATTGATACACATGTGGAAAGTTTGAGAGAACATTAAGAAAAGGGTAGCATAGACAGGAAAACTTATAGGGAGTGAATCTCGAACAAGCTATCCTGGTAGCCCACCGAATCAGGCGAGGTACATGTGTGGATACTAAATGTTGAACGACCGCTCGTCGTGAAAGTAAAGTTATCCCAGTGCGGCACCCGTGACCCTGAGGATTTGGTAGACATTAACCATATGACCATTTGGTAGTGCAGTGACTATCGGGAATAGTTGATACGCGATACTACACTCAAATGAGATTTATCCTAGGATATTACAGCTCACTCGAGTGAATCAGCTTGTTGTTGATATCCCTAGGGGGTCAATGATTTTGGGAACCTTAGAACCCATTCTACAGGTTACAAATTGACCAAAATAGTACAACCATTGGGGATGGGTAGAGCCATGACTCCATGCTCGTGACTTTGAACCCTTGAACCCATGTTTTTTCAATGTTTTTGTGTGCTGCATTCATGCATTCATCTAAAAAACTCTTTTTAAACGAAGAAAAAATCTCTTTTCAAAATAAACTAAAACAATAATTGCAAATATCAGAGAGATTGCGTTATGGATTTCGGTATAAGAAAGACGCACAAGTACACCTTCAAGGCTCCGAAACTGGAGGATTTAAGGAGGTTGGCAAGGATGAATACCAACCCTGAGGCTTTTAGAGCCAAGCACGAAGGACTGTTGTCTCTGTTAAAGGTCCACGTAGTTGAAGGAATCCTGTCTACGCTGATTCAGTTCTACGATCTGGTTTATCATTGCTTCACATTTCCGGATTACCAACTGGCACCAACACTGGAGGAGTACTTTCATCTGATTGATTTACCTATCACTGATCAAGCTCCATTTTCTAGATTGGAAGAAATTCCAAAGGAACAAACCATTGCAAGAGCGATCTCTTTGGACGAGTCAGAAGTTAGGACTCACATGACCACCAAAGGAGGAATCCAGGGTTTACCAGCTAAGTTCTTGATAGAGAAAGCTCTATACTTTGCTAGTATAGGAAACGTAACTGCTTTCGAAGACGTCTTTATTCTGCTCACATATGGGTTATTCCTTTTTCCCAACGTTGACAACTTCGTCGATACCAATGCTGTTAAGATATTTTTGATTAGGAACCCCGTACCAACCTTGCTCGCAGATGCTTATCATTCCGTGCACTTAAGGAATTTTTACAGCGGAGGAATGATCACATGCTGTGTACCCTTAATTTACAAATGGTTCATTTCCCATTTACCCAAGTCTGCTACTTTTTGGGATCACAAGAGTACTCTATGTTGGTCACAGAGGATTATGTCCCTTACCAACTCTGACATAGATTGGTATAATAGGATTTACAAAGGGATAGAGATCATCGACAGATGCGAAAATTTTTCTAACATACCCCTCATTGGAACTAAAGGAGGAATTAACTATTATCCAATTTTAGCGCGCCGTCAACTCGGATACCCGATGAAGAATATCCCACATAGTCTCTAGGAAGACCAAATTGTACCTCCATGGAGCCTTATCTCCACTGGGTGCAAACTAGAGCCCTCAAGCTGAGGATTCCTTACCCTCGCCAAGAAGTTTTTCCGTTAAAGGAATCTGTCCTTTATTTCATGTCTGATACAAAAAAACTACAAGTAGCTCTCAACAAAGTTCAACGTGAGAAGAGCTCTTGGAAGAACAAATATCGAATCCTCAATGTGGAATGTACCAAGATTCAGGAACTGTTAAAGGTGAAGGATGCTCTGATTGAAATATTAGAACAATATGCTATAGAGAGTCAAGAAGACCGAAGAAATTTGCTCGCTCCTTTCACTTGGCAAAGGACTGACAACCCGACAACGGCTGAAGAGCCCCGATCAAAGAAAAGAAAAATATCGGAACTAGCATCTGAGCTCTCTTTAGAGAGGACTCAGGATCCATAAGCTTAGCCATTTTCCTTACATCACTCTGTAAAATACTGTACTTTTCCTTGTAACATACTGCAATCTTTCGAATTCAATAAAAGGGGTCTCCCCCACTGTATGATATTTGCAATCTATTTGTTGAAGTTCTTTTTTATTAAAACAAAAACTAAAAAAAATGTCTTTGCATATCATTCATCATTCTCACATAACGCATTCTTCTTATCTTTGAGTCTCACGTATGTGTCACGATTCTAGAGTCAAATTGTCTCACTCATACAATACTCGGGCCAATCGACAAAAGAAAATGGACGGTCTCGAGGAAGAGAACAGAGAGCTGAGAGAAGAAATCGACGCTCTAAAGGAAAGTTTGGAAAAACTTCACAGTGACATGCAATCCCTGGCAGTAGCTCAGAAGCAACAACAAAGGACTGTGATCTCAGAGATTACATTTACGCCCATAATAGAGACACATGAGAATCATTCTCGGTACAACATGCCTAAAGGTCACCCCTGGGGCATGGCTCTCAACTTTGTCCCTGAAGGTTACAAACTTTGGGAAAGTGAAGACGCAAGGATTACAACAGCAACACCTAAAGCGCCAAGAGTCACCGCTATAATGTCTATACCACAGCCAGTGGTACATACTGTCCCAGAAGGACATATTCCACAAGTAATTTCTGGTGGAAACGAAGACATGTACGAAAGAATGAATGAGTTCCAGGAACAATTCTTGGAGATGCAGAAGGAACTGCATGCCATTCACAGTCAAGACTTATTCGGAAAGGACGCCGTAGACCTCTGTCTGGTCCCTAATGTAAAGATATCGCACAAATTCAAGGTGCCTGACTTTGAAAAATACAAAGGCAACTCTTGCCCTCAAAGTCATTTGGCGATGTACGCTCGAAAAATGTCTACCCAGACAGAAAATCAACAACTACTTATCCATTACTTCTAAGACAATTTAACCGGTGCCACACTCAAATGGTACATGGGTTTAAACTGCACCAAGATTAGTACTTTTAGAGATCTTGGCGCAGCTTTCGTTCAGCAATATAAATATAATTTGGACATGGCACCAGATAGGGATCAACTCAGAGCAATGTCGCAAAAATACAAAGAAACTTTCAAAGAATATGCTCAGAGATGGCGTGAAATTGCCGCCCAGATCTGTCCCCCTCTTGAGGAAAAGGAGATGACCAAGATCTTTTTGAAAACATTAAGCTCATTCTATTACGATCGAATGGTTGCAAGTGCGCCCAATGACTTCACTGAGATGGTGAACATGGGAGTACGCCTTGAAGAAGCAGTCCGAGAAGGACGATTGGTCAAAGATGCAGAGCTATCTAGCAGTACTAAGAGATACGGTAGTGCTTTCCAAAAGAAAAAAGAGCAAGATATTAGTAATATCTCTCTGGGAAAACAAAGGCGAAGGTATCAACCAGTAGCGACGATAGCTCCCGCTATTAACCCAACGCCGGCTCTGACTTATCAACCTCAGATTGCTCAGAGCCAACCAAGTCAACCACAGTATCAGTAGAGGACACAACAGTCTCTTCAGCAGGCTCGTCCATAGTATAATAACAACAATCGTATGACACGGCCATCGGGGTTTGAGCCTATACCGATGTTGTACGTAGAGTTATTTCCACTTCTACTAGCCAAGGGGCACGTCCAAACCAGGACTTCTCTTACAGTACCAGAAAATCCACCTTTTTGGTTTAAAGAGGATCAAACTTGCCCTTACCATCAAGGAGGATCATGGCACAACATTGAGAACTGCCTCAGCTTCAAGTCTGATGTACAGAAGCTTGTCAGAAACGGGGTTTTATCTTTTAAAGATACTAATCCGAATATTCAGACGAACCAGTTGCCACAACATGAGAAGACTCTAGTGAATTTAATAGAGGAACAATTTAGTCGCAGTTATCAAATTCATGATGTACTCCTATTAGGAACCAATCTGGTGAGGATGTGTTGCAGACAGAGCGTGTACGGTCATGTACCGCCTCACAATTATCACCAGTGTGATATCTGCTCAAAGAATAATCAGGGGTGTTCCGTAGTGCAATCAGATTTACAAGAACAGATGGATCTGGGCTGGATTCAGGATCACTGGATCCATGAAGTCAACATGGCCCATGCGCATCCCAACATTGTTCAGAACCGCAACATTCTTGTGATGAACGTCAATTTGGTGGCGATGCACTCAAGGTAAAGTCAATACCATAATCTGCCATGACACGATTACAATAGATATCTGATCTGCTCAATAAGCAATCAGGGATGCTCTTTTGTACAAGAGGCCCTTCAACATCAGATGGATCTTGGATAGATCCAAGACTATCGTGAAAGAAATAACCATAAAGTCAATATGGTTCAGATCTTTGACATACGCTTGATGAATACCAGTCTGGTAGAATTACATGCTAAGCAATCCAGGCTCGACTTTCTGGCTTCACATGATTATCAAGACTGTGAAGAATACCGTGAAGACGAACAAGGGTGTGCACTTGTCTAAAGAACACTTCAACACTTGTTGGACCACCGGTGGCTTCCAATCTACTTGAATGAAGCTACACAATAATTAGTATGACTGGCGGGAATCCTGGTAGGCATCAAAGTTAGGATGTCCGCTCGATGGAAACAGATATGGTAAAAGTGAACTGCATACAAAGAGGGCGTGGCCGGATGCCACCCCACAACTATGAGCGCTGTAGAGTTTGTTTAGAGAATAACCAAGGATGCTACCTCGTACGAGCGACTCTTCAAAATCAGTTGGACCAGAAAAAGGTTTGACCATGTTCAAGTTCTGGGTCAATCAACGTGATACAAGACTATCTCCCTGATCAAAGCAAAGACGTTGTCATAATCTCCGATCATGGGAGGACCAAAGAAGTTTGCACCATAATCCCTCTACTCGATGAATCAAGAATCCCTCTTAATAGTAGAAAAGTTCCCAACCAGGAACTGATTGAGGTTGCCTATAACAGTCAGAGAAACCAAAAAGCTCATGTGGTTATCTACTTGCCAGGTCCAATACCGTACAAATCGGAAAAGGCTATCCCTTACAAGTATGGTGCAACAACCATCGAAAATGGAAAGGAAACTCCATTACCCTCCGTCGTAAACATTGCCGACATCAGTCGAGTCACACGGAGCGGCCGGATCTTCAACAAAGGAGTTGGAGAATCCACCCAGGAAAAGGAACCTCAAGCAGAGGTTCCAAATCAACAAGTCGGGCAATCCAATAATCCAGAACTGGTAAAGAACAACGATGAGATGCTGAAGCTCATCCAGAAAAGCGAGTACAACATTGTGGACCAATTGTTGCAAACTTCATCTAGAATCTCTGTACTATCTCTCCTGCTTAGTTCCGAAGCTCACAGGGAAGCTCTGCAGAAAGTCTTGGAGAAAGCTTTCATAGAACAAGATGTGACGGTAAGGTAGTTTGACAGCATCATTTCCAACATCACTTCCTGTAACAATTTAGGATTCAGTGATGAAGAACTGCCGAAAGAAGGCAAAAATCACAATATGGTGCTTAACATTACAGTCAACTGCTATGAAGATGCTCTAGCCAGCGTACTGGTAGACACAGGATCGTCTTTGAATGTTATGCCAAAATCAACTCTGATACGACTATCATTTCAAGGAGCCCCGATGAGAGGCAGCGAGGTCAACGTCAAAGCCTTTGATGGATCTAGAAAAATAGTTATCGGCGAAGTTGATCTTCCCATAACCATCGGTCCTCACACTTTCCAAGTCACTTTCCAGGTCATGGATATCCAGGCAGCATACAACTGTTTATTAGGAAGACCTTGGATACACGAAGCTGGGGCAGTCACTTCGACACTTCACCAGAAGCTGATGTTCGTCAAGAATGACAAGTTAGTCACAGTATGCGGAGAACAGACCTTAATAGTGAGTAACTTATCATCATTCTCCTGTGTAGAACCCGGGGAGGTTGTTGGAACCCAGTTTCAAGCACTATCAGTGAGCAATGAGAATCGATCAGAAAGAGGGACATCGATCTCCTCATACAAAGACGCTCTCAAAGTGATCGAGAGTAATAATGTAAAGGGATGGGGACAGCTCATAATTCCTACGGATAACAAGACAAACAAAGGTCTTGGTTTCTCCTTAGCCTGTACCCAGACTACTAAAGATGAAAGTTTTCATCCCATTTGTAATACCCCAAATTTTGACCACTTAGATTTCCCATCATTGTGAAAATCATCATCACAATATGGATGAACCATCATGCTTCATCAGTCTCCCCAAAGATGGGTGAGCATCCAGAAAAATCAAAATTAGGGTTTCAAGCCCTCTCATAGTTCTCAGACAAATGATCAATCAAGAAATGACATGATCTTCAACTTGTCTAACCTCCCAAGTAACTACAAAGGATCAAAAGGACTCCCACTTCAAGGATTAAGCACAAGGATGCTCCCTTCTAGGTGGATCAAGCCTCAAGATCGCCAGTGTCACCAAATTAGGGTTTTGGTCGACCAGGGCCTCCAGATGGAAAATTTTCATCTGGGCACAAGGCAATGATCCAAAACATGACCTAATATACTTCATGGAACCTCATGAACCCATGCATCAAGTCAATTTTGCCTCAGGGGATGCATTCATCAAAAAATCAGGAATTAGGGTTTCTTGACCTAATTCACCCCTAAGTTGACTTTTGGGACAAACCATGAGCCAAGACCTCAAGACATGATTTGAGGGTCTCTAATATACCATATTTATCCATTTGGAACAATGGATTGAACCAAGAAGTTTGAGCAACAAGTCTCAATTTCATCTGCACCACAATTAGGGTTTTAAGAGAAAAGTCAACTGTAACTTTGACTTTTGACCAGGACATGCTCCCAAACCCTAATACATGATTGAATATTCCCTATGACACCCATGGAACATGTCCATCAAGTTTGATTTAGGTCAAGGACATGATTTCCTGAAGAATTGCACAGTTTGGAATTCATCTGATAAAAAGTCAACTGTGCACAAAAGTCAACTTTGACTTTTTGAGATTTTTCACCAAAATGGATTTTTAACCCTAAAATGATGTTAATGTATGATTTGAATCATCATTCATCAAGAAAAAACAAGAAAAGTGAGATAACTTGTAAAAGGGGTAACCATAAAACTTAGAAATTTTTCTAAGTTAAAAATAAAGTGGCAAAGGTACCAACTTTGGAGGACCATAACTCCTAAACCACAAGGCCATTTTTTCTCATCCAAAGATGGATTTGTAGCCCTCATTATCACCTACAAAAACTTCAACTACAAGTCATTCCAATTCATTAAGGATTTTGAGTTATGGAGTGATCAAAGTGGCTGAAAAGTGAAAATGTCACTTTTTCCAACACTTAGTGAAATTTTCACTAAGTCAGATTCTGCCTCACTTTTTGCCAAATGTAGGGGGATTTTTCACTTGGAATCAAAAGAGATCAAAACCAAACTTGTTCAAACAGTTGTTGTATCATGTAAGAGCTTTCCAAAATGGCCAAGAACATTGCCAAATTCAACCTACACCATGAGATACAACATTGCCAAGTTGCCTTGCTGAAATCTGTCAAGGCAAGGCAGAATTTGCAACTTTGGTCGATTTGCCAAAATCAGCCAAATTCAATTGCTCCTATCCACTTGGACACCTCAGAGGATTGAATCTAAAGGGGACAATCACTGAGCCAAGCCTCCAAAGTCCATGGAACAAGAAATAGCATGTTGAACC
Source organism: Lathyrus tuberosus (assembly GCA_022829125.1). NCBI lineage: Eukaryota > Viridiplantae > Streptophyta > Magnoliopsida > Fabales > Fabaceae > Lathyrus > Lathyrus tuberosus. Next base: position 1,330,125 of record JALAZF010000439.1, read on the forward strand.
TAGAGTGGCCAAAATAGGGACAAGACTTCAAATTTGGAATGAGGCATTCAATGGAACCATCAAGGTGGCATGAACTGAGCCATTCTCATCTGAAATCAGTCAAGACTTATCCAAGACCAAGGGAACCAAAGCTCTGTGCCCTAACCTCTAGTCAATGGCTAGAGGAGACTTGGATTTTCATTTGCCAACATTGGCCAAACCTACTTACCAGCTGCCATGCACTATTCCTTGCAAAACAAACTTGCTCTACTATAAATAGAGCTCAAATGTGGTTAGTTTGAGTACACCAAAGCCATCTAACAGATGCTTTCCTCAAAATCTCTTCTTTCACTCCAATTTTGCCTTCTAAGGCAAGTCACTATCGGGTTTTGAGTTTGAGAGCAATTCCAATCAAACCAATCACTCACACACCTCACATACATCACATATGAGCTGATCAAACACTTAGATTACTTCTGAAACATCAATTTCACAAAATCACCAGCTGGTTGCTCAAGGTTTTAACCAAAGTGCAGCTGAGGTACCACAAAATGATCCAGCCAATTTCAATCAAGTCCAACCATCCAAACACAATCCATAGGGTGTAGGGAAGCTGTTCAGATCATCACCACTCATCTGTAACACCTCCAAATCAAAAATCACTTTGCACTTGCTGTCACGACTTGGAGGTAAGCACATACTTGGTCATCTCTCAATCTATGCATATTTCCTCGCACAATAATTTGGCCATATGTTCATAATCATGCATGGAATGTTTTCCCTCAATTAATTGCATTTTTTGAATCGTGTATCAAAAATCCTAGCCTTCATGCAGAAATTAGGGTTCTTGAGGTCTCTTCGTGATCTCTTGTTGTATGTTTAATTTAAATGAAATTAAAGTACATAGACATGATCGTGAGGTTGAGGCGAGCATAATGATATGTGGATTGCATGATATGATTACGTATTCATGGAGATTGGATAGAAAATGCAAATCTGAGAAACCAAGAACACGCGCGTGTTCTTCAGCTTGTTCTTGGCGCCATTTTTAGAAATTCAAATATTTGAATTTTGTGATTTTGTTTAATTGATTCAAAAATTAATTTCTCTCTGAGTTTTAATGATTTTGAGTTTATTCTTTTTCTAATAATTCACAAAAATGTTAAAATATTTTATTTTCACAAAAAATCCCAAAAATATTATTTATTTCATATAATTGATATTTTTGCAAAGAATTAATATTTTAATTGTTTTTGACATTTTAAATATTTTTTCTACATTGATTTTGCAACTTTTAATGCTTTCTAATTATTTTGTAGGTCAATACTTAATTTTTGAAGCATTAATCCAAGATCACAATTTGTTTTCCATGTGTTAAACAATTTTTGATCATTTTTATTGAATTTTTATTCAATTAAATACATTTTGAAAACAAATTAGGGTTTTGGATTAATTCAACCCTCATAAATCATTTTCAAAACTTTTTGGGCCTCTATTAGAGTGTAAGACCCATCCCCCCTTGTACAAAAACTTTTTGGGCCTCACTCATTGTATAAGTCCCTCTGTACAAGTAAACGGCGCGATCGTCGCCCGTTTAAAAATAAAAATCATCTGGGCCTCTCCTCGAGCTATAAGACCCTTTCAAAACTTTTGGGCCTCTATTAGAGTGTAAGACCCAATCCCCCTTTTAACCAAAACATTTTGGGCCTCACTTATTGTATAAGTCCCTCTGCGTTAAAAGAAAACCTCGGCGCGATCGCCATTTTTAAACGAAAAATAATTTGGGCCTACCCTCGTGTTATAAGCCCCTCTCTTTTCTTTAAACCTTTTTTGGGCCTCTTGAGAGAGTGTAAGACCCATCCCTTTGTACAGAAAACCTTTTTGGGCCCCAGTCACTTGTATAAGTCCCGCTGTACAAAGTCAAACAGTGCGCTCACTGATAAAACCCTGGGCCTCTCCTTGAGCTGTAAGCCCCAAATCTTTCTTTTTCAAAGCACTTTCTCCTTTGATTTTGAATATACTGTTGTTTTCAATTTTTCTTTGTTGAACAACTAACCAAACAGCATGGAAGCACTCCAACCGAGTAAGTGGTTATCGCTTTCATTTACTGCTTTCATATTATAAACTGTATTGTGGGGCTGCTCACTGTAAGTCTCCTTTCATAAACTCATATCTACAGTGTAATAATAGTATAGATATTTCGAGTTTCCCCGGCAACTACGTCTAGAACTAGGTGACGCCGTTTCATTTATTCGTAGAAATAGACGCCTAGATCCCCAATAGGAGCACCAGATACAGTATTCTCTTCGGCTGTCCTCCTTAGGAATCGTCAAGAAGCTCTACTCCCCAAGATGAATGTATTCTCCATGAATGGCATCTTTGAGTTTCTTCCAAAATTCTCGAACTTTCCTGACTTGATCTATTCCTTGTGGGTAGTTTGCCTTGAATGTCTCGGGGTTTGGGTACCCACTACGGTCATAATCTTGGACCTTAACTAAGGAACCCTCTTTAAAAGCTAAAAATCGTTGGATAGTAAACCTCGCACGTTTACCAGTGGTTTTTATCTTTAAAAGAGTTATCTCTCCTAATGGAAAGGAGATGATAGACCCACGGGCTTCTTAAAAGCATCGGCCTCCTCTTGGGCATTATTCAAGGACACTACGGCTTCTTAGAAGTATTCATAGCCTCCTCTTAGGCTTCGTATAATGATCTCTTCCTTCGGGAATGATAGCCTCCTCTTGGGCTTCGTACAAGGACCCGTAGGCTTCTTAAAAGTTTCCAGCCTCCTCTTGGGCTTCGTACAAATTGTCCCGACGACCTCCTAGAGGTATAGGAACAGAACCTAGTCATCCTCATAGAACAGTCCTTTCATAGAGTCTACTACTGTTTCTCAAAGCATAGTACAAAAGAAAAAAACTCTAGACTTGGACAGTCTAACTTCCTTGAGTCTCAAAGACATTCTCAAGTGACCCCTTCGTTAAATAGGAAGGAAACCCGCAAACTCGGACAGTCTCAATACCCTTTGGATTTCCCGTTTCCTCAAAGAGAAGGAAATATCCCTTATCCTCAGATCAAATCCCTGAGTACAGTGTTGCTCATATAAGAACTGATTTTCTCTTTTAAAATCAGTATATTGGATCTGTCACTCAACTGAAACAAACCTTTAGCCTCCATCTCGGGCTTCGTACGAGATACAAAAACACTCTCTTGTTGAGTATCAAAGACTCCCTCGTAGAGTCAAACAAACAATAGCCTCTATCTCGGGCTTCGTACGAGACACAAAGACTCTATCGTCGGGTCAAAAACTTTTAGCCTCTCTCTCGTGCTTTGTACGAGACACAAAATAGCCTCTTCTTAGGCTTTGTATAATGATTTTCCTAGCGGAAATTAGCCTCATCTTAGGCTTTGTATAAGAAAACCACTGGTTGATCCAATTAACCTTTTAGCATCAAAGCTGTGCCTCGTTCACAGTACACAAACATCAACAACTCCTTTCCTTTCATCTAATCGCTGTAAGCGGCAAGCCTCTGGATCATCTATATCCACTCCACTGTCCCTCTTTTAGCATGAGAAATTCCTAAGGAAAGATGGCATTGCTCTACACTGAGTTAAAGTCTTCTCCTTCAGGTTAAAACCCTTTCTTCGGAAATTATGGCATTGCTCGGATCCGCGTATCCCAGTTAAAGTAATTCTCCTTCCCCCTCTTTAGAGATGACAAATTCTCTCTAAAGTCGAGGTCTTTTAGCTTCACGTCTTGGGCTTTGAACAAGACACAAATAGACCTTTCAGCTTCACATCTTGGGCTTTGAACAAGATACAAACCACCTTTCGCTTCACGTCTTGGGCTTTGAACAAGACACCAAAACACCAAAAACACCCATTTCCTCCCATAGAATAGGAGGAACTACGAACGCTCTGATTTTCCTGTTTCGGTAAACGGGAATACGTAGGCATAAGATCGAAAGAAAAGATCTTAGCGAGCACAATCAATAAAAAATCCAAATCCCATATCTCCATCAATCAAAAATCAGTAATTCCAAAGCATCAGTCCTAACATCCTAATCCTTGTTCCACGCTAGAAAGTCCTAGAAAGAAAGAAAACAGTACTGGCGAAAATACAAATAACCAGTACAAAGGCCCCCCCACATTGATAGCATTCGTAACTTAACAGACCGCTGTTTAAACTCAGTATGCAAGCAGGGTTAATTGGAGACATCTATTTCCCTTCCTTATTCAGCTCACAATAGGATAAAAAATGAATCGACCTGTAGTTTAAGCTCAACCGCAGAGAGCGACCAGCGCTTAAGAACCGCGTCCAAAATCGCTCGCAACAGAAAAATGGCGCCCACCGTGGGGCCGGTCTTTGTCAAACTCGGTCTTCCTTCTCTTCACTTGTGTGAATACCACAGATTGGGGCTTCCGCCGGGGAACCCATTTTCTGTCAGGAACTTAGGATTCATAGCTTTAAAGGTCTAGGATGGTTAGGACAAATATATATACTGCTTTTCCTAAATGATATACGTGTTTATTTTTCTGCTAATGGGAATGCGGGTGATGCCGTATGTGGAAAGATTGAGTATACACCTAGAAAAGCCAACCCTTTCGTAGTGCGGAAACTATCGGAAATAGTTGTTACGCTATACTACCCTCATTTGAGGCTGGTGATCTATTCTCGGTGAATGGCACTTACTCTAAGATTGCACACAACTCGCTGGCGATCTGCTTGTTGTCTGCCTTCCTGGGAGGAGCTGATGATAATGAGTACAGGTACAAAAATCACCCTAGTATAAACCTTTGGGGATGGGTAGAGCCTTGACTTCATGACAACGACCCTCTGACCCCATGTTTTTTCTATGTTTTTGTGTGCTGCATTCATGCATCCATTTAATAAAACATTAAAACATTCAAAAAACTTTCTCTTCTAGTCTCTCTGTTTTTCAAATTAAACTAAGATTGTGATTGCAAATATCAGAGAAAAAGATTACGCTAATGGATTTCGGTAGAAGGAGAACTCGCCAGTATACCTTCAAGATTCCAAAATTAGGGGATTTGAGAAGGTTAGCAAGGATGATCGTTAACCCAGAGGCTTTCAGAGCCAAGCACAGTGGTTTGCTACCACTGTTAAGAGTCCATGTGATTGAGGGGATCATGGACGCGCTCATTCAGTTCTATGATCCAGTTTATCACTGTTTCACATTCCCGGATTACCAGCTAGCACCAACGCTGGAGGAGTATTCTCATCTGGCTGATTTACATATCACTGATCGAGCTCCATTTTCTGGACTGGAAGAAATTCCAAAGAATCAGACTATTACAAGAGCAATTCATTTGGACGAGTCTGAGGTCAAGACTCACATGATTACTAAGGGTGGCATCCAAGGTTTGCCAGCCCAGTTCTTGACAAAAAAGGCTCTATACTTCGCTAGTATAGGGAACGGGACTGCTTTTGAAAGCATCTTTGTCTTGCTCACCTACGGATTATTTTTGTTCCCCAACATCAATAACTTCGTCGATATCAACGCTATTAAGGTTTTTCTCATTGGAAACCCTGTGCCGACTTTGCTCGCAGATGCGTATCATTCTGTACACTTGGGAAATTTGTACAGCGGAGGGGAGATCACATGTTGTGTACCTTTGCTCTACAAATGGTTTATCTCTCACTTGCCCAAGTCTGCTGCTTTTTGGGATTGCAAGAGTGTCTTACGTTGGTCGCAGAAGGTCATGTCTCTCACCAATTCTGATATAGATTGGTGCAATAGGATTTATGAGGGAATCAGAATCATTGACCGTTGTGGAAACTTCCCCAGCGTACCCCTCATAGGAACTAAAGGAGGACTCAACTATCATCCGATATTGGTTCTTCGTCAATTTGGATACCCGATGAGACACATCCCACTGGGTGTTCATCTGGAAGGTCTTTTCTTCAAAGAAGGAGAAAATGACAGAGCACTAAAGATGGAAATAGTGCAAGCTTGGAAACGGGTTCATAAGAAAGGACGAGAGTCTCTGGGAAAACCGGACTGTGTCTCGGTGGAGCCTTATCTCCATTGGGTACAAACCAGAGCTCTCAAGCTAAAAATGCCTTATCCTCGTTACGGAATTCTTCCGCCGAGAGAATCTGTCATGTACTTCATGACGGAAACTGAAAAGCTTCAGGTTACTCTCAACAAAGTTCAAAAGGAAAGAAGATCTTGGAAGAACAAGTACCGCACCCTCGACGTAGAGTGTATCCAAATACAGCAACTACTAAAAGAGAAAGATGCTCTGATTGAAATTTTGGAGCAGCACGCTGTAGAGAATCAAGATAACCAAAGGAATTTGCTCACTCCTTTCACTTGGCAAAGGAATGACAACCCGACAACGGCCCAAGCGCCCCGGTCAAAGAAAAGGAAGATACCATAATCAGCACCCGGTTTCTCCTCAGAGAGGACTCGGGACCCATTAGTTTAGGTTTCTGTTTCTGCACTTTGTAATCTACTGTATTTCCATTTCTGTAATCCTTTGAATTTCAATAAAAAGGGGTTTCCCCACTGTTTGATATTTGCAATCTAATTGTCGAAGTTTATTTTGATTAAACCAAAAAAAACAACAATTAATATAATCATTGCATTCATCATTCTCACATCGCGTATTCTTCTTCCCTACGAATCTCACGTTTGTGTCTCGATTCTAGAGTCAAACTGTCTCATTCGTATAATACTCGGGCCAATCGTCAGAAAAAGATGGATGATCTTGAGGAAGAAAATAGAGAGTTGAAAGAAGAGATCGACGCTCTGAGAGAGGATATGAGAAAGCTTCGTAACGACATGCAAGCCATGGCAGAAGCTCAGCTACAAAGAACTGTGATCTCAGAGATCACCTCAATGCCCATCATAGAAAAGTATGATCCTAGGTATCAGATGCCGAAAGATCGTCCTTGGGGCATGCCTGTTAACTATATCCCGGAAGGATATGTTCCGCCGATCACTGAAGATTAGGGAATCGCAACAAAAGCCGCTGGGCCTGAAGGTTACAAACTTCGGGAAAGCGAAGATGCCAGGGGCATACTGAAGACTCCTGAAGGTTACAAACTTCGGGAAACGCCAAGACTTACTGCCGTAGTCACGGTACCACCCCCTGTGGTGCACACTGTCCCGAAAGGACAGATTCCACAGACACCTTCTGGTAAGAAGGAAACTATGTTTGACAGAATGGATGAATTCCAGGAGCAGTTCTTGGAAATGCAGAAAGAGCTGCAAGCCATTCGCGGTCAGGATCTATTTGGAAAGGATGCCGCAGACCTCTGCTTGGTCCCAAATGTGAAAGTCCCGCACAAGTTCCAAGTGCCCGACTTTGAAAAATACAAGGGTAACTCTTGCCCTCAGAGCCATCTGGTGATGTACGCTCGGCGGATGTCAGCTCAGACGGAGAATCAGGACCTGCTGATTCACTACTTCCAGGATAGTTTAACCGGTGCCGCACTCAAATGGTACATGAGTTTAAACCGTACTACGATCAGTACATTCAGAGATCTTGGTACTGCCTTCGTCCAACAATACAAGTACAATTTGGACATGGCACCTGACAGAGATCAACTCAGATCAATGTCACAAAAGGAAAAGGAAACCTTTAAGGAGTATGCTCAAAGGTGGCGTGAAATTGCCGCTAAAATTTGTCCACCTCTTGAGGAAAAAGAGATGACAAAAATCTTCTTAAAGACCTTAAGCTCATTTTACTATGACCGAATGATTTCCAGTGCACCCAGTGATTTCACCGAAATGGTCGGCATGGGTGTACGTCTTGAGGAAGCCGTCCGAGAAGGACGTTTGGTAAAAGACACTGGATCAACGAGCGGTACTAAAAAATACGGTAGTGCTCTCCCTAAGAAAAAAGAGCAAGATATTGGAAATATCTCTCTCGAAAAGCTAAGGCGACGTTATCAGCCAGTAGCAGCTGTAACTCCTGCTATCGGCCCCGCGCCTGTTCCTATGTATCAACCTCAGGTTGCGCAGAGCCAACCTGACCAACAAAGGACACAACAGCCTCTTCAGCAGGCTCGTCCTCCATATAACAACAACCATACAATACGGCCACCAGGATTTGATCCTATACCCGTAACGTACGCAGAGCTGTTTCCGTTACTACTGGCTAAGGGGCACATCCAGACTAAGTCTCCTCTTACAGTACCGGAAAATCCGCCTTTTTGGTTTAAAGTGGATCAAACATGCCCTTATCATCAAGGAGGTTCAGGGCATAACATTGAGACTTATCTCAATTTCAAATCCGACGTGCAAAAGCTTGTTAGGAGCGGGTTCTTATCTTTCAAAGATACGAATCCTAATGTTCTTACGAACCCGCTGCCTCAACACGAGAAAGCTGCAGTCAATCTGATTGAGAAAGAGACTAACAATGTCTATCAAATTCACGATGTACTCTTATTAGGGACCAATCTGGTCAAGATACATTGTAGACAGAGTGAATATGGCCATGTGCCACCTCATAATTATCACCAGTGTGATATCTGCTCTAAAGACAACCAGGGATGTTCTGTAGTGCAAGCAGCTCTACAGGAATAAATGGATCTTGGATGGATCCAAGAGCACCGAGTTCGTGGAGTTAACATGGTTTACACGAATTCCAACATCATTCAAAACCACGACATCCGTGCGATGAATGTCAACTTGGTGGCGATGCACTCAAGGCAAAGCCAGTATCATAATCTGCCGCGGCACGATTACAGTTCCTGTCTGATTTGCTCGGTAAACAAACAGGGATGCTCTTTCATACAAGAGGCCCTCCAGCGTCAGATGGATCTTGGATGGATCCAAGACTACCATGATAGGAATTCCTATCAAATCAATATGGTTCAGATCTTCGATATCCGCGTAATGAATACCAACCTGGTAGAGTTACATGCTGAGCAGGTCCGACTTGGATTCTTAATATCACATGACTATCAAAATTGTAAAGCGGGTTGCGAAAACGATCGAGGTTGTACCCTTGTCTAGGAGGCACTTCAGCACTTGTTAAATCACTGGTGGATGCCAATCTATATGGACGAAGATACTCAGCAAATTAGTATCAGTCATAGGAATCCTACTCGTCGTCAAAGTCAGGATGTCCGATCAATGGAAGATAACCTAGTGAGGTTACATTGCATTCAAAGTGGGCGTGGCCAGGTGCCACCACACAACTATGACATTTGCAGCGTCTGTTCGGAAAGTAACCAAGGGTGTTACCTTGTGAGAGCAGCTCTTCAGGGTCAGGTCGATCATGGAGAAATTTGTCCATATCCAGGTTCAGGACCCATCATTTGGTCGCCGAACTACCTTGCTGAGCAAGTTGAGGATGTTGTCACGATCTCTGGTCATCACAGGACCAGGGATGTTTTTGCCATCATCCCTCTACTTGACAAATCTAGAGTTCCCAACCGGGAACGGATCAAGGTTACTTATGATGGTCAGAAAAATTAGAAGGTTCCCATAGTCATCTATCTACCGGGGCCACTACCGTATGAATCAGCTAAGGCAATCTCTTACAAATACGGTGCAACAATAATCGAGAATGGAAAGGAAATTCCATTACCCTCCGTCGTGAATATTGCAGACATCAGTCGTGTAACACGGAGCGGTCGAATCTTCAACCGAGGGGTTGGAGAATCCAACAAAGAAAAGGAACTTCAGGCGGAAATTCCTGATCCACCAGTCAGTCAATCTGGTAATCCTGACTTTTCAAAAGACAAAGATGAGATGCTAAAGCTCATCCAAAGGAGTGAATATAACATTGTTGATCAACTGTTACAGACTCCTTCAAAGATCTCAGTATTATCACTGTTACTCAGTTCAGAAGCACACAGAGAGGCTCTACAGAAAGTCTTGGAGCAAGCCTTTGTGGAACAGGATGTAACAATCAGACAATTCGATAGCATTGTCTCTAACATCACTTCCTACAATAATTTGGGATTTAGTGATGAGGAATTACCTGAAGAGGGTCGTCGTCATAACATGGCGCTCAACATTACAGTTAACTGCCAGGGCGATGCTTTAGCCAATGTACTGGTAGACACAGGGTCAGCCTTGAATGTTATGCCGAAGTCCACTTTGACGCAATTATCATTTAAGGGCCCTCCGATGAGAGTCAACGAGGTCGTCGTCAAAGCATTCGACGGATCCATAAAAACAGTTATCGGCGAAGTTGATCTTCCCATAACTATTGGTCCTCACACTTTCCAAATCACTTTCCAGTTCATAGACATCCGGGCAACATACAGTTATTTATTAGGAAGACCTTGGATACATCAGGCTGGAGCGGTTACTTCAACCCTCCACCAAAAGCTAAAGTTCGTCAAGAACGATCAACTTGTCACGGTTTGTGGGGAACAAGCCTTGCTTGTGAGTAACCTATCATCATCTACTTGTGTGGAACCCGAGGAGGTTATTGGAACTCAGTTCCAAGCACTATCGGTGAGCAAGAACGATCAATCCGAAAAAGGAACTTCAATTTCTTCATACAAAGATGCTATCAAAGCGGTCGGGAGTACCGATACAAAAGGATGGGGACGGCTTGTCATTCCTACTGGCAATAAAACAAAGAAGGGTCTTGGTTTTTCTACAACCTGTACTCAGACAGCCGCCAACGATGAAAGTCTTCATCCCCTTCAAAACTTCTTCCACAGTGGAGGTTTTCTTCACCCAGTGTCTCAGACAGTTCATGCTATCAATGAGGAAGATCCCTCTGACACAGATGAAGAATGGAAGTCCTACCTTAACGAGGACGGCTATATGTCTCAGGAAGAGGTGCCTATGCCTTTTTGCTTTCCTACAGAAAGTCCGAGATTTATACCAAGATCAGATGTCGAAATGATCTACGGAGATTGTGATCCGGAAGGATGCCGTGCTCCGCCAAATTCATTAGAGGAAGACACTCTGATGAAAGAAAACTTTGATCACAATTACTATGGCCCGATGGATGGTCTGCCAATGTGGCAGCCTTACCCAGGAAACTTGGGGCAAGAAAGTCAGCCGAGTAATGAAACTCAGCTGAGCGTCATTGAACAGAATACCTGTGTCCCCGCCATGTCATGGGATCAACACTCAGGTCATTCGGAAACTACTCAACATGAAGATGAATTCGCAACGTTTGCAGGACTAGAATTCATCAACTATGCTTTTCCTGAGGTCAACGTCATCGAGAGGGATGACTTCTCCAGTTCCAAAGAAGTTTGGGACACTTTGGGACAACCAAGTGGAAAATACGACTTTATGGTCAAGTACACTGCTCCCGAAAGCTCTCGTATCAGGCTCGAAGATATCCAGTCAACTGGATGAGGAGATACAGCTGAGAGCACCAATGCTATGTAAAGTACAACAGAGGAATCCTCCTACGACAATTCTGCTTGGGAGACAGATTCCAATGATCCTGCTCCACCAAAAATCAGCGTCATTTCTGAAGACAAATCAAGGAAGGTGCCAGACTTTGTGATTCACCGAGGAGTTCGCCGCCAATGGGTTGTCGTCGAGGTTCCGAAGGTCGTTCATCAGTCAAAGTAATTGCCATCTTTAACCTTTCACCCTGCCCAGGTGAAACGGATGTTTTGATAGGGCTCGCTTTTTGTAAATTTCCCTCTTCGCTTTGCCCAAAGCGACAGAGTTTTGTTTTATAGGGCTGTAGTTTCAAGATTCGACTTGTTCATTAATAAAATAACGTCGTTCTGTAATTTCCGCATTAATTGCTGTTTTCTCTTTTTTGCTTTTTCAGAAAATGGTAATCCTAAAAAAAAAACAATTCAAAAATAAAAACGAGCAGTAAAATAAATACACTGCACACACTTACATTTTCTCTATCTCTTCTAAACATGAATCATCACGTCATGCAGATTGCTTGTTTTATACCCCGTTAAAACATACGATCCGATGCCTTCTCCCAACTTTGAGTTCCCGGTATTCGAGGCTGAATAAGAAAATGACGACGAAATTCCAGAAGAGATCTCCCGACTACTCAGACAAGAGGAAAGGCCCGTTGAACCTCACAAAGAGCCGTTGGAAACGGTAAACTTGGGTTCAGAAAAAGAGAGAAAATAAATCAGGATCGGAGCACTGCTCAGTCCAACTGTCAAAGAAAGTTTGATAAAGCTTCTCAAAGAATTCCCCGATGTATTCACTTGGTCCTATCAGGATATGCCAGGGTTGGATACCAGCATCGTGGAACATCACTTACCACTAAGATCAGAATGTCCGCCAGTAAAGCAAAGGTTGAGACGGACTCACCCGGACATGGCCATCAAGATCAAAGAGGAGGTACAGAAACAGATCGACGCGGGTTTCCTCGCTACATCTGAATATCCTCAATGGTTAGCCAACATCGTACCCGTTCCCAAAAAGGATGGAAAGGTCAGAATGTGTGTTGATTATAGAGATCTAAACAAGGCAAGTCCAAAGGACGACTTTCCTTTACCACACATTGACATGCTGGTTGACAGCACAGCAAAGTTCAAAGTATTCTCCTTCATGGATGGATTCTCGGGCAATAATCAGATCAAAATGGCGCCGAAAGACATGGAGAAAACTTCGTTCATTACCCCATGGGGTACCTTTTGTTACAAGGTAATGTCGTTCGGTTTGAAGAATGTCGGGGCAACCTATCAAAGGGCCATGACTACTCTGTTTCATGACATGATACACAAAGAAATCGAGGTATATGTCGATGATTTGATTGCAAAATCAAGAACAGAGGATGAGCACGTTGAACATCTGTCAAAATTGTTCGAATGTCTAAGAAAATTCAAGCTCCGCTTGAATCCTAACAAGTGCACCTTCGGTGTCCATTCGGGGAAATTACTAGGGTTCATCGTCATCCAGAAAGGAATTGAAGTTGATCCTGACAAGGTCAAGGCCATTCAAGAAATGCCTTCTCCGAAAACTGAAAAACAAGTCAGAGGATTCCTGGGACGTTTGAACTACATCTCCAGATTCATATTCCTTATGACCGCGACGTGTGCGCCGATTTTCAAATTACTCAAAAAGAATCAGGATTGCGTTTGGTCAGATGATTGCCAAACCGCCTTCGACAGTATCAAGGAATATCTGTTGAATCCTCCGATTCTATCACCTCCAGTGGAAGGAAGACCACTGATCATTTACCTCACAGTCATAGAGGACTCAATGGGATGTGTACTTGGCCAACAAGACGAAACTAAAAGGAAAGAGTCTGCCATTTACTATCTAAGCAAGAAATTCACCGACTGCAAGACTCGGTACACAATGCTTGAGAAAACTTGTTGCGCTTTGGCTTGGGCAGCCAAACGTCTTCGCCAGTACATAATTTGTCATACTACTTGGTTGGTCTCCGAAATGGATCCAATCAAGTACGTTTTCAAAAAACCTGCTCTCACGGGAAGGATTGCCCGTTGGCAGATGTTACTATCAGAATATGACATAGAGTACCATGCTCAGAAAGCCATTAAAGGAAGTATTTTAACCGATCATTTGGCTCATCAACCGATTGACGATCAAGAATCAATCGGGTTTGACTTCCCAGACAAAGATGTCATGTATCTAAAGATGAAAGATTGCGATGAATCGCTACCCAGTAAAGGGCCAGAACCAGGTTCCTAGTGGGGACTTATCTTTGACGGAGCAGTCAATCATTATGGAAACGGAATTGGGGCAATCATTGTTACCCCTCAGGGTACCCACATTCCTTTCACTGCCAGACTTACATTCAAATGTACGAACAACGAGGCCGAATACGAAGCTTGTATTATGGGTCTCGAAGAAGCGATTGATTTAAGGATCAAAAACTTGGACGTATACGGCGATTCAGCCCTGGTTATTAACCAGATAAAAGGAGATTGGAACACATACCAATCGGATTGATTCCTTACAAAGACTATGCAAGAAGGTTGTTACCCTTCTTCAACAGAGTCGACTTTCATCACATCCCTCGTGATGAGAATCACATGGCTGATGCATTAGCCACTCTCTCTTCCATGATTAGCGTAGGTCGATGGAATGACATACCTAAGATCGACATCATGCGCCTTGAACGGCCCGCTTACGTCTTCGCGATTGAAGCAGTCATATCAAATGCTTCCTTCAGAAACAAGAGTACCCATCTGGGGCACTCAGAAAAGACAGGAAAACCCTCAGAAGATTGGCTGGAAACTTCTTCCTGAGCGGTGACACTCTTTATAAGAGAAATTTTGACATGGTCATGCTCCGATGTGTCAACAGACCAGAAGCAGACATGCTCATGAAAGAAATTCATGAAGGATCCTTTGGCACTCATGCCAACGGACACACAATGGCGAGAAAAATTCTTAGGGCCGGGTATTATTGGTTGACCATGGAATCCGACTGCTACAAGTACATGAGGAGGTGTCACAAGTGTCAGATATACTCCGACAAAATTCATGTACCGCCATCACATCTCAAAGTTCTTTCTTCCCCGTGGCCTTTTTCCATATGGGGAATCGACATGATTGGTATGATTGAGCCCAAGGCTTCAAACGGACATCGGTTCATCCTGGTAGCCATTAATTATTTCACCAAGTGGGTCGAAGCAGCGTCATTCGCCAATGTAACCCAACAAGTGGTGGTCCGATTTATCAAAAACAATATCATCTGCCATTATGGTGTTCCAAGCGAGATCATTACTGATAATGGATTTAACTTGAACAATAAGATGATGAAAGAGTTGTGTGCAGAGTTCAAGATCGAACGCCATAACTCATCTCCCTACCGACCCAAGATGAATGGAGCGGTAGAGGCGGTTAACAAGAACATCAAGAAGATCGTTCAAAAGATGGTTGTAACCTATAAAGATTGGCACAAAATGCTACCCTTTGCTCTTCACGGTTATCGAACATCTATCCGCACTTCAACAGGGGCAACCCCTTTCTCTCTAGTATATGGCATGGAAGCAGTGCTCCCCATAGAAGTAGAGATCCCATCAATCCGGGTATTGATGGAAGCTCAGCTCACCGAAGCTGAATGGTGTCAAAGTCGACACGACGAACTGAACCTGATCGAAGAAAAGAGAATCACGGCACTATGCCACGGTCAGTTATATCAACAGAGAATGAAAAGGGCGTTCGACAAAAAGGTCCGACCTCGTATTTTCAGAAAATGAGACCTCGTGCTCAAGAAGATACAATCATTTCTCACTGACTCTCGGGGCAAATGGACCCCAAATTATGATGGCCCCTATGTGGTCACGAAAGCTTTCTCAGGCGGCGCCTTGAGACTTGCCACCATGGACGGAGAGGAATTTGCCTACCCCACGAATGTTGATGTAGTCAAGAAATACTTCGCCTAAAAAAAAACGTCTTGGTGGATTGAAAACCCGAAAGGGCGCTCCAGGAAAAAGTTAGAGACATGAAAAAAAATCATCCCGATGGATTGGAAATCTCATAGTACAATCCAGGCAAAAATTAGGGATAATGGCAAGTAACTATGTTCAACAGAGGCAAGTCCCTCAGCAGCAGTTACAGCATCATCTATCGGAGGAAATCTCCAGTCAAAGGTCATCTTCGACGGAAGCTCAGGATGTCCCGAACTCAAAGTTGGTAGAAGGATAGTGGTAGTTATGTTTCAATGTAGCCTTTTTCCCTGTAAATTACCATTTTCTAACTTTGTATATACTCTTTGGAATCACGCGTTTGGCTGATCTCCATCTTATCAATAAAATTTGAGCCCTTGTGCTTTTGTTTGTAATTCTTTACTTGTTTTAGCTTTACAGAACGACGTTGTTTAAACTTAATCAGCGATTCTTGAAATAAAACAAATTTACTTGTTAAACTTTTTCTGCTTTTAAATTAAAGATGGCATTTCTTTTGACTGTTGAACATCAGAAGAACATCGATCGCTTCTCCCGAAGTAAGCGAACTTCAAAGTGCAGAATCAAAGTACTCCTTCTAAACCAGTTCGCCTGAATGAAGGGATCAACTGTGTCAGAGACCTTGTTTCGTCTGACATCCTCGGCCGAGTTCTCATCTCCTAAGCCCGATCAACATAGCTCCCAACGGGACTATCTCTCCTAAGCAAGGTGGAATTGCTATTTTGAATCAACGGTACTTCTTCGCCCCGCGATGGCCGAGTATCCAATTGTGTTCATCTCTTAGTCTGTATGTTGCGTCTGTTTTGTCAGCACATACATACATACATCATGCATTTTTTATTTGCATTCACATTTCATATTGCATCACTATCACTCTAGTCGGTCCTGTCCCCTAATGGTAGAAGTCCTCTCAATCGAGCTGTCAGTTCTTGCCTCGTCAGGAAATACTGTGTCTGAACAACCTCGCTTCCAGTTAATTCTGGAAAGAAGTTGGTCCTTGACCACTTTGATAACTTGAACCTCTGAAAAGCCAGAGAAAACTTTCAATAAGCATCACTCTTCGCCATTGAAGATGATATCCTTGCTTTCCCAGATTAAGGAAAATCCACAGAGAAAGCCTCGTGATCAGAGATTCGGCAGCACGCCAGTTTTGCTCCGAAAAACCACTGATGAGAAGGTCATCGGCACCTCAAAATTGGATCCCATCATATGGCATTTCTCCGGGAAGATCCCGAGAAAAGTATGATGTAACCCCAAACAAAAACAGTCTCTCAAGAGACTCGCTTTCCCCAGTAGAATCGACAAATGGCATCTCCAAAATAGAGAAGTTTGTGTACCTCTACAACTCAGACGAATGGGTTCCCCAGCAAGTCTGACATCAAAACTTTTTCCACTCAAATGGCATCTCCCTAGGAAAATTCGGCGAGAAGTTTGAAGGAAAGCCGCTACGAATAGCGTCCCTTGTCAGTAAAGTTTATTGACAAAAGAAACTAAGACCAGTTCCTTGGTAGGAAACCAGGATTGAGGGGAAGTTTAAATCAGAAACTAAGACCAGTCCCTTGGTAGGAAACCAGGATCGAGGGGAAGTTTAAATCAGAAATTAAGACCAGTTCCTTGGTAGGAAACCAGGATCGAGGGGAAGTTTAAATCAGAAACTAAGACCAGTTCCTTGGTAGGAAACCAGGATCGAGGGGAAGTTTGTTTCCACAACTGAGACCAGTTCTTGGTAGGAGACCAGGATCGAGGGGAAGTTTACCTTTTCTAAGCATCATTGCTTAGCTAAAGAAGATGAATGCGTAAGCTACCATTCATAACCACCATCAAAATTTCAGGTATTCCGATATTTAATCCTCTTGCACCCCGAATGCCCGAATCCCTTCGTCATTCACACCTTCGGGTCCAAGAAGAATAAATAGGGGCATCTGTAATACCCCAAATTTTGACCACTTAGATTTCCCATCATTGTGAAAATCATCATCACAATATGGATGAACCATCATGCTTCATCAGTCTCCCCAAAGATGGGTGAGCATCCAGAAAAATCAAAATTAGGGTTTCAAGCCCTCTCATAGTTATCAGACAAAGGATCAATCAAGAAATGACATGATCTTCAACTTGTCTAACCTCCCAAGTAACTACAAAGGATCAAAAGGACTCCCACTTCAAGGATTAAGCACAAGGATGTTCCCTTCTAGGTGGATCAAGCCTCAAGATCGCCAGTGTCACCAAATTAGGGTTTTGGTCGACCAGGGCCTCCAGATGGAAAATTTTCATCTGGGCACAAGGCAATGATCCAAAACATGACCTAATATACTTCATGTAACCTCATGAACCCATGCATCAAGTCAATTTTGCCTCAGGGAATGCATTCATCAAAAAATCAGGAATTAGGGTTTCTTGACCTAATTCACCCCTAAGTTGACTTTTGGGACAAACCATGAGCCAAGACCTCAAGACATGATTTGAGGGTCTCTAATATACCATATTGATCCATTTGGAACAATGGATTGATCCAAGAAGTTTGAGCAACAATTCTCAATTTCATCTGCACCACAATTAGGGTTTTAAGAG
This sequence comes from Lathyrus tuberosus, assembly GCA_022829125.1. NCBI lineage: Eukaryota > Viridiplantae > Streptophyta > Magnoliopsida > Fabales > Fabaceae > Lathyrus > Lathyrus tuberosus. The sequence goes on from JALAZF010000439.1 coordinate 1,347,990, forward strand.
AAAAGTCAACTGTAACTTTGACTTTTGACCAGGACATGCTCCCAAACCCTAATACATGATTGAATATACCCTATGACACCCATGGAACATGTCCATCAAGTTTGATTTAGGTCAAGGACATGATTTCCTGAAGAATTGCACAGTTTGGAATTCATCTGATAAAAAGTCAACTGTGCACAAAAGTCAACTTTGACTTTTTGAGATTTTTCACCAAAATGTATTTTTAACCCTAAAATGATGTTAATGTATGATTTGAATCATCATTCATCAATAAAAATCAAGAAAAGTGAGATAACTTGTAAAAGGGGTAACCATAAAACTTAGAAATTTTTCTAAGTTAAAAATAAAGTGGCAAAGGTACCAACTTTGGAGGACCATAACTCCTAAACCACAAGGCCATTTTTTCTCATCCAAAGATGGATTTGTAGCCCTCATTATCACCTACAAAAACTTCAACTACAAGTCATTCCAATTCATTAAGTATTTTGAGTTATGGAGTGATCAAAGTGGCTGAAAAGTGAAAATGTCACTTTTTCCAACACTTAGTGAAATTTTCACTAAGTCAGATTCTGCCTCACTTTTTGCCAAATGTAGGGGGATTTTTCACTTGGAATCAAAAGAGATCAAAACAAAACTTGTTTAAACAGTTGTTGTATCATGTACGAGCTTTCCAAAATGGCCAAGAACATTGCCAAATTCAACCTACACCATGAGATACAACATTGCCAAGTTGCCTTGCTGAAATCTGTCAAGGCAAGGCAGAATTTGCAACTTTGGTCGATTTGCCAAAATCAGCCAAATTCAATTGCTCCTATCCACTTGGACACCTCAGAGGATTGAATCTAAAGGGGACAATCACTGAGCCAAGCCTCCAAAGTCCATGGAACAAGAAATAGCATGTTGAACCTAGAGTGGCCAAAATAGGGACAAGACTTCAAATTTGGAATGAGGCATTCAATGGAACCATCAAGGTGGCATGGACTGAGCCATTCTCATTTGAAATCAGTCAAGACTTATCCAAGACCAAGGGAACCAAAGCTCTGTGCCCTAACCTCTAGTTAATGGCTAGAGGAGACTTGGATTTTCATTTGCCAACATTGGCCAAACCTACTTACCAGCTGCCATGCACTATTCCTTGCAAAACAAACTTGCTCTACTATAAATAGAGCTCAATTGTGGTCAGTTTGAGTACACCAAAGCCATCTAACAGATGCTTTCCTCAAAATCTCTTCTTTCACTCCAATTTTGCCTTCTAAGGCAAGTCACTATCGGGTTTTGAGTTTGAGAGCAATTCCAATCAAACCAATCACTCACACACCTCACATACATCACATATGAGCTAATCAAACACTTAGATTACTTCTGAAGCATCAATTTCACAAAATCACCAGCTGGTTGCTCAAGGTTTTAACCAAAGTGCAGCTGAGGTACCACAAAATGATCCAGCCAATTTCAATCAAGTCCAACCATCCAAACACAATCCATAGGGTGTAGGGAAGCTGTTCAGATCATCACCACTCATCTGTAACACCTCCAAATCAAAAATCACTTTGCACTTGCTGTCACGACTTGGAGGTAAGCACATACTTGGTCATCTCTCAATCTATGCATATTTCCTCGCACAATAATTTGGTCATATGTTCATAATCATGCATGGAATGTTTTCCCTCAATTAATTGCATTTTTTGAATCGTGTATCAAAAATCCTAGCCTTCATGCAGAAATTAGGGTTCTTGAGGTCTCTTCGTGATTTCTTGTTGTATGTTTAATTTAAATGAAATTAAAGTACATAGACATGATCGTGAGGTTGAGGCGAGCATAATGATATGTGGATTGCATGATATGATTACGTATTCATGGAGATTGGATAGAAAATGCAAATCTGAGAAACCAAGAACACGCGCGTGTTCTTCAGCTTGTTCTTGGCGCCATTTTTAGAAATTCAAATATTTGAATTTTGTGATTTTGTTTAATTGATTCAAAAATTAATTTCTCTCTGAGTTTTAATGATTTTGAGTTTATTCTTTTTTTAATAATTCAAAAAAATGTTAAAATATTTTATTTTCACAAAAAATCCCAAAAATATTATTTATTTCATATAATTGATATTTTTGCAAAGAATTAATATTTTAATTGTTTTTGACATTTTAAATATTTTTTCTACATTGATTTTGCAACTTTTAATGCTTTCTAATTATTTTGTAGGTCAATACTTAATTTTTGAAGCATTAATCCAAGATCACAATTTGTTTTCCATGTGTTAAACAATTTTTGATCATTTTTATTGAATTTTTATTCAATTAAATACATTTTGAAAACAAATTAGGGTTTTGGATTAATTCAACCCTCATAAATCATTTTCAAAACTTTTTGGGCCTCTATTAGAGTGTAAGACCCATCCCCCCTTGTACAAAAACTTTTTGGGTCTCACTCATTGTATAAGTCCCTCTGTACAAGTAAACGGCACGATCGTCGCCCGTTTAAAAATAAAAATCATCTGGGCCTCTCCTCGAGCTATAAGACCCATTTAAAACTTTTGGGCCTCTATTAGAGTGTAAGACCCAATCCCCCTTTTAACCAAAACATTTTGGGCCTCACTTATTGTATAAGTCCCTCTGCGTTAAAAGAAAACCTCGGCGCGATCGCCATTTTTAAACGAAAAATCATTTGGGCCTACCCTCGTGTTATAAGCCCCTATCTTTTCTTTAAACCTTTTTTTGGGCCTCTTGAGAGAGTGTAAGACCCATCCCTTTGTACAGAAAACCTTTTTGGGCCCCAGTCACTTGTATAAGTCCCGCTGTACAAAGTCAAACAGTGCGCTCACTGATAAAACCCTGGGCCTCTCCTTGAGCTGTAAGCCCCAAATCTTTCTTTTTCAAAGCACTTTCTCCTTTGATTTTGAATATACTGTTGTTTTCAATTTTTCTTTGTTGAACAACTAACCAAACAGCATGGAAGCACTCCAACCAAGTAAGTGGTTATCGCTTTCATTTACTGCTTTCAAATTATAAACTGTATTGTGGGGCTGCTCACTGTAAGTTTCCTTTCATAAACTCATATCTACTGTGTAATAATAGTATAGATATTTCGAGTTTCCCCGGCAACTACGTCTAGAACTAGGTGACGCCGTTTCATTTATTCGTTGAAATAGACGCCTAGATCCCCAATAGGAGCACCAGATACAGTCTTCTCTTCGGCTGTCCTCCTTAGGAATTGTCAAGAAGCTCTACTCCCCAAGATGAATGTATTCTCCGTGAATGGCATCTTTGAGTTTCTTCCAAATTCTCGAACTTTCCTGACTTGATCTATTCCTTGTGGATAGTTTGCCTTGAATGTCTCGGGGTTTGGGTACCCACTACGGTCATAATCTTGGACCTTAACTAAGGAACCCTCTTTAAAAGCTAAAAATCGCTGGATAGTAAACCTCGCACGTTTACCAGTAGTTTTTATCTTTAAAAGAGTTATCTCTCCTAATGGAAAGGAGATGATAGACCCACGGGCTTCTTAAAAGCATTGGCCTCCTCTTGGGCATTATTCAAGGACACTACGGCTTCTTAGAAGTATTCACAACCTCCTCTTAGGCTTCGTATAATGATTTCTTCCTTCGAGAATGATAACCTCCTCTTGGGCTTCGTACAAGGACCCGTAGGCTTCTTAAAAGTTTCCAGCCTCCTCTTGGGCTTCGTACAAATTGTCCCGACGACCTCCTAGAGGTATAGGAACAGAACCTAGTCATCCTCATAGAACAGTCCTTTCATAGAGTCTACTACTGTTTCTCAAAGCATAGTACAAAAGAAAAAAAACTCTAGACTTGGATAGTCTAACTTCCTTGAGTCTCAAAGACATTCTCAAGTGACCCCTTCGTTAAATAGGAAGGAAACCCGCAGACTCGGACAGTCTCAATACCCTTTGGATTTCCCGTTTCCTCAAAGAGAAGGAAATATCCTTGATCCTCAGATCAAATCCCTGAGTACAGTGTTGCTCATATAAGAACTGATTTTCTCTTTTAAAATCAGTATATTGGATCTGTCACTCAACTTAAACAAACCTTTAGCCTCCATCTCGGGCTTCGTACGAGATACAAAAACACTCTCTTGTTGAGTATCAAAGACTCCCTCGTAGAGTCAAACAAACAATAGCCTCTATCTCGGGCTTCGTACGAGACACAAAGACTCTATCGTCGGGTCAAAAACTTTTAGCCTCTCTCTCGGGCTTTGTACGAGACATAAAATAGCCTCTTCTTAGGCTTTGTATAATGATTTTCCTAGCGGAAATTAGCCTCCTCTTAGGCTTTGTATAAGAAAACCACTGGTTGATCCAATTAACCTTTTAGCATCAAAGTTGTGCCTCGTTCACAGTACACAAACATCAACAACTCCTTTCCTTTCATCTAATCGCTGTAAGCGGCAAGCCTCTGGATCATCTATATCCACGCCATTGTCCCTCTTTTAGCATGAGAAATTCCTAAGGAAAGATGGCATTGCTCTACACTGAGTTAAAGTCTTCTCCTTCAGGTTAAAACCCTTTCTTCGGAAATTATGGCATTGCTCGGATCCGCGTATCCCAGTTAAAGTAATTCTCCTTCCCCCTCTTTAGAGATGACAAATTCTCTCTAAAGTCGAGGTCTTTTAGCTTCACGTCTTGGGCTTTGAACAAGACACAAATAGACCTTTCAGCTTCACATCTTGGGCTTTGAACAAGATACAAACCACCTTTCGCTTCACGTCTTGGGCTTTGAACAAGACACCAAAACACCAAAAACACCCATTTCCTCCCATAGAATAGGAGGAACTACGAACGCTCTGATTTCCCTATTTCGGTAAACAGGAATACGTAGGCATAAGATCGAAAGAAAATATCTTAGCGAGCACAATCAACAAAAAACCCAAATCCCATATCTCCATCAATCAAAAATCAGTAATTCCAAAGCATCAGTCCTAACATCCTAATCCTTGTTCCCCGCTAGAAAGTCCTAGAAAGAAAGAAAACAGTACTGGCGAAAATACAAATAACCAGTACAAAGGCCCCCCCACATTGATAGCATTCGTAACTTAACAGACCGCTGTTTAAACTCAGTATGCAATCAGGGTTAATTGGAGACATCTATTTCCCTTTCTTATTCAGCTCACAATAGGATAAAAAATGAATCGACCTGTAGTTTAAGCTCAACCGCAGAGAGCAACCAGCGCTTAAGAACTGCGTCCAAAATCGCTCGCTACACCATTCTGGACTTCTTCCACCGTGGAGGCTTCCTCCACCCAGTGTCTCAAGAAGTACACAGAATCAATAAAAGTGACTCCTCCGATACAGATGAGGAATGGAAATCTTATCTCAACAACAACGGTTATACGTCTCAGGAAGAAACGCACATGCCATTCTATTTTCCCAAGCAGGGCCCGAGATATATACCAAGATCAGACGTTCGGATGATCTATGGAGATTGCAATCCTGAAGGATGTCCTGCTCCACCTAACTCGTTAGAAGGTGATCTAATGAAGAACAACTTCGATCAGGACTATTATGATCCCCTGGATGATTTGCCTATCGGGAAGTCATACCCAGAAGACTTGAGGCAAAAGAGTCAGCCAAACGATGCCTACCAACTGAGTAAGATTGAAGAAAATACCCACATCCCCACGGGGTCATGGGATCATTACTCAGGACAGTCTGAAGATATCCAGCACAATGATGAATCTGCAAAGATTGCAGGATAAGAGTTCATCAACTATGCTTTTCCTAAGGCCAACGTCATTGAGAAGGATGACTCCTCTATCCCCACAGAAGTATGGGACACCTTAGGACAGTCGAGTGGCAAGTACGACTTCTTATTCAAGTACACCGCTCCTGAAAGCTCTCGCATTAGATACGAGGACATCCAACCAACGGGATGGGGATATCCTCTTGAGAGTGAATACATTAGGGAAGATACAACAGAAGAGTTTGTTTACAAAAACTCTGCATGGGAGGAAGACTCCAACGATCCTACTTCGCCAGAAATCAGCTTCATTTCTGTGGACAAACCAAGAAAGAAGGTACCAGACTTTATGATTCACTGAGGAGTTCGTCGCCAATGGATTGCTGTCGATGTCCCGAAAGTCGTCCATAAGTATAAGTAATTGAAATCTTTGTTTTAACCTTTCACCCTGCCCCGGTGAAACGAATGTTTTTATAGAGCTCACTTTTCTGTAAATGTCCCTCTTCGCTTTGCCCAAAGCGACAAAGTTTTGTTTTATAGGGTTGTATTTCAAGAATCGACAAATCATAAATAAATAACGTCATTCTGTCATTCCCGCATTTATTGCTGTTTTCACTTTTCGTTTTTCAGAAAATGGTAATCCTAAAACAACCCAAAATAATAACAAGCATTTTTCAGAAAATACACTGCACACACTCTTGCATTCTCTCTATCTCTTCTAAAAAACTAATCATCACATCATGCAGATTGCTTGTTTTAAACCCCATTGAAACATACGATCCAATGCCTTCTCCCAACTTTGAATTCCCTGTATTTGAAGCTAAAGAAGAAGAGGACGCAGAAATTCCAGAGGAGATCTCCCGATTACTCAGACAAGAGGAAAGTTCTATTGAGCCTCACAAAGAGCCGTTGGAAACGGTCAATTTAGGATCAGAGGAAGAAAAGAAAGAAGTTAAGATTGGAGCACTGCTCAGTCCGACTGTCAAAGAAAGCTTGATAAAACTTCTCAAAGAGTTTCCAGATGTATTTGCGGGTCCTATCAGGACATACCAGGGTTGGATACCAGCATCGTGGAACATCATTTACCGCTAAAGACAGAATGTCCTTCGGTGAAACAAAGGCTGAGACGGACTCACCCGGATATGGCTCTCAAAATCAAGGAGGAAGTGCAAAAACAGATCGACTCAAGTTTCCTTGCTACCTCAGAATATCCACAATGGCTAGCTAACATAGTGCCAGTTCCGAAAAAGGACAGAAATGCCAGAATATGTGTAGACTACAGGGATCTGAACAAAGCAAGTCCAAAGGATAACTTCCCCTCACCACACATAGACATGCTGGTAGACAGTACAACAAAGTTCAAAGTCTTCTCCTTCATGGATGGATTCTCGGGCTATAATCAAATCAAAATGGCGCCGAAAGATATGGAGAAAACTTCATTCATCACCCCATGGGGCACCTTTTGTTAAAAGGTGATGCCGTTTGGTTTGAAGAATGTCGGGGCAACCTATCAAAGGGCTATTACAACTCTATTTCACGACATGATGCACAAAGAAATCGAAGTGTATGTCGATGACATGATTGCCAAATCTAAAACAGAAGAAGAGCACGTGACACACCTGTCAAAGTTATTCGAGCGTCTGAGAAAATACAAACTCCGCTTGAATCCCAATAAAATCACGTTCGGTGTTCGCCCAGGAAAATTTTTAGGGTTCATTGTCAGCCAAAAAGGAATCGAGGTTGACCCTGACAAGGTCAAGGCCATTCAAGAAATGCCTTCACCAAATACCGAAAAACATGTCAGAGGATTTTTGGGACGTCTGAATTACATCTCAAGGTTCATATCCCTCATGACCGTAACATGCATGCCGATCTTCAAACTACTCAGAAAGAATCAAAGTTGTGTATGGACAGAAGATTGACAAAAAGCGTTCGATAGTATCAAAGAATATCTGTTGAATCCACCAATCCTGTCACCTCTAGTGGAAGGAAGACCACTGATCATGTACCTAACAGTCTTGGAAGACTCTATGGGTTGTGTACTTGGCCAACAAGATGAAACCAAAAGAAAAGAGTCTGCCATCTATTATTTAAGCAAGAAATTCACGGACTATGAAACTCGGTACACTATGCTCGAGAAAACTTGTTGTGCTTTGGCTTGGACAGCCAAACGTCTTCGCCGGTACATGATTTGTCACACTACTTGGTTAATCACTGAAATGGATCCGATCAAGTACGTCTTTGAAAAGCCTGCTCTCACGGGAAGGATTGTCCGTTGGCAGATGTTGTTATTATAATATGACATCGAGTACCATGCTCAGAAAGTCGTCAAAGGAAGTATTTTAGCCAATCATTTGGCTCATCAATCGATTGACAATCAGGAATCAGTCGGATTTGACTTCCCAGACGAAGATGTCATGTACTTAAAAATGAAAGATTGCGATGAACCACTACCCAGTGAAGGTCCAGAACCAGGTTCCCAATGGGGATTAATTTTTGACGGAGCTGTCAACAATTATGGAAATGGAATTTGGGCAATCATCGTAACACCTCAGGGTACCCATATTCCTTTCACCGCCTGACTGACTTTCAAATGCACAAACAATGAGGCCAAATACGAAGCTTGTATCATGGGTCTCGAAGAAGCAATTGACTTAAGGATAAAGAATTTGGATGTATATTGAGACTCAGCCCTGATTATCAATCAGATCAAAGGAGCTGGAACACATACCAATCAGGACTGATTCCTTACAAAGATTACACAAGAAGGTTGTTACCATTCTTTAACAGAATCGAGTTTCATCATATCCCTCGTGAAGAAAATCACATGGCTGATGCACTAGCCACTCTCTCTTCCATGATTAGTGTAGGTCAATGGAACGACGTACCTAAGATTGACATAATGCGCCTAGAAAGGCCCGCTTACATCTTCGCGATCAAAGCAGCCATAGACGACAAACCTTGGTATCACGATATCAAATGCTTCCTTCAGAAACAAGAGTACCCACCTGGGGCATCAAGAAAAGACAGGAAAACCATCAGAAGACTGGCAGGCAACTTCTTCCTGAACGGTGATACACTCTATAAGAGAAACTTCGACATGGTTTTGCTCAGATGCGTAGATAGACCAGAAGCAAAAATGTTGATGAGAGAAATTCACGAAGGATCCTTTGGCACTCATACCAACAGACACACAATGGCAAGGAAAATTCTGAGAGCAGGATACTATTGGCTAACAATGGAATCCGATTGCTACAAGTACATGAGGAGGTGTCACAAGTGTCAAATATACGCTGACAAAATCCATGTACTTCCAAAGCATCTCAAAGTTCTTTCTTCTCCATGGCCTTTTTCTATATGGGGAATCGACATGATTTGCATGATCGAACCCAAGGCTTCGAACGGACATCAGTTCATCCTGGTAGCCATTGACTACTTCAGCAAATGGGTCAAAGCAGCATCATACACCAATGTAACCCGACAAGTGGTGGTCCAATTTATCAAGAACAATCTCATCTGCTGTTATGGCATTCTGATAACAATCCAAAAGACAATGCATCATTAGTCGAAACTCAAACGAATTACTTTGTTCCTTTGCATTTTATATGAGAATTGACTAACAAAAGATCCAAAAGGATGTTACTCTTGAATGGTTATGTTTTTGCAGGAAATGACAAAGGAAAACATCAGTTACAAGCAAGAAGAATGTCTGCCCTGAAACTTTCGCGATGCAAACTTTTCTTCGCGTAGCGAAAGTTCACGATGTGAAGTAGAAGCGAGCAACAACAGAATGAGACAGAATCAAAACAACAAAACTTCGCTTGAAGATTGCTATGTGTCGCGTAGCGAAAGTTTGCGATGCGAAAGAAAGCGAGCCCAGGCAGAACAAAACAGAATCAAAATGTCCAATCTTCGCTTGAAGCGACAGGAAGCGACAGGAAGAGACCAAAGTTCGCATAGCGAAACTTTACTTCGCATAGCGAAGTATAACAGTCCCTGAAAGGCGGTTTGAAAGTTCAAATCTTAATGGAGAAGAAAAGGGAGTTCACATAGCGACCAGAACTTCGCATAGCGAACTTAGGCGGCCAAAAACACTATAAAAAGAGATCAAGGGCAATGCAAAGGGGATATCATCTTGTTTTAAAACAATTTAGTATTAGATAGTAATATATCAGTAGAATAGGAATAGAAGTGAGGTTTAGAGGAAGAGGAGTAGATTTGCATCAAGAGTCGGGAAATCGTCATTGATGCTCGTTCAACTCAATTCTTCCATTATGCTTCTAGCTACCATGAGTAGCTAAATCCATCTCTTGTTGGGATTGGTCGTAGTTCACCGAAACAGTATGTATTTTCTTTGATCATGGTGTTATATGCAATTTATGTATGAATCATTATTGATGTTATCTTTGTTTCATCGTTTATTTCATGGATTGAATTGATATTCACAAATACGATTCTAATCTCGATCTAAGATAACATCTATTAAACACTAAATGCTAGACATAGATTTAGGTTTAATATTCACAAAAAGTATCGAATCTTAATGCTACCGTATTGTTTAATAGGCTGAGAAATCATCGATTAAACCATAAGGTAGAAATCTCATCAAAGTTTAGACATAAACTTTGTTTGTAACCGATACGTGATAATATTGAAACATGCTTAAATTGTGTATAACTGATTCGTGATATACATATTGAATCGGTGGATGAACACTAATTCCCAACAAGTCTATTCCTCTGAAAACTATCTTCATTTATTATACGTGTTTACTTTTCACAACTTATAAATCAAACATCTTGAAACTTCTGCTTAAAATCATAGAAAATATTGAACAGTTATGATATCGCTCCAATCCCTGTGGATATGATAAAACTAAATACTTACATTTGACTGTACTAAACATCAAATTGGCGCTGTTGCTAGGGATTGGTGTTTAAGATATTAAAACATCGCAATAGTTTCTATACTTCTAAGTTGTTATATATTGTATATATTCTTTTACATTTGATGTTAACCACTTTTGTTGTGTTAGAATTGTGCTTTCTTGTATGTAAAATCAGGTATCATAAGAACAAGTAAAGCACAAGCAAGCTAAGCAACACCAAAAGGTAAAAATTCTGCATTAACCCTCTTCAAACAATAGTCCAAGGCTGCAATTAAAAGATCAAAATCTGAAGTAAATTACATGGAATTGTGGCAACATAGACAAGAATCATACCAATATTACCAAGGGTATTCATACACAAATAACATAGATTATTCCCAAGATTGGAGACAGGATGCGGAACCATACCAGAATTTCTATCAACAGCCGCAGAATCCTTCACAACCGGACAAAATATCAAAATTGGAAGACACCTTGATGCAATTTATGCAAATGTCTATGGAGAACCAAAAGAGGACTGAAGTATCACTCAAGAATCTTGAAATGCAAGTTGGTCAAATAGCAAGGAAGCTTGAGGATCAACACCAAGAGACATCCATTGCTATCACACAAATCATTTCAAAGGAGCAATGCAATGAAAGTACGGCTCAAAGTGTTAACGCTGCTGATGATGGTAGTAATGATCACTTGGAAACAGAAAATATTGTTGTCAAGAGTGAAGCTGAAAAACAAGAGGAAAATCAAGCAGAAATTCAGAAACAAGAGGATAATAAAACTGGTCTAAAGAGAGATGTTGCAGTTAAAATCATTTTGCAAGAGCACACATAAACTCAGTTGAAGAAGGCTCTCATAAAAACACTTATTTCCCGAAATATAAAAAAGGAAAAACATCATTGGGACTGTTTGAAAGTAACTAAGACAGTCAAGGGAAAAATGATGAAACATTATGGTGACATTGCAAGAATCATCATAATAAGACCTCTGAAATATCCCTAACACATGCGTCGAGCTAATGACGTTAAACAAGCGCTTGTTGGGAGGCAACCCAACGTTGTAAGTCATTTTACTTCTATTTAAGCTTTCAGTTCTTTCAGTTTTAGTTCCAATTTTCGTACTTTCTTTTGAAATGTCAGGTTATAAGTTTTATGTTGCAAACATTTGAAAACTTTTTGACAGTAGTGCATACCGTAAACTCACTTGGTACACCTTTTAACACTTGGTGTTAGTATGCTGCAAGTTCATTTTGAAAATTTATTGTTATGCTTGCTATGTTCCTGTTATCCTCATCATAAGCATAGAAGTGCTTTTTCTAATATTTTGAACAAAGGCCAAGTCAAGTATCTTGAACATTCAACAAGGAAGGAGAGTGAGTGGTAATGACAAGAATCAGATGAAAATCAAGCAAGGTACATGTTTACTTGCTTTGTAGAATGTTAGCATGATTTTGGATTTTGTTTTCTCTTATAAACTCATATCATGTCTCATTTTACATTGAACACACTTGCTTGAATCATTTAGCAAAAACCAGAAAAGTGAGGTAAACTTCCATTGTTTACAAAAACTGCGAAACCCTTGTGTTTAACTCGGTTGATTCATGTTCAATCTGAAAATTCCATTTGAGCTTTGTAAAGGTATAAAGAGGATCAAGGCAATTGTTTGATTTTGAGAAAAACTACCATGGCCAAAAAGACTTTCATTAAAACCAGTAAGTGAGTGAGCATTTGTGCACCCTCTTTGAACCAAAAAAAAATCAAAAGGATGGATCAAATTTTGAAAATACAAAACCACTAAGAAAACCACTTAGTGAAGTTATGATCCATTCCAATTTGTTTTTGCACAACCTGAACCATAATGATACGAATCATCAAGAGCTTCACTCATGAAAAGAATTAAGTTGGGGAGAGGATGGATGATGATACCAAAAGGAAAAGAAAAAGAAAAGAAAAGAGAGATCAAATGAGAAAAAGAGATACAAAAAGCAGAAAAACTTGGTATCATGAAAAAAGGAAAGATTGAAAGGCAAAAGAAAAGTCAAAATCATGGTGATAAAGCAAGGAGTGAAGCAAGTAAAGCAAGTTACAAAAGTGGGCACATTTTTGAAAAATATCTTTAGGAGAAAAACCATCTCTTTATGAAACCTGGCCACATTACAACCTTCATAAGTCCTATGTGATTTATCCCTTCATTTGCTCAAATTTTCGAATTGATTGGAAGAAAACATGAATCGACCCGGATGTTGACCAAGTGATTAGATGAGAGTCATCACACCACATAAGCAATACAAACTTCAAAGTATTTATTCCTTTTTATGAAGAAGAGTGTTAGGAAAGATTCAAGTAAGTTGTGTCATCATATTTTTGAGTACATGACGTGATTTTGTGGGCGAGAACTTAATTCCATAATCATGCTCTGATTCTACAATCAGTTGAACATATTTCTTGCTTGACAAGTAATCATTTGAAGCATTCATTTTTCAAAGTGTTATTTCAAATACTTGATTGAAAAATCATTCTTGAAAAAAATCATGCTCTTGATTAAGGACAATCAAGAAACTAAGTTGGGGAGAATTTGATAACAATCCAAAAGACAATGTATCATCAGTCGAAACTCAAACGAATTACTTTGTTCCTTTGCATTTTATATGAGAATTGACTAACAAAAGATCCAAAAGGATGTTACTCTTGAATGGTTATGTTTTTCCAGGAAATGACAAAGGAAAACATCAGTTACAAGCAAGAAGAATGTTTGTCCTGAAACTTTCGCGATGCCAACTTTTCTTCGCGTAGCGAGAGTTCGCGATGCGAAGTTGAAGCGAGCAACAACAGAATGAGACAGAATCAAAACAATAGAACTTCGCTTGAAGATTGTTATGTGTCGCGTAGCGAAAGTTCGCGATGCGAAAGGAAGCGAGCCCAGGCAGAACAAACAAGAATCAAAATGTTCAATCTTCGCTTGAAGCGACAGGAAGCGACCAAAGTTCGCATAGCAAAACTTTACTTCGCATAGCGAAGTATGGCGGTCCCTGAAAGGCGGTTTGAAAGTTCAAATCTTAATGGAGAAGAAAAGGGAGTTCGCATAGCGACCAGAACTTCGCATAGCGAACTTAGGCGGCCAAAAACACTATAAAAAGAGATCAAGGGCAATGCAAAGGGGATATCATCTTGTTTTAAAACAATTTAGTATTAGATAGTAATATATCAGTAGAATAGGAATAGAAGTGAGGTTTAGAGGAAGAGGAGTGGATTTGCATCAAGATTCGGGAAATCGTCATTGATGCTCGTTTAACTCAATTCTTCCATTATGCTTCAAGCTACCATGAGTAGCTAAATCCCTCTCTTGTTGGGATTGGTCGTAGTTCACCGAAACAGTATGGATTTTCTTTGATCATGGTGTTATATGCAATTTATGTATGAATCATTATTGATGTTATCTTTGTTTCATCGTTTATTTTATGGATTGAATTGATATTGACAAATACGATTCTAATCTCGATCTAAGATAACATATATTAAACCCTAAATGTTAGACATATTTTTAGTTTTAATATTCACAAAAAGTATCAAATCTTAATGTTACCGTATTGTTTAATAGGCTGAGAAATCGTCGATTAAACCATAAGGTAGAAATCTCATCAAAGTTTAGACATAAACTTTGTTTGTAAGCGATACGTGATAATATTGAAACATGCTTAAATTGTGTATAAATGATTCGTGATATACATATTGAATCGGTGGATGAACACCAATTCACAACAAGTCTATTCCTCTGAAAACTATCTTCATTTATTATACGTGTTCACTTTTCGCAACTTATCAATCAAACATCTTGAAACTTCTGCTTAGAATCATAGAAAATATTGAACGGTTTTGATATCGCTCCAATCCCTGTGGATACGATAAAATTAAATACTTACATTTGATTGTACTCAACATCACGTTCCAAGCCAGATCATTACTGACAATGGATCGAACTTGAACAACAAGATGATGAAAGAATTATGTGCTGAGTTCAAAATTGAACACCATAACTCATCTCCCTACCGGCCTAAGAGGAACGGAGCAGTAGAAGCGGCTAATAAGAACATCAAGAAGATTGTTCAAAAGATGGTTGTAACCTACAAAGATTGGCACGAGATGCTACCCTTTGCTCTTCACGGTTATCGCACATCTGTCCGCACTTCAACAGGGACAATCCCTTTCTCTCTAGTATATGGCATGGAGGAAGTGCTCCCCATAGAAGTAGAAATCCCATCAATCTGGGTATTGATAGAAGCTGAGCTAACAGAAGCTGAGTGGTGCCCAAGCAGGTACGATGAACTGAACCTCATCGAGGAAAAGAGAATGACAGCTCTATGCCATGGTCAGTTATATCAGCAAAGAATGAAGAAGGCGTTCGACAAAAAGGTCCGACCTTGCATCTTCAGGAAATGAGACCTTGTGCTCAAAAAGATACAATCATTCCTCGCTGATTCTCGGGGCAAATGGACTCCGAATTACGATGGCCCCTATGTGGTCAAGAAAGCCTTCTCAGGCAGCGCCTTGAGACTCGCAACCATGGATGGAGAGGAGTTTACCTACCCTACAAATGTTGACGTAGTCAAGAAATACTTCGCCTAAATGAAATAAAAAAACGTCTTAGTGGATTGAAAACCTAAAAAGGCGGTCCAGGCAAAAATTAGAGACATAAGCAAAAATCATCCCGATGGATTGGAAATCTCAAAAGACAATCCAGATAAAAGTTAGGGATTGAAATTCTGGTATCAGATATGAGATGTCGAAATAGATGTCACGACACTAATATCTGAACAATGATCAATATAAGAATGATATAAAAACAGTAAACAATAGCAAAGAGACACAAGCAAATGTTAACCCAGTTCGGTGCAATCACACCTACGTCTGGGGGCTACCAAGCCAGGAAGGAAATCCACTAAACAGAATTAGTTTGAAGACTCTCAGTAAACACACTCTAGTTTACAATCTTCTCACCTAATCTCTACCTGTGAGATTTCTATCTAAGACACTTAGACAAAAGACACCTCTCACTCCCCCTCAATCACATGCAGTGATAACTACAGAGCAATACGAAAGAGAAGAACACGCTTCAACTACAAAGCTTGATCTTGCTTAAAAGCTTCAATCAAGAACAAAGCACTTGTACTTAAAAGCTTAGAGTGGACAAATTACAACTCAACTAATCAGTCCAATTCAAGCATCTAACAGATGAATGAATGGCTCACAAATAACAATACAATGCTTAAAAACCCTAAAACTCGAACGCAGCTTTCAATAACTTATACTCTCTACTCAGCTATTAGGGTTGAACATCTTTAAATAGAAATAATCTCCTTGGGCTTGGGCATCAGCAGATCTTTGAATCAAATAATAATTAAAGCTAATTATTCTCCATATCTTTTTGCAAGAAAATAGCAACAACCTAATCTTCAAAATATCACAGAAATTGCTTGCTTCAATTTAAAGATACTCCAAGATTTTCGCACGCAATAAAAGCACAACAGATTGCAAAAATAGCGCAGCAAATAAATCATAACATTCTCAACAGAATGTTCTGTTAACAGATGTTAGGACATCGTGTTTGACATCATGCACAAAGTCTTGCAATACTAAGAAACACCACCTGCAGAATGTTAGAAACAATATGTCAAGACATCAAGTAAAACATCTTGATGAACCACTTTGTTTTAGCAAAATTGCTGCCAATACAGAACTAACAAACTCCCCCTTTGGCAAATTTTGGCTAAAACACTATAGCACCAACAATGATCAAAGATCCCTACAGCAGAAGCAACACACATACACATCTAACATTCCAAGCACATACACATCTAACCAGAAACTCCCCCTCAAGCCAAGGAGCAGAGAAAACCAGTCAAGAAAACCAAGAAAAGAAAACCAGCTGCACACACAGAACAAAACTACTAAGCTACTCCTTTCTCCCCCTTTTTAGCCATAATTAGACAAACATCAGACAAAAAATTCCATAACAAACAAAGCTAAAGTTATCATAAAGAAGTTGTCACCATGAGAGCAGTACAAACATCTTCACAAGAGTGCCACTAGAAAACCAGAACAGAATTCAAGCACACAAGGGTGCCAAAAGAAATCCAGAAAAAGAACCAAAAAAACAAAGAAACTTCATGAACATATCACTCAAGCACCTCCAGAACCAGCAGAGTCCTCACTCTCAGAATTGTCTTCATCACCCTCTGCATTGCCATCAGACTCACCAGAACCACCCTCCGCAGAACCTTCCTTCTCATTTGCATCCTCAACAGTATCACCTTCAGCCATTCAAAGAGTCATGATCATTCTTTCAAACTTCAGTTTTCTTTCAGTACTGACTCTAATAACCTTATCCAGTTCCTTGCAGGCTTCTACCAACTCAGAAATCACCCCAGACTTGGTTGTGGGCTAGTGTGAAGTAGAGGCAGATGTCATGACAATGTCAGGGACATAGTGACCTTCAAATAATTTATAGTGAAGGGATAATGCATACCCCTTTTTGCAAACAACATCAGAATGAGATAGGATACCAGGGTGCTGATTTAAAATAATGTCACAGATAAGGGAGGGAAAGGCAATAGGCATCTTTACAGCAAAAGTGTCAGCTTGCTTCATAGTCTAATCAAATATAAAGGAACTATAATCAAAACTCTTCTTAGTCCCAACAGCATATATAAACCTTCCCAAACCAACAGAAATAGTGGAAGTGTGATTTGTGGGGACCCAGTTAGCAGCACCTATCCTATGCAAAATAACATATTTAACACTTAGCAGGCCAGCAGATAACTTGTGTTTCATAGGCCAACCTCCAACCTGATTAGCTGTGATAGTTTTGCACACCTAATTATCAGTATCTTCCAGCTCACATTGATCATCTTCATTTCCGCCAAGGTACTTGTTGATTATGGTAGGAGAGAATTCCACACACTTTCCTCTAACATACACCTTTCTGAAATCCTTACTATTCTTATCATTACAATTAACAAGAATGTTGACTATAAACTCCTTCACTAGCACATAATAGCATTTTGAAAACTTGGTCACTGTCTTCATCAATCCAGCATGCTCAATCAAAGCCATTACCTCCTTACACTCCAAAGCGTCTTTCCCTAACTCTCTCTCTAGTGCTATCCTTCTTTGATAAACATACTTCCACCTTTGAACGCTGTCAACATAGTGGAAGGATATGTTATCCAAAGGAGCATCAGGAACTATTCCAGAAATCCTTTTTACCACAGTCTTTTTCACAGGAGTGATGTCCTGGACATCATCCTCAACATCAAAGTCTGAATCAGTGTCAGACATAGCCTTCCTTTTCTTGGAGCTGGTATCCACCTTGCTCCATGATTTTGAAGGGCCAACAATAGGTTTCTTCTTAGTACTCCTAGCAGGAGTTTTCTCAACAGTAGTTATTCCTCTTCTGGTCCTCAATCTTTTGACCATCCCAGGGTTCACATAAGCAATCAGGTCATTGTCTGACAGGTCATCAACATTCACAATATTGCCAGCCTTTGCATGCTCCTTTTCTTTAGGGTCAGGATCATTACTCTTGGTAGGAGAGCTTTTCTTAGCAGACGATGTTTCAACATCTTGTTCAACCACAGTTTCAACATTTACTAACACAGAGCTAGCCAGAGTGTGAAGATTTTCTTCTGTGTTATCTTTCTCAGAATTTGGAGTATCAACATCCCTTTCCTCAGCACTAATTTGAGCAAGTGGGATCGAAATCCCAGGAACCCTACGATCTCCATACAATAGTCCAGTGACAATACTTTTAATGGTTTTATCCATATATTTACTACCTTCCCTATGATCATAAGAAGACTCAACATTGGTTTTAGAGGAGTTACCTGCAGGTGTACGTTTGGAACTTCTTACATGCAGTTTGCTGGGCCTTGTCTTTTCAATTTCAGAATGGGGAATCATGGATAAAGGAGCAACGTCAAGAACAGCTTCAGGAGAGATACCTTCCGAAGAAACCCCAGATTTCTAAGGGGTAGGATTTTTAGCAGGAGAGTTCTTGGACGGAGAGGAATGTTGTTGAGACATCGTAACCTTCTTGCAAATGCTTGAACTTGGAGTAGAAAGACTTCTTTTTCTGAGAGGGAAGGTGAAAGAACTGAGCAAGTAAGTATCAAGATTGATGTAGCGTGTGGGAACAAAGTGATAAAATGATTGCCTATGGTAGGGGGGCTGCTTTTGTTGGAAACTTAAAAGGAAGTAAATGATATTTCCACAAAATAGTAAATGGCCTTTTAATTTTTTAAAGTTCAATGAAAGTTTCCCACACGCCATTAATTGCTACAGATCTTCAGAAATACAAATGCCTAATTTTTCTCTTAAGATTTCAAATTGACTTGCATCCAAAGCCTTAATGAAAATGTCAGCTAACTGCTTCTCTATGGTCACATGTTCCAAAGCAATAACCTTGTCTTCTACAAGTTCCCTTATGAAATGATGACGGATATCAATGTGTTTGGTCCTGCTATGTTGAATAGGGTTCTTGGATATGTTTATAGCACTCAAATTGTCACAATACAATGTCATGACATCCTGTGTGACATTATATTCGGTGAGCATTTGTTTCATCCACACTAGTTGAGAACAACTACTTCCAGCTGCTATATACTCTGCTTCAGTAGTAGATAGAGAGACATAATTTTGCTTCTTGCTAAACCATGATATAAGATTGTTCCCTAGGAAGAAACAACCTCCTGAAGTGCTTTTCCTATCATCAGCACTTCCAGCCCAATCAGCATCACAATATCTAGATAAAGTGTAGCCAGATCCATGTGTGTATAACATACGATAATCACATGTTCCATTTACATATTTCAGAATTCTCTTGACTTGATTGATATGACTCACTTTGGGTTCAGCTTGATATCTAGCACAAACACGTACAGCAAAAGCAATGTCAGGCCTGTTAGCTGTAAGATAAAGTAGGCTTCCTATCATACTCCTATATAAACTTTGGTCCACATTAACACCATTTTCATCTTTAGACAACTTCAGATGAGTAGGAGCAGGTGTTCTTTTGTGAGTGGCATTCTCCATCCCAAACTTCTTAACTATGTTCTTGGCATATTTACTCTGAGATAGAAATATAGAGTCTTCCATCTGCCTGACTTGCAACCCAAGAAAATAAGTTAACTCACCAACAAGACTCATCTCAAATTCAGACTGCATTTGTTGAACAAAATGTTTAACCATCTTATCTGACATCCCACCAAACACAATATCATCAACATAAATTTGAGCAACCATGAGTTTTCCTCCTTCATCTTTGACAAAAAGAGTCTTATCTGTGCCACCTTTTCTGTATCCATGCTCAACGAGAAATTCAGTAAGTCTCTCATACCACGCTCTTGGAGCTTATTTCAGACCATATAGAGCTTTCTTCAACTTATAAACATGTGCAGGATAGGTTGGATCAATGAATCCCTTAGGTTGTTCCACATATACTTCCTCACTCAGGTAACCATTCAAAAAGGCACTCTTGACATCCATCTAAAACAGCTTGAACCTCAAGATGCAAGCAACTCCTAATAGCAATCTGATAGATTTAAGACGAGCAACAGGAGTAAAAGTTTCATCAAAGTCAACCTCTTCAATTTGAGCATATCCCTGAGCAACCAGTCTAGCTTTATTTCTTGTGACCACACCTTTTTCATCTGACTTGTTCTTGTAAACCCATTTTGTTCCAATCACATTTGTTCCTTCAGGTCTTGGAACCAGCTCCCATACTTCATTTCTTTTGAATTGTCCTAGCTCTTATTGCATGGCATTAATCTAGAATTCATCAGTTAAAGCTTCCTTGATTTTTTTGGTTCAATTTTTGACACAAAACAAGAGCTTGTGATGACTTCTCTTGATCTGGTAGTGACTCCCTCATTTGGATCACCTATGATGAGATCTCTAGGATGATCCTTCTGAATTCTGATGAAAGGTCCTTTGTTTACTGGCTCAGAATCAGATTCTGCAACAGTAGGTTTGGGATCAACATTTTTGTCTGAAATTTCTGCAGATGTATCAAGGAATGTTCCAACATCATCTAGAACATCAGCCTCCTTATGCAAATCATCAACAACAACATTTATGGACTCCATCATAACCTTAGTTCTGGAGTTGAACACTCTGTATGCTCTGCTATTAGTAGAGTACCCCAAGAATATTCCTTCATCACTTTTTGGATCCATCTTTCTTCTTTGTTCACGATCTGCCAAGATATAACATTTGCTACCAAACACATGGAAGTATTTAATAGTCAGTTTTCTTCCCTTCCATATCTCATACAGGGTAGTAGTGGTTCCTGTTCTTAGGGTCACTCTATTATGAACATAACAAGCAGTGTTCATAGCTTCAGCCTAGAAATGGTAAGGCATTTTCTTGGCATGAATCATAGCTCTAGCTGATTCCTGGATAGTTCTGTTCTTTCGTTCCACAACTCCATTTTGTTGTGGAGTAATGGGAGAAGAGAATTCATGGCAAATCCCTTCAGAGGAACAGAATTCAACAAATTTGTGATTTTCAAATTCCTTCCCATGATCACTTCTTATTCTAACAATATTACTCTCTTTTTCTCTTTGGAGTCTTTGGCAAAGCTCTCTGAACACATCAAACACTTCAGATTTTTCTCTAATAAAACTCACCCAAGTATATCTGGAAAAATCATCAACAACCACATAGGCATACTTCTTCCCACCAAGGCTTTCCACTTGCATAGGCCCCATTAAATCCATGTGAAGTAGTTCCAACACTTTTGAAGTAGTGAGATGTTTAATCTTCTGATGTGACATCTTGGTTTGCTTTCCAATTTGACATTCACCACATACCCTTCCTTCTTCAATCTTTAGCTTAGGTATTCCTCTAACAGCTTCCATGGAGATGATTCTTTTCATACTTTTTAGATGTAGATGACCAAGTTTTTGGTGCCACAACTTCACTTCATCATCTTTAGCAAGAGAACAAATGGATGAGTAACTAGAATCTAGAGGAACCCATAGGTAGCAGTTATCCTTAGATCTGACTCCCTTCATGATCACTTCATTCTTTTCATTTGTAACCAAACATTCAGATTTGGTGAAGTTGACATCGAATCCTTGATCACATAGTTGACTAATGCTGATCAAATTAGCAGTTAACCTTTTTACCAACAACACATTATCAAGGTCTGGAACACCTGAGCAGTTCAACTTTCCAACTCCCTTGATTTCACCCTTGGCTCCATCACCAAAAGTCACATAGCTTGTGGAGTGAGATTTGATGTCAACCAACAAATTCTTAATCCCTGTCATGTGTCTAGAACAACCACTATCAAAGTACCAATCCTCCTTAGCTGAGACTCTGAGAGACATGTGAGCTATCAGGCCGGTAGTAGCAGCCTTGGGAACCCATTGTCTTCCATTAGTAGAAGTGTTTGTATTTGATCTAGGTTGAGGAGAAGGTTTAGGATATCCATAGAGTCTGAAGCAAAAAGGTTTTATGTGACCAAAACACCCACAGTAATGGCATCTCCATCTTTGGAATCTTCCTCTTAAGTGGTTGGAATGACCACTCCTATGATGTTGAGGCATATTATGCTTAGGATCAGATACATGTTTTCTCCCATGATGTTGAGACATCTGATGTGACATGTTATGTTTAGGTTCAGAAGGACTATCATCTGAAGCTAATTTTTTCTCTCCCTTAAATCCCAACCCAGTAAGATCATCTGCCATTTTTCCACTCTGAAGGATTTCATCCAATGTGTCAGCTCCACTATTCAGCATTCTGACAGACTTGGTCATTTAATCAAGTTTGGAGTTCAACAACATGACTTCATTCTCTAGCTCAACTTTTCCAGCCTTCAGTTGAATGATAAGTTTCTTCTGTTTCTCCCCTTCAAGACATACTTCTTCACTTCTGAGACACAGCTTTTTGTAGGAAGCTGCAAGTTCTTCAAATGTCAATTCATCATCACTAAATTCTTCATCAGAGACACATCTTCCAATCAAGGCAGTTACATGTTTAGCAAATTCTTCTTCAATTTCACTTTCAGAGTCCTCATCAGACCAGGAGACAGCTAGGCTTTTATTTTGTTTCTTGAGGTAAGTAGGACATTCAGCTCTAATGTGACCAAATCCCTCACAACCATGGCATTGAATTCCTTTTCCTTGAGTGGATTTTTCTTCAGTCCTTGTTCTCCTTCCACCATCATTGGACCTGCTGATGTCAGATGAGTTGTTCTTGACATTTGATCTTGACTTTGTGTCTATTCTCTTCATCACCTTGTTAAACTGTCTTCCTAGCAGAACTATAGCATTAGATAGGCTTTCATCACCATCCAGAGTACTCTCCTCCTCTTCATCTTCAGTATTGGAAACAAATGCTATGCTCTTGGCTTTCTTTTCAGATCTGTCACTTATTCCTAGTTCAAATGTTTAAAGAGATCCAACAAGTTCATTAACCCTCATCTTGCTGATATCTTGAGCTTCTTCTATGGCAGTCACTTTCATGTCAAATCTCTTTGGAAGAGATCTGAGAATTTTTCTTACCAGCTTTTCATCAGACATCCTTTCACCCAGGGCACTTGAAGCATTGGCTATTTCAAGAATATTCATATGGAAGTCATGTATGCTCTCATCTTCCTTCATCTTTAAGTTTTCAAACTTGGTAGTCAGCATTTGAAGTCATGACATCTTTACTTTGGAAGTACCTTCATGAGTAGTTTTGAGTATGTCTCAAGCATCTTTAGCTATCTCACAAGTGTTCACCAATCTGAATATGTTTCTATCAATTCCAATGAACAAAGCATTCAATGCTTTAGAGTTTCCAAGAGCCAGTTCATCCTCCTCCTTAGTCCATTCTTCCTCAGGTTTCAGATCTGATGTTTCTTTTCCATCTTTCCCAATAATGACAGGATGTTTCCATCCTTTTAAAATAGCTTTCCAGACCTTACTATCCAATGATTTCAAGAAGGCCACCATGCGTGGTTTCCAATAATCATAGTTAGATCCATCCAAGATTGGTGGTCTGTTCACAAATCCTCCTTCCTTATCCATAGTACCAGAAAATGTCGTCCCTAGATCTCACCCATAAACAGAACAGGGTGCCTGCTCTTATGCCAATTGAAATTCTAGTATCAGATATGAGATGTCGAAATAGATGTCACGACACTAATATCTGAACAATGATCAATATAAGAATAATATAAAAATAGTAAACAATAGCAAAGAGACACAAGCAAATGTTAACCCAGTTCGGTGCAATCACACCTACGTCTGGGGGCTACCAAGCCAGGAAGGAAATCCACTAAATAGAATTAGTTTGAAGACTCTCAGTAAACACACTCCAGTTTACAATCTTCTCACCTAATCTCTACCTGTGAGATTTCTATCTAAGACAGTTAGACAAGAGACACCTCTCACTCCCCCTCAATCACATGCAGTGATAACTACAGAGCAATACGAAAGAGAAGAACACACTTCAACTACAAAGCTTGATCTTGCTTAAAAGCTTCAATCAAGAACAAAGCACTCGTACTTAAAAGCTTAGAGTGGACAAATTACAACTTAACTAATCAGTCCAATTCAAGCATCTAACAGATGAATGAATGGCTCACAAATAACAATACAATGCTTAAAAACCCTAAAACTCGAACGCAGCTTTCAATAACTTATACTCTCTACTCAGCTATTAGGGTTGAACATCTTTAAATAGAAATAATCTCCTTGGGCTTGGGCATCAGCAGATCTTTGAATCAAATAATAATTAAAGCTAATTATTCTCCATATCTTTTTGCAAGAAAATAGCAACAACCTAATCTTCAAAATATCACAGAAATTGCTTGCTTCAATTTAAAGATACTCCAAGATTTTCGCACGCAATAAAAGCACAACAGATTGCAAAAATAGCGCAGCAAATAAATCATAACATTCTCAACAGAATGTTCTGTTAACAGATGTTAGGACATCGTGTTTGACATCATGCACAAAGTCCTGCAATACTAAGAAACACCACCTGCAGAATGTTAGAAACAACATGTCAAGACATCAAGTAAAACATCTTGATGAACCACTTTGTTTTAACAAAATTGCTGCCAATACAGAACTAACAGGGATTCGTGGCAAGTAACTACATCCGACAAGGTTAAATCCCCAGCGATAATACCGTCCGTCGAAAAACATCCAATCAAGTTCATCTTCGACAGAAGCTCGGGATGTCCAGAATTCAAAGTTGTTAGAAGGATAACGGGCGTTATGTTTCAATATAGCCCCTTTCCCTTAAAATTACCATTTTCTAAACTTTGTAAATGCTTTATGGGATCACGTGCTTGGCTGATTTCCATCCTATCTATAAAATTTGAGCCCTAGTGCTTTTGTTGCAATTCTCATTTGTTTTTGCTTTATGTAACGCCCCGGTTTTGATAATTTTATTTAATCGAGTCTATTTAATTATTTTGAATGTTAAATTATTTTATTTATGACTTCGGTGTGATATTATGCTTTTATGCTATGTTATGATGTATTATCTCGTTTGAGAGTGTTTTCGGGAATTTTGGGCTTAAGGGCATTTTGGTCATTTTATAACTATTAATGAGCTAGAGAAAAAAATTAAAGAAGTAATTTGTAGAGGAAATATTATGTAGATATAGAAAATAAGAGAATTGGGAGAGAAATAGAATTATGTGGTAAAAATAGAAATGAGAGAAAAAAGAAAAGAAAAGGAAATAAATAGGAGAGAAAGGGAAATGAGGGAGATAGAAAGAAAAAGAAGAGAAAGAAAGAGGAGGAAGGGAGAAAGAGAAGAAAAGAGTGGAAATCATCAAGAACAAGAGCTAGATCATTTGGAATCCGGGTAAGGGTGTGAAACTCGATTATTCTATACATGTGTGTGATTATGTATGATTGTTGTGGTCAAAAAAATTATGTTTGGTAAAGTTTTGAGTATATGTGGGTTTTAGGTCGAAAATGATAAAATGAGTAGAAATCGATGTTTTCACGGACGGAATTCGATATAATTTGTGTTATATGATCTCTATATGTGTATGAACTATTGCTATTAATTGTTTTGCTGATGGAAATGATTTGGAGATGAAAGTGGAGATTTTGGGAGTTTTGGAACAGTGTGCACGCAGCAGAATTTTTCTGCATCTGGTGCAGAGCGCCGGGCGAAAGGCCCTGAGCACCGGGCGATGCGTCCTTTTCGCCGGGCGGTTTTGAGAGGCGCAGAGGTGCCAAGCTTCTGCCTCTTTGAATCATTTTGGGGGATTGGTGTCGCCTGTGCTTCGCCGGGCGAAGCAGAGGCGAAGCGTGTTTCGCCGGGCGGTGAGCATGCTTCACAGGGCGGTTGGTTGTCGTTGGGAACAATTTTCTTTTTTAAAAAATTCATATCTTTCGAATCGTAATTCCGATTTAAGCATTATTTATATCGTTGGAAAGCTATTGAGCTGTACTTTCTTATTATGATGGTTTGGAATTTGTTTGCCGATTAAATTATATCGGAAAATGTGAATAGTGTCGTTTTGTCGACTTTTGCCGTTTTAATGGTGTGTAAATGATGGAATGCTATTTGTTGTGGGTTGCAGTTAGTGATAAATACATTGTTTAAGTAAGTATCAATGTATGTGGTTTCGAGGGTATGATTAATGTATGATATGGCGGCCTCTGTGACGTAAATCCACAGAAAGATGAATGGTAAGGTATTGATTATCATGGGATTGCTATAATAGTAATATTTGGTGTGTGAATGGATTCCAATTGTGTCAGAATACTCATTGGGGTAGAATGGCTTATATGTCATTCCTAGTGAGGTATTAATGCTATGGTCGAACACATTAGGGTAGAATGACGTTGATGTCGTTCCTAGTGTGGTACTCACTGGGGTAGAATGACTATGTTGTCGTTCCTAGTGATGTACAATTGAGTTGTCATGACCACTGGGGTAGAATGACTGTATGTTGTTCCTAGTGGGATACTCATTGGGGTAGAATTACTATGTTGTCGTTCCTAATGAGGTGTGCACGGGGGTAGAATGACGTTGATGTCGTTCCTAGTGTGGTACTCACTGGGGTAGAATGACTATGTTGTCGTTCCTAGTGATGTACAATTGAGTTGTCATGACCACTGGGGTAGAATGACTGTATGTTGTTCCTAGTGGGATACTCATTGGGGTAGAATGACTATGTTGTCGTTCCTAATGAGGTGTGCACTGGGGTAGAATGACGTTGATGTCATTCCTAGTGTGGTACTCACCGGGGTAGAATGACTATGTTGTCGTTCCTAGTGATGTACAATTGAGTGGTCGTGCCTAGTGGGATATTCATTGGGGTAGAATGACTATGTTATCATTCCCAATGAGAGGTGTACTAGGGTAGAATGACTATGTTGTCATTCCTAGGGAGGTATGTATTGGGGGAAGAATGACTATGCTGTCATTTCCAGTTATGTGATACGTGGTATTGTCGGGTCTTGATTGGATTGGTGAACTATGCATGATGGATATTTTAGGTGGAATGGTAGAATGGTGAGAATGTGTTATGTGTATACTTTGGTGTTGAAATACATGATTATATGCATTGAATTGTGCATGATATGTTTTGTATATAAACATGTGCATGATATGTGAATGTGGGATTATGTGAATATAATCTGTATATGCTTTATGTGTAGGCCTGTGATCATGGTGGTGAGGAAATTTGATATGTGTATTATTATGTTGATATATATATAATTATATGCATTTATATTATGGTTGTTTTTCTCACCCTTCTGCTCGTTTTATAATGCTCTATGAGGCATTGCAGATTAGAGTTGCTGGAGGTCTTTTGTGAAGATTTGTGTCTTCGCCCTTTTTGTCAGTCGGCTCTGATATGTAACACCGGGTAGCTAGGGTGGCCGTTTGTGTTTATTGTGTACTATGTATATGTATCTTTTGGCTAGTACATGTACAACTTGGTGTATAACAAACTTTTTACATGATATATGTATTTACGTTAATCAGATTTTAGATTTTCCGCTTTAATTCTAATTTCTGAAAATGTGGGTGTAAGGAACGAAGTTTCCTTTGTTGATTGCTACCCCACTGTTGCATATCTGTATGGGCAGGTGTTAGATGAATTGTTTGGTTTCAATTTGATGTGACCCTTGGTCTATGCCATGTTTTTAAATATACTCTGATCAAATTTCAAAATTTTCTTTTAATGCTTTAAATGCATGTTTTATTTGGGGTGTAGATTGGGGGCGTCACACTTTACAGAATGACATTTTTAACATGATCAACGATTCTTGAAACAAAAAAAATGAATTTTACTTGTCAAATTTTCTTCCACTTTTAAAATAAAGATGACATTTCTTTTTAAACTGCTGAACGCACAAAGAAAATCGATAGCTTCTCCGAAGGTGATTGAACCTCAAAGTGCAGAATCAAAGTACTCCTTCTAAACCAGTACACCTGAATGAAGGGTCAGCTAGTTCAGATGTAATGTCCCATCTGACATTCACGGCAGAGTTCTTACCTCTTAAAACCGATTGACGATTCTCTCTTCCCCACAGAGTCTACCTCTCCAAAGCAAGACAGGGTTGCTATCTTGAACCAATGGTACTTTTTCATCCCCCGTAGTGGCCAAGTATCCAGTCGTGTTCATCCACTAGTCTATATGTCGCGTCAGTTTTGTCAGCATAAACATACATACATCATGCATAATTGATTCACATTCATATTCATATTGCATTAATATCGCTCTGGTCATACTCATTCCCAAGTGATAAAATCTTATTGTCAATCAAGTTGTCAGTTGTCAGTTGTCCTTTCCGCGTCGAATAAGACAAAATCCTGGTTTAAGTTCTTTCCTCGTCAGGAAATGTATCGTCTGAGCAATCTCTCCCCCAGTTTATTTCTGGATTGGAGACGGTCCTCGACCACTTTGATAACTTGAACCTCTGAAAGGCAAAAAAAGACATTCGACAGACACCTTTGGAACATCACTCTTCACCATTGAAGATGATATTTCTCACTTTCCCGGATTAAGGAAATACATCGGTTTTGCTCCCAAGAAAGTCGATCTTAATGAAGTCTTCAGCATCTCAAAATTGGATTACATCACATGGCATTTCTCTGAAAAGATCGCGAAGAAAAGTATGATTTAATATCCCCGAGCAAAAAACAGTCTTTCAAGAGACTCCTTTTTCCTCAGTAGAGTCAACAAATGGCATCTCCAACAGAGAAGTTTGCACACCTCTACAGCTCAGACAAATGGGTGTCCCCAGTAAGTCTGACCTCAATTTTTTTCCATCAAATGGCATATCCCCAGTAAAATTCGGTGAAAAGTTTGATGAAAACCGC
The DNA here is from genome assembly GCA_022829125.1 of Lathyrus tuberosus. Lineage (NCBI taxonomy): Eukaryota > Viridiplantae > Streptophyta > Magnoliopsida > Fabales > Fabaceae > Lathyrus > Lathyrus tuberosus. The sequence continues at coordinate 1,376,920 of JALAZF010000439.1, forward strand.
TACACATAGCGTTCCTTGTCGAGAAAAGAAACTCGACAAGAAGAAAACTAAGACCAGTTATGTGGCTAAAGACCAGGATCGAGGGGAAGTTTATTTAAGAAAACTGAGAGCAGTTCTGTGGATAAGACCAGGATCGAGGGGAAGTTTATTTCAAAAGAAACTAAGACCAGTTCCGTGGCTGAAGACCAGGATCAAGGGGAAGTTTATTTAAGAAAACTGAGACCAGTTTTGTGGTTGAAGACCAGGATCGAGGGGAAGTTTAATTCAAAAGAAACTAAGACCAGTTTCGTGGCTGAAGACCATGATCGAGGGGAAATTTCACCCTTTTCTAAGTATCGTTACTTAGCAAAAGAAGATGGATGAGCAAACTGCCATTCATAACCACCGTCAAAATTTTGGGTATTCTGATATTTAATCCTCTTGCACCCTGAGTGTCCGAATTCCTTCGCCATTCACACCTTCGGGTCCAAGAAGATTAAATAGGGGCATCTGTCATACCCCAAAATTTGACCACCAAGATTTCCCATCATTGTGCAAATCAACACCATAATATGGATGTACCTTCATGCCTTATCAATCTCCTCAAAGATGGTTGAGCATTCACTATAATCAAGAATTAGGGTTTCCATCCCTCTCTGAGCATTTGGGCAAAAGATCAATCAAGAAATGACATGATCTTCAACTTGTCCTAATTCTCAAACACCCATAAAGGATCAAAAGGACTCCCACATAAAGAATCAGGCACAAAGTTGCAACATTCCAAGTGGATCAAGCCTCGAGATCGCCAGTGTCACCAAATTAGGATTTTGGTTGACCAAGGCCTCCAGATAAAAATTTTCTTCTGGGCATAGGCCAATAATTCAAAACATGACCCAATATGCTCAAAGGGACCTCATGGACCTAATTATCAAGTCAAAACAACCTCAGGGGAAGCATTCATCAAAAATCAAGAATTTAGGGTTTCTTGACCTAATTCACCCCTAAGATGGCTTTTGAGGAAAAACATGAACCAAAACCTCCAGACATGATTTGAGGGCCTCAAATACACTAAATTGATCCATTTACAACAATGGATTGATCCAAGAAGCTTGATTCACTAGTTTCAATCTCATCTGGACTACAATTAGGGTTTGGAAGAAAAAGTCAACTGTGCCTTTGACTTTTGACCAAGACATGTTCCCAAACCTTGGGACATGATTCAAGACACCCTAAAACACCTATGGAATCCATCCATTAGGTTTGAATTGGGTCAAGAACTTGATTGCACAAAGGATCACACAGTTTGGATTTCACTGACAAAAAGTCAACTGTGCCCAAAATCAAGTTTGACTTTTTGGAATTTTTCACAAATATGGTTCCCCTAAGTTAAAAACAATGTTAATGTATGGTATTGATCATCATTCATTAAGAAAAATAAGAAAAGTGAGGTTTCTTGCAAAAGGGGCAACCATGAGAAACCAACAATTTTCTAAGTTATGGAACAAAAGTGATTTTGTACCAACTTTGCAAGGTCATAACTCCTAAACCATAAGGCCTTTTTCTCCCATCCAAAGCTCAAATAAAAGTTCACCTTACATACTTCAGATATGTCAACTACATCTCATTCCAAATGCTCATTGATTTTGAGTTATGGATTAATCTAAATCACAAAAAATGGAAATGGCCACTTTTTCCAACACTTAGTGAAATTTTCAAAGAAGTCAGAAACTATTTCACTTTTTCCAAAATTTGAGACCATTTTTCACCTTGATCCAAGTTGAACCAAGACCAACCTTGAACATCAAAGTTAAAGTATGCCATGTGAGCTTTCCAACAAGTACCAGATCATCTCCAAATTCAATTTGAGTAGGGAGTTACAATCCTTGGAATATGGCATCAAAGACTGGTTTCTTCCCAAGGCAGATTTGTGCATTTTGCTTGAATTAGCTCAATCAGACAATTTCAAGTCTTGTTATCCATTTGGACACCTCAAGGGATAACATCTAAGGGACAATGTATGATCCACAAGCCTCCCAAGTCCAAGAATCTACATATAGCTATGTGGCACCTAAAAAGGCTAAAAATCTCAAAGACTCCAATTTTGTTTCAATGCATTCAATGGATTCACAAGGTGGCAAGCATCAAGACATTACTAACTGAATTGAGTTAAGCCTTATCTCTGAACCAGAGGACTCATAGCCTGTGCTCTAACCTCAAGTTAATGGCTAGAGGAGACCTGAGATTCCTTTTGATCACCATTGGCTAAAGGACTATCCAAGCTGCCATTCACTATTCCTTGAGAAACAAACTTGCTCTACTATAAATAGAGCTCATTTGTGATCAGTTTGAGTACATCAAAGCACCACAACACTTGCTTTCCTCAAAATCTCTCTCATTATGCAGAAATTCCTTCTTCTGCAAGTCACCACTGAATTTTTTAGTTAGAGAGTAATTCCACCACAGCTCATGATCCAAACACATCCAATGTATCATATATAAGTTATTCAAACACTCATCCTTGATTTGAAACACCAAAATCAGAAAGTCAATCTCCAAAACCTCAAATTTTGACTTTTTTGCATTTTTCAAGCCATGTCTTGATTCAGTCACTTTCAAAACCAAACCAAGCTATAAACACACTCCAAATATCATCTTCTAACTGTTCCAAGAAGTTTCCCTCAACTGTAACATCATTTGAGTGAGATACCATTTTGGTCACTTTTGCCACTTTTGAAAGAAAGAGCCAATTCTTGTTCCTGAGGATTCCAGCTGGTTTTGATGATTCTAAAAGCTTCTAAGGGATCAATCAAAGGTGTCTAAAGCATTGGATCACTTCTGGCATAAGCATCTTGAAAGATAGCACAAGGAGCTTCAAGAGGTAAGTACATGACAACTTGAACTCTTTAAATTATGCAATGCTTTGATGTCCATTAATCATAGACATCTCATACATATCATATGTTTTGTGTTTGAACCAATTTACCATGCTATTATTGCTTGTATGATGTGATAGCATAGAACTTGCAAATCTTGCCCTATTTTGAAATCACTATCGGGTTTTAAAATACAAGCATTTTCAGAAAATTCCAAAAGCACCATTGGATTGCTCATGAAATTCTAGGCAGGATCCATCTAAATTTTGTCCAAATCTATGGAGTATTGAGGGAGTTATGGCCTTCATGCAAAAGGCCTAAAATCATGCCAACCTTGGGCAAGGGCCAGGCAATGACGCCTTGGCCAGGCCTAAAACCTTGCCACCCATATATGTTTATGGGGTGGTTTTGATACACGGATGTATCACCACCCTAGTGGTAGCGCGCATGTGTGTTTGGTTGAGAGGTCGTGGGTTCAAGACTCACCCAGACCATTTTGTCATTTTCTCCCTTTTTGCTATTTTTTTCATATTTTTATGGTTTTTATTAATTAATTCAAAAATTAATTTATCTCTCAATTTTAATTATTTTTTATTGGTTCTTTTTTTGAAAATCCAGAAAAATGTTGAAATATTTTATTCCACAAAAAAGATTAAATTTATATTATTTATTTAATATAGTTTGAATTTTTGTGATTAATTTCATTTTATTTGTTTTCAAACATTTTTAAATGAAATTCTCACCTTGATTTTTCAACTTCAAATGAATTTCAAGCTTTTATGTGATTAAACATGATTTTTCAAAATATTTTTTCAAAGTTGATAACTTGTTTTTGAATATATTTGATATTTTATATCATTTTTTATTTATTTTCCTTTGAAAATTATGTCTTTTAAATTCAAAATTAGGGTTTTCTCTAATTTTTTATTTTTCAAACTTCACATAAACACTTTTGGGCCTCTAATGGAGTGTAAGACTCATCCCTTGTCACACCAAACTTTTTTGGACCTCAGTCATTGTATAAGTCCCGACACGATTTTCAAAATAACGGTGCGATCGTTATTTTTCATCTGGGCCTCTCTTTGAGTTGTAAGCCCCATCTTTTGTATAAAATATTCTTTTTTGGGCCTCTAATAGAGTGTAAGACCCAACCCCCCTTTGTACGAAAAAAATCTTTTGGGGCCTCAGTCATTGTATAAGTCCCGACACGATTTTCAAAATAACAGTGCGATCGTTATCTGGGCCTTTCCTTGAGTTGTAAGCCCCATCTCTTGTATAGAAATAACTTTGGACCTCTAAAAGAGTGTAAGACCCAACCTCTTTTGTAAATATAATAAATTTGGGCCTCAGTCATTGTATAAGTCCCTTTGTGCTTTTCAAAACTACGATTCGATCGCATTTTCAAAAGAATTCATCTGGGCCTCTCCTTAAGTATAAGCCCCAAACTTTCTTTCAAAATAACTTTCCTTTTGATTTAGATTCAAATTTATAGTTGTATTAAAACTTTCTTGAATAACTAACCATGCAGCTGTAACACTAGAAGCTTGCTCACCTGTAAGTTCTACCAGCTTTCTTTTATATACTTGCTTATATATTTCATCTGTATATATAGATATATATATATATATATATATGCCTGTATATTACTTGCTTAGAGTTTTCCCCGGCAATTAGGTCTAGGATTAGATCAAACCAGTGGTCACTCTTTCAACACAGTCAAAACTAGTTCCCCATAGGAAATTCCAGATACAATCTTGCCTCCTCTTGGGCTTATACAATATGGAACAGAGAAAGGCATTATTCTCGGTGAAACTTTTCTCAAGACTGTCACTATCTAGAAATTTGTCTAAGAAATTCATTTCCCCCGGAGAGGATTAATTCCCGGTGAAACCTCTCTTGAATTTCTTCAAACCCTATAACTGTTCACTAAAGAAAGGATTATTACCAGTGAAACCTTTCTTGAACTTTTCCCAGGTTTGGACCCACAGGCTTCCTAAACCATCCCCAGCCTCCTCTTGGGCTTTGTACAAGGACCCTCAGGCTTCTTAGAAGTTCTCATGCCTCCTCTTGGGCTTAGTACAAGGACCCAAAGACCTCCTACAGGTATAGGACAGAACTTAGTCATCCTTTGATAGTTCAATCCTTCAGAGAGTCAGAATCTCAAAACATCAGAGCAATTTAGGGTTGATTCTCATCCCTTAAAATACCAGCCTCCTCTTGGACATCATACAAAGATAAACCTTTCATACCAGTAGACTTGGACAGTCTCACCTCCTCTTGGATCTCAAGGAAACCCTCAAGTTTCCTAAAAGCACAGGAAAAAACCTAATCAATTCATCAATCTCCAACAGAGTTAAAACCTCCAAAGGTTAAAAACTCAATCCTTAAGCTTTCACTCTAAATTCCCCAACTAGGGTCAAGTTACTCCTAGTAAAACCCTCAGAAAACTCAGAACCTCAAGGCATCTGATATTTCAACTCTTCTGCAACCCTCAACAAGAGTTGATTCCCCAACCAGCCTCCTCTTAGGCTTTGTATAATGATCACCCCTCGGCACCTTTTAGCCTCAATCTTGGGCTTTGCACAAGACACATATAAATATTCTCCAGCTGAGTCAGTCAAAATCCCTTTTAGCCTTAATCTTGGGCTTTGTACAAGACACATATAAATATTCTCCAGCTGAGTCAGTCAAAATCCCTTTTAGCCTCAATCTTGGGCTTTGTATAAGACACATATCGAACCTCCCCAGTGGAGTCAATTCTCTTTTAGCCTCAATCTTGGGCTTTGTACAAGACCGATAAAACCTCTCACGGTAGAGTCAATCCCTTTTAGCCTCAATCTTGGGCTTTATACAAGACAGACAAAATATTTCCCCGGAAAAGTCAATTCTTTCTAGCCTCATCTTAGGTTTTGTATAATGATCTCCCCAAAAAAAGAGTCAATTCTTTTCTTTTTAGCCTCAATCTTGGGCTTTGTACAAGACAAATAAAACACTCTCTTGTTGAGTCAGTATTCTTTAGCCTCAATCTTGGGCTTTGTACAAGACACATATAGAACACTCTCTTGTTGAGTCAGTATTCTTTAGCCTCAATATTGGGCTTTGTACAAGACAAATAAAACACTCTCTTGTTGAGTCAGTATTCTTCAGCCTCAATCTTGGGCTTTGTACAAGACAGATATAAAACTCCCTAAACAGAGTCAACCTTTTAGCTTCAACCTTGGGCTTTGATCAAGGCACACAAAAATCCATATCCCCTCAGAGGAAATCAAAATTCTCTCTGTAGGAAGACATTTTTTTGTATAATCACATATCAAAACAGACAATTAAACAAACCTTAATCTCAGATAACTACTATAAGTGGCACACTTGTTGATTCAAAAATCCAAGTTGTAGTCCATTTCTTATCCTGGTAAATACCCTTATTTCATCTAATTATTGTAAGTGGCAAGCCTCTGGATTATTTACATCCAAGCCAATGTCCCTCTCTTAGCACGAAAGATTCCTAAGGAAAAATGGCATTGCTCAACACTGAGTTAAAGTTTCATCCTTCAGAACAAATCCCTTATAAAGGAAATTATGGCATTGCTGGATTCTATACATTCCAATTATAGTAATTCCCCTTTTATAATCAGTCACCCAACAACTGTGATAAACAAATGAGATTTCTCCCTTTGGAGATGATAAATTCTCTCTCAGTCAAAAAACCTTTAGCTTCAATCTTGGGCTTTGAACAAGACACAAAAGACCTTTAGCTTCAATCTTGGCCTTTGAACAAGACACAAATAACCTCTAGCTTCAATCTTGGGCTTTGAACAAGACACCAAACATTTGTTTCCTCCCATAGAATAGGAGGAACTACGATTGCTCTGATTTCCCTGTATCTTTACGGGAATACGTAGGCATAAGATTGTGAAATCTTAGCGAGCACACATAACAAAAACTTTAGGTCCAGTACCTTACTAAAAACATCGGAAAACCCGAAAAAACAACAAAAATACTTTCTCAAACATTCCCAAAGAAGAAACTTTCCCAATTTATGATAGATAAACACCAGTAAGTAGATAACAGTAGAGTTTGCTAAACGATCTATGGACAACCATATATAGGATGGGTAATTGACAACTCCCCATTATATAACTTGACCCCGGACCCCCCAATCTCTTAGCATTTGTTAAAGAAAACATTTGCGTGCAAGGTTAGTTTTAGATAGCTTCCCTTTACTTTCCAGCTTCATAGGATAAATAAGAAATCAGAAAGTAGCACCCAATTCCAACCAAATGCAGTAAGGTGATCGCGTCACCAACAAAAATTGCACGCTACAATTCCCAAAGTTATGCATTGCATTCCCCAAGTCTTCTCCAGTCCCCCGCGGGCATATCCTCTTTGGCAGTCTACACGAGCCACGTCCTCTTAAGGGATGGTCGACATAAAAACGTCGTTTTCGCGGGCACCTTTGTTAAACCTGGTTGACATAAAAACGTCATTCTCACGGGCATGTCCTCGCATACAGAAGTGTCGTCGGGCTTACGAACAACCAGTGTCGACCACGCTGACCATAGAGCAGGTGACAAGTATGTCCCCGCACATTATCATTCAACGACAACAGTCCACTAAACTATCTCAAGTCATCACTCTTCTTCAGAGCAAAGACTTGGAGGGCTCCTGTTTTGGACTGGGCAGGTGCTTGGCCCACAGTAGGGCAAGGCCCAATCTAGTCCAACTCTTGGCAAGGCCCAATAACTGGATGCGGCCAATCTAGCCATTGGGCACAATCTAGCCGTTGGGCACAACATAGCCGTTGGGCACAATATGACCGTTGGGGATGTCTACCTCACGTGCTTGACAGTTCACGCGACCAACTGCCTCCCCGGATCCCACGGAAACAGTTGGACTGGGTCAAAAGGTCACGCGCCTGACCCTTCACCTGGCACTCTCCCATTGGTCGACCAGATATTTCGGCCACATGGGAGACCTTGGCCCCACGTTGAGGGTTACTTCTGTAAATACCCTCTCACTTGAGAGGGTCGGGTTTGATCACTATTCAATACTCTATATCATTCCTAAAAGCTTTGTACTTGCTTTCTCTCTAGCCCAAACTTACTTTGGCATCGGAGTACCTTGCAGGTACACCCCCTCCTCTCCTGCATCCATCATCTCTGCCCTACACGGAAGGTCACGACGATCCAGTCTAATCACACTAGATCACACCACTAGTTGTAATAAAAGGGGTAGTGGGTCTAGTTTTGAAAATATCTTAGAATCTTTAAAAAAGTGATTAGAATGGAGAACACAAGTTCTCTGTAGGGTCTTAGCCCTGTGGCAGTGGAAGTACAATTTTCCTTGTAAATACCTTATTTCTTCATCAATAATATTGAATTTCTCTATACATTTCTTATTGTTTCTTCTGATTCATTTGAAATAAATAGTGGTTCCTAACATATTACACAAAACTAAATGTGTCGACTGATAACACAACGTTGGAGATCATAACATTATAAATTTAAGTTAAGACATAGGGATGGCAATTTGACCCATCTCCAATGGGCTCCCGTAAAATTACCCACAATGGGTAGGGTAAAAACCCACAAAAATGGGTACGGGCACGGGCTCGGGTAATTACCCACAAAAATAAGTGAGTATGGGTGCGGGTATCGGTACCTTGATACCCACCCCGTCCCATACCCGCATAATATATATTTATGTATTTTAGTTTATATTTATATATTTTAATTTATATTATTATATAAAAATGCATGTCTATCAATTTTAAAAAGTATATCAATGTTAATCTATTACATATTAATATAACTAGTCATTTATTTCAAGGATAAATTTTTTGAAAATTTTTTAATGTTTTTAAAAACTTAAAATGATATGATATTATTTGATTGATCTATTTATTTTTAATAGGAATGCAGGTAACGACTACGGATACGAGTACAGACATTTACATACCCATAAGGCACAAGTACGGGTGATAACTATGGCGTCCAAGCGAATATGGGTTCGGTATGGGGATTTTTTTAAATCGTGGTTATAGCGATTATTATTATAGTACCTTACTCAAACCCTGTCCATTATCATCTCTATTAAAACACCAAAAACTATGGTAAAGAATGCAAAGTTGTTTCTTGGTATGTGGTGTAGGCATGATTTTGAGCGTAACTATTACATGATTATATTGATATTGGATATTTGATATGAATGTGATATAGTTCATGAAAAGATATCCACGAAGTCATCTGATAATGAGGTTTGACATTGAATGGACATAAATGGAAATAATAAGATATCAGATAGATACTACATTTTTCTGCCTACAGCTCTTTAAAAACAGCTAACTTAAATATGATTAAAAGATTATAAATTGAACTATCAAACACCTATTGAACTTTGGATCATTTCTTTTTACTTCTTCTATGGATTATGTTTGTTCTATATGTTAATAGGTGGAAATGAGAACCAGACTGTTCGAAAGCATGTGGTAGTTCTTGGAGGTGAATCAAGGTTGAAGCCAAAAAAGCAGGTGAAAAATGACTTCGATGGCAAAAAGCAAAAACCATATAATTGATGGGTCATCATGAGGGGGAGAGCATACACATTGGGTCAAACACTCACCTAAAGGTCAAAGACTCACCCAAATAAGTGAGAGAGACACTACATATTCATCCAAAACCTTAAGGTGATATGTGTATGGGTTATCTCACTTATAAAGTGCTCAACCTCCACTTTTCTAACCAATGTGGGACTTAGAACTCACACTTATTTATCCACACAACTCACACTTATTTCCCAATAATCTCCCCCTCAAGTGTGAGTTCATCCACTATACTCCCCCTCAAGCGGAAGCTCTTTCATCCACATGCTTGTATCGCCGTTGAGAGACACCTTTATCTCGTCATGGGCACTTCAACGAGACACACCGCCTAACCATATGTCAGGAAGAATTTCAACACAAGGAGTCGGTCCCTTACTCGAACCGGGCTCTGATACCACTTATGGGTCATCATGAAGGGGAAGCATTCACATTGGGTTAAACACTCACCTAAAGGTCAAAGACTCACCCAAACAAGTGAGAGAGACACCACATATTCACCCAAAACCTTAAGGTGATAGGTGTATGGGTTCTCTCACTTATAAAGTGCTCAACCTCCACTTTTCTAAGCAATGTGGGACTTAGAACTCACACTTGTTTCCCAATAATAATCACTATAAGATTTACATATATACACAATCATAATCATAAACTCAGTTGTTCCGAGAAAGTTCCTCAATGTGTATAAATTCTTAATTCACTTCGATCAATTTTATTATCTCCAAATCATATGTTTTTACTCATATGTTTCAAATAATGTAAAAAAAAAGAGTATTTCAGCGCAAATTATTGATGCTGCCATGTAATTACAGTTCTTGGTCCAAATCGATTCCTAAACCAGTTAGGAGGATTCTACAGAACTTTTGCGATAGCTTAGGAAAAACTATTTAAAATGTAGCAGTCATACATATTTGGAAACTAGTATTATTATAGGGAAGAATGTGGTTTCTCACACAACCCGTCTTTCAAGATTTATATTTTCTTTTTGTGGGTCTTGCTTGGTTCATCAGAAATATCTACTGCAAAAGGACCAACATGTTTGTCGCCACCGAAATCAAAGTCAACTACGATACTCCTATCACGGAGAGACGGTAATGAAAAACAATGTTCAACGAGAATCATATAGGTCTTTACATGTTGCTCTTGTGTTATAAGGAGAGTGTTAACCTATTCTCAGCATGTGGTTTTGGTAATGTTAGTACACTGGTTGATGCTCTTCATTATTTAAGTTATTCTATTTATTTATGTACTCGTTTTTAAATTGAGGTTATCTAGGACCAAGCTTTTCTTCTTACATCATTAGTTTTTAATATTCTCAGTTAATAGATCAGAGATCTATCTACTTATACTGATGTTTGTTTTGATTCCAAATAACTTATTAAGTATGGTTTTGCACTCTTCAAAATGTATCTCCAAAAACAATCCATACCCTTCATGTTTATTGTTTTATTCAATATGATCTCTCTGCGTGTCTTTTCTTATTACCTCACTTGACAAGGATATTTGAATACATAAATTAACAATGAGCCATTTATGTAGGTTTAATCACTAGTAAATCCAAGAGTTTTTTATATGGAATTATTGCATAGGAAAACTATATGGTCTCCATTTGTCTCAGTTTAGAATGTAAATAAATTTAAATTTATTTATTTTTGTTTTAAAAAATAAATTAGTTGCTGAATAATTTTCTGTTGACTTACCCGTGAATATATTTGTTGATGATTTACCTGTGATTTATTTCCTGCAAATTTATCTGGAAATCAAAAATGAAAGGAAAAACCCGTAGGAAACATGATTCTTGCGAAAATTTAGTTAAAATCTACAAGTAAATCCATCTCTCTTCAGTTTTCAATTTGATTTTTCATTTTTAGAGTAATAGGTAAACACCCGGATGACAAGGGCAAAGGATAGAATGAGGGTGTGAACAAGAGCTTCACCAAAACTCATGTGTTCTTATTTTTGTAATTGAAAATTAATTCAGCTATGTAAGTCCTCCAAATAAAAGCATCATTGATTTAATGGTGAACTGGGTCATCAATTTCATATGTGCTATCTTTTTTCTTCATTTGTTTCCTATCATGTAAATTTCCGCAATTATGAGTTTCATTTCATAACAACTAGTATCAGAGTCTCGTTTTGATCCCAAGTGGTATAATCAAGGTGTAGTTTGATCAAGAAGTTGAAAATGTGACTCAGACAAGGTGATTAAAGTGTTGAGCAGTAAACATTAATCAAGAACTAATGTGATGTGTGATCTTTAATCGTGTGTACAATGAAAATGGAAAAAATCAATGACACGTGTTTATCCGCAAGTGCACGAATATGTCAGTTATAGTATAAAAAATATGCAACCCACAGAGATCAATGTCAACCTACTGTTATCTGTTGTCGCTTTGTAAATCTAAGGGTATTGGTAAAGGTTTTGCTAGGAAACTAATTAAAAAGACTGTGTTTAGAATTGATTAAAACGGAGATCGGAATGTAATTTCCAAGTACCTTAGAGACTCAGATAAAGTTCAACACTCTGTTTTGTTTTAAAAATCATTTTTAGAAGAGTTATTAATTTAAAAATCAGAGTGCTGAAATTTATCTGAGTCCCTAAGGTACCCGAAAATTACATTTTGGTCTCTGTTTCAATCAATTCTAAACCCAATCATTTTGTTAGTGCACATGGTGAAAAAGATGAAGATGGAAGAAGAGAGAGAAGAGAATAACAAACTTCCACTACTCTGCTAAAACAGTTACAACAAAATGGTTGCACACACATTGTACTACAATACTCAATGGATCCAACTGTTGATAGCTACAACACTATATATACACAAATAAAGTGCCACGTAGGCAAACTATTAAAATACTGAATTACCCTTCTACACTTTTTAATTAGTTTTCTAGCAAAACCTTTACCGATAACCTTAGATTTACAAAGCGACAACAAACAACAGTAGGTTGACATTGGTCTTTGTGAATTCAACATTTTTTATACTATAATTGGCATTTTCGTGCACTTGCGGATAAACAGGCCCTTCTGGTTCATTGAGGTTTACATGAAGCCTTGGAATAATTAGTCTATTTAATGGACTTAATCGTTAGACCTCATTAAACATAAAGACGTTATTGTAAACATATATGCAGTCAAACTTTACTGTCACATAGGACAACAATGATGCATATATACTATTATGCGAGTAGAATGGTGAACATATCTCACAGGTCATAGATATGAGATATTAAGTCTTCACATAAGTACTATGAATGATATTTATTAGCGATAGTGGTGTATACCGCCCTTAAACATGAAACCATTATGGACGCTAGATATGGAATTAAGTATTGTATTGTCTTGTAAACATTATCCATAACACGATGACCAAAAAGATGATTGATTGGTATTCCACAAATCATGTTGACGGACATAAGTGACCTATACGAGATTTGTCTCTCACACATACACAAGAGTAATATCTATGGACCTCTTAATTGATTATAATTGTAAATGCATGTTTGTGCTCAAATAAGTCAATATGAGATATTTAACTTATTTCTTGTTATCAAGTATACTCGGTGATCAAGGAATATAATATTAGACTATATAAGGGTGACACATTATATATCCTGTGATCAATATAAATATAAGGGCAAAAAGATAATTATACGTGTGATCATTATCATATAAAGGCTATGTCAAATCACTTAACATTCTCATTACTTGGATATCGATGATGTGTTGTTAGATATCACTCATTATTTATAATATTAAATAGATGATTTAATAGAACTTACAAGGTCGTATGCATAGATTACTAACAACTGAACGAAAGATTAAATTAAATAAGATTAAATTTAATCATATGTTAACTGTATTATTTAATACATTAAAACACATATAGTTTATTTGATTAAATATTATTTAATTTAAAAAATAATAATTGACAATTAATTAAATTAACTATGATTTGATTAATTAATATTTTATTTAATTAAAAGATTTTAATTCAATATAAATGATGTTGGGCTAATTTTGAAAAATTCTAAAATAAGAGAATTAGGATTTTTATAGCTCTCTCTGTATTAAATAATGGAGATCTTTTCTCTCATAATCCTAATTGTCATACTTTTTCATTATACGATTAATATTGCGTTCCATTTTTTACTAGCGTGGAATTTGTAGAGATGATGTTATTTTTTATGTTTGTGATCAAAGCTAAAATATTGTTCAAGGGGTATTTCTAAAATCCTTATTTTGCCTTTTGATTTGTGATTAATTGTTTAATCAAGATTCATCTATCAGGATTGTTTCACTAAGAGGATTAAAAATTTGAAATACGCCTTTTAAATCCCCAACAATATGAATTTGTCAAATGTGAACACATTAACTAACAAGTATATCTCCAACGTGGTATAAACTTAGGCATCAAACAATGTCTTGATTGCACAATAAATAGAATGGAAGATTTTATCATGTTTTTGACCAAGAGAAGTTCATACGGCATAACCATTAGCATCACACACCAACTTAAGTGGATTAAGCTGGTCTAGAGCAATTATTATTTATGCAAAAATTAAGGCTCTCTTTAAAGTTCATACACTTTCAAACTTTCTTTAGGGGATTGAAATTTCATGTCATTTTGTAGTAGCTCAAATAAGGGTTTGGCGATCTTGGAAAAATCCTTGATGAACCTCCTTTGACTCTCAATGTTATCGTTTTCATTCTCTTCCAACAAAATCATATGCATGCATTTTATAAGACTTATACCTTTTAAAATAACCATATGCTAAGTTGTGACTTTCTTGTACTTATTCATCATTTCTTTCACCAAGATCAACTCCTATGGAATAGTTAATATCACCATACATCGACTCAAAGGGATTTAGTCGATCTTGAGCAATGATATTGGTGTAGAAATTAAGTTTATCTTTAAAGTTTCAAATAATTTTGAATATTCATTTGTGAAGTGGAACGTCATGTCATGTTAAAGAATATGACATAGAGACTGGTGATTTTGGTAAAATCTTTGATAAGCCTCCCATGACTCTCAATGATATTATTTCCATTTTCTTTCAACATAATCATATGCATGCATATCAGTAGACTTATACCATTTATACTAGTCATTTGCCAAGCTATGACTTTCTTGTGCTTATTTAACAAATACATAATATGTTCCTCTTGTGTAGGTGATAAGTCAGTTTATATAATCACTAAAAGCTTCTGATTGGTGTCTAAGTTAACAAGCCTATAGTGATATATTTTAAAAACACATAGTTGGACGATATGGGGCCTGCCCTCATTGTAACACCCTTTTCTACCCCCACAAATATTGCAGCAGAAACAACTCAAATATCAGAGTAAAACATAAAAATTCCCTCAAAGGGTGCACATTTTCACATTTAAATCAAAATAATACACTTGCCCTGTAAACAAAGGGTCTTTCTCAAAATAACTCAAAATGCCTTCATATTGCAGCGGAACTCAAAATTCTCAATTAAAAGGTTTTCAACAAACATCATAATAATCAAAATAAAACCATATCATCAAATAACAACAAAAATAAGGAAAAATACAGTTCGACTCAAAGGACCCCAACCCGATGTTACACTATCAGAGCAAGACCCTCTAAATCAACCAAAAGCAAATAAACTTCAAGGTCCTCAAAAGCATCCACAACTAAACCTGATCACCTGCATGTTATCCACGTGGAGGCAACATTCAAACAGGCAGGGTGAGTAATCACAATTCATAATAATCATTATACAACAAGATATACATAAAATGGCATTATCTTCATATACAACATCTTCAGGGTCATCACAAGGAAACATCAAAATCACGAACAACATCATAAAATGCAGCAATGTCAATTAAATGCAAATGCACAACAAGACTCATGCATATGGTATCAATCGTCATAATAGATGGACACTAGGCCATCAACCCTCCAAAGATCCCCGTCAATAAGATCGATCCCGCATTTAGAACCGGAGCACGTCATAATTACCTCATATCCGCACAATGGGAATGAAGCGTCGTCACAAAGTATGCATATGAATGTATGATACACAACATCATTAATCATCATCATCTAATAAACATCAAAATGTGCATCATCATTCATCAATTCTCATATACGTCATGTCATCACATAATCGTCAAATAATCACCAAAACATCATCATATAATCATCAGTAACATCATGAAAAATCATCATAAAAATCACAACATTGAAACATCACAACATCAACATAAATGGAATTTCGCAAAACAGTAGTTGTTCGCTCCAGGGTTCGACTAGCGAACCTGTTCGTTGTGGCCTTCGCTTAGCGAAGCGGCCAGCGAGCCTCACAGACCCCACACTCAACACCAGAACATAATCATCTGTCACACTCGCTGGTTGACTCGCTTAGCAAGCCCACTCGCTGATTCCTCCACTTAGCGAAACTCCCAGCGAAGCCCACCTTTCCTCTCCAGAATCATCTCAGTACTCCCTCCCACATTATCGCGCATTCGCTGCGCTGCTCGTTTAGCGAGTGTAACACCCTAATTTTTAGCCCTAAGATCTCACATATCATTTGCATCTCTTACCACAAACAAGATCACACATTCGTCCCCTCTTTTGTAGGATTGTGCCTTGCAGGGATCTTTGAGTTTGTGTGTGTTTGTTAGTTGTTTTATTGCTTAATTTGTTTATGTTTACTAACCTTTAATCAGAATCCAAAAATATGTTTATTTTTGTCTTCACTAACTTTTTCAGGAAGGGAATCAAGGATATCAAACAGTCCCTCAGCTCGAATGAATTTTATCTGAACAAAGACAAAGTTGATCTGCAAACAATTCAAAATCATCCGATCAAGAGTTTCCAAGATTCAATTGATCTTTATTCAAGAGACTCCAAGGTTCATGTGTTTATTTCCATGCCTTCTTTGACAAACAAGATAATTGAGCCAAGATCCAGCACAATATAGCAAGAATGGCATTTTTTAAGATTTTCAACTGTGTAATCGATTGTACTAATGGTCCAATCGATTGCACCCTACATTTTTTGCCTAGATTTTGAAATTTTCAGCAGTGCAGTCTATTCGCGCTACAGTGCAATCGACTGAACGAAGACAGAATTGGCTAAAATCAGCATTTTTCAAGTTTTGAAGCATTTGGCACCAATCTTGACCATTGATCACATGTGGAATATTCTAGATCACCTCATTTTAATTCCCCTACATCATTTTGATCATTCCCCACCATGTACCATCACTAATCACCACTCTTTTGTGATTTCCCTCCAAATATGAATTCCAATCCTAATTTTGATCTTCCAAACCACCAAAATTTCCAAGCCTAAATTCTATAAATAGAGGCTTCCTTTCATTCATTTCACAAGCTTTTGATAGCCAAATTCACCTTGCTAAAATTTCTCTTGAAGCTTTTGATAGCCAACAAACCTCTTGCAATTTCTCTCCTCAACCACAAAATTCGCCAAAGCTCACATTTCTTCCTTTGAAAGTTAACAAGAATTCACATTGAATCTTGTTCAATTTTGAGCTAAACCTTCATCCATTCTTGTTTTTGTTCATCAATTATAGTAGATCAAGGCTTTGGAGTTTGGATCTTGAAGTAATTTGAAGCAATTTTCAGATTTGGAGTGGTAATCTCATTTTCCACCATTGGTGTTCTTGTTTCATCTTCCATAATGTGATCCTTTAATAATTCTTATTTCTTGATCTTTAGATCTTGCAATTTGTGATACATTGGTGTTATTTGCTGTTGTTTTACTTGAATTTTCGTGCTAATTTTCATGCATGGCCATGAGGTGTTTGAAGGAATGATTGGATCATAGATGCTGAATTTTTCAAAAAATTTAGTGCTGCCTGTCAGTGTGCAATCAATTTGCATTTCTGTGTAATCGATTGCACAGTGTATTTTTTGCCTAAGAATTGCTGATTTTTTTGTTGTGCAATAGATTCGCACACTAGTGCAATCGATTGCACAGAGACAGAATGGTGTTTTTCACCTATTTTTGGGACTATTTTGGTTGTTTCTTCATTCCTAACCCCTTCCCTTTGTTCTTAGCCTTAGATCACATAATTGTGTGGTTTAATTTGGCTTTCTCTTCATCTATTTGTCTTTTCTTTTGATCGATGAAAGTCTTATGGATCATGGAATTCCTTTGTTGAATTTTGATCAAGACTAGATCGCTACCTTATTTTCTTTTCGTGCGGTATTGCTTTCGGATGATGATTTACATATCGTTCATCTAGCATGCATTAACACAAAGAGCTATTGATCGGCCTTGTTGCGGTGAGAATCTGATAACAAGCTATTAATTGACTTGCATCACATTTCTTTGAATTCACAACCGAGAAAAACCTAAAGGGGGGAGATCTAAGGTTCGGGGGTTGGTTACGCCTAGGGAAGGTATTAGCATCCTAAACGTCTGTAGTACTCTACGGGAACCTCTTGTTTTACTTGTTATTTCTTACTCACTTGCTAAGGGTGTTATGCTAAAGGTTGAAACCCTAGGGGTTTATATCTAAGTATACTCGACAAAGCATCGCACTTTGCGCCTACGTATCCTTACGGGAGTGGAATCAGAGTATCCGTAGTTCACCGATCTAAGGGTGAAGGATATGAACCATTGACTATGGCCAAAGTTCCAAGGGGAAATGAGTATAAGCTCATTTTAGAGTTCACGATAACTCTCTAAATCTAAGTTGTAGGGGAAAGTGAGTTCTCATGATGATGAGAATCACTTGGAGTTTAAGAACTCCAGCCTACTTCTAAGTTGAGATTTCATTGGCTCTCATGAGGCCAAGAAATAAGGGTGAACCTAGAAGGATAAGGTGAGAATGGTTGTTTAGTGACTCCAAGAGTCAATTTAAGAGGGTCTCCCTTTGGAATGGGGGGAAAGATAATAGTTGTAAGAGATACTAAAAGATAACAAGATTATAATGCAAATATGATGATGCAACAATACATGAATAAGATAATGAGATGAGATAAAATCATGATATCAATGTAAATTGAGAATTATACATGTTAAACAATGATCAATCATGATAGATAGACATGATATGGCATGATGAATAAGAAAGTACAACAAAAACCCTAATGAACAATCATGATCTAATCATGCATAAAGGTCTCAAAAATTAATATTTTTACTAATTTCTTTTTATATTTGAAAAATAGATTCAACAAGGAGAATATGGCAAAAAGAAGGGAAGAAAAAGGATAAAAATCAAGTAAGTTATGACATTTTTAAAAAGAAGTATCAACTTAAAAAAGGATAAAGCCAACAAGTGATAAAAAAAAGAGGAAATGGCATTTCTAGGATTTGAACTCATGACTCCTTGCTTGCAGCCTAAAACTCAAACCAACAGGCCAACGTGCGCGTTTTGAAATATAAATGATAACACAAGTAAATATTCTAAGACAAGCGAAATTCAGAAAAAAAAAAAAACAAAAGGACTAGGGCGAGGGGGATTCGAACCCCAGTCCTCATGGTAGGCAAGGCGTGTTTGTGTGTGCTTGCCACTGGGGTGGCTGTTACATCCAATACTAAACTTGCTTCAATAAATATATAACATGAATATTGCGCATGTATTTCAAACAACATAAACAAAACGTCCCACATAGAAACTGCTCACTATGTGCAGACCTCCCTACCAAGATTTTTAATACCAGTCATATTAGAATAAGAGCAGAAGGATGGTCACTCACTCCAAATCAAGAAACATTATTCCTATCAAATGCCAAGTATTTCAAACATACGGGTTGGTTATCAAAGAGCAACAATCACTTGCATACATGAAACGATGGAGACCATAGCAGTCCTAGTAGCAGCAAGCTAAAGTAAATTTCATGCAAAACCTTGAAAAGCAAACAAGCAGGCAATTCACAGCTACGCATGGCAATGGAGTTCAGCTCATACATGTCACACAAACTTAGGACTTAACATACTTAGATCAAGCAAGAACATGTCTTAAACATAACAAACATACACCAAGAGATCTAAAACAAAATGGCATGATTCTTGAACATAAACTAAAAATTTGGCAACCAAATTAGCACAAGAAGCAAAGTGTATTAGCAGCAAGCAACAAATCAAATTCAAGAGAGGTTTAAATGAGGTAAAAGCAATTTGGAATAATTTAATAGACAAACACATAGATGCAGCTCAACATAAAGAAAAAGAAAGACAATGCAAAGTGAATTCATAGTGTCAAGACAGAATGTTTCAAGACAAATCAACATGAACCTGGGCTACATGGTAGGTAAGCAAAACAGCAAGCAGGTACATATACATCATGTTGAAACATCTAAAAGGCTTACACATATTGAAAACAACAAATACATACACTTAACAGCAGATGAACAAGGCATGTCCTATGCTACGGTTTTGTGGAACCAGGGTAGTCATGCTTGGCAGAAAAACAATTTGGAATAATCATGGTAGTACATGTACCCAATCAGCAGACATATGGTGCACATCTATTTGCATAAACATCATTTCTAGATACAACATCTTTAAGCATACCATCAGCTAGACTAAAACAGGGTATAGCATGAAATATATTAAATGAGAAGGTATATATAAGCATCTGGCTAGAGGCAAAGATACAGCAAGGTTAGGTTCAAACACAATGTATCAGCAATTCAATTTCTAAAATAGAACAAAGATCAAGCAATAATCAAACATATGTATATCAGGATGTAGATGTATATAAGAACACCAAAGGTAAACTCTGTGGCAGAGCATGTCTAAAACAATTTCCATGATTACAAATATCAACACTTAAATGAATCTTGAGATAACAAAGCATGACAGTAATTTCTGAGCATACAAACTGACTGATGACAGAAACAGAACACGAATGGCATGTTAATGAGAGCAATTTCCAATCAAACATTACACATATCAATTTAAAGATAAGCAATGACAGGCAGGTTCAAGGCAGTTTAATACAGACTCCTACATTGGACCAGGTTTAAAGCAGTTTGATACATACATCCAGCATATTCACAAATTGGAAACATACTAAATAACAATTCAATGTTAGTGCACATATCCTAAACACAAAACTCAGCATATGAGGAGTTTATGACAAGTTTACAGACTGAAAACTAATGCCACAAGTATCTATGCATCAATAACAGGTAAGGTAGTCATAACAAAGCAGAGTTGTGCACAAACATGTTTGGAAGTTAAAGTAGTGTCATTCACTGAGTATGGTACAATCATTGTGTGCATATTGTGGCAAGATG
Organism: Lathyrus tuberosus; assembly: GCA_022829125.1. Classification (NCBI taxonomy): domain Eukaryota; kingdom Viridiplantae; phylum Streptophyta; class Magnoliopsida; order Fabales; family Fabaceae; genus Lathyrus; species Lathyrus tuberosus. Next base: position 1,397,627 of record JALAZF010000439.1, read on the forward strand.
TGTGATAAATGTGTTAATACCTCAAAGTGAATTCACAAACCAGGTTTAGTTTAGAAATCTCATTAATAAATTAGCAAAGCCAATCAAAGCAAGTTACATAATTAACAAGTCAACAGATCAAGCACAAACAACTTTTGGCAGATTAAGCGACTTGACACTAAGACAAAGACAACATAGTATTATCAGTTTGGGTAATGATCACAGAAAGACATACATTTATGAGATATACCTGAACCAACTTCAAAATAGTTTGATACACACATCATAAACATCAAGCACGTCCATAATGACAATTCAAAGTTGGTGCAAATACACAAAGCTTAGTATATAAGCTTCAATGGATTCAACAGTACTTGGTAAAAGCAGAACAGAACACCAGGTGCAGCAATAGTCCATACAAAACAAACACTTATTAAGATAGGTTTCCAACAGAGGTGGCCATAAGATAAGAGTTTCAACCAACAGAGGTGAAGTATTTCAAGGATTTATCCATCCGAACAACCACAGATAAGTCAGCATTCAATATTCTTCAAGTTTGAAAGTAACACAAAGGTATAATCTATAAAACTAACAGTCCATTTAAAAAGCTCAGCAGAGTGACATTTTAAATACAATGAAAGAGCAGCATATAAGTACATCAATACAACGAGTCAAATCAATCTAACAGTTCAGAAAAAATGAGTATACATCAACACATTAAGAATACATATGGAAACTTATGAGATATGTTAATGACACCAAGCAAGCATGATTAATAAAAAAGGGGAAGAAGGTGATACCAAGTGGAATAATGTCCACTGTCTTCAAGTATGCTGAATGCCCCTTCTCTCAAGTACTCCAAAGCTAACTCTCACTTGCTTGCTCACCACTTATGGAATTTCATAGGATATTTGAGTTTTCTTCGTGAGAATTGTTGTGTTTTCAAGTGATGTAGTTAACTCCTTTTATAGGCTGAACCAATGGGCCTGGGTTGGGTTCAAACATCAAATACTTGGTGGGCAGAGTGGAACTAGGGTTTACAATGTCTCATGAGTCCACAACTTGTCCACTTCTTGGAGACAAACACTCCCCTACTGTGTAAGGTATCAGAGGCTACAGAGTCAAATGCTTGAATCCAAATGTTGCTTCTGAATCCATCTTTGGGTGTCATACAAGAGAGTGTCGAAAGGAGTAAAGGTTGGGATTGTGAAATGGCATCTTGCAGGTGTGTCAGGATGAATGCTAAGATGAGTAACTCTCCAAAAACACTTTTGGTGATGCCAACCCATGGAAGCTCAATCAGGTAAAAGGTTGGAGAATACAAAAAGAAAATTCGCGCCAAGAAATGGGTTTGTATTGATTCAGTCGTTTTTGAATTCCCTTCCTCTTCTGCCATTCACGAAGGAGATGAGCAAGGTGTGTTGCTTCCTCCCTTTGCTAGCCACACGGCACACTCCCACTGGTCCAAAACAGGGTTTGAAAAGTCAACCGAAAATGCTTGCATCCCATTGGTTGATAGTTAATGTAGAAACTCTTAGCATTGGTGATACACTTGGCACAGAGAGTTCAATGTGATGCTTACACAATTGGTCTTGTATTATATGAGTTAAAATAAGTGATAAATGAAATATTAAAAACTATTACCACAAATTAAAAATGAATAATTTAAAATATTACCAATGAATTGTTTTTTTAGGAAAGTTGGCACAATTAAATAAAAATTAAAATTAGACAAAAATAATATAGTGATTGAAGTAAATTTAAAAAAGAATAAATGATATTTGGAAATAGATTAGGTTTTAGGAAAATAAATATTTAGAAAAATATTAGTGAATAAATATTGATATTAGTTTAGAAATGATAGTGATAATTAAGGATGAAAAATAAAAGCCAAAGAGAGGGTGATGGAAACATCTGAAAGAAATGCTTGATCCAAATGCTCTGCCCATGATCCTAGTTAATCACCTCTTTTATCTCCTGAAAACAAAACCTAATTCACAGATAAAGCAAACAAAATTGATAAAAGGTTAGTTATGCAACATGATTGACCAAATATGATATGCAGAAGATCAATGGATCAAAGGGTAAAATTTGGGGTACAACAGGCCTCATTGTAGGGTAATTACTCCGTAAATTACTCGGCGATTGCTTAACATAGCGCAACATTTGTCCCTTTTTATCCAATTCGGAATTTGAACTTTCGTGGTCCGGACCTTGATTGGTCGCGTCAACCCAATGTTGGTTAATCTTTTGTATTAGGTTCAAAATCTTTGAAGCTTGTTGTTGTAGAGGCTTTGATTCTATTAATCTTTTAACAAGTCTTCATCAACCTTGACCTAAGTACATTGCTTAATCACTATAGTTCAAGACGTAAAACGGAATAATCGGTGAAGGCTTATGGCACTAGAGCCTTGTGCTACTAACCACTAACTTCTAACTTCTTTACATTTCCTTCTCGCTCCCTATCTCTCTTTATTTTTTATGCTTTATGTCATTATATCATGTTTATGTTTATGTCATTTTTCTTTTGTCCACTTGGACCATATTATCTTGTGCCTTGTTTTTCTTTTGTCCATTTTGGACTCAAAAACATTAATAAAGGATTAAACCACTAAAAGACTTGTGCTCTTAATTGTTGGACTATGTCCACTATCCTTTGTATTGGAGGACCTATACTCTTAATTATGGACTTATGGACTTAGAATTAGGATCCTAACCTATGCTTGAGAGATTGTGATGGAAAACCTTGGATTTTGGATACTTGGAGTCCTCTTTTGAAGACTTATTTTGAATTAAGACCAAATCAAAAAAGGGGAAAAATGCTTATGCTATAGAGCTTATCCATGTGGTTAGATCTTTCTTATCCTTAGCTCTTATTTTATGCACTAGGATAGTCTCTTCTTCTCCACCCCTTCTTCAATTTTCAGAACTTCCTCTCTTTTTCAAAAACTTTCTTGTTTTCAAACTTAAAACCGCTTTCATAATAAAACCTTGACTTCGGTCAAGTGATTTTTTTTTGAAACTTTGCTTTTCTTTAATAAATGTCAATCAATATTAATCATATTTTGACCATTTCATAAAAACATAAAAAATATAAAAACTCATCAATCTCTTTTTGTGCTTTGTGCACTTTTTCTTTTAAACTTTTTTTTCATAAGTTTAGACATGATTCATTTCTTTAAGCGGAATTATTCGCTTGGAAATGACGACTAGTCTTTACACTTAAAATCAACCAAAACAAACATTTTTTTGTTCTTTGTACCACGAACTACGAGGTTTTGATCCTACATTGCACATCGTGGGTACGTAGGCATGAGGCGATAAGTCTCTCCAAACACAAAAATCTTAAAAAATATTTCTCTTCTCATCCCTCCCAATCTCTTTTCAAGCAAGCAATTTTCAGACCAAAAGCATGAATACATCAAAGGGCTCCTATAGAGTACTATAGATGTATTGGGTGCGTAAAACCTTCCCTTTACATAACCAACCCCCCTTACCCATTTCTCTTTGTCTTTTTTAGCTTTTGCTTTTTTAGACTTCTTAGGATTTATTCGCTCTTTTTTCCTTTTCCTTTGTGGAATAAATAAAAGCGCGGTGGCGACTCTTGCTTTATGAGTTAAGTTAATCAATAGCTTACACTCACAAATTTCCCCACTACAGAAAAGTGGCGACTCTGTTGGGGAAACGAGAACCTCCCTTGAGAGGTTTAGCCTACTTTGATTTATTTACTGCTTTTTGTCTGATTTGCTTGTTACTTGTTTGTTCTATTTGGGAGCTCCTCTGTGTGTGAGATAGGTCCTTTACCCAGACCAGAGTGTACTTTGAGATAGGAGGATAGTATAGTCAAGGGAGCTTTGAAGGAGTCGAATCCTGAAAAAGCAGAACTTGAGAATCTATCCACTCGGTGGTTGCCTCTCTGGAATTACTGATGTCGATCGAGCGATCGTGAAGGTATTACTTTTTCCATAGAAGTCTATAACACTGAGGACCGTAGTAACCCTTAACCCATCTTAGCCTTTTAGGATCGTGGCGCGGAAGCTATGAAGATGCAAATCTGACTTAGCTGTCACGCTATGCCACACTCAGGTTAGATTCTCTTGAGGATAACTACTAACCTCAGAGCAAATCGGTGCGCTGGTGTGTCTGATAGTGGATTGTGGACCCTGGGCACTCTGTTAGAACCGCTATTTTCTGCAGGTACAATGAAGACAAAACCTTAGTGCATACCTTTGACGGATTGGTTCTTACCCTTGGCTTCATGCTCGTGACTTGAACCTTGACTCGTGTGCTTTGTGTGATCTTATTTGTGGGTGTTGCATTCATGCACTCATGCATTCATGAGCATTCTTTTGGAAGGTTTCAAGGAACTTAAAGGTGTTATTGCAAACATTGTAGATACTTTTGTTATGGATTTTAGAAGGAGAAGTACAAGGAAGTACACTTTCAAGAGTCCTAAATTAAGAGGTTTGGGAGAGCTAGGATCTTTGGTTGTTGATATCGAGAAGTTCGAGTCCATATATGGAAGGCTTTTATTTCTTTTGAAGGTTGATATGGCTGAAGGATTGCTTGCAACTTTGGTTCAGTTCTATGACCCTTTGCTTCATTGTTTCACCTTTCCTGATTATCAGTTGGTACCTACGCTAGAGGAGTATTCTCTCCTGCTTGGTTTGCCTGTCCATGGTCAGATTTTCTCCGGTTTGGATCCCGTTCCCGAGCATCATGTTATTGCGAAGGCTACTCACTTGAGGGTTTCTGAGATTAAGGCTCGCATGGATACCAAAGGAAAGATTATTGGGTTACCCGCTAAGTTCTTGATGGATAGAGCTCATCACTTTGCTAGTATGAAGAACACAGTTGCTTTTGAGGCTATTCTTGCCATGCTTATTTATGGAATGTTCCTCTTCCCGAATGTTGAGAACTTTGTCGACATCAATGCTATTTGGATCTTCTTGATTGGGAATCCAATTCCCACTTTGCTTGTCGATGCTTACCATTCTATTCACCTCAGGAATTCCCATGGTGACGAGATGATTATCTGTTGTGCGCCTTTGCTCTACAAGTGGTTTATTTCTCACTTGCCAAAGTCTGCAGCTTTCTGGAATCTCAAGGATGGTTTATATTGGTCGCAAAAGATCATATCTCTCAGTTATTCTGATATTGATTGGTGTAGCCGTGTCCCTTCTGGAGCGATGATTATTGATAGTTGTGGTGATTTTCCCAATGTGCCTCTTCTTGGCACAAAGGGAGGAATCAGCTACAATCCGGTGTTTGTTCGTCGTCAGTTGGGATATCCTTTGCGAGAGGTACCGAAGAACATCCATTTGGCTGGTCTCTTTTTCAAGGAAGAAGAATCTCAGGTTGCTCTCAAGAGATAAATTGTGGAAGCTTGGCGCAACATTCGTTGAAAAGGAAAGGAAAGTTTGGGAAATCCGAATTTTATATTTTCAGAACCTTACCTCCAATGGGTTAAAAATAGAGCTATTACTTTGAAGATGCCTTATGCGCATCAGGAGCCTTTATCTCTAACTGATAAGAAGCCTATTCTCTACTTTATGGAAGACACAGAGAAGCTTCAGACCGCTTTGGCCGAGATGCAACAAGAGAGAGATGCTTCGAAGAACAAGTATCAGATTGTTGAGTTAGAAAATGCAAGACTTCAAGAGCACTTCAAGAAGAAGAATGAAGATGAAGTCACCAACAAGAAGAGGAAAGTGCAAGAGGATTTATTTTCCTCTCGCATTCAGCCAGTTTCCGATATTCCGAAGAGTTCAGAATCTCCTTGGAAGTTGATCGTTGATCAGTTGCTGATTGAGAAGACTCAGATGCAGGCCCACATCAAGAAGTTGGAAGATAGAGCTGGGACTTCTTCTCATAGGATTCTCTAGGGATCTAGTTTTCTTTATTCTCTATTTGTTTTAGGATTCTTGAATCTGTACTTCTAAGATGTAATCTTTTCCATCATTAATGAATGAGATTTTGGTATTTCAAATAACAATGTTTGCAATATGCCTTATAATTCCTTGAAACTTTGCATTTGCATCTTGCATATCAAGCATCATTCTGCATTGTTTCTTTCCTTTTCCAGGTGTCTTATGTTTCCTTTGGTCTTCATTCAGTCAAGTTGTCGCACCAGTATAATACTCGGGCTAATCTGAAGAAGAAGATGGATCAGTTGCAACAAGAGAACCGTGATCTTCGTGAGGAAGTGACGAATTTGAAGGATAGTTTGGAGAGACTCACTGCTATGATGGAAGCAATGGTTGCTACTCAGAATCAGCCTCCTCCTCCTCCACTTTCGACTCCTGTGCAAAGGATAGTCATTTCTGAGATTATTTCTACGCCCATCTCTGTGGAGCCTACTAGGGTTCCTCAATACTCCATGCCTCCTGGTTTCCCATGGGGCATGCCTCATAACTTTGTTCCTGAAGGTTATCAACCACCACCACCGCCTCCTGAAGTTCTAGTTGTTCCTACCGTTCAACCTGTGATGACTGTGCCACCGCCTATGGTTCACACTGTTCCTTTTGATGAAGAGCAAATTTTCCATACTGCTCCAAGTGAAAATGCCAGTGCTTATGATAGAATGGAAGAGATTCAAGACCAGTTTGTTGTGATGCAGAAAGAGATCAAAGCTTTGAGGGGTAAAGAGCTGTTTGGAAAGAATGCTCATGAGTTATGCTTGGCTCCTAATGTGAAGATCCAACATAAGTTCAAGGTCCCTGACTTTGAAAAGTATAAGGGTAACTCTTGTCTGTTGAGTCATTTGACTATGTATGCTCGTAAGATGTCGACTCAGAACAATAATGATCAGCTTCTCATTCACTACTTTCAAGACAGTTTGTCTGGTGCAGCCTTGAAATGGTATATGGGGCTCGACAATACTCGAATTCGCACTTTCGAAGACTTGGGTGAGGCTTTTGTAAAGAAGTATAAGTATAATGTGGATATGGCTCCTGATCGTGACCAGCTTCGAGCCATGGCTCAGAAAGATAAGGAGACATTCAAAGAATATGCGCAGAGGTGGCATGAGATTGCTGCTCAGATTAATCCTCCTTTGGAAGAAAAAGAGATGACTAAGATTTTTCTGAAAACTCTGAGTCCTTTCTATTATGAGCGTATGATTGTTAGTTCCCCGAGTGATTTCACTGAGATGGTTAACATGGGGATGAGATTAGAAGAAGGTGTCCGTGAGGGACGTTTGTCAAAAGATGGTAATTTTGCTGGTAATTCCAAGAAGTATGGTGGAGGATTTGTCAAGAAGAAAGAAGGTGAGACCATTGTTATTTCCCATGGAAGACGCAAAAAGAGTTACAGTAAGAATAATCAGTGTCAGCAACATGTTGCATCTGTTACGCCTGTTATCAATTTAGCTCATGTTGTTCAGGCAGCTCCTGCGCAACAACAACGTTCTAATCAACAGAACAATCAACGGGGCCATTTTCAGAAAGATTTTGATCTGATTCCGATGACATATACAGATTTGCTTCCTTGTTTAATTCAAAAGAATCTTGTTCAGACTCGTGCACCACCTGCTGTTCCAAAAGATTTGCCATGGTGGTATAAGCCTGAAGCTCATTGCGCTTTTCATCAGGGAGGAGCGGGACATGATACTGAGACCTGTTATCCATTGAATATGGAAGTTCAAAGGTTGGCTAGGAGTGGTATTTTGTCTTTCGAACATTCCAACCCTAATGTCCAATCGAATCCGCTGCCTAATCATGGCAAGGCGTCTGTCAATATGGTTTATGGTTGTCTTGGTACATTTAAAATCTTTGATATCGGTTGGATCCGAAGATCTCTTGTGGAAATGCATGCACTTTTGAGTGAATACCATGATATTGATCATGACTATGCAGCTTGTTGCATCTGTTTTGTGAATCCGCGTGGTTGTGTGATAGTGAAGAGGGATATTCAAAGAATGATGGACGAGAATTTGATTGAGGTCACTGCTAAAAGAGATGAATATCAGAATGAGGTGAATGTTATTGAGCCACGCTTTAATATTCCTGAACGAGTTGTTATCTCTTATGACATTCAAAAGATCGTTGTTACACCTTTGGTCATTCGGTTGCCCGGTCTAGTACCATATGAATCGGAAAAGGCTATTCCATATAAGTACAATGCTACCATGGTAGAAGATGGTAAGGAAGTGCTCATTCCTTCTTTGTCTTCTGTTGTAAGCATCGCTAATGTGAGTAGAGTGACCCGAAATGGTCGTGTCTTTGCTCCTGAGCCTCCAAAGATTGTGGAGAATGTTGTTGCTGGCAAACGATCTCAAGATGAGAGTAATGTTGATGATTCCAGTCAGTCCAGTAGTTCGAAGGTTTATGAGGATGAAGTTTTGAAATTGATCAAGAAGAGTGAGTACAGTGTTGTAGATCAACTCTTGCACACCCCGTCCAAGACTTCAGTGTTATCCTTACTAATGAATTCTCAAGCTCATAGGCAATCTTTGCAGAAGGTATTGGAACAAGCATATGTTGAGCATGATGTGACTGTTAATCAGTTTAATGGAATTGTTGCCAACCTCACATCAGGTAATAATTTGAGTTTCTGTGATGAAGAGTTACCCGAGGATGGGAGAAATCACAATTTGGCTTTACATATCTCCATGAACTGTCAAGAAGATGCATTTTCCAATGTGTTGGTTGATACTGGCTCTTCCTTGAATGTGTTGCCAAAATCTACTTTATCAAAGCTTTCTTACCAAGGTCCTCCCATGAGGTATAATGGGGTTGTTGTTAAAGCTTTTGATGGATCTCGAAAGACTGTGATTGGAGAAGTTGATCTTCCGATCAAAATAGGACCGTGCTTCTTCCAGATTACTTTTCAAGTAATGGATATTCGTCCTGATTATAGTTGTCTGCTTGGCCGACCCTGGATTCATGAAGTTGGGGCAGTGACTTCGACTCTCCATCAGAAGTTAAAATTTGTTAAGAATGATAAACTAGTAATTGTTGGAGGTGAGCAAGCAATGCTGGTGAGCCACCTTTCATCCTTTTCGTATGTTGATGCTGATGAGATAGTTGGGACTCCGTTCCAAGCTCTTTCTATTGATGATAAAGCTGTTAAGAAGAATGAGTTGCCCATGTCTTCTTTGAAAGATGCTCTGCATGTATTAAAGACTGGTCGGCATGACGGTTGGGGCCGAGTTATTGATGTGGTTGATAACCTGAGCAAAACTGGTTTAGGCTTTACGCCTGGTATAGTCAGAAGAGATTTGAAGCGTATTAATGAGGTATTTCACAGCGCCGGATTCATCAACAAAGATCATTCTACAGCTGCAATTCTTGAAGATGACTCTGAAGGCTACATCCCGTTTGGTTTTGAAAGTGATGTCATTCCTGCTGCAGACTGGGAGCCTTATTTGGAAGACCCCGGGTATATGTCCCTAGAGGATGCATATGTTCCTTTTTATTCCCCTCGGAAGAAGTTTAAGGAATCTGAATATGAAGTCAGAGCCATCATTGAGGATGATGAAGAGGAAGAACTTCCCAACTTCGTGACACATGGACAGATCTGCCAGAATTGGATAGTTGTTGATGTTTCCACTGTTGTTCATATTTCAAAGTAATTTGTTTTTGTTTCTTTCAAAAATCCTTTCACTCTGCCCAAGGTTAAAGTGAATTTGTGAGGGATTTGTTCCAAATTTTATCATCATCAATAAAATGTTATTTTGTTTATCGATATTATGTTTTCCCTTTTTGCTTTATTTCTGAAAAATGGTAACATAAAAAACCAAAAAATATAATAATATGATAATCACCTTTATCTGCATAATACTTGCACTTCTTGTTCATATTCTAAAGTCAAACATAAATCATTGTGTAGATTGATTGTTAAACCCATTGAAAATAATGACCCTATGTCCTCTCCCAACTTTGAGTTCCCTGTGTTTGGAGCTGAAGAAGAGGATATTGAGGAGATTCCAGATGAAATTTCTCGGTTGCTTAAGCACGAGGAAAAAGCCATTCAGCCTCATGAAGAGCCGGTGGAATTGGTTAATTTGGGTTCAGACGATGATAAGAAAGAAGTCAAGATTGGGGCACTGCTTCAGTCAGATGGTAAGAAGAGGATTGTGGAGCTTCTTAGAGAATATGTTGACGTGTTTGCTTGGTCTTATCAAGACATCGCTGGTCTTGATACTGATATTATGGAGCATAGATTGCCATTGAAGCCAGAATGTCTGCAAAAATGAAGAAAAAAATAAGAAAAAAATGAAAAATGAATAAAAAAAAGAGTAAAAAAAAAAAAGGAAAAAAAGAAGAAGAAAAAATGATGATGAGTCATTCTGATGGGGCTGTTGAAGCTACTAATAAGAATATCAAGAAGATTATTCAGAAGATGGTTGTTACTTACAAGGATTGGCATGAGATGCTACCTTTTACTTTACATGGGTATCGTACATCTGTCCGCACTTCAACAGGGGCAACCCCTTTTTCTCTTGTTTATGGTATGGAAGCAGTGCTCCCGGTGGAAGTTGAAATCCCTTCTATGAGAGTTTTGATGGAAGTTGAATTGTCTGAGGCTGAATGGTGCCAAAGCAGATACGATCAGTTGAATTTGATTGAAGCAAAAAGAATGACGGCCTTGTGTCATGGTCAATTGTATCAACAGAGAATGACGAAAGCTTTTGACAAGAAGGTTCGACCTCGTGTGTTTAGAGAAGGTGATCTCATGCTCAAAAGGATATCGACTTCTACTAATGATTCTAGGGGTAAGTGGACTCCTAATTATGAAGGCCCATATGTTGTTAAGAGAGCCTTCTCTGGCGGTGCATTACTTCTTACAAATATGGATGGTGAAGAGTTCACTCGTCCTGTGAATGTCGATGCAGTCAAGAAATACTTCGCCTAAAAAATAAAAGAAGAGCTCGCTAAGTTGAAAACTCGAAAGGGCAGCTTAGGCAAAAATGAGCATCTCGGTGGGCTGAAAACCCGAAAGGGCGGTCCAGGAAAAAATTAGAGACAAAAACAGAAATAATCATCCCGGTAGATTGTAAACCCGAGAGGGCAATCTAGGAAAAAGTTAAGGATTATGGCAAGTAACTGCATCTGGCCAGTCTTGATCATTGAAAGCAATATTGTCTATCGAGGATTCTGTTTCAACCATCCTCAACTGAAGTTCTAAGCACAGCGGAATTCAAAGTTGTTAGGGAGAATAGTGGTCATTATATTTCAATGTAACCCTTTCCATGTATTTACCTTTTTCCAAACTTTGTAATGATCTATGGAGTTACGCCATTTGTGGACTTTCATTCTATTAATAAAATTTGGGCCTTTGTCCCTTTGTTTGCAATTCTTACTTTGTTTCTGTTTGCAGAATTTCATTTATTTTTTATGATGATTTTTGAAACAAAATGTGAATAATTTGTTTAAATTTTTGAAAATTATAAAAACATTTTCCTTTGATTTATGAAATATAAAAAAGAATGTCAACGGTTATTCCAAGAATGGTAGGATCAATGTTTTCCTCAGTAGGGTTCGTTCTCGCTCCTTTGGCAGAATTTATTGACAAATCCCCAGTAGAGTTTGTTGATATTTCCTTAGCAGAGCTTGTTCCTGTGAATGTGCCTAGTTGTTGACAAGGTGATGGTTTGTTATGATGTGTTGAATTCGTAAGGACCAATGCTGCTTGGTTTTTCCCCAGCTAAGTCTTGATCTGAATCTTCTCCAGCTGATTATGTTACGGTTAGATAGTTGAGTAGTTTTGAGGTTCACCTCTCCTTGATGGCAGTCCTCATGCAGAGATTCATTTTTGCTGTCTCCAGCAAAAGTCATATGAAGAATCTGTCACACCCTAATTTTTGACCCTAAGATCCCTTTTCTTTTTGCATAGCATCTTTAGGTCATAAGGTCTTTGTGTGCATGCTTTACTACTGACAGGTTTACGCAGGAATTCTGGTTTCAAGTAGAGATAGTATTATTTCTCACAATCGAATACTTCCAGACGTAACTGAGGGATTCGGATTCAAAAAGTCCAAGACTTGGCCCATTGTTTTTTTTTCACAATTCAAATGGATTTTTGAAGCTACATTCCAAATCTTTTTTGCAAGAGATTTTCAAGTTCAAGCCTATCTCATGAATCAAATTTTAATTGGTTGAGGTTTTAAATATTAGTTGATCTTAAGCCATGCTTAAGACCTTTTCAAGGTTGCTTTGGGTCCTGTTACGAGACATTATGCAAACCAGATTAGCCACGTTTGCATGATATATTGGACATTGAAAAAGAGAAACTGTGGTAATCTTGTTACAGATGATACCATTATGGAGGAAGGGTTTTACAAAAGTTGAGGACTGTAAAAAAGGGCATCAAAGATTTGGGCCCAAATTTCAGGAGATGGACTAAAACATGACAGCATCTCTTATAATATTACTCTTAATAGACCCTGCACTTGCAATAGAGTAACAGGTACAATCAGCATCTTGTTGGCTTCCCACCAGAGAGGGGATTAACGACGTGTTTAGCTACATTTGTTGATATTGCTCAAGATGCAATACAAGTCTAAGGATCTCAATTTATATTATTCAAGCCATACAGTTCACGGGATAAATAAATTGACTCCAAGATTCAAAAATTCAGGATTTAAGTGTACAATGTTTAAAGGTTCATTACAAGTCAAGTAAAAGATATTAAAAGAATTTTCAAAGAAAAATAAAAGGCTGGGACTTGTAATGATCAGACGCCAAAACGCTAAGCTCATTTACCCTAGAGCACATTAGGAGTCGAATTTTCAGAACTTTCATTAGCACATGTGTTCGCCGGAAACTGATGGAGCAATGGTGTCTGAGACATAGCTGCCATACACCTGCAGAAGAACATTCTCAATACAATACATGAGCGGAACTAAAACCAAGTCATACCACACCTTATGACATCCTGTAATAATTTGCAAAGTTTAATCACCTCTACCAATACGAAGTTGCTGTCACACCCATTACAACGCGTACGAACCGACTGCGGAATGTAAAACAACACGACCAATGTAACTACCTGCAACAACCAGATCAGACCCTTTCAATGCCCCTAAGCAACCTGAATAACACCATCTGTAAATTGAGAATATGCCAATTGGATTGCAAACAACAAGATGGCTTCGTGAATACCAAATGCTGCCATCAAAGACTCACCTGCATACAACTGAATAAGACCCCGCTAGTATAAATGGGTGCTTCAAAATTTAATCCACCGGGAGCTTATATTAAACTTTGACCAACCACCACGGGGGATTTCGAAGTGGAGATGACTCACAAAGCTGCTTCAAAACACACCAACCTTCAGGCTCTTATCATTGATCAAGAGTTCAAGACCACTAAGCACCATGACAATTCAAAACTGTACAATTCCTCGAGACCTATACCAGCACCACAGCCTGCCGAATTAAGTTGATGGCTTCACCATCTAAACATGTTCTTTCGATGCCGTTGTAATTGATGAGGTTGCCCAAACTCTTAAGCCATCTACCATTTATAGGGGAGCTGCTCTTCACACTCGTTGCAAGACCACAATATCTGCGCAATATAAGAGTAAAAGTATCAGTTCATATGTTCGCAATCCATCGGTTTTCGTACACATACACAACAACTTCAGAATGATGGCAATGGTAACTAAAAGCTTTTCAAAATCACAATCGACAATTTGCGGATGTAAATAAATCAAAAACGGAGAACTTCTTGAGAGACACATAGAGTTTGTCTATTGTAACAGAACATATGAAGTTTGAAGGGATCATACCTATCAAAGCAGTCTGACATCTTTTCTGAAAGCTCTTACGTACCTCAGACCGGGTTTGTTAGCAATTTCCAGGGATTGGGGACGACAGATTCGTTACCGCTACAAGCACGAGTTAGAAACGAAATTATCATTATCAGTCCATGAAGATGTTGCAAGTACGATCACCAAGCAATACTCCATAATGAATTGGGTCTAGTGACAACGTCATCCTAGCAATGTTACCACTAATTCAAGCATCGAGTTTCGGCATACCCTCACCAATCTTGGCCTATCTATCAGCACGCTATGGATTTCGCCTGCAAAATGTGAAAATGCGGATTTTAATTGTCGAAAGTTGTTATTGAATCTCAAAATAAAACTACATGATTATCCAAAATACCACCAGGATTAAAAGATACTTGCCAATTATGAAGCAATTGAAGAAGGAAGTGGAGTTGAATCCCGAGTCGAGAAGATAACATAATCATCACAGAGAGGAAAATGTGGATGAAAGTTTGAAGTCCAAAACAATATCATTCAAAGCCGGCGTTGAGAAAATCCAAAACAGAACCGAAACTGCAAATTCAAGGCACAATTATGCCCTGGGCTTCTATAGCAATGAAGAGTGGTATAAAACCCGCAATTAAATCCAGGCTGAAGTCAGGAATAAAACCAAATGTGGTTACCTTAATCCTCATGAGTACACGCCCTTCACTCCTTTTCTATTTGGCAAGTTTTCCCGCGGTTGTGAGATTGGGAAGTCAAATGACGGATTTCGCTCTCCAGGACAATCACCTGTGAACACAGAAAATGGGTAGCATATCCTACGGTTACAAATAAATCATCACAAACCATTAAGACCTATTTAAAATTCATTCCAAAATGATGAATCGTAAAACAAGGAAAGGATTAAAGGATATCACCAGAACATAATCAGACAGGATACGAATGATTTCCATAACAACACATAAGCATGCTGAGTCGAAAAAGGAAGTAAACCAAACATGTCCAAACAGCCAAAACGAAAACGGAAATAAGGGATTACAAATTCACCACAATTATCTCAGTTTTCAAATCGAAATCCATACATTAATTCCTGTGGCCTATAAAAAGAACCATACGCATCACTAATGGAGAGAAGAAGATTCACCTGAAAACGACACAAAAAAAACCACCAGCCCATACGCAACAACCCAACATCATTACAAATCCCAAACAAAAAAAAAATTCACAAGTCCAAACCAAAAGTCACGCAACAGACAAAAAGAGAACAGACAAAGCACGTAAAAGGTAAAAGAGATAAAAGAGAACTCATCCTTGAAGCCATTTGCGCCTCCTCATTCCATCTCCGGCGGCTCCCTTTTTTTTTCCTTTTCGCTTTTACTCATAATTTTTGTACATGTAATCATCAAGAAACTAATGAAAATGGGGTATGGGGTTGTGTGGGGTTAGTGTTTTTATTTTGTATGTTTGATCGAGAGAGACGAGTGGAGAAAAATCGGAGAGATGAGAGTGACGGCGAGGAAACTAGGGTTTGAAACCCTACTTTTTGAGAAGGGGAGAAGACGGAACGAGAGAGGGTGAGAGATGAGAGAATCTGTGCGTGTCTTTTTTTTTTCTTTGTTAAGTTGATCTTGTGCACCCACACACACACCATGTCATATGCACACTCCCATCTAATTCGTTGGATTATGCCTTGCTTACATCATATGGTTGAGATCTGAGGGTCCACGATGGACCCTCTCCCTCAGCGCGCACGTAACCCCACCGTCTTTAGTTTTTATTTTAAAAGCAAAAAACCTTTGTTAGTAAATAAAAATAAAACTTTTAAACAAATCCTTTTAAATAATAATAAGCATAACCTTTTTAATAAATAAAAAATAAGACTTACTTTTAATAATAGAATTAAAAATATAATATAACCTTTTCTATAAAAATAATAAAACCCTTTTTAAATAAATAATAAACCTTTTATAATAAGTTTAGTATAATATATTTTATAACAAAATAAAACTCTTTTTTTAATAACCTTTTTTTTATATAGATTTTATTTTAAAGATAAACCTTTTTTTAAAAATACTGAAAATCTTTTTACTAAAGTATTAAAAATAAAATTAGCCTTTAATATAACTCTAAAATTAAAAAATAATAATAAAAACTTTTATTTATAAAAAATACTAAAATTAAAATCTTTTTTAAATTAATAAGAAAACTCTTTCTTTAATTCTTTTTTTCTTAATTAACTTTTATCTTAAAAGAAGTAGAAAGAAATAAAACTTTTTTACTAAGATAATATTAAAACCTTTTTTAATAAGAAAACTTTATTAATTGTTAATATAACTTTAAAAAACTAAAATAAAAACTTTAAAAATAATTAAAATCCTTTTTTATTATTAATAAGAAATCTTTGACCCCTTTTAATTATTAAAGTAATCCTTAACTTAATTCTTAAAATAATAAACCTTAAGAATTAAAACTCTCTCTTAACAAATTGTTCCCCATTAGATCCGTGAGTGTTTACCTATGTACCCTTTTTTCGTCGTTTGTGATATGCCTTGTTATTTCTTATCTTGATGTATGCTAGTTACTATCTTCTAAACCTTTTCAAAACATAAAAAACTCTCGATCCAACGTCGAGCCCCTTTTCTACCCATGTAAGTCGACCGCCTTTAGGCATCGCATTCGACCTACCGATCACAAGACACAAGTCTAGCATCACTTTTCTAGCATCCTCGCCTAAATAACAATAATTAACCGCATAAATATCCAAGGGAAAATCCCATGCATGATAACCACGTTATCGTGCATGGCGCACATCATTTGCATCCTAATCGACACCTTAAGATAAGTCAATTAGACAACTTAGGATAGATTTCTTAGGTTAGTCCCCCCTCAATTTTGATTTAAAATCAAACATCTTTAGCTCACCTAATTCTCCACACAAGAGAATTAGATGTGAATCATCTCAAAGAAGGGACATACAATCCCATACCCCACAAATACAAACAAATTTTCAAAACTGTGGTGGTTTCTTAAGATGGTGACTCATCTCTTCTCCTAAAACTT
Organism: Lathyrus tuberosus; assembly: GCA_022829125.1. Lineage (NCBI taxonomy): Eukaryota > Viridiplantae > Streptophyta > Magnoliopsida > Fabales > Fabaceae > Lathyrus > Lathyrus tuberosus. The sequence continues at coordinate 1,414,385 of JALAZF010000439.1, forward strand.
TAAACAACCTTAGTATCCTTCAGAGGAACTACATGTGGTCTGATTCCCTCCTGACAGGATATGTAGGCACAAGATGCGATATCTTGTCGAGCACACTTAGGATTAAAAATAATAAATCACCTACCCTTAAACTCTTAGCAAAACAAATAACAAATAACATAAAATAAATCAAGAGGTTCCTGTAGAGTACTATAGATATCTAGGATGCTAACACCTTCCCTAGATATAACCAACCCCCGAACCTTAGAATCTTAGTGCATTTGCATTGCATTGTGGGAATTCGGTTTTTCTCCCTTCCCTTGGATAAAATCAAAGACTGGTGGTGACATTAAAAATGCGATCCTAGTTAACAAATAACTATGGTATCCAATTTTCACCGCGACAGAAATGGCGACTTCACTGGGGATTCTCATAAGAGGGTTCCCCCTAACATGATCATTTTTTATGTGATCTGTTATATTCGTTGGTTTTACTGTTTGGAGGGATTCTTGAGTGGTGAGAGTCCTAGACCCGGACTTGAGTGAATTATAGGAGATGATGTGGTCAAGGGTACTTTGACGGAGTCGATTCCTGAAAAGTCGAATTGAGAAAATCATCGCTCAGTTTAGGTTCTTTTGAACTTAATATTGTTTGAACGAGTTCATTCGTGAAAACGGTATTAACTTCGACCAAGAACCCTTAAGACTGAGGACCGTAGCACCTTTAAACCCACTTGGCCTCTTAGAATGTAGTGCGGTGACTATGCAGGAGTCTATTTCCAAATAGTTGTCACGCGATACTACACTCGGACGAGATCCTCTTGAGAATATTATTGAATACCAAGTGATTTGGGAAGTCGATAATATCCGAAAGATGGGTTGTAGACTCTAGGAACTTTTAGAACCCGTTCGCAGGTACATTTGAAACCATACTACCTTATGGGATGGGTAGACCTTGACTCCGTTCATGCTCCTTTGAACCTAGGACCCTTGTTTGTTTGTTTGCTTATGTGTGCTCTGTGCTTTGTCTTTGTGTTTGCATCCAGGCATCCATTAGCATCATATCATAAAGATTCGTGGAACTTAGTCTTATTTGTAAACATCGTAAGGATATCATGGACTCTTGAAAAAAAAAACGTTGAAGTACACTTACAATAGTCATAACTTGGACGATCTAAGGAGATTGGAGACCTTGCGGACAGATAAATAAAAATTCAAGACAAGATAAAAAGTTATTATCTCCATTCCACTGTAGCCTATCATTATTCCTGAGGACTAGTTGGTGACAACTCATGAAGAATATTCTTAGCTGACGGAGTTACTATTTCAGGACAAAGTTCATTTCCTATCTTCAATTCATATTCGAGCTAAGATGACTACAAAAGGAGAAATTCTTTAATCAATACCTAGGAGGCTCAATTGGAAGAACAAGTCAAACGAAGACCATTGGAAGAGTCTCCTTAGATCCATCATTATTAGCTTTTATTTAGCTTTTCCGTCATGACTTTTGGAAAGTGTACCGACGCGTTATTAATAAATTTGTCTTAATATTCCGGATATTGGTTATCGTAACCATTTTTGATGATTTTTTTAAATCGAGTCTCTTGATATTCCATGAAGATTATAAATAGCTGAGTTCCATGAATCTTGTTGCATCATACGCATCATTTGAATTTGCATTTCCTTTGCATTTCGGGTTCTCATTCGTGTTTCTCTTCTCAGCCAAGCTGAATCATCAATACGATACTCGAGCCGGTCACAAGAAAAGAATGAATCAACTCGAGCAGGAAAACAGAACACTTCGAGAAGAGGTTTCAACATTGAAAGAAAGTATGGAGAAGATCAATGGGATGATGGAAGCATTAAGGGCTGCTCATAATCAGCCATCACATAGTGCGCCATAGCACAACACTGTTATCTCTGAGATAATATCTGCACCGATCCCAGTGGTGCCCATTACAAGTGAAGATCAATATTCTATGCCTCCTGGCTATTCGTGGGGTATGCCTCCTAACTTTACTCCAGCTGGATACCGCCCACCTGTTTCTCAAGTTATTGCCACAACTGCTGTAATGACTGTGCCACCATCCGTGCTAAATGCTACCCCTTTTCACTTTGAAGAACCTGTGTTTCATGCTGCTCCTAGTGAAAGTATTGGGATAGGGAACGAATGGATGAATTCCAGGACAAGTTTTTGGAAATGCAGAAAGAAATCAAGGCCCTTCGTGGGAAAGAGCTGTTTGGAAAGAGTGCTTCCGAGCTGTGTTTGGTTCCTAACGTTAAGGTTCCTCCAAAGTTCAAACTCCCTGAGTTTGAGAAGTATAAAGGAAATTCTTACCCACGTAGTCACATAGTTATGTATGCCCGAAAAATGTCTGTTCATAAGGATGATGACCCACTGTTGATACATCATTTCCAGGATAGTTTGACTGGTGCAGCCCTCAAGTGGTATATGGGACTAGATAGTTCAAAGGTCCGCAGTTTTAATGACCTCTGTGATGCTTTTATTAAGCAATACAAATATAATGTCGACATGGCACCAGATAGAGACCAGTTGAGAGCCATGGCCCAGAAAGAAAGGGAGAATTTTAAGGAGTACGCCCAACGTTGGCGTGAACTAGCTGCTCAAGTCACTCCACCTCTGGAGGAGAAAGAGATGACTAGAATTTTTCTGAAAACACTGAGCCCATTTTTCTATGAGAGAATGGTAGCAAGCGCCCCTGGTGATTTTACTGAGATGGTAAATATGGGGATGCGTTTGGAAGAAGGTGTCCGTGAAGGAAGATTGGTTAAAGAAGGAAGTGCTCCCAGTAATGCCAAGAAATATGGAAGTAATTTCGGAAAAAAGAAGGAACAGGAAGTAAGTGTTGTGCATCAAGGACGACCAAAAAGAAGGTATCAACGACCTCAACATATCGCTGCTATATCTCTCGTCACCAACACTACTGCTCATCAACCACAGGCTCGTCTATCATTCAATAATCAAAACCGTGTTCAAAGACAGTTTGATCCGATTCCGATGACTTATGCGAAATTGTATCCATTTTTTATACAAAGGAATATGGTGCAGACACGAGCTCCGCCATCCATCCCGAAGGATCTCCGGTGGTGGTATAAACCTGAGGCTCGTTGTACTTTCCATCAAGGTGCACCCGGTCACGACATCGAAGACTGTTTTCCCTTGAAACATGAAGTACAAAGGCTAATGTGACGTGGTGTTTTGTCTTTTGAAAACTCTGGACCTAATGTGAAAACCATAAGCTCGGACTGAGACAGTCTCCTCAAAGCTTTAGTTAATTTACTACTTTTCGCATGTAATGCTCTTTGTTTGTTAATGCATTTGTTATTTGCGTGTAAGAACTTGTTATTTTGAATAAGTAATGCAATGAATAATGTTTGTCTTAAAGAAATCCATTCGTTTCACTCATTTTAAATGTTCTTTCTATTTTACAATGTCAATACTACTCCAGTCTCTTGCCTTGGCAGAGAATTGGAAGGAGGATGATGAAATCAAACGAAAGATCTCTTGTTGTATGCTTTTGAATAAAACTCTGCTAGTGATATAAGGCATTGTTTCAAAATCCTAAACACCGAAGATATAAGGAGATAGACCCTCGTTAACCCTTTTGAGCCTTTGAAGTATGAGTTTTCTTCTTCCAAATCAGAAACCCTAATTCTTAACCTAGGGCAGGGAAATTTTTCAGTTAGCAAAAATGGAGTAAAATATCACGAAGATTGGGTGGGCACAAACAAACTTTGAGCCTTATATCCTTTGTTCCTTAAACCGTGAACCAATCCGCGATACAACCCTTAAAAGTCCTAATTGAAGTAAGGTTTATTTCGAAAGCATACTCATTGAGATATCGTTTCCTGACTCCTATGAGCTATGCTCAAATTCGTGTTGGCATTATAAAATCGGTAATTCGACCACCAAAATATTTTTAAATAAAATCCTCAAAATAAACATATGTTGCATTGGCAATTTCAGAATTAACATTTTTCTGCTTGCTAACATTGCTTGACATTATAGAAGCTAGCATACGAGCATCAACGATGAGCTAGATCTTTTGAGAATTGAAACTCTGATGAGTAGATGGCGGAACATTTTAAAAGGATGACCATAACCAGGGGCACGTACCTGAAGACTTCGCTGATCAAGGGCAAGCTATTTCCCAGCTATTACTCCACAATCTTAACGATAAGTTCGAAGACTCGGTTATACAGAACATCATCAATCTGGGGCAGTTAAGTCGAGATTTGATAAATCTCTCCAAGTTCAAAGATTCGGATATATAGAACATCGCCAATCTGGGGCAGTTAAGTCGAGATTTGATAAATCTCTCCAAGTTTGAAGATTCAGAACACCGTCAGTATGGGGCAGTTGCATCGAGATTCGATGAATCTCTCCAAGAGTTTGAAAACATTGGAACAGTTGGACGCCATTTTTTCTGTAAAATCCTCTTGGAATGACTTTTCTCATAAACCAAATGATCTGGGGCATGTGAGAATCGAAGATTACTTTTCATCCATTCACAATAATCGTTATTCAAAACGATGACCACCATGCAGTTCATCAATACAGAGTTATATCAGTCTCACAACAGTCTCCGTAATCCATGTCTCAAAGAGTTTCTATCCCAAGTAATGTGACGACTCCCTAGTAAGTTTCTACTTCAGGTAGTCACGACCATTCCCTAGTGAATCTCTACTTTGAAAAGTGATGGCGTTGTATGACGCAGGATTCCGCCAGTCGGCAACCTAAGAATCCTCAATGGATTTTCTTATAACTTCAACTTTCCCCAGCGAAGCGAGTGTTTATTTCACTCCTCAATGGATTTGCCCACTATTGCAATCTTCTCCAGTGAAGGCGGATGTTCATTTCATCCCCTCGAAATTTTATCTTCGTTATTTTCAACTACTATTGATTCAAGCTTCCCCGATGAAATGGGTATTTATTTTATCCGGTTACAACGCTCATTCAGATTACTTTAGCTTGCAGGGGATATTTATTTTATCTCCCATGAAGTATCTTCGATCAATGAGTTTGATTCGTTCCCAGTGAATCTTTCTCATATCCAACAGAGTAGCCAGACTCACCTCGACAATTCCATCAGTGAAGTCACGAGGTTCATCCCAAGTGGAGTGCTCTCTTTTTCCCCCAGAGAAGTTTGAAGCCTTGAAGTAGGACTGTGATCCCATACGTGGTTTTCCATTCATCCCCAGTGATAATTCTATCTTGTGAAGATTGGCCGAGTATCCGTGTCGAGATGTTTATTTCATCTCCAGTTTACTTTTTTTCGTTGTTTTGTCAGCATAAGCATAAGCATAGCATAGCATTCTTTTATATAGATTCATGGCATGTGCGTATTTTTTGCATCTTGCATTTCTTTGTGTTTGTTTGTTTGTTCCTTCACTTTGGTTGCGCTTATCTCTAAGTGACGGGGTTTTGTCTGCTCCCTCCAAGTAGAGCCGTCAGCCCTAGGCAGAAAAAACACATCCTTTCTAATTCCCCACTGAGTTCGATCCTCGTGGAAGATGGTTGCTTTAGTTTTCTTTTCCATTTTGGATAAAGTTAAACCCCGTTGAGTTCAGTCCTCAATGGATTTGAGTCTTGTTTGACCGTTTCTTTCCGGTTATTTCCTGGATTAAACTTTGGTCCCCGACAATCACAAATTTTGGACATCTCTGTGATGTTGAACCCGAACTAAGCGTGCATTTATTTTGCACTTTGTCTCCCCGTAAAGAGTTTACTTGAAGATCTCTATGGAAGACAGAAGTTATTTCTCCAACAGTATTATTACAACATTTGCAAGGAATTTATACTCAGACAACAAGTAGCAGCTCTTTATTTGAGCGGTTTGGTTATCAAGATTTCTACGACAAATGGCAGTCACCTCAAGGCAGTTTGTCTATCCCCAGCAGATAATTTTTTTCTTCGCTGACTACCTAGTAAATCGGTAGCAGATGATCTTTTTCTTTGCCGACTACCCAATAAATCGGTAGCAGATTATATTTTTTTCTACCCAGTAAATCGGTAGCAAGTATTTTTTTATCCCTACCCAGTAAACCGGTAGCAAGTAATATTTTTCTTTATGGACTACCTAGTAAATCGGTAGCATGTAATATTTTTCTACCCAGTAAATCGGTAGCAAGTAATATTTTTTCTACCCAGTAAATCGGTAGCAAATATTTTTTCTACCCAGTAAACCGGTAGCAAGTAATATTTTTCTTTATGGACTACCCAGTAAATCGGTAGCAGATAATCTTTTTCTTCGCCGACTACCCAGTAAATCGGTAGCAGGTAATATTTTCCTACCCAATAAACTGGTAGCAAATAATATTTTCTTTATGGAATACCCAGTAAATCGGTAGCAGAATTACCTCTTGCCGACTACCCAGTAAACCGGTAGCAGGTGATCTTTCTTTGTGAATTACCCAATAAACCGGTAGTGGATATTCTATCCCCAAAGAAGAAATCGAGACCAGTCAGTGGCTTATGACCTGAGACTAGGGGAGGTTTATTTTCACCCTTTTCAAGTGAAAGACTTGATTAAAGAAGAAACTGAGACCAGTCAGTGGCTTATGACCCGAGACTAGGGGAGGTTTATTTTCACCCTTTTCAAGTGAAAGACTTGATTAAAGAAGAAACTGAGACCAGTCCATGGCTTATGACCCGAGACTAGGGGAGGTTTATTTTTACCCTTTTCAAGTGAAAGACTTGATTAAAGAAGAAACTGAGACCAGTCCGTGGCTTATGACCCGAGACTAGGGGAGGTTTATTTTACCCTTTTCAAGTGGATTTTGGCTCGAGGCAGACAACCTCGTAGGATTTTATTTCGAGACGTTGCAACATCTAGTTAAATAAGAAACTGAATCATATTTTGACCATCGGAAGCTTATTTTGGTTTATCACCCTGCTGCTTAAGTCACCTTGTGATTGTCAGTTGGTAGTCTCTCCCCCCCAGTGGAGTTAGGTTTTTCCCCGTGGAGTCTTGTTTTGCTGATTTGTTCCTCGTCGGGTCTCCCTTTTCTTTAGTTGTGTTTCAGTGTTTCAACATCAGTTATCCCCTGTGACATTATTCCTCACAGGATCTCTGTCTTGCATTTCATATCATTTCATACCATATCATGTGCATTTGGCGGCATCTTAGGGCCAAAAATTTGTGCATGTTTGTATTTAAGTCCCTCCTATTTCCTCGAGACGAAAATTTCAATCTCCATATCTCCGAATAGAAGAAACTTAAATAGGGGCATCTGTCACACCCTAATTTTTTACCCTAAGATCCCTTTTCTTTTTGCATAGCATCTTTAGGTCATAAGGTCTTTGTGTGCATGCTTTACTACTGACAGGTTTGTGCAGGAATTCTGGTTTCAAGTAGAGATAGTATTATTTCTCACAATCAAATACTTTCAGACGTAACTGAGGGATTCGGATTCAAAAAGTCCAAGACTTGGCCCATTGTTTTTTTTTCACAATTCAAATGGATTTTTGAAGCTACATTCCAAATCTTTTTTGCAAGAGATTTTCAAGTTCAAGCCTATCTCATGAATCAAATTTTAATTGGTTGAGGTTTTAAATATTAGTTGATCTTAAGCCATGCTTAAGACCTTTTCAAGGTTGCTTTGGTTCCTGTTACGAGACATTATGCGAGTTAAAACCAGATTAGCCACGTTTGCATGATATATTGGACATTGAGAAAGAGAAACTGTGGCAATCTTATTACCGATGATACCACTATGGAGGAAGGGTTTTACAAAAGTTGAGGACTGTAAAAAAGGCCATCAAAGATTTGGGCCCAAATTTAAGGAGATGGACTAAAACATGACAGCATCTCTTATAATATTACTCTTAATAGACCCTGCACTTACAATAGAGTAACAGGTACAATCAAAATCTTGCTGGCTTCCCACCAGAGAGGGGATTAACGACGTGTTTAGCTGCATTTGTTGATATTGCTCAAGATGCAATACAAGTCTAAGGATCTCAATTTATATTATTCAAGCCATACAGTTCACGGGATAAACAAATTGACTCCAAGATTCAAAATTTTAGGATTTAAGTGTACAATATTTAAAGGTTCATTACAAGTCAAGTAAAAGATATTAAAAGAATTTCCAAAGAAAAATAAAAGGTTGGGACTTGTAATGATCAGACGCCAAAACGCCAAGCTCATTCACCCTAGAGCACATTAGGAGTCAAATTTTCAGAACTTTCATTAGCACATGTGTTCGCCGGAAACTGATGGAGCAATGGTGTCTGAGACATAGCCGCCATACACCTGCAGAAGAACATTCTCAATACAATACATGAGCGGAACTAAAACCAAGTCATACCACACCTTATGAAATCCTGTAATAATTTGCAAAGTTTAATCACCTCTACCAATACGAAGCTGCTGCCTCACCCATTACAACGCGTACGAACCGGCTGTGGAATGTAAAACAACATGACCAATGTAACTACCTGCAACAACCAGATCAGACCCTTTCAATGCCCCTAAGCAACCTGCATAACACCATCTGCAAATTGAGAATATGCCAATTGGATTGCAAACAACAAGATGGCATCGTGAATACCAAATCCTGCCATCAAAGACACACCTGCATACAACTGAACAAGACCCCACTAGTATAAACGGGTGCTTCACAATTTAATCCACCGGGAGCTTATATTAAACTTTGACCAACCACCACGGGGGATTTCAAAGTGGAGATGACTCACAAAGCTGCTTCAAAACACACCAACCTTCAGGCTCTTATCATTGATCAAGAGTTCAAGACCACTAAGCACCATGACAATTCAAAACTGTCCAATTCCTCGAGACCTATACCAGCACCACAACCTGCCGAATTAAGTTGATGGCTTCACCGTCTAAACATGTTCTTTCGATGCTGTTGTAATTGATGAGGTTGCCCAAACTCTTAAGCCATATACCATTTGTAGGGGAGCTGGTCTTCACACTCGTTGCAAGACCACAATATCTGCGCAATATAAGAGTAAAAGTATCAGTTCATATGTTCGCAATCCATCGGTTTTTGTACACATACACAACAACTTCAGAATGATGGCAATGGTAACTAAAAGCTTTTCAAAATTACAATCGACAATTTGAGGATGTAAATAAATCAAAAACGGAGAACTTCTTGAGAGACACATAGAGTTTGTTTATTGTAACAGAACATGTGAAGTTTGAAGGGATTATACCTATCAAAGCAGTCTGACATCTTTTCTGAAAGCTCTTCCGTATCTCAGACCGGGTTTGTTAGCAATTTCCAGAGATTGGGGATGACAGAGTCGTTACCGCTGTAAGCACGAGTTAGAAACGAAATTGTCATTATCAGTCCATGAAGATGTTGCAAGTACGATCACCAAGCAATACTCCATAATGAATTGGGTCTAGTGACAACGTCATTCTAGCAATGTTACCACTAATTCAAGCATCGAGTTTCGGCATACCCTCACCAATCTTGGCCTATCTATCAGCACTCTATGGATTTCGCCTGCAAAATGTGAAAACGCTGATTTTAATTTTCGAAAGTTGTTATTGGATCTCAAAATAAAACTACATGATTATCCAAAATACCACCAGGATTAAAAGATACCTTCCAATTATGAAGCAATTGAAGAAGGAAGTGGAGTTGAATCCCGAGTCGAGAAGATAACATAATCATCACAGAGAGGAAAATGTGGAAGAAAGTTTGAAGTCCAAAACAATATCATTCAAAGTCGGAGTTGAGAAAATCCAAAACAGAACCGAAACTGCAAATTCAAGGCACAATTACGCCCTGGGCTTCTATAGCAATGAAGAGTGGTATAAAACCCGCAGTTAAATCCAGGCTGAAGTCAGGAATAAGACCAAATGTGGTTACCTTAATCCTCATGAGTACACGCCCTTCACTCCTTTTCTATTTGGCGAGTTTTCCCGCGGTTGTGAGATTGGGAAGTCAAATGACGGATTTCGCTCTCTAGGACAATCACCTGTGAACACAGAAAATGGGTAGCATATCCTACGGTTACAAATAAATCATCACAAACCATTAAGACCTATTTAAAATTCATTCCAAAATGATGAATCGTAAAACAAGGAGAGGATTAAAGGATATCACCAGAACATAATCTGACATGATACGAATGATTTCCATAACAACACATAAGCATGCTGAGTCGAAAAAGGAAGTAAACCAAACATGTCCAAACAGCCAAAACGAAAACGGAAATAAGGGATTACAAATTCACCACAATTATCTCAGTTTTCAAATCGAAATCCATACATTAATTCATGTGGCCTATAAAAAGAACCACACACATCACAAATGGAGTGAAGACGATTCACCTGAAAATGACACAAAAAAAACCACCAGCCCATACGCAACAACCCAACATCATTACAAATCCCAAACCAAAAAAAAAAAATTCACAAGTCCAAACCAAAAGTCACGCAACTGACAAAAAGAGAACAGACAAAGCACGCAAAAGGTTAAAGAGATAAAAGGGAACTCATCCTTGAAGCCATTGGCGCCTCCTCATTCCATCTCCGGCGGCTCCCTTTTTTTTTCCTTTTCGCTTTTACTCATAATTTTTGTACATGTAATCATCAAGAAACTAATGAAAATGGGGTATGGGGTTGTGTGGGGTTAGGGTTTTTATTTTGTATGTTTGATCGAGAGAGACGAGTGGAGAAAAATTAGAGAGATGAGAGTGACGGCGAGGAAACTAGGGTTTGAAACCCTACTTTTTGAGAAGGGGAGAAGACGGAACGAGGGAGGGTGAGAGATGAGAGAATCTGTGCGTGTCTTTTTTTTTCTTTGTTAAGTTGATCTTGTGCACCCACACACACACCATGTCATATGCACACTCCCATCTAATTCGTTGGATTAAGCCTTGCTTACATCATATGATTGAGATCTGAGGGTCCACGATGGACCCTCTTCCTCAGCGCGCACGTAACCCCTTAGTCTTTAGTTTTTATTTTAATAAAAGCAAAAAACCTTTGTTAGTAAATAAAAATAAAACTTTTAAACAAATCCTTTTAAATAATAATAAGCATAACCTTTTTAATAAATAAAAAATAAGACTTACTTTTAATAATAGAATTAAAAATATAATATAACCTTTTCTATAAAAATAATAAAACCCTTTTTAAATAAATAATAAACCTTTTATAATAAGTTTAGTATAATATATTTTAGGCTAAAATACAGTTTTGGTCCCCTACCCCAATTTTGGCCCAAAAAAATGATGAACGGTACTTGGTCCGTACATGAACAGTACATGTCCGTACATGAACAATACATGAACAGTAAGGGGTGGGGGACCAAAACTGTTAAAAAACAAAATGGGGGGACCAAAACCGTGAATTTTGCCAAACAGGGGGACCAAAACTGTATTTTAGCCTATATTTTATAACAAAATAAAACTCTTTTTTTAATAACCTTTTTTTTATATAGATTTTATTTTAAAAATAAACCTTTTTTAAAAATACTGAAAATCTTTTTACTAAAGTATTAAAAATAAAATTAGCCTTTAATATAACTATAAAATTAAAAAATAATAATAAAAACTTTTATTTATAAAAAATACTAAAATTAAAATCTTTTTTTAATTTAATAAGGAAACTCTTTCTTTAATTCTTTTTTTTCTTAATTAACTTTTATCTTAAAAGAAGTAGAAAGCAATAAAACTTTTTTACTGAGATAATATTAAAACATTTTTTAATAAGAAAACTTTATTAATTGTTAATATAACTTTAAAAACTAAAATAAAAACTTTAAAAATAATTAAAATCCTTTTTTATTATTAATAAGAAATCTTTGACCCCTTTTAATTATTAAAGTAATCCTTAACTTAATTCTTAAAATAATAAACCTTAAGAATTAAAACTCTCTCTTAACAAATTGTTCCCCATTAGATCCGTGAGTGTTTACCTATGTACCCTTTTTTCGTCGTTTGTGATATGCCTTGTTATTGCTTATCTTGATGTATGCTAGTTACTATCTTCTAAACCTTTTCAAAACATAAAAAACTCTCGATCCAACGTCGAGCCCCTTTTCTACCCATGTAAGTCGATCGCCTTTAGGCATCACATTCGACCTACCGATCACAAGACACAAGTCTAGCATCACTTTGCTAGCACCCTCGCCTAAATAACAATAATTAACCGCATAAATATCCAAGGGAAAATCCCATGCATGATAACCACGTTATCGTACATGGCGCACATCATTTGCATCATAATCGACACCTTAAGATAAGTCAATTAGACAACTTAGGATAGATTTCTTAGGTTAGTCCCCCCTCAATTTTGATTTAAAATCAAACATCTTTAGCTCACCTAATTCTCCACACAAGAGAATTTGATGTGAATCATCTCAAAGAAGGGACATACAATCCCATGCCCCACAAATACAAACAAATTTTCAAAACTGTGGTGGTTTCTTAAGATGATGACTCATCTCTTCTCCTAAAACTTTAAACAACCTTAGTATCCTTCAGAGGAACTACATGTGCTCTGATTCCCTCCTGACAGAATATGTAGGCACAAGATGCGATATCTTGTCGAGCACACTTAGGATTAAAAATAATAAATCACCTACCCTTAAACTCTTAGCAAAACAAATAACAGATAACATAAAATAAATCAAGAGGTTCCTGTAGAGTACTACAGATATCTAGGATGCTAACACCTTCCCTAGATATAACCAACCCCGAACCTTAGAATCTTAGTGCATTTGCATTGCATTGTGGGAATTCGGTTTTTCTCCCTTCCCTTGGATAAAATCAAAGACCGGTGGTGACATTAAAAATGCAATCCTAGTTAACAAATAACTATGGTATCCAATTTTCACCGCGACAGAATCCTCACTCAGAATTTTACCCTTTGGACGTGTTGATGTCCCCAAACAGAGAGCAATGTTATTTTTCTTTAAGAAGCGTTGATTTAGTGGCTGTTTGTCGAATTTTTTATCTTGCTCTGTGGAAGTATTTCTCTCCAGGTTGATTTATCCTTGCTGATTCCCCAACAGAGACATAATACTACTGTTTCGATTGTTCCCCAAGCATAAGAGCAATTATGCTAATTTCTTATTTCCCCCTACAAGTCCAGGATGTACTTCTCTTCAGATTGTTTTATTCAGATTTATCCTCCTAGTGAAGATTGTGCATCACTAATGCAGTTATTCCCCAGTGAAGTCGCTGATGATATCTCTTTTAGTCACCTGTTGTGTTTTCTCTCATTTATGATGAGTATTGATCTAAAATCCCCCACAGTTTGACCTGTTACTGTTTTCTCAGCAAGTCCAGGATGCCTTGCTCATATTTGGTTAATCCTCAGAGAGCTTTTATCTTGTAACTCCAGCAGATCTGCCTTGTATTCCCAATGAATTTTGCGTAGATGTTTATATGTCTACAATCCCCAGCGGATTCTTTATTTCTCCGCAACAAATCTCTTCATTCTTTTGAAATGGAAGTTCCTGTGAATTTTTATGATCCCTAGGAAGATTCAGAAAGATTTGGGTTGTATGATTCCCCAACAACATTCCTGCCATCCTCAAAGCAGAGTTTATGTTGTTTCCTCTTTGTGGATCATTGATGTTAGAAGATTGATATTTGGGTTTCTCCCCAAGGAGTATCTTCTTTTCTCCAGCAAGGTTTGAGCCTTGTAGTAGGATTTATTTTCCTTTGATTGGCTTTTGTTTATCTCTTGCAGGATTTCTTCAGCTAATTCCCTAGCAGGGCTGCTAATGATATCTCCATCTTGTTGAGATTAGCCGAGTATTCAGTTGTGTTGTGATGTTCATTCCGCCCTCTGTTTTTCCTTATGTCTGTTTTGTCAGCATATTCATACTCATACGCATTGCATGCGCATCCTCTTGTTCTGCATAGCATGTTGTTGTTGCATTGTGCATTTTGCATCCGTGTTGGTGTTTCTTTGCTCTCTGGTGTTGTTGTCCCCGTAGAGTGTGTGTGTCTTCTCTCCATTTAGAGTGTCGACCCGTAAGCAGAAAATGCCTATCTTTTGCTAATTCCCCACTGAGTTTATGCCTCGTGGAAGATATTTGTTTTAGCCTTCCTCCCCAGTTCATCTGTCTGGATGGAATTAATCCCCAGTTGAGATATTTCCTCCTCGGGATGAGTCTTGTTTGACTGTTTCTCTCTGGTTTATTCCCGGATTGAATTTTGGTCCCTTGCTTTGGCAATGGAAGCTTATCACCTTTGTCGTTCTACCCGTTTTGTTGGTAGTAGGCGATATAGCTGGCTTATTACCTTTGTCGTCCTACCCTTTAGTTGGTAGTAGGTAATTTATCCTAGTTCGATTACCTTGTTGTAGCTGTCACTTGGTTGATAGCCGATAATCTTTCCCTTGTCCGAGTTTATCGCCTTCGTCGTCCTGCCCTTTTGTTGGTAGTAGGTGGTATTTCTCGGATCTTTTGAAATTGTTACCTTTGTTGTCCTACCCTTTGTTAGTAGTAGGTAATATTTCTCATACCCTTGGTGGATTACTTTGTTTTAACTGTCGCTTGGTTGATAGTTGGTAATCCCTCTTTTTGGCTTATCACCTTCATCGTCCTGCCCATTTAGTTGGTAGTAGATGATATATTTGGCTTATTACCTTTGTCGTACTGCCCATTTAGTTGGTAGCAGGTAATATAGCCGGGTTTGATTACCTCGATGTAGCTATCATTTGTTTGATAGTTGGTAATCTATCCGTTCTTTTCAAATTTATTACCTTTGTCGTCCTGCCCTTTGTTGGTAGTAGGTAATATTTCTCGTACCCCTTTTTGGTTGATTACCTCGTCGTAACTATCACTTGGTTGATATTTGGTAATCCCTCTTTTTAAACTTATCACCTTTGTCGTCCTACCCATTTAGTTGGTAGTAGGTGATGTAGCTGGCTTATTACCTTTGTCGTCCTGCCCATTTAGTTGGTAGTAGGTAATGTGGCCGAGTTGGATTGCCTCATCGAAGCTATCACTTGGTTGATGATTGGTAATCTCTCCTTGTTCGAGTTTATCACCTTTGTCGTTCTGCCCTTTGTTGGTAGTAGGTGATATTTCTCGTATCTTTTAAGATTATTACCTTTGTCGTCCTGCCCTTTGTTGGTAGTAGGTAATATTTCTCATATCCTTTTGGTTGATTGCCTTGTTGTAACTGCCACTTTGTTGGAAGTTGGCAATCTTTCTCTATGATCATGCTATTACCGGATGCCTGGTAGTGGATGATCTTTTCCCCAGCTGAGGTTTTTACTTCCCCTTTGGGACGAGTTATCCCTCTTTTATTTCTGGTGTTGGTAATTTTCCCTCAGTTGGAATCTTACTCTTTATTCTTCCCCCAGCGGAGGTTGTTTCCTCCCCTGTTGGAATGTGTTTTCCCTCTTTTGTGTTCCCCTGCGGAGTCTTTTCTCTTCTCTTTTGCTCCCCAAATTTTGTTTATCTCTTGTGGCATATTCTTCCCCACAGAGATCTTGTGTTTGCATATCGTTTGCATAATCATATCATTTTGTGGTGTCTTAGGGCCAAAAATTAGGTTTATTGTTATATTTAAGTCTCTTCTATCTCGTCGAGACAAAGATGTCAATCTTCTTATCTCCTGATAGAAGAAACTTAAATAGGGGCAACTATAATACCCTAATTTTTACCCCTAAGATCCCACATATCATTTGCATCTCATACCACAAACAAGATCACACATTCGTCCCCTCTTTTGTAGGATTGTGCCTTGCAGGGATCTTTGAGTTTGTGTGTGTTTGTTAGTTGTTTTATTGTTTAATTTGTATATGTTTACTAACCTTTAATCAGAATCCAAAAATATGTTTGTTTTTGTCTTCACTAACTTTTTCAGGAAGGGAATCAAGGATATCAAACAGTCCCTCAGCTCGAATGAATTTTATCTGAACAAAGTCAAAATTAATCTGCAAATAATTCAAAATCATCCGATCAAGAGTTTCCAAGATTTAATTGATTTTTATTCAAGAGACTCCAAAGTTCATGTGTTTATTTCCATGCCTTCTTTGACAAACAAGAAAATTGAGCCAAGATCCAGCACAATATAGTAAGAATGGCATTTTTGAAGATTTTTAACCGTGCAATCGATTGCACTAATGGTCCAATCGATTGCACCCTACATTTTTTGCCTAGATTTTGAAATTTTCAGCAGTGCAGTCTATTCGCGCTACAATGTAATCGACTGAACGAAGACAAAATTGGCTAAAATCAGCATTTTTCAAGTTTTGAAGCATTTGGCACCAATCTTGACCATTGATCACATGTGGAATATTCTAGATCACCTCATTTTAATTCCCCTACATCATTTTGATCATCCCCCACCATGTACCATCACTAATCACCACTCTTTTGTGATTTCCCTCCAAATTTGAATTCTAATCCTAATTTTGATCTTCCAATCCTAATTCCAAACCACCAAATTTTCCATGCCTAAATTCTATAAATAGAGGCTTCATTTCATTCATTTCACAAGATTTTGATAGCCAGATTCACCTTGCTAAAATTTCTCTTGAAGCTTTTGATAGCCAACAAACCTCTTGCAATTTTTCTCCTCAACCACAAAATTCACCAAAGCTCACATTTCTTCCTTTGAAAGTTAACAAAAATTCACATTGAATCTTGTTCAACTTTGAGCTAAACCTTCATCCATTCTTGTTTTTGTTCATCAATTATAGTAGATCAAGGCTTTGGAGTTTGAATCTTGGAGTAATTTGAAGCAATTTTTCAGATTTGGAGTGGTAATCTCATTTTCCACCGTTGTTGTTCTTGATTCATCTTCCATAATGTGATCCTTTAATAATTCTTGTTGCTTGATCTTTGGATCTTGCAATTTGTGATACATTGGTGTTATTTGCTGTTGTTTTACTTGAATTTTCGTGCTAATTTTCATGCATGGCCATGAGGTGTTTGAAGGAATGATTGGATCATGGATGTTGAATTTTTCAAAAAATTTAGTGATGCCTGTCAGTGTGCAATCGATTTGCATTTCTGTGTAATCGATTGCACAATGTATTTTTTGCCTAAGAATTGCTGATTTTTCTGCTGTGCAATAGACTCGCACACTGGTGCAATCGATTGCACAGAGACAGAATGGTGTTTTTCACCTATTTTTGGGACTGTTTTGGTTGTTTCTTCATTCCTAACCCCTTCCCTTTGTTCTTAGCCTTAGATCACATAATTGTGTGGTTTAATTTGGCTTTCTCTTCATCTATTTCTCTTTTCTTTTGATCGATGAAAGTCTTATGGATCATGGAATTCCTTTGTTGAATTTTGATCAAGACTAGATCGCTACCTTATTTTCTTTTCGTGTCGTATTGCTTTCGGATGATGATTTACATATCATTCATCTAGCATGCATTAGCACAAAGAGCTATTGACCGGCCTTATTGTAGGGTAATTACTCCATAAATTACTCGGCGATTACTTAACATAGCGCAACATTTGTCCCTCTTTATCCAATTCAGAATTTGAACTTTCGTGGTCCGGACCTTGATTGGTCGCGTCAACCCAATGTTGGTTAATCTTTTGTATTAGGTTCAAAATCTTTGAAGCTTGTTGTTGTAGAGGCTTTGATTCTATCAATCTTCTAACAAGTCTTCATCAACCTTAACCTAGGTACATTGTTTAATCACTATAGTTCAAGACGCGAAACGGAATAATCGGTGAAGGCTTATGGCACTAGAGCCTTGTGCTACTAACCACTAACTTCTAACTTCTTTACATTTCCTTCTCGCTCCCTATCTCTCTTTATTTTTTATGCTTTATGTCATTATATCATATCATGTTTATGTTTATGTCATTTTTCTTTTGTCCACTTGGACCATATAATCTTGTGCCTTGTTTTTCTTTTGTCCATTTTGGACTCAAAAACATTAATAAAGGATTAAACCACTAAAAGACTTGTCCTCTTAATTGTTGGACTATGGGCACTATCCTTTGCATTGGAGGACCTATACTCTTAATTATGGACTTAGAATTAGGATCCTAACCTATGCTTGGGAGATTGTGATGGAAAACCTTGGATTTTGGATACTTGGAGTCCTCTTTTTAAGACTTATTTTGAATTAAGACCAAATCAAAAAAGGGAAAAATGCTTATGCTATGGAGCTTGTCCATGTGGTTAGATCTTTCTTATCCTTAGCTCTTATTTTATGCACTAGGATAGTCTCTTCTTCTCCACCCCTTCTTCAATTTTCAAAACTTCCTCTCTTTTTCAAAAACTTTCTTGTTTCCAAACTTAAAACCGCTTTCATAATAAAACCTTGACTTCGGTCAAGTGATTTTTTTTTTTAACTTTGCTTTTCTTTAATAAATGTCAATCAATATTAATCATATTTCGACCATTTCATAAAAACATAAAAAATATAAAAACTCATCAATCTCTTTTTGTGCTTTGTGCACTTTTTCTTTTAAACTTTTTTTTCATAAGTTTAGACATGATTCATTTCTTTAAACGGAATTATTCGCTTGGAAATGACGACTTGTCTTTACACTTAAAATTAACCAAAACAAATAATTTTTTTGTTCTTTGTACCACGAACTACGAGGTTTTGATCCTACATTGCACATCGTGGGTACGTAGGCATGAGGCGATAAGTCTTTCCAAACACAAAAATCTTAAAAAATATTTCTCTTCTCATACCTCCCAATCTCTTTTCAAGCAAGCAATTTTCAGACCAAAAGCATGAATACATCAAAGGGCTCTTATAGAGTACTATAGATGTATTGGGTGCGTAAAACCTTCCCTTTACATAACCAACCCCCTTACCCATTTCTCTTTGTCTTTTTTAGCTTTTACTTTTTTAGACTTCTTAGGATTTATTCGCTCTTTTTTCCTTTTCCTTTGTGGAATAAATAAAAGCGCGGTGGCGACTCTTGCTTTATGAGTTAAGTTAATCAATAGCTTACACTCACAAATTTCCCCGCTACAGCGAGCCTTGGCGAACATTCGCCTAGCGAAGCATCGGTTCGCCTAGCGAACATGCGATTACAGCAAATCGCTGCTACGCACCAGTAGCTCCACAACCACCAAAGCACATGCGATCACAGCCTCAAATGACCCAAAATCATCCCTACAACAGTCCTAACATATCACAGAAATTAAAGGCCTAAACCCTACGTCTGTTAGGTCGATTCAGGACACTACGGGAAACCTTAATTTCCCTAAACCTTCAAAATTCTCAAGCTTCATATAAACTCCCTAACTCGCTTCACCACAAGATTGAACTACAACAACGGGAAACCTGCCCCAAAGGTCTATTTTACCCGATTAAATTCAACTCTTATTAATCGATTCACAAAATACCCTTAAAATCATCAGTTTACCTCAAAACCCATAAACCCTCATAAACCTCAAAGCAACCACTTCAATTACATCGAATCCCATAATGAAAACAATGAAAGGCAATTACTCCCCATACCTCAGATTGTCGATCCAATGAGTTCTCTCTTGAGCCTTTGGAAACCTTCACGAAAATCCTCACCTTTTCCCTTTTTCCTCAGAGCTCTCCTTCTTTTCACGGTTAACCAAAATGAACCCTCTTCTCAAAATCCTCCTTAAATATTCAACCTAACCCTTGGGCCTCAAAATTGGGCTTTCTCCATAATGCCCTCACTAATTCTCCTCAAATGTCCATCTTACCCTTAATTCCTCTAATATTATTTTTAATTAATAATAATACTAATATATTCATATTATATATTATTATTTAATTAAAATAATCAAAACTTCATAAAAACACCGACATCGACACGAAACACCAAAATTCACAGAAATTCACAAATATAATATTTAAATGAATTAAATAAATATTCTTACGAAATTTGGGGCGTTACACTCATCAGGCGCCCGCCCTATAAAACATTTCCTATGTGGGATCCTCACTCAGTATATGACTTTCCCTAAGGGAAAATGTGGACAATGACATGTGCATAGTTCATAACCACATACGAAAATAGTCATGGTCGCGATTCCCTAAGAAGTAGGCAGTCAATCGGCTCCCTAGTCAAGGTGGATCAGTTACTACTTCTCAAGACTACCTAGATCTAAGTCCATATGTCTCTATAAATATATCCACCTTAGGGTTGAGGGGATATTTTGAATTCACCACGAAATACCCCAAGATACAAATCTTCTCACCCCCGTGACCTTTCTCTAACCTCATAGAAAACACCATCAAAATAGGATTTCTCACAACTGTGAGCTTGCCCTGATCATTACAAACTCTAAAGCCTCTAGCCACTTCTACCAGCATAGAGGTGTCACATATCTGTACTTTTTTTAGAAAGTACAATGGCGCCCATAGTGGAGCCCCGGTAAAACTGACTTAGGCCACACATTCCATTATTCCACCACCTTAACACTCATTTCCACGTCTAGCCCTAACAATCCCCAAACAAGGTGATACTAATGCAAATTAAAATAAACAAAGGGGGTTTTCAATTATTATCAGTACGGAAACAAGTATGAGAACAAATTCGGAGTAAAGTCTTGATAAAGAAAAGAAATTAGATATTTCTTTGAATCCTTTATTATACCTATTTATGAATATGTATTAAATTAATAAAAAAATCATGCTATAATTTCATAGCGAATGAACAAAATCACTGCAGTCAATTCCTTTGTGTACAACTCACTAATTTAGACGATAATCCCTAATTCCTTAGGCGAATTCAAAGTTAAATTAATCGTTTCTAAGTTTGTTATTTCTAAAGCCACAACTTCTAATTACCTATTCCTAGTTAATTACTAAGTTGAACAATTGCCTTAATTCAGATCGGTAGACTTAAGGTCAATAATCCCTACTCATCTAAAATCACTTTGCGCGCCCGTCTACACAAAGAGCATTAAGAACAAGAATAACTGAATAATAATTATAAAATAAAAGTATTCAAATAATCTCAAACATTCATATGATCCAATGGAGTACAATTAGGTTCATCTTTAAAGACATAATAAAAAATAACATGGCCAAGGAAACTCACTTCCTTCAACCAGAACTCACACTTCGACAGCTTTGCATACAACTGCTTCTCTTTCAACACTTGCAACACAGTCCTCAAATGCTCAGCATGTTCTTCTTCAGATCTAGAATATATCAAGATATCATCGATGAACACCACCATAAACTTATCCAAATTCTCATGGAAAATCCGATTCATATACTCCATGAACACACCAGGTGCATTGGATACACCAAACGGCATCACAGTGGATTCATAGTGACCATACCTCGTCTGGAAATCTGACTTCGGAATATCATCAGGCTTAACTCGAATTTGATGATAACCCGACCTCAAATCAATCTTGCTAAACACACAAGCACCTACTAGCTGATCCATCAAATCGTCGATTCTCAGAAGTGGATACTTATTCTTGTTAGTACCTTTATTCAACTGCCGATAATCAACACACAACCTCATACTTCCATCTTTCTTCTTCACTAGCAACACATGAGCACCCCACGAAGAAACACTTGGTTGAACAAACCTCTTCTCAAGCAATTCTTCCAGTTGCTTCTTTAACTCACTTAACTCATAAGCTGACATCCGATAAGGAGCCATCGACACTGGACTCGTACCTGGTATTAAGTCCACTGCAAACTCTACTTCACACTCTGGAGGCAAATCACTGACGTCATCTGGAAACACCTCTGGGAATTCACTGACAACAGGCAACTCCACACTCGAAGCTTCACGATTAATTTGCAACGATGCAAACATTGCAAACACCAAAGCTTTGTCTTCTTGAAGTTTGTCTACTTGCTTTGCAGATAAGAACATCAACTCCCCACTATCATCAATCTCAGGAAACTCTACAGTCTTGTTATAACAATTGATATGAACCCGGTTGAACTCCAACCAGTTCATTCCAAAGATCACATCAATCTGGTGCAAGGGTAAGCACACCAAATCTATCACAAAGCTTTTCTCAAAAATCATCATAGGACATCTCAAACACACAAGGGTAGTAGTAACAGAACCATTAGCTGGAGTTTCTATTACCATATCACCATTCATATCAGATAACTTCAAACCCAATCTATTAGCACATTCAAGTGAGATAAAAGAATGAGTAGCACCAGTATCAATAATAGCAACCAATTCGATATTGTTAATAAAACAAGTACCTCGAATCCGGTTGTCCTTCTCTGGCACTTCTGCACCACTCAAAGCAAACACACGACCACTGGTCTGGGCAGAAGTAGCAGTCTTCTTTGGCTTCTCACATTGAGTACTGATATGGCCTTTCTCACCACAATTGAAACTGGTCGGACCCTCATCTTTGCAATCAGTAGCTCGATGACCTTTCTTACCGCATCTATAGCACCTCAGCACATTATTGGTGCACACATCAGCACGGTGGCCTTGCTCGCCACACTTATGACACTTTTCAGAAGCGGGAGCTGCTCCCCCACTTGTCTTTTTCCCATATGAAGCCTTCTGCTTCCCTTTGTCAGCTGAAGTTGTATAAGGCTTACCCCTATACTGCCCTTTCTTCTCACTCAACTGCTTATAGTGAGCAGATCGAGCTCAGCTATCCTTATCGTAGATTCTCCTCTTGTCAACCAACTCAGCATACATGCGGATCTGCTGATACCCAATACCCTGCTTAATCTCTGGTCTCAGCCTATTCTCGAACTTGAGACACTTAGACATCTCAGCATCAGCACGATTGTAGTGCAGACAGAACTTCACCAAAGCCTCAAACTTTGCGGCATACTTTGCCACAGTCATATCTCCTTGCTTCAGCTCAAGGAATTCAACTTCTCTCTTGCCAGGAGCATCCTCTGGAAAATACTTCCCCAGAAACTCCTGTTTAAACACAACCCAAGTTATCACAGTGCCAACATTCATAAGTCTCTGACGGGTGTTATCCCACCAGTCCTTAGCTTCCTCTTCCAGCATATGCGTTCCAAACTGAACCTGTTGCTCATCAGAACACCCCATCACTCGGAAGATCTTCTCGATCGCCTTCAGCCACTTGTGTGCATTTGCTGGATCATGCGTACCCACAAAAGTCGGTGGATTGTTCCTTTGAAACTTCCCCAAAGCACAAAACTCATCAGGAGCTCCACCATTGGGATTCAGCTGCGCCACCACATTAGCAACTGATTCCAATGCATCAACAATCACACGATCGTTTCTTCCAGCCATCCTGCACACCACCAACAAGGTTAGAAGAACTAAAACATCAACAGTGTACACACACTCGTCGACTGACAAGGGACTGACAACACGTAAAAACCTGGCCGGACGGACCGACCTGCTCTGATACCACTAATGTAACACCCTTTTCTACCCCCACAAATATTGCAGCAGAAACAACTCAAATATCAGAGTAAAACATAAAAAATCCCTCAAAGGGTGCACATCTTCACATTTAAATCAAAATAATACACTTGCCTTGTAAACAAAGGGTCTTTCCTAAAATAACTCAAAATGCCTTCACATTGCAGCGGAACTCAAAATTCTCAATTAAAAGGTTTTCAACAAACATCATAATAATCAAAATAAAACCATATCATCAAATGACAACAAAAATAAGGAAAAACATAGTTCGACTCAAAGGACCCCAACCCGATGTTACACTATCAGAGCAAGACCCTCTAAATCGACCAAAAGCAAATAAACTTTAAGGTCCTCGAAAGCATCCACAGCTAAACCTGATCACCTGCACGTTACCCACGTAGAGGCAACATTCAAATAGGCAGGGTGTGTAATCACAATTCATAATAATCATTATACAACAAGATATACATAAAATGGAATTATCTTCATATACAACATCTTCAGGGTCATCACAAGGAAACATCAAAATCACGAACAACATCATAAAATACAACAATGCCAATTAAATGCAAATGCACAACAAGACTTATGCATATGGTACCAATCGTCATAATAGATGGACACTAGGCCATCAACCCTCCAAAGATCCCCGTCAATAGGATCGATCCCGCATTTGGAACCGGAGCACGTCATAATTACCTCATATCCGCCCAATGGGAATGAAGCGTCGTCACAGAGTATGCATATGAATGTATAATACACAACATCATTAATCATCATCATCTAATAAACATCAAAATGTGCATCATTATTCATCAATTCTCATATACGTCATGTCATCACATAATCGTCAAATAATCACCAAAACATCATCATATAATCATCAGTAACATCATGAAAAATCATCATAAAAATCACAGCATTGAAACATCATAACAACAACAGAAACTGAATTTTGCGAAACAGCAGTTGTTCGCTCCAGGGTTCGCCTAGCGAACCTGTTCGCTGTGGCCTTCACTTAGCGAAGTAGCCAACAAACCTCACAGACCCCAGACTCAACACCAGAACACAATCATCTGTCACACTCGCTGGTTGACTCGCTTAGCGAACCCACTCGCTAATTCCTTCGCTTAGCGAAACTCCCAGCGAAGCCCACCTTTCCTCTCCAGAATCATCTCAGTACTCCCTCCCACGTTATCGCGCATTTGCTGCGCTGCTCGCTTAGCGAGCCTTGGCGAACATTCGCCTAGCGAAGCATCGGTTCGCCTAGTGAACCTGCGATTACAGCAAATCACTGCTACGCACCAGTAGCTCCACAACCACCAAAGCACCTGCGATCACAACCTCAAATGACCCAAAATCATCCCTACAATAGTCCTAACATATCACAGAAATTAAAGGCCTAAAACCTACGTTTGTTAGGTCGATTCAGGACACTACGGAAAACCTTAATTTCCCTAAACCTTCAAAATTCTCAAGCTTCATATAAACTCGCTAACTCCCTTCACCACAAGATTGAACTACAACAACGGGGAAACCTGCCCCAAAGATCTATTTTACCCGATTAAATTTAACTCTTATTAATCGATTCACAAAATACCCGTAAAATCGTCAGTTTACCTCAAAACCCATAAACCCTCATAAACCTCAAAACAACCACTTCAATTACATCGAATCCCATAATGAAAACAATGAAAGCCAATTACTCCTCATACCTCAGATTGTCGATCCGATGAGTTCTCTCTTGGGCCTTTGGAAACCTTCACGAAAATCCTCGCCTTTTCCCTTTTTTCCTCAGAGCTCTCCTTCTTTTCACGGTTAAACAAAATGAACCCTCTTCTCAAAATCCTCCTTAAATATTCAACCTAACCCTTGGGCCTCAAAATTGGGCTTTCTCCATAATGCCCTCACTAATTCTCCTCAAATGTCCATCTTACCCTTAATTCCTCTAATATTATTTTAAATTAATAATAATACTAATATATTCATATTATATACTATTATTTAATTAAAATAACCAAAACTTCATAAAAACACCGACATCGACACGAAACACCAAAATTCACAGAAATTCACGAATATAATATTTAAATGAATTAAATAAATATTCTTACGAAATTTGGGGCGTTACACTCATCAGGCGCCCGCCCTATAATACATTTCCTATGTGGGATCCTCACTCAGTATATGACTCTCCCTAAGGGAAAATGTGGACAATGACATGTGCATAGTTCATAACCACATACGAAAATAGTCATGGCCGCGATTCCCTAAGAAGTAGGCAGTCAATCGGCTCCCTAGTCAAGGTGGATCAGTTACTACTTCTCAAGACTACCTAGATCTAAGTCCATATGTCTCTATAAATATATCCACCTTAGGGTTGAGGGGATATTTTGAATTCACCACGAAATACCCCAAGATACAAATCTTCTCACCCCCGTGACCTTTCTCTAACCTCATAGAAAACACCATCAAAATAGGATTTCTCACAACTGTGAGCTTGCCCTGATCATTACAAACTCTAAAGCCTCTAGCCACTCCTACCAGCATAGAGGTGTCACATATCTATACTTTTTTTAGAAAGTACAATGGCGCCCATAGTGGAGCCCCGGTAAAATTGACTTAGGCCACACATTCCATTATTCCACCACCTTAACACTCATTTCCACGTCTAGCCCTAACAATCCCCAAACAAGGTGATACTAATGCAAATTAAAATAAACAAAGGGGGTTTTCAATTATTATCGGTACGGAAACAAGTATGAGAACAAATTCGGAGTAAAGTCTTGATAAAGAAAAGCAATTAGATATTTCTTTGAATCCTTTATTATACCTATTTATGAATATGTATTAAATTAATAAAAAATCATGCTATAATTTCATAGCGAATAAACAAAATCACTACAGTCACTACAACATTTTGAGTCTATGACAACACCTACTTTTTAGGAGGTAAAATAACCGTTCTCGTAGATTATAATAGAGAACAAAGTTTGTATTTCGTTGCGGTAGTGCATATATTATTTTGCAAATCATATGCTACGGCGGGATACCATTCTTATAGATGAAAAAGAAAATGAATTTTATTAGCAACGTGTTAAAACCCATACTCATATTTTTTTAATAAAATATTTTTTTTATAAGACCATTCTCTATGTTTGATTAATTTTTTTTTTGTTTTGAAAAAGTCATTTTGATGGAATTGAGGTCTTCTTGCTAAAACTATATTCGTCGTTCCACCTTAAGCACTAAAATAGGTGTTTCCCTAACTTCAGCTCTTAAACAAATTACTCCAGCGTTAAAATCATATATCAGAAGTA
Organism: Lathyrus tuberosus; assembly: GCA_022829125.1. Taxonomy (NCBI): domain Eukaryota; kingdom Viridiplantae; phylum Streptophyta; class Magnoliopsida; order Fabales; family Fabaceae; genus Lathyrus; species Lathyrus tuberosus. Next base: position 1,440,975 of record JALAZF010000439.1, read on the forward strand.
AAACAATTTTCTGAGTATTGTTGATATAATTATTCTGTATTTTCTTTCAATATTTCCATTTGCTATGTACTATGAAGTAAAACAATTTTCAACTTATTTTTTTGACTTGGAGCAACTCATTGAAATTGATTAACCTTATATTTCTCTTTTGAATTCTCAACCAAGGGTAGTAATTCACAAGCTTCAAAATGAAGGCCACTTCTCCTATTATTTTTTCTGTGATGAATGCCATGAGAAAATATTCTCCACTCTTTTTGGAAGTACTCAAGGTCCGATTGAATGATTGGATGTAAATAACACAGGTGGCTCATATAGGCACAGTAAAGCTTCAAAGGATAGAGTATTCAATATTGAGAAGGATTCTAAAGTTTTGAACAACAAAAGCTTTTGGAGATATAGGTAAAAGTGTGCCACCTACATTGTTTTTACTAACCTTCCACTGTCCCAAATCAAACTGTATCTTAACTAAATTATCAGATTTAGAGTGTTCATCCGATTGGCAGTTAACTCAGTAGAAAAATCATGCATGTTAACTCTGCAGAAAATAGTGGTCTGTCAAATTTTAGGATGATGCAGAGCTATACCACTACTATAGCGGCTAGTTGCCAAACACTAGATTGACCTATGTGTCATGTAGTGGATAATTGTCATAACTTATTGAAATTATGTGACTAAGTAAAATTTCCTTTCTCTTTCAAGTGTTTTTAATAATATATGTTGTTTAACACTGCACGTATATACTACATTGCTTGGTTGCCTATAGTAAACTGGTATATACTACATCACATAATTATATTTGAAATTGGAATGCCAGCATCAAGTCGTAGAACCATAAAGGTGCTCATTTAGGTGGATACTTTGTTGTTCTGTAATAATTATGTAGTGGCAAAAACAATGTAAAAGCAATTTAATTCATTTAAGTTTCAACAAGTGAAACTTGTCCACCTAGGAATTTGATTGGAGTTATTAAGTACACTCCCTAATTAACCTCTTTTATTAGTACTTCTGTAAGAAAAAACTAAACTTTTTTTTTAAGATAAGAGCAAGAAATAAGGATTGTTGCAGCCTTATTTTATGTGCATAGTTTAAATTAAGATATTTTCTATTTCCAACATATGAGTGATATGGGACAGTTAATCTCTATTATATTATCTATTATATTGCAAGTTGGTTAATGAGCAAAGATTTTCTACTAAAGATTAATTTTGTGTTTACAAGATAGTATACTTAGTAATACCTAATGGGGGTTTGTTTGGGACCAAGATTAGGCGCAAGATGGTTGATGCAATTAGTATAGTCACAACATTATTAACCATTAGATTCAACAGGGCTGATTTTGGTGATTGGTAAGAACCTATTTTTTTAGTTTGACCTTTTGAGGTAAGCATTTATAAGTTTATAATTATAGTAGCGATCTATTATTCACAGCTAGTGAAAAAATGTGGTTAATAATTGATTTTATATATATATATATATATATATATATATATATATATATATATATATATATATATATATTACCACTCGACATGTAATCTCTTTGGTCTGCTCCATGTAGGTATGAGGAATATTCGAATTATCTATTTCTACTAGTGGAACATGTGTATTCTACAAGGATTCTCTCCGCTACTTCAGGTATGATCAAGAATTGTCTCTATTTGGATAATCCATTAATTGTGCCTGCAAAATGATCTCGAGATGAATACATTCGAGAATTTTCATTTTTATAAATGATTTTGGAATTTTATTAGATTTAGGGACTACCTGCAATGACAATTATCATTTCTGAATTACAAGATTTTCACATTTAGAGACCAATGACAATGGCACTGTTACTTTGATGAGAATTTTCACATTCAACAAATTGTTCTTAAATTATTAGCTATTATATCTTTTGTTAACTTCAACTTATTATTTTAGTTTAATTTTGATGATTATTTTTCCTTTTTTGTTACAGAGATGAGGAGCAGTTTTGTACTAGAATTAAGATTCTTCATCACAACATTTTCTGCAACAATCTTCATTGCTGGATTTGCAACTGTTAGACTTTTTTATTAATCACACTCTTGGTTTCAATGGAAATGATGTTACAATCGTGTCAAAGTAACAATGTTGGAAGTGTTGAGCATAGAAATATAAATGATGACTTTCGTAATTGCAAGATTTATCTGCATACTAAGCTCAATCATTTGGAACAACATAATATTTCCTATAAGGACTTGACTTGTAACTATTTCTATTAAAAAATGAAGAGACAAATATGTATAGGTGTTGATGTTTAAGTTTTTTTAATAAATGTCGATGTTCATTTTAAAGATGATATTTTGTTTATGAATGATGTTGACATTAGGATATACATTGGGGATGCTATTTTGATTGTAAATGATGATTGACATACAAATTTTTTAATTTAATATTTATATTAAAATTTTATCAAAATACTATTATATTGAAATTATTGTTATTTAAGTCTAATAATAATAATTTACAAGGTTTATAAAATAGAAGGAAATTTTTTTTCTCACAACAGTGAGAAACTGTGAAATCGTTGATACATGGACCAAAGAAGTCAAGTAGATGCAGTCTACCAAAACGGCTTTAAAATCAGCAACGCTTATAAACCGTTGTGATAGACCCAAACAAATCGTTCCCTAAAATATGCCAATAGCAACGGTTGTAATCAGAGAACGGAGAGAGGACGTTGCCGTTGAAAACTCTAAAAGTCGTTCTTAAAAGATATTCAAAACAACGGTTATCGACCAGCGTTGCAGTTTGGTGCAATAACCGTTGCAAAAGGCTAAGAGAACGCCTTGGTTTGGCACGGCATATAAACCGTTCTAATAGACTAAGACAACGGTTTTTTAGGTTTTCGCAACGGTTTTCTTTCGTTTTCGTAGGACCAAAATGTTGTAGTGAGTCAATTCCTTTGTGTACAACTCACTAATTTAGACGATAATCCCTAATTCCTTAGGCGAATTCAAAGTTAAATTAATCGTTTCTAAGTTTGTTATTTCTAAAGCCACAACTTATAATTACCTATTCCTAGTTAATTACTAAGTTGAACAATTGTCTTAATTCAGATCGGTAGACTTAAGGTCAATAATCCCTACTCATCTAAAATCACTTTGCGCGCCCGTCTACACAAAGAGCATTAAGAACAAGAACAACTGAATAATAATTATAAAATAAAAGTATTCAAATAATCACAAACATTCATATGATCCAATGGAGTACAATTAGGTTCATCTTTAAAGACATAATAAAAAATAACTTAGCTAGTTATAGTGAAATTAACAATTTCCATGAGTTGATTAGAAGAATTCATGAAAATTAGTGAAAAATAAGCTCTCAAATGGCTTTAATGCTCTCCAAAATTGCTGACAAAAGCTCTTTCCCATCTCTTTTCTTCATAGATTTTTTAACCCCAACCATTAGGACATATATATACACACATATGAGACAAAAAGTCAAGTAATCCATATGTAAATCACGTATTGTTCGATTGAGACTTTGTCGGCCCATTCTGATAAAGTCACATTGATGTACTTTTACGAGTACATTTAGCATCCACCATGGGCTCTAATAAAACTGACATGGGTCACACAAATAATTTTCAATATTAGTTTGATCTCATTTCACTATGGTAATGGTTTTCATCAATAGTAACAATAATAATGAAGTTGCCATAGAGAAAATGCTAGCCGCTGTAGAAGAATTATGTCGTCAGAATGAAACACTATAGAAAAATATTTGTAACTTGAAGCAGTAACAAGCACACGTAAATGTAATCGAGCAAAAAGGCATATCGATCCTCAACCATATGTTTTTGAGATTTGGGACACTCAAGTCCCCGAAAATTTCAAACCCTCATCCCTAATGTCGTTTGAATAAAAGAGTGATCCCCAAGAGCACATAATCACCATCAACACATAAATGGCTATAATTGAGGTAACCGACTAACTAAAATAAAATTTGATGACTGGAACGTTGAAAAAGCTAACCTTTAGACGGTGCACAAGTCTCCCGAGGTTCTCGATATTGAGATACCAAAATCTAACGAGAAAGATGATCCATTATTTATTGACAAAAAAATACTAGAAGGTCTCCACGATAAACTTGTTCAATGTTCGCAAAGGTCATTCTGAATCCTTGTGGAAATATTTGTCCCGGTTTAACGAGGAAACCATCACGGTAGTCTTTAAAAAGTAACAGATATTCATTTAAGCTTGTAAGAACGACCTTAAGGTCAGACACTTCAACGAGTCATTGGCCTATAATTCAAAAAATCAGTGGAAGAAATCATGGCAAGGGTAAAACGTTATATTAAAGGAGAACAAAGCAATGTAGAAAAGAGAACCAAAGATGCAAAAGAGCAAGATGATGGAAAGTTTAAGGTACCCAACTAGTAGAAAAACTAGAACATTATACCAGTGTGAGAAAAGGTTGTATTCAATCCCTCCAAGAGACCTCTAGAGCATTTCCCATCAATAAATACAAGGAAAAAGAATATCATTTAAGAGGTCTATCATACCATGGTCATTCTTGAATCCTTTGCACCCGAAGGAGACATAATTGGGAGTGAGTAGGGTAAATCGTGCAAGTATCACAAGATAAGAGGTCATCACACCAATGACTGACTCCACCCGAAGAGAAAGATCGAATGACTCATCTAGGCTGGTCGCCTACATAGCTATGTGCGGAGTAATATCCAAAGTTCACAAAGAATGACACCCCAACCAAAAGTAAATCGCCAAAGAACATCTCAATCCATAAGGGACTGAAGTCGTGAAGAAAGATATGATCATGTTTAAGCACATCACACCTTGAATACAATTGTTGGATTTGAGAAAGGGGAGTCAAGTTTGTATAGGAAGAGATATGCATGCCAAGTAATGCATATCATCAGCGCTGAGAAAACATGTTCCTTAATAGAGATTATCTTATCCAACAGAGACACATAGGGAGTCTTATCCCCACAAAGATGACCATATGGTGATTAACCTGCCATTATAAGAAATTTTACATATAGTGATAGCGAAGTTCCGCATGTAACACTACAATAAATAACGCTTTTCATGACGAAGCTTTCACCTCGAACAATATAAAACTAAGGTATAAAGTCAATGCACGCTATTTTTTATTATTTAACAAATAAAAATACATCAATTCCCTCGGTTTTTAAAATAACCGAGGTGAAAAAATAACTCAGTACAAGCTTTGATTCCTAGCTGCCGCATTTTATGATTTTATTTGTTTATAAGTGTAAACAAAATGTTCTAACCCTTCGGTTTTATCTTTAACTGAGATATAAAATAATAAGATTTTACTATAAAGCACTCGTTAAATAGATTTTACCCTAATCCTTACTTATATGAAGCCGCCTCAAACTCGCAAGCATCATTCTTTGAGATGGATTGTAAGACAGAAAAAATCTTTAATGTTCATCTATCTTGAACAAGATATTTTTCTGCCCTTGCAATCTATCTCACATCATGGTGTTGATGTTGTCGTTGTTGTATTTTTTTGGAATAATCCTCAATTAAAGAAGGGTACTCAGTTGATAGAATATTGCAAGTGCAGAAAAGCTTTATTGCTTCAAGTTACCCAAAGAAATGAGCTTAACTAACAATGAAGTGAGCTCAACCTCTGAAAAGAGCTCAATTGATAGATTGCAAGTTTAGAAAATTATTCTTGCTTCAAGTTAAACAAAGAATGAAACTTAACCAACAAAGAAGGGAATTAGCTCAACCTTTGAAGAGTACTCATTTGATAGATTGCAAATGCAGAAAATTATTTTTGTTTCAAAAAAATTTGTTTTAGTGGTATGCAACAAACTTTGGACATCACCGAAGATTTGTTGTAAACAATATTTTTTTAATGTTCTGTGTAAACAAAGTATTTTAAAAATAAAATAAAAATAATCACCTCGGTTTTCTTTATCACTGAGGTGATAGTTAATATAAAACACTCGTTAAACATATTTTACTTTTAAAACACTCGTTAAACATATTTTACCCTAATACTAAATTATATGAAGTCGCCCCAAAGAGAGGAAATATTCACCACCGTCCATTTCTATCATGAGTCGTTACTACATATTTTACAATGTATTTTTAATATTCTGTATAAATAATGTAACTAAAAAAACAACTTATCCACCTCGATTTTCTTCTTGGCCGAGGGGATAGTTAAACATTTTTTTACTATTTGTCCTTAAACAAATCTTTGTCGTCCATTTAATGTTTATCAATGCTCAAGAATCTGCCATTAGTGATGCGCATGAGACCTAAGGGACGCCTGTTATAAAAGCATGCTGAATATTGAAAATCTAACCTAAATGAAACATGAAGCGCTTGAAACATAATGACGTTTGGAAAAGTTCTCTATGATGGATTACAAGAGCAGAAAATTACTTGGGGTTTAAGGTTTGTTTTCTTAAATATTTATTTGAGCACAAAATCATATATTTGAATATTGATTTTATTTATCTAACTCTTATTTTGTTTTGTTTCAGAATCAAATGCATGCAAGATCTGTAGAGAATAATCTTGCACCCAACATTTGATCTTCTCCAAGATTCAATAATTCGAAGATCTAAAATTTAGATCTTCAGGAAATTTGATTTTTACATTGTTCTCTAGGAAATTTGACTTTTATTTTAAACAATGTAATATTCTGATTCTGAGTAAACAATGTAATATTCTGGGTAAACAATGTAACAATTACAAAAAAAATCTAACCCCTTGGTTTTCAAGATAAACCGAGATGAAATATACACTAGTTTTTAAAAATAATAAAAGTGTTGTTGCTGTGGTTTAAACTCATGTACATTGAACTTTACCTTCCAACGAATGTTTTATGTTGGAATATGCGTTATTGGAATCAAATTTTTGGTTATACCTACAACTATTTCGGTAGGAATAAGAATTGTTGATACAATTAATTGTTTATACATGCGGCTATTTTCCATTGAAATGGGCCTAAGAATTGTTGATACAATTAATTGTCTATACATGCGGCTATTTTCCATTGAAATAGGCTTGACCAAATATTATTTTCACAAAAAATCAAACTCGATATTTCACGAAGAGCTCGTTTATCACTCGAGTCCAAGTGTTTGGTTGAAATTTATATCTTTTATGTGTTTGTATCCATTTAACTCAACTATAACATATACAAGTTGAGATACCCCTCACTTAATAATAATAATTATTATTATTATCAATTATATTATTTAATTAATATTATTTATATCATTTACAATTTAATATCTCTAATTATATATTTATAATAAAGTTAATACAGTAATAAAAACATTGTACTGAAATTTCTCTTTATTTTATATTTTATTCGAGTTAATTATTTTGGAACAAAGAGAATATATTTTATTTCTTTTTTCTTTTTTACAAGGAGTATATTTTTATGTGGAAACGTTATTTCAAGACAAAACAGTGTCCTTCAATATTTGCCTCAAAAATAAAATAGTAAACATAAAAATGGTAAAGTCAAAGTCTATAAATGAAAAATTTGAATAACAATATGACAAAATATTAGGTAGATAAACAAAAATGCATAACACCAAATTACAATTAATGCACTTAAGCCATTAATCTTACACTTAATTTAATTTCACTGTATTAACTCTCACAGTCACAGGCATATGAATCGTCACGCTCACACTCACTCTCTTCAACCCTTTCTTCTTCTCTCAACAAATCCTTAGGGTTAGTTTCTCTGTTCTTTATCTAAAACCAAAATTCTTAGAGGCTACAAAAATTGAACATTTTTCATCATTTTAAAGCTTCAACCTTTGCATTTCAAAGACCCTTTATTGAAGAGAGTGCTTTGAGAAGAAGCTCACACACGCATGGCGAAAACGAGGCCAGGGAGAAAAGACATGGACTCATACACCATCAGAGGAACTAACAAGCTTGTTAAAGGTAATAGATTAACATTCCCTTAAAACCCTTTTATCCTTGAACATATATAGTTAAGGAAACATCTTCAAAATCGTTCCTTTTGTAGAAAAATGTGATGGGTAATGTTTAAAACTATGTGGGTGTTGTTTAGATTAAGGAAAGTTTTGGTTTTTAATTTTTGGGTTTTTTGGGTTTGTTTTTGGTCTTGGTTTGTTGTAGCTGGTGATTGTGTTTTGATGCGTCCTTCTGACACGAGTAAGCCACCATACGTGGCACGTGTGGAGAAGATCGAGCAAGATAATAGGAGCAATGTGAGGGTTCGTGTGAGATGGTATTACAGACCTGAAGAATCTCTTGGTGGAAGAAGACAGTTTCATGGAGCAAAGGAGCTGTTTTTATCTGACCATTTTGATGTTCAAAGTGCTCACACTATTGAAGGAAAGTGTATTGTTCATTCTTTCAAGAACTATACTAAGCTTGAGAATGTAGGTTCTGAAGATTATTATTGTAGGTTTGAGTATAAGGCTGCTACCGGTGCTTTCACCCCTGACCGTGTTGCTGTGTGAGTGTTTTTGCTGATTGAATTGAGTATTTTTTGAGATGTTTTTGTTTTGTTTTGTTGTTGATTTGGTTTTGTGTTTTGTAGATACTGCAAATGTGAAATGCCTTATAACCCGGATGACCTAATGGTGCAGTGCGAGGGGTGCAAAGATTGGTAAAATCAGTGTATTCTGCTTTACTTTGTTTACTTTTATTAAGTTTGCAAGTGATTTTTTAGTTTTTTCCAGATCTCTAATTTTAGCATTGGATGTGTCGGTTGTTTATGTTGGTTGTTTGGATGAAATATGAAAGGATTTTTGTTGATATTCGAGCTCCTGTTGAGTTAGGTTAAACAAAGAAGAATGATAAAGTTTGCATAAAGACTTCATCGTAGGAATATGTTTGTTAAGTTTGATAGTTGTGATACACTCCATTATTGGAGCTCTGTCTTGGCCTACGACGAACGTGTAAAAGATTTTCTTTTTATAGAAGAGCTGCTCAAAATTTTAAGTTACAATCAACATCAGATGATTTCTCATAGGTTGAAATGGCCAGTATCTTTATATCAGCTGCTTATCAGTCTAAAAAATCTTGACTCTGAGTTCTATAGTTGATTTTTTACAATACAAATTGTATTATGCCAGGGATTTATTTTTGTTGTACTTTGTTTTCTTTAACACTCTGACTTTATTTGGCTTCATGCTTTCATTCATTTCAGAAGATTGTTAAATTTATGGAATAATCTGAGAAGTTGTGCCATATTGTTTTTCTGAATCTGCTTATATCCCTCTAGATTTTATGAAAGATACACACTTCATTTTGTAGGTTTCTTGTAGGTACCATCCGGCTTGTGTGGGCATGACTATTGAAGAAGCGAAGAAGTTGGACCATTTTGTTTGTTCTGAATGTTCATCTGATGATGATATGAAGAAACCACCTGCGCCATTTCCTGCATCACCGGGATCTGATAGCGGCAAGGTATGATAAATTAGGTAACTACATGCATCTAGTCCTAAATATTAAAAGACATGATTTCGCTATGGTCCTTGGTACGGGTTATCACGAAAGATAAGATTGCTTCTTGCGTAGAAAATGATATTCACAACTGTTTCGTATATTCTAATCATAACTTGGTTGACTAGGGTTTCTTCATTTTTGGTAGTGAATTATAGATTTGATGGCATACATGCATTCGATGGAAAAATGATTTTCGGAGATTTAAAATAATTGGAAAAAAAATGAAAGGGTCCAACCGGGTTCGAACCGGTGACCTCTTGATCTGCAGTCAAATGCTCTACCACTGAGCTATGGACCCTTGTTGATATAAACTTGATTTGCATTGTCTCTTGATCTGCAGTCAAACATGTTCTTCTCATTGATTCTACATGAACAATTCTTGAATTTTGCAGGTGGAGCCAAAGCGGCGAAAGAGAGGACCGTGACCAAGAAATGCGACTAGTGGTGGTGGCCATGCGGTAGCGCTGTTGTGTGTTGTACAGCTTCCACCAGATTGGAAGCAATGTTTTTATCATGTTTATTATTCAATCTAGATTTAAGACACAAATCATTGATATGTTTCCTTTTTCTTGCCAGAAAGATTAGTTAAGTTTGAATGTCTAAAAACATCAAACATTGAAGATTTGAAGTAGTAAAAAATAGTACTAAATGCTGCTATTAGGTTTCTAAATTTAATTTGGGTTGCTATTTGATGTGCTCATCACACCAAGTATGCTAACAAAACTTGTTTGTATTTTGGTTATCAAGGGGAGAAAAGTGAGGTTCTAGTTTGAAATAATTTTCTTGTTTTTTTTTTAAGTTATTAAATTATATGTGGTTCACCATATCACACACCTTTCATATGAAGGAGCTAATTGAGCGTTTGAAAATTGTGTTGAAATTGTGGATGTGACTCATCAATTTCAATTAAGTGTTTGGAGAAATATTTAGTTTAATTAAAGGTAACGTGGTTAAGTTATTTTGATAGATTACGTGATAAGGTGAATGATATAGATCATAGATAAGTTGATACATTTTATTTTATAAGTTTTTTTAAATAGTTTAATTTAATTCTTATTGAAGAAGTGTTTATCTTTATAATTAAAGTAGAAATGTGGTTAAATTGTTATGTTAAAATTTTTTGCTTTTTTTTAATTTTTTTTTTGAAATTTTTATAAGCAATGATAAAAACTTAAAAATAATTTATAAATGTATTACAAGATGGACAAGTTCTTGTGAACATTTGCTAAAACAAGTTGGAGGCACAATTTAAGACCTTTTTGTGATTTTTCTTTGTTTTATTTTTTTTTTAAATAATACTAACGAGTGTTTAGAAAATTGGAATTGTTAATATTTAATGTTTAGGAAACTGGAATTGTTAATTTTTTTATAGAATATTTTCTTTATTTAAAATATTTAAAAAGTGTCCTTGTGTCATTAGCAAGACCCTTTAAATAATACTATTCATTTGAACTTTAAACCTTATAGTATATTAATTATTTTTGTCAACTTTTTCTAATTATGTTAGTTTATTATTATAAACAGTAATTATGGATGTTCATGGCCGATTTGATTCAGTTTTAAGAAAATTCGATGTCAAACCGATCAAAAATATTCTATAAAAAAAAAAGCTTGTTTTAAAACATCTCATAATATTTGTTATAAAAGCTTGTTTTGTGTAGCTGATAAAACGGTGGCATATAGACATTATATTTATACCATTAGTATACTCTACCTCTCTTTTTCCCTCTAAAGATGATAGAACTTGTATGATTTTTTTGATCAAAGAGTGAGGGCTAGATTAATGTTCATGCATAGAACAAACGGTGAATATATTAACTAACGTAAGTACGTAAAGGGGCAACATCCATGCATGATTATATAATAGGATCATTAGTTTAAATTTTGGCTATTGATATTTAACTAAGCTACAAGATATTTCACCAGTAGAATTTTCCTTTCAAATCTCCGTAGAATAGTTGAGAATAAGGGTGAATTAGTTACTACTTGGAAATTATTGGAAGGTTCGAGATAGGAACAAGTGCTTTTAATAATTCCAATATATGCATGCATAAAAGGTGGAAGAGTGATAAAGATTCAATGATATTAATCGGTTGGTTCCTTCACTACCACGTGTTACAATAGAACAATATGTGGTCGGTTTCATTTCACTTTTTATGCTACTTCCAATTTCAACCAATAGTTTATATAATTTATTCATTTTATAATATAAATGATTTATGAATTTTTCTTTAATGAATTGAATTATAATATTTCGACACATAATTTCGGATTCTAAATCGAATTCGAATTCAAACTCAAACAAAGATATGCAATCTATAGTAACGATATCAATCAATGTTTTAAAAATTAAACCGGAGATCGAACTGGTGAAACATGCAGTTTACGGTTCAATTGGTTAAATCGATTAAATTTACGGTCGAACTGTTTATCAGATAAACTAATAATATGAAACTAAATTTCATAAATATGTCACACATAATAATATGTTCAAAACTTAATAAAATAAATATTTCAAAAATCCATTTCAAATTTAATACAACAATATCGATAATACATAACATAACATAATTCTACACTTCATTTCAACAATTATTTAAGAATATTTTGACCAAACTAAAGAATTACAATAAAATAAATTAAACTAATTCAAACCAAAATTAAAATAATAAAATATAATAACTAAAATAAAGTTTAAATAATCAAGAATACCTAAATTAAATAAGATAGAATACCAAAATATAAATAATACAATATATTTTATTAAATAACAAAAAATTAAATTTGAGTTGAACTACGACAAATAAGTCTTAATTGAAAACAATGAACAATATTAACTTGAACGACAATCAATATTGAGTTGGACATCGTGATTATATTTGAAAGAGACGACATAATGATGATGGAGTGTAGTTGAAAGAAAAACTATAATGAAGTGACAAAACTTATAAGTGTGTATGGTTATAAAAAACACACAGAATTCTTTTTTGTGATTGGGGAATGTATGTTAAATTTTGATATTAACATATTAATTTTTTTTAAATTAAAAAAAATGGTCAATTTGATGCATTTTTTTTGAACCGGGCAGTTTTACAAAACCGGCTCCGGTTCTTTGGTTTGAATGGTTTTGGACGGTTCAATCCGGTTTTACTCCAGTTTTGACCCACTAGCGATTTTGAAAGGTTGACCTAACCAGGTTCATCTCCGATTCCCGATCCAACTGATTGAACCGGCTGGTTCGGTCGGGTTTTTAAAACATTGATATCAACATAAGTATCTTTTGTATTTAACAATTTATATGGTTCTAGGCCCTCATGTCTTCATTTATTTGGTTAATAAATTTCAATTTGCTCATTTAAAACATGCAAATTAAAAGTTACGAATAATGGTTACAGTAGTACACTCCTAATATTTTTAAAGAAATGTGTGTTTTGTAGATCAATACTATTGAAACAAAAGAATAGATATATTTCAAAAAAACTAACAAAATACATGGCGATCGCTCGGATCCATCCCAACAAAAAGACAAACAAAACAAAATAAACAACCAAGCCTACATCAACAAACTAGCTATGTGGACTCTAAGTTTAGGTCTCATCCACCCTCTATAAACTATATTGTTAATTATATTTCTAGTTACATTTGTGTTATCTGTATTATTTGCAAAACATGTTGTATTCTTATATTGTCAAATGCCATAAACCGTTTCAGCAATGGCAATCTTCAACAAGCTCACTTTCCAACCCTTTCCTTTGGTATGACTAGTAATCCACTTTAATTCATCCAACCACATCTGAGGTCTATGATGATACTCCAGTCAGTTGAGCACTTCAGACCAAATATTTTGAGTGCATCTGCAAACAAACAGAAGGTGATCTATAGTTTCTTCTTCTTCATTGCAGAGGTTACATTGGCTTTTCTGCACCATTCCTAGCTTCAGCAACCTGGCTTAGTAGCCAACCGATTGTGACATGCTAACCAAAGGGTAAGAATAGCTCTGGGCCGAGCAAAATTATATCTCAGCAGGTGACTCCAACTTACTCTAGCCTGGCCATCAATCAGAATCATGTAAAATGCCTTCATGGAGAATTTCTTCTTTAATAATAATCCATCCCAAATTTGTTGCACTTGACTGACAAGATCTCTTCTACTAATAATATTTTTCATGATCCACGAACTGTTATTCTTAATGTTGGCAGACATCACATCTTTCCCTTTGAGATAGTGAATATGGACCCATTTAACCCACAAAATATCAAATTTCAAGCAGATATTCCAAAGGCATTTCAACATTACCACAGTGTTCCAAACTTCAAGGTTTATCACATTGAGGCCTCCTTGAATAATAATACTATTAAGGTAGATAAATACTAATGTTGTCAAGTTTTGGATAAAAATATAAGATACAATATTATGAAAGAGACTCTTCATAATTTGGAAACTGCAAGGAGGAAAAAAGATCATGGACAATGATAAAGGATTCTATATGGTTAAGTTTGATCAAGTCGTGGATAAGGAAAGAGTTATTTCAAAAGGGCATTGGATGTTATTTGACCACTACCTTACAATTTTACATTGGACACCAGAATTTGCATCATCGAATGCATTGGATTGTACTGTTATTGATTAGTAGTTTAGTTACCGTTACTTTATGTTTGTATATATTTCATTAGTTTCCTCTTCAGTGAGATAATTCATATTGTAACATTTCATTTTATTAATCAATATTATTCTATGCCCAATGGGTCTTTCTGATCCAAGATCCATAATTTTGAAATATGGTATCACGCTAATCTTTTCCCATTCACTGCTTTCGTTTTTCCCCTTTGCTCTCTCTGAAAATCCTCTCTGTCCACTCCCACCTTAATGGCCTCCGACCCACTTCCTGACACCGATGATACATCTCCACAACCCAAAGGACCAAAATCCCCAAAAGATCTATCATAAAACCCTAGAAGTCCATTTTACCTACATCCTGGTGAGAACCTTAGTTCAATCTTGGTCGTGCCTCCGCTCGACGACCATAACTACCATAACTAGAGTCGATTGATGTGTTGCGCCCTCACTTCCAAGAACAAATCACACTTCATCGAAGAAACTCTACTCAGACCCTCCGCCACAAATCCAAATGTCTAGCTCTGAGATTGTGCCAATAACATGGTTGTTTCTTGGATCAATCGCACCTTGTCTCCTCACATTGCCCAAAGTACAATCTATCTTGATTCCGCCTTTGACCTTTGGGAAGATCTTCACGAACGGTTCACCAAAGGTAACCACTTTCGTTTCTCTGATCTCTTGTGCGATTTACATTCCGTTAAACAATGTGATAAATCTTTATCTCAATATTTCACTAACCTAAAAATTATGTGGGATAAACTTGAGGATCTACGACCCACTCCCTCATGTTTTTGCACCATACCTTGCACCTCTGATCTCGCTAAAGCAGTTTGCCAATACAAATACATGGAATAAGTCACATGCTTTCTAAAGGGACTGAACGATTCTTTCCACAACATTCAGACTCAAATATTACTCCTATACCCTCTTCCCAACATTAGTCGAGTATACTAGTTGATTGCTCAACAAGAAGTGCATACACCTCCAACATCAAGCGTTGAGTCCACATTCCTCTTTGCAAACAACCCTAATTCTAATGGACGTGGTAAAGGCAGAGGTTCGTCAAAATCCATCGTGTTCTGTACTAACTATCATAAGACCAACTATATCGTGGATACCCGTTATTTCAAACATGGATTTCCTCTAGGTTATCGCACCAAGAACAACCGACAATCTTTCTCTACTGATGCAAAATCCAACAACTCTTTAGAGAAACCACCTAACATCTCCAAAGAAGACTACTAGTGTAACACCCCGAATTCGATTAATTAATTTAATTGAATTATTTAGAAATTTATTTGATTAATTAGTATTTTAAATTATTTGTGGTGTGATTGTGGGGATAAATGTCCTTAAAGTAGAGGTATATAGAGAGTACGAGCTTGTCATATTTATTTAGAAATTATCGGAATTTTAATTAATTATTAGAGTAAATAGTATTTTTAGTTGGATTAATTAAATAAATAAAATTATGAGGTGAATGTTTAAAATAGCATGGGTGATAGAAAAATAAGGAATATTAGATTTACTGATAAAATAATAAGAAATAAGATGTGTAGAGAAAATGAGGGCAAGGTTGGAATTAAGGAAAATATGGAGAATAGGAAGGGAATACAAGGACAAGTTGGGGGGTAAAAAGGGAAAAACCTAATTGGAAGGAAATAGGTTTTGGAATAAAGTAGGAATTAGAAGAACGTGTCAATACGTATTTTTGGAGAGTTAGAGCAAAAGAGGCAAAGAGGGAGAGCAAGGGCTTAAGGTTGAGGAAGAACTCTAAGGACCAAAAGTGCTTTTGCTGGAAATCAGGTAAGGGGGAGAAAGGGCTTTCACTATGGGTGTATTGCATGATAGGATAGAGGAGAAAGGTCTTTTATTTATTTAGAGATTATATGAATTATTCATAAATTGTTGTTGATGTATATAATTATGGAAATTAATGATTAAAGGTGTATGCATCTAAGTTTCACGACTGAATTTATGCGTATATGGTTCTGTTTATATGTGTATGCTTAAAAGATAGACATTGATTAATCTTCACTTCTTGTAAACTTGTTTATTGGTTTTTACTTATTTACAAGTGTCATGAAATCTGATTTTTATTTGTGATGTAAATCTTAGTACCTTCATCACAGGGGTGACATTTTTATTTTTCTCACTGTATCGTGATAATTGCATTTTCTAAGGTTGTTTTGTTTATAAGTGTGATAAAGAGATTGATTAAATGGAGAAATAGTGTTACTTTATTGATCACTAGGTTTTTATATTTGGTAGCTGCTAGATAGTTGTTGGGAAAGGTTCCTGGATTTGTAATTTGACAAAATCACGTGATACAGAGAAGTGATATTTTTCTATTTTTTTCTTTACATATTTTTGAACCTTTGTTTGAAATAGAAAGAATTTTTTTGCCACCTTCGTGTGTTAAGTGTTGGTGTAAGCTCTAGATGCCATTACTTTTGGTACTTGTATCGAATTATTTATTAATAATAAAAGACATTTCTTTATTATGTTTGTTTTTCAAGATAATAAAGTCCCTATAATAGCTAGTCCGTTTAATGAAATATTAAGTGTGACTTAATCATGAGATCCCATTAAACATAAGGACACTATTCATAAAGTATCTGTAGTCGAGCTTTACTGTAAAGTGGGATAACCTTAAAGCATTAAGACTATTATATAGATAGACTGCTGATCACATCTCATGGATCATGGATAAGGAGTTAACAAGTCTTAACATAGGTATAAATATTAGGAGTAATATTTATACTGGATTGACCCGCTATGAGAGTACTACATAGAATGTTATGCAAATTGTCATAAGTTACTCTCATTGTGATAGTGATATATACCACCCTTCGACCTGAAACCACTATGGACACTAGAAGTAGAGTTGAGTACTTTATTGATTATCTAACATTGTCCGTAACTGGATGACCATAAAGACAGTTGATGGGTACTCCACAAAGCATGCTGAGGGACATGAGGGACCTAGATGGAATTTGCCCATCCTGCATAACAGGATAAATGTCTAAGGGCCCAATATTGAACTGCACAAAGATAACACGGTATATACCTTGTGTTCAATATAGACATAAGGGCAAAAGGGTGATTGTACACATAAGTACTATCACAAAAAGTTTATGTCAAATCACATGAAATTTTCGTGACTTGGGTAGCAGTGATGTGTTGCTAGATACCGCTCACTGTTTATTATGTTAAATGTGTGATTTAATATAATTGCCAACATCGCGAAAACCTACAGGGTCACACACATAAGGATAGATTGATAAGTGGTAGAGTAAATAAGAAACACCATAGGTACGGTGCACTTAAGTAAATGTAGAATATTGTAAGGTACGGTGCACTTAAGTAGAATACGGAATATGGTAAGGTACAACGCGCTTAAGTGATATACGGTACACCATAAGATATAATGCGCGTTCACTCAAGTGGGTTTTTTAGCTTGCAGCCCACACAAGTGGTTCTATAAATATAACCTTTGTGCGGAAGCATTCACACTTGATGAAATTCAGACTGTGAAACCCTAGCCGTATTTTTCCTTCTCTCTCACTCTCACTCAAAGCCTTCAATCGTAGCAGCTATCACTGAGACTGAAGGAATCTGTTCGTGTGGACTGAGTAGAGACGTTGATTATTATACATCGCTCGTGATCACTCCTTCGATTTAGAATCAAAGGTTTCATCGCCGCAAAAGGTAACCGTTCTATCACTGATCATGACCATTCATAAGGATCACTAAAGGGAAATTTTTATTTTTCGGTGCATTTTGGATCGCATATTTCCCTTCATTAAGCTCATAGGATAAAAGTGGAGACACAT
Source organism: Lathyrus tuberosus (assembly GCA_022829125.1). Lineage (NCBI taxonomy): Eukaryota > Viridiplantae > Streptophyta > Magnoliopsida > Fabales > Fabaceae > Lathyrus > Lathyrus tuberosus. Next base: position 1,458,904 of record JALAZF010000439.1, read on the forward strand.
CCTTTTACTATTATAGAAAGTGATCTAATATTTGTAAGATGTTCACTGAGTGTTGATATTGAGGCGAACACGTAAAGCACATGAATATTACCTATAATAGGAAAAAATACCACTCTCAGACTAACTGGAATCTTAACTGCAATACCTATACCTACAATATTGTATTGGACTTAAATTTGAGTAATAGATCGTGTACATAAAGAGTAAATTCAATAAGATGAGAATATTGATAAACAATATTGTCAAACAGGGACTAGATTAGTGGCGATGTAATGTAGTGAAATTTGAACAAATTGGTATTATTCAATGATACACTATTTAGTACAAAGTGTGTCAAAAATATAGGGGGTGTCATAACTCTGCAATGTAGTGAAATTTAAACAAACCACAATTTCCTGACAATCAATTGTCATCTCTTAACAATCGATGGTCATAGGAAAATTTTGTGAAAAATTATGTTTTACCTTTGTAGTGTTGTCCGACAATTTTGGCCGTATCTTTTGATTCATAGGTCTAAATAACGTGTCGTTTGAAGAATTAGAAAGCTAATGCGCAGAGCTACCTCATGGTAGTGCTTGGTGAAACGTTTGAGTTGTAGTTAATTACCTACTGTATGGGTGTTTGTGATGTCCTGTATGATTAGTTAGCAAATCATTATGTTATACAATGATGTGTTTTGTTTTGGTGAAGTTACATAAATGAATGCCCTATGAAATCATGTTGATGAGTTGCTGCCGTTGTTGTTGTTTATTGATGTTGTAACATGAATTGATTGTTGTGTATGAGGAATGATGTGATGCATAAATGGTGAGATGTGTATGAGTATCCTTTTGGTGAACCTTTTTATGATAATACATGTTGTTAAGAGTCACGCATCATGATGTATGGGCTTCAGTCCAGTTTTTGTGTGCTATGGTCTTATGATAGGGATCGGGAGAGAGTAGCTGGTTTCAGGTGGGAATCGGTGAAACGTTACTTATGGTGGTGGTAACGATTTACCGTGCTCTGGTCTTATGGTGGGGATCGGGAGCGAGACGAACCTGAGTGTTCATGAATGGTACCACATGCATAAGGAGTCAGTTGTGGAGTACATTTTCATATATGATTGCATATGTTATTCATTTTTCATAATGTTCATAATTGAATGTGATTATATGAATGATATCATGAATTGGGTGTGAGAATATGTTGTTGATAACTGTGTAATGAATGTGTACTTGATGTGTGTTCTCTACCTTAGAATTCTTTACATTGTTTATATTGGTTTGTTGTTTCTCACCCCTTCTGTTTGAATGTTGCCTTTACATGGGCATCATACAAATACTCCGGAGTAGCATTGGCTGAAGTAAGTGGATGATAGCTCTTGGAGTGACTTCCAATAGTTTGTCGCTTTATTAGTAGGGTCTTGCTCTGATCATGTAACATCAGGCTGGGAACGTTTGTTTTCATTTGCTTGGCTTTGTTTTGTTTAAGTTTACTAATCATACTGTATTGAGATCTCAGAGTGTTGAGAGTGAGAATATTACAACTCCTTTTGCTTATGTATTAAATTCGGAGTTTATGAGACTAAATGTTATGAGTGTTATATGGTTTTTAATTTCTTTAATTATGATTCCGCTGCGATGATTCTAGATGAGCTGGATGTCCAGTAAACATCCCAAGTACAAATCAAATGAATTGATGTCGTGTAAACATCCTAAGTGGAAATGTATGCATTAATTCTTTTTGTTGTAACCTGTGTTATGGAGTAGGTCATGTTTGTCGTATGTGTGACACCTTAAGTGGTTGTATTTTGTTAATTGAATTCTTTGATAATTATGTGCGGGCTTTAGGGTGTTACAACCAGCACCTGCTACTTTTGCTTCAACATTCAAGGCAAGGTAAGGCAAACAAGTCCACGAATAACAGAATCTCCAATGGCACATCCCATGTCATCTCAGGAATCTCTAATTCAGGTAATAATTTAAAGCATTTTCTTTGTGGATACTTGACTCGGGGGCCTCTGATCATGTCTGCCCCCATATTCATTGTCTTTCCACCCTTACTATTATTAATCCTATCACCATTCACTTTCCCAATGGTCAAACTATCTCTGCCAATTTTTCTGCCACCATCAACCTTGACATTCATCTTCAAATGCATAACACATTTTACATACCTGAATTCAAATTTAGTTTAATCTCTATTTCAAAACTTTGTCAAAACTTAAAATATGTTATACACTTCTCACACAACTCTTGTCACATTCGGGATGTGTCTACCAAGACGATGATTGGACAAGTGGTTAAGCATAATAATCTTTATATCCTTCACAAAGCACCCACTTCCACTCACCTCTTTTTTAATAACATTAGCAATCATACACCATCTAATAATGACCATGTTTCTAAGAATAACTAGTAAAAGACCCGTGCGGAGCATATTTCTTTTGTTATATATTAAAAGTAAATTTCATCTTTTTAAATTTATTAAATAATTTATGTAACTGGTCTATATATAAATCACATACAACAATTATTTACTGAAATTAAGAAGGTGAAATTTGTTTATAATACAATATATAATAGTATTGCATGCATCTTTAAATATAAAAGGAGTAATTTAAATATGTAATTCGTATAGAAATGATTATATAAATTGGATTGTATAAAAAATAATCATAAAAATAGAAATGTGATTACACATGTAATATATTATTTCTAATTGAAAACATGTGTTTTAAAAAAGCTTTTCTAGGAAATGCTCGAGTTAAAATATATGAAAGTAAAGAAAAATACAAAAACGTCCCTTCTAGATAAATTATAAAAAGAATACGAAAACATCCAATAAGAGATTGTTTTAATTTGAAATTCAAAATAATTTTGATAAAAAAAAATAAACATTATATTTTATTAATAATATATTCACTTAATATATAGTCTATTTTGAATTTATGAATTTATTAACTAATTATGTCACACAAATATAATAATTAATTATATCACACCAAATTAGTAAATTTATGCACATTATTTTAATATCTTAAAAATGTTCAAATATATTAAATTTCATCATTCTACTGTAGATGTAGATGTCAATAATTATTTTAATAAAATTAATTTATAGTAAAATACAAAAATATCCTAAATAAAGGGCATGTTTATTTTAAAATTAATAGTAAAATGAAAATGTAAAAGAAAATAATTAAAATAAATTTTGATTAAAAAATTATATTTTATTAATTATATACAAACTTAACATATATTTACTTTGAAGTAAATAATTTAGTATGATACAATAAATTAATAAATTTAGTAACAGTTTTAATTTCAAAATGCATGTAACCGTAATGCACTGTTTAGGAGAGCTATAGTGTAGGGTATACATAAATATATTATAATACAATTAAAAACACTTAAATATAATTATTCTATATCAATTATTTTACTATAGATGATAAAAAAAATCTCCATTAAAGTGCATTAAACTGAATTAGTAGTAAATATACTATAGATGACAATATGTTTTTCTCTCCATTAAATTACAAACAATGCTTTTAAAGGAAATGAAGAGATATAATATTTAATTTATAAATAATACTAACTTCTGTTTTAAGGGTATAAATTAATAGATAAATATATATATAATATTTAAAAATAAAAAATTAAATGCATATATAAATTTAAAATGTGTTACTTAATTGTAAATTGAAATAAAAAATAATTATATAAATTAAATTGTATTAAACAATAATACAAAAAGAAAATGAAAAAGGATTTGTGAGATAAATAAAGGAAAAAAAGAGAAAATTTGACATTTTAGAATAACGATTTTGCCTCTCATATAAAGATAATTGTTCAATAAAAAAATTATGTATTTTGCTGACATTGACTCGTAAAATTAAACATTTTATATGATTATAAAATAACATATATGAGATTATCATAAAAGACAACACTATAAAATTTAAAGTGGAAATTAATTATATTTAACACATTTAAAATGCAGTTATACAAAGATGGCAAAGAAAATAATAATCTTAAAAGAAAATTTAAAGTAAAAAAATCATGGATAAAGAAATAAGTTATAGTCAAAATCTTAAATGGTACTTTTTTTGAAAAAGAAATAAAATATATAATTATGTAGAATATGTTGAAGAAAGTCAAGGATATCAATATGATAAATTAACTTATACTAATTAAAATTTACTATGAACTGAATTGTTTTAAAGATAATGTGGCATGCTCTTGGTCACTAAAAAGTAATAATGAAAGTAAGCATTGTCTTATATATGGAAAAGGAAGAGAATTATTTTGCTAGTAAAATTATTAAATCGTTGTCTTTTTAGAATGTGCGAATTGAGATGGTAGATCCAGCATGCTAGAAAAGTCATGCTCCAGTTTAAACAAATTAATAATAATAATAATAATAATAATAATAATAATAATAATAAAAAGAAATTCTGCCATTTAAATGTGGCAATAATAATTATATAAACTAAATTAATAATAATAATAATAATAATAATAATAATAATAATAATAATGGAAAGATTATCATTGTCCTACTGCTACATGAGTAGAGTGTCACATGAATTTTTATTTAAAAAAATAATAATGCTATATAATTTATAACATGATACATTTGCTTCTCTTTCAATTTTATTCCATCTTATTAATGGAGGTTCCTTCTTCATCTTGTCTACAACAAAATGTTTCCCTCATCTATAGTCGCTACTTGCAGCCACAGTTACAATGCATTAAAATTGCAATTGAAGTGGCGGGCGGTAAGAAATAAATTAACATTGAATTATCTTAGACATAAGTTTCACAAAATTTCTCATGCATTCTGTTCTGCACAACCTTCACAACAACAACTCTAGCAGCAGTGGTGGCCTTGTTCGCAGCGGTCACTGCATTGTTAACTTGATTATCGACGGACTTAATGTCTACCGCATCCGCAGCTGTTTAGTCAATCCAGTCAATATTCACAATAAAACAACATTCAAACACAAAAATGATTATCTATCAAGAAAAATAGTACCTTTCGAACAACCATCTTCCTTGACAATCTTCATCATCCTTAGCAATACCAAGGCTGCAGACATGGAATAACCAAAGCAGCCCTGCAAGAAACATATGCAAAGAAGTACCATGGCATATTGATGAAGATCTAAACGACTAATCTAAAGAAAAAACAACTAGATCAGTAAATCACCACAACAAAACAACATTCAAACACAAAAATTGATGATCTATAACAAAAAATAATACCTTTCTAACAACCATCTTCCTTGGAAATCTTCATCATCCTTAGTAATACTGTTATGGACTGGGCAGGCGCTTTGCCCCCAGCAGGGCAAGGCCCAATCCAGTCCAGCCATTGGCCAGGCCCAATAGCTAGAAACTAGCCGTTGGGCAGAAACTAGCCGTTGGGCAGGAACTAGCCTTTGGGCAGGAACTAGCCGTTAGGCAGGAACTAGCCGTTGGGCACATCCTCCTCACTCGCCTAGCCATTCACGCGACCAACTGTCTTCCCGGATCTCACGGAAATAGTTGGACCAGGTCAAAGGGCCACGCGCCTTGCCCTCCACCTGGCAGTCTCCCATTGGCCTACCAGACATTTTGGCCACATGGGAGACCTTGGCCCCGCGCTGGGGGTTACCTCTATAAATACCCTCTCACTTGAGAGGGTCGGGTATTCAGTCTTCAATATTCTAAGTCATACCTAAACACTTTGTACTTGTTTTCTCTCTTGCCCAAACTTACTTTGGCATCGGAGTACCTTGCAGGTACACCCCCCTCCTCTCCTCCGAGCATCATCATCTGCCCTACATGGAGGCCACGACGATCCAGTCTGATCACCTCATATCAGCGGCGCCGTCTGTGGGAACATTGCTTCCCCGTCTTTTTGAATCAAGATACCTCATCTTTTCACCCAAAAGACCAAAGCTCTCTCCCTAAAATTCCTTTGATCATCATGGCATCCAACAAAAAGGATTATGCATATCAAGATCCTGCTGTCCTCATTATGCTGGATAACGTCGACCACCACAACCTCGGAGTTGCGGTCCAAGAGACCGATCACCATGACGGAAAGTCTCCATCCCCTTCCTCCGACGACGTGAAACCACGCGTGCAGACTTCTGACCACGTTTTTGAGCCCATACTTGTCCCTCAAGATTCTGATCTCGGCATTGCTGCCCTCATTGCCTCTCTCAACAGGTACAACTACCTGATCTTCCAGCAGAGCGAGAAGATCCACCTGCTAGAACGGGCCCTCCAATAGCGCCTTCCTTCGCAAAGGCCTCGCATCCATCTCCACGCCCTCCGTCTCCCCCTTAGAAACGTCGGTGAGACAAATCCAGGAGTATTTCCCCCGTCAGGGGGAGATCAAAGTTGGAAGAACCTGAGCAAGAAGTCGCTAGGAGACGACACTGTACTCCTCCGCGGAGATCCAGGCGTTCTCCTGCCCCAAAGAGGACCAGGCCCTCAGAAAAACATCGTGAACATCGTCGTCAGCGCAGACACTCTCCTCGACACACCAGAAGTCACGAGCGCAGTCACTCCCCATGCATGTCATCGAGCACGAGCGACGATGACGACGTCCATGGACCTCTATCCCAAGAGATCATGGACACCCGTGTCCCTCGCGGGCTGGAGAAGCCTCCCCCTCTAGCTCTTATGATGGCACTACGCATCCTGGAGACCACATAGAAAACATTGAGCCCATGCTCCACTAACACAACGTGAGCGGAGCCCTTAAGTGCAGGTTGTTCCCCATCACCCTCAGGAAGGGGGCCATAGCCTGGTACAAGCGGCTTCCCCATGGTTCAATCACGTCCTGGAAGGATCTAAATAACCAGTTTGCCCAACACTTTACTGCTTCCCGACGTCATCCCAAGTCGGAGGCCACGCTTGAAGCCATTATACAGGGCAAGGATAAGCCCTTGCGGGCATACATAGAGCGTTTCAACGGGGAGGCTGTCGAGGTCCGCACCTCGGACTATATGAAGAAATATCTCCTCGAAAAAAGGTTGAGACCGAAGAGCGAATTCCGCAAGGCGGTGGGCATAGAGCCTCCTCGCACCTTCACCGAATTACTCTGTAAGGCTCAATCATATATGCGATACGAGAAAAAAGAAGCCGCCTACAAGGCTCGGGATTTAAGGGGCCTTCCGACACCTTCCCTTTCCAATTAGCGTAATCCCGGTGGAGATCAGGGAGCCCTCCAAGAGAGGAGCTCGACCTGGTCAAAGAGATTTGATCAGGGGCAGCTCTTCGCGAAGCTCCACTAAAACAATAATTCTGCGCCACGACGCCAAAGTCATAAAGCGCGACTTCCAAGTTGGCAGCTTGCTCCTACGCAGAAATCAAAAAGATTCACGCGAGGGCAGGCTGGCCGTAAACTAGGAAGGACCATACATGGTCAAATAAAAAACAGGCACCAACGCCTACTACCTCGAATAGCTGGGAGGAGAACCATTTGCTCGACCATAAAATGCTGAAAAGCTCAAACAATATTACAGTTAAGACCAACTAGACAGGACTAACTGCCGACAAACTTCCCCCACAACAAAGAAGTTGCTCGGCCACAGGAGCGTGCCCTGGTGCAAGCACAATCCTAAACTTATTCAACGAAGGCCAGTTTCTCCTCATGGAACGAGCAGACTCTGTGCCCAACGGGGATACCTCAATTGAGCTCTGCCGCTGTCGTACCAGCCTGGCAGGACACCCAACTCGCGATGGGAAAAGTCCAAGCCCGATGGGATCAAGACCTCGACCGAGATCCTAATCCCACACAGCAGAAACTACTTTCACCTCCTCGACAAGTTCCCCAAACTGTCGAGCATCCAAACTAGTCGAGCATAAAATGTCCCTTCCGCGGGGCACGTCCTCACCAGGCCTGGTCAAAGCAAAACGTACCCTCCGCAGGGCACGTCCTCACTAGGCCTGGTCGACGCGAAACGTCCCTTCCGCGGGACACATCCTCCCCAAGTCTGGTTGAGCATAAAACGTCCCTTCCGCGGGGTACGTCCTCACTAGGCTTGGTCGACGCAGAACGTACCTTCCGCAGGGCACGTCCACCCCAAGTCTGGTTGAGCATAAAACGTATCTTCCGCGGGGCACGTCCTCACCAGAGCTGGTCGACGCAAAATGTCCCTTCCGTGGGGCACGTCCTCACCAGGCCTGGTCGACGCAGAACGTACCTTCCGCAGGGCACATCCTCCCCAAGTCTGGTCGAGCATAAAACGTCCTCTCCACGGGGCACGTCCTCATAAGCGACTAAGCATGGTCGACACAAAACGTCTTCTCCGCGGGGCACGTCCTCACAGGGCCTGGTCGACGCAAAACGTACCTTCCGCGGGGCACATCCTCCCCAAGTCTGGTCGAGCATAAAACGTCCCTTCCGCGGGGCACATCCTCACCAAGCCTGGTCGACGCAAAACGTCCCTTCCGCGGGGCACGTCCTCACCAAGCCTGGTCGACACAAAATGTCCTCTCCGCGGGGCACGTCCTCATAAGCAACCAGCTGTCGACCATACTCACTATTGGCAAAGGCAAGGGACATGCCCCCGAACGCTATCAGGTAACTGTCCACATGGCTACCTTAAGTCATCACTCTTCACCAGAGCAAAGATTTGGGGGCTCCTGTTCTGGACTGGGTAGGCGCTTTGCCCCCAGTAGGGCAAGGCCCAATCCAGTTCAGCCATTGGCCAGGCCCAATAGCTAGAAACTAGCCGTTGGGCAGAAACTAGCCGTTGGGCAGGAACTAGCCTTTGGGCAGGAACTAGCCGTTGGGCACGTCCTCCTCACTCGCCTAGCCGTTCACGCGACCAACTATCTCCCTGGATCTCACGGAAACAGTTGGACCAGGTCAAAGGGCCACGCACATTGCCCTCCACCTGGCAGTCTCCGATTGGCCTACCAAACATTTCGGCCACATGGGAGACCTTGGCTCCGCGCTGGGGGTTACCTCTATAAATACCCTCTCACTTGAGAGGCTCAGGTATTCAGTCTTCAATATTCTAAGTCATACCTAAACGCTTTGTACTTGCTTTCTCTCTTGCCCAAACTTACTTTGGCATTGGAGTACCTTGTAGGTACACCCCTTCCTCTCCTCCGAGCATCATCATCTACCCTACACGGAGGCCACGACGATCCAGTCTGATCACCTCAGATCAAATACCAAGGGTGCATACATGGAATAACCAAATCAGCCATGCAAGAAACAGATGCAAAGAAAACGAAGGGACTCCTGTACCAATCAATCAGAATTAGTAAAAATATAACAATTAAAAACATTGAAATCTCATCATTCTACTATAGATGTCAATAATTATTTTTCTCCATTAAAGTGCATTAAATTCAATTACTAATAAATCTTTTGAAGAAAATGAATATCATATTGTAGCGAGCGATTTTGGACGCGGTTCTTAAGCGCTGGTCGCTCTCTGCGGTTTGAGCTTTGACTACAGGTCGATTCATTTTTTATCCTATTGTGAGCTGAATAAGGAAGGGAAATAGATGTCTCCAATTAACCCTGCTTTGCATACTGAGTTTAAACAGCGGTCTGTTAGGTTACGGATGCTATCAATGTGGGGGGGCCTTTGTACTGGTTATTTGTATTTTCGCCAATACGGTTTTCTTTCTTTTTATCTAGGCAGAAGGTTTCTGGCGGGGAACAAGGATTAGGATGTTAGGACTGATGCTTTTGAAATACTGCTTTTGATTGATGGAGATATGGGATTTGGGTTTTTTGTTGATTGCGCTCGCTAAGATCTTTTCTTTCGATCTTATGCCTACGTATTCCCGTTTACCGAAACAGGGAAATCAGAGCGTTCGTAGTTCCTCCTATTCTATGGGAGGAAATTGGTTTTTGGAGTCTTGTTCAAAGCCCAATACGTGAAGCGAAAGGTGATTTGTATCTTGTTTACAGCCCAAGATGTGAAGCTGAAAGGTCTATTTGTGTCTTGTTCAAAGCCCAAGACGTGAAGCTGAATGACCTTGACTTTAGAGAGAATTTGTCATCTCTAAAGAGGGGAGAAGGAGAATTACTTTAACTGGGATACGCGGATCCGAGCAATGCCATAATTTCCGAAGAAAGGGTTTTAACCTGAAGGAGAAGACTTTAACTCAGTGTAGAGCAATGCCATCTTTCCTTAGGAATTTCTCATGCTAAAAGAGGGACAGTGGCGTGGATGTAGATGATCCAGAGGCTTGCCGCTTACAGCGATTAGATGGGGGAAAGAGTTGTTGATGTTTGTGTACTGTGAACGAGGCACAGCTTTGATGCTAAAAGGTTAATTGGATCAACCAGTGATTTTCTTATACAAAGCCTAAGAGGAGGCTAATTTCCGCTAGGAAAATCATTATACAAAGCCTAAGAGGAGGCTATTTTGTGTCCCGTACAAAGCCTGAGAGAGAGGCTAAAAGTTTTTGACCCGACGATAGAGTCTTTGTGTCTCGTACGAAGCCCGAGATGGAGGCTATTGTTTGTTTGACTCAACAGGAGAATCTTTTATACTCAACAAGAGAGTGTTTTTGTATCTCGTACGAAGCCTGAGATGGAGGCTAAAAGTTTTGACTCAACAAGAGAGTCTTTGTATCTCGTACAAAGCCCGAGATGGAGGCTAAAGCGTTGTTTGACTCCGCTGGGGAGAGTCATTGTACAAAGCCCAAGAGGAGGCTATGTCAGTTAAGTGACAGGTCCAGTATACTGATTTTGAAAGAGAAAATCAGTTCTTATATGAGCATCACTGTACTCGGGTTAGATCTGAGGATCGGGGTTATTTCCTTTTCTTTGAGGAAGCGGGAAATCCAAAGGGTGTTGAGACTGTCCGAGTCTGCGGGTTTCCTTCCTATTTAACAAAGGGGTCACTTGAGAATGTCTTTGATACTCAAGGAAGTTAGACTGTCCGTGTCTAGAGTTTTATCTGTTGTACTACGCTATGAGAAACAGTAGTAGACTCTATGAAAGGACTGTTATATGAGGATGACTAGGTTCTGTTCCTATACCTCTAGGAGGTCGTCGGGACAATTTGTACGAAGCCCAAGAGGAGGCTGGAAACTTTTAAGAAGCCGACGGGTCCTTGTACGAAGCCCAAGAGGAGGCTATCATTCCCGGAGGAAGAGATCATTATACGAAGCCTAAGAGAAGGCTGTGAATACTTCTAAGAAGCCGTAGTGTCCTTGAATAATGCCCAAGAGGAGGCCGATGCTTTTAAGAAGCCCGTGGGTCTTATCATCTCCTTTCCATTAGGAGAGATAACTCTTTTAAAGATAAAACCACTGGTAAACGTGCAAGGTTTACTATCCAGTGACTTTTAGCTTTTAAAGAGGGTTCCTTAGTTAAGGTCCAAGATTATGACCGTAGTGGGTACCCAAACCCCGAGACATTCAAGGCATGCTATCCACAAGGAATAGATCAAGTCAGGAAAGTTCGAGAATTTGGAAGAAACTCAAAGATGTCATTCACGGAGAATACATTCATCTTGGGGAGTAGAGCTTCGAACGATTCCTACGGAGGACAGCCGAAGAGAAGACTGTATCTGGTGCTCCTATTGGGGATCTAGGCGTCTATTTCTACGAATAAATGAAACGGCGTCACCTAGTTCTAGACGTAGTAGCCGGGGAAACTCGAAATATCTATACTATTATTACACAGTAGATATGAGTTTATGAAAGGAGGCTTACAGTGAGCAGCCCCACAATACAGTTTATATATATATATGAAAGCAGTAAATGAAAGCGATAACCACTTACTCGGTTGGAGTCCTTCCATGCTGTTTGGTTAGTTGTTCAACAAAGAAAGATTGAAAACAACAGTATATTCAAAATCAAAGGAGGAAGTGCTTTGAAAAAGAAAGATTTGGGGCTTACAGCTCAAGGAGAGGCCCAGGGTTTTATCAGTGAGCGCACTGTTTGACTTTGTACAGAGGGACTTATACAAGTGACTGAGGCCCAAAAAGGTTTTTTGTACAAAGGGATGGGTCTTACACTCTCTCAAGAGGCCCAAAAAGGTTTAAAGAAAAAGAGTGGGGCTTATAACACGAGGGTAGGCCCAAATGATTTTTTCGTTTAAAATGGCGATCGCGCCGAGGTTTTCTTTTAACGCAGAGGGACTTATACAATAAGTGAGGCCCAAAATTGTTTTGGTTAAAAGGGGGATTGGGTCTTACACTCTAATAGAGGCCCAAAAAGTTTTGAATGGGTCTTATAGCTCAAGGAGAGGCCCAGATAATTTTTATTTTTAAACGGGCGACGATCGCGCCGTTTACTTGTACAGAGGGACTTATACAATGAGTGAGGCCCAAAAAGTTTTTGTACAAGGGGGGATGGGTCTTACACTCTCTCAAGAGGCCCAAAGAGTTTTGAAAATGATTTATGAGGGTTGAATTAATCCAAAACCCTAATTTGTTTTCAAAATGTATTTAATTGAATAAAAATTCAATTAAAATGATCAAAAATTGTTTAACACATGGAAAACAAATTGTGATCTTGGATTAATGCTTCAAAAATCAAGTATTGACCTACAAAATAATTAAAAAGCATTAAAAGTTGCAAAATCAATGTAGAAAAAATATTTAAAATGCCAAAAATAATCAAAATATTAATTCTTAACAAAAATATCAATTATATGAAATAAATAATATTTTTGGGATTTTTTGTGAAAATAAAATATTTTAACATTTTTGTGAATTATTAAAAAAAGAATCAACTCAAAATCATTAAAACTCAGAGAGAAATTAATTTTTGAATCAATTAAACAAAATCACAAAATTCAAATATTTGAATTTCTAAAAATGGCGCCAAGAACAAGCTGAAGAACACGCGCGTGTTCTTGGTTTCTCAGATTTGCATTTTCTATCCAATCTCCATGAATACGTAATCATATCATGCAATCCACATATCATTATGCTCGTCTCAACCTCACGATCATGTCTATGTACTTTAATTTCATTTAAATTAAAGATACAACAAGAAATCACGAAGAGACCTCAAGAACCCTAATTTTTGCATGAAGGCTAGGATTTTTGATACACGATTCAAACAATGCAATTAATTGAGGGAAAACATTCCATGCATGATTATGAACATATGGCCAAATTATTGTGCGAGGAAATATGCATAGATTGAGAGATGACCAAGTATGTGCTTACCTCCAAGTCGTGACAGCAAGTTCAAAGTGATTTTTGATTTGGAGGTGTTACAGATAAGTTGTGATGATCTGAACAGCTTCCCTACACCCTATGGATTGTGTTTGGATGGTTGGACTTGATTGAAATTGGCTGGATCATTTTGTGGTACCTCAGCTGCACTTTGGTTAAAACCTTGAGCAACCAGCTGGTGATTTTGTGAAATTGATGTTTCAGAAGTAATCTAAGTGTTTGATTAGCTCATATGTGATGTATGTGAGGTGTGTGAGTGATTGGTTTGATTGGAATTGCTCTCAAACTCAAAACCCGATAGTGACTTGCCTTAGAAGGCAAAATTGGAGTGAAAGAAGAGATTTTGAGGAAAGCATCTGTTTGATGGCTTTGGTGTACTCAAACTGGCCACAATTGAGCTTTATTTATAGTAAAGCAAATTTGTTTTGCAAGGAATAGTGCATGGCAGCTGGTAAGTAGGTTTGGCCAATGTTGGCAAATGAAAATCCAAGTCTCCTCTAGCCATTGACTAGAGGTTAGGGCACAGAGCTTTGGTTCCCTTGGTCTTGGATAAGTCTTGACTGATTTCAGATGAGAATGGCTCAGTCCATGCCACCTTGATGGTTCCATTGAATGCCTCATTCCAAATTTGAAGTCTTGTCCCTATTTTGGCCATTCTAGGTTTAACATGCTATTTCTTGTTCCATGGACTTTGGAGGCTTGGCTCAGTGATTGTCCCCTTTAGATTCAATCCTCTGAGGTGTCCAAGTGGATAGGAGCAATTGAATTTGGCTGATTTTGGAAAATCGACCAAAGTTGCAAATTCTGCCTTGCCTTGACAGATTTCAGCAAGGCAACTTGGCAATGTTGTATCTCATGGTGTAGGTTGAATTTGGCAATGTTCTTGGCCATTTTGGAAAGCTCTTACATGATACAACAACTGTTTGAACAAGTTTGGTTTTGATCTCTTTTGATTCCAAGTGAAAAATCCCCCTACATTTGGCAAAAAGTGAGGCAGAATCTGACTTAGTGAAAATTTCACTAAGTGTTGGAAAAAGTGACATTTTCACTTTTCAGCCACTTTGATCACTCCATAACTCAAAATCCTTAATGAATTGGAATGACTTGTAGTTGAAGTTTTTGTAGGTGATAATGAGGGCTACAAATCCATCTTTGGATGAGAAAAAATAGCCTTGTGGTTTAGGAGTTATGGTCCTTCAAAGTTGGTACCCTTGCCACTTCATTTTTAACTTAGAAAAATTTCTAAGTTTTATGGTTACCCCTTTTACAAGTTATCTCACTTTTCTTGATTTTTCTTGATGAATGATGATTCAAATCATACATTAACATCATTTTAGGGTTAAAAATCCATTTTGGTGAAAAATCTCAAAAAGTTAAAGTTGACTTTTGTGCACAGTTGACTTTTTATCAGATGAATTCCAAACTGTGCAATTCTTCAGGAAATCATGTCCTTGACCTAAATCAAACTTGATGGACATGTTCCATGGGTGTCATAGGGTATATTCAATCATGTCCTAGGGTTTGGGAGCATGTCCTGGTCAAAAGTCAAAGTTACAGTTGACTTTTCCCTTAAAACCCTAATTGTAGTGCAGATGAAATTGAGACTTGTTGCTCAAACTTCTTGGATCAATCCATTGTTCCAAATGGATCAATATGGTATATTAGAGACCCTCAAATCCTCTCTTGAGGTCTTGGCTCATGGTTTGTCCCAAAAGTCAACTTAGGGGTGAATTAGGTCAAGAAACCCTAATTCCTGATTTTTTATGAATGCATCCCTTGAGGCAAAATTGACTTGATGCATGGGTTCATGAGGTTCCATGAAGTATATTAGGTTATGTTTTGGATCAATGGCTTGTGCCCAGATGAAATTTTTCATCTGGAGGCCCTGGGTGATCAAAACCCTAATTTGGTGACACTGTCGATCTGGAGACTTGATCCACCTAGAAGGGAGCAGCTTTGTGCTTAATCCTTGAAGTAGGAGTCCTTTTGATCCTTTGAGGATGTTTGAGAGATTAGACAAGTTGAAGATCATGTCATTTCTTGATTGATCCTTTGTCTAAAGCTCAGAGAGGGCTTAAAACCCTAATTTTGATTGTATTGGATGCTCACCCATCTTTGGGGAGACTGATGAAGCATGATGGTTCATCCATATTGTGATGATGATTTTCACAATGATGGGAAATCTAAGTGGTCAAAATTTGGGGTATTACAGATGCCTCTATTTAATCTTCTTGGACCCGAAGGTGTGAATGACGAAGGGATTCGGGCATTCGGGGTGCAAGAGGATTAAATATCGGAATACCCGAAATTTTGATGGTGTCTATGAATGGCGGATCGCATTCATCTTCTTTTGCTGAGGAATGATGCTTAGAAAAGGTAAACTCCCCCTCGATCCTGGTCTCCTACCAAGGAACTGGTCTTAGTTTCTGATTTAAACTTCCCCTCGATCCTGGTCTCCAACCAAGGAACTGGTCTTAGTTTCTTTTGAAATAAACTTCCCCTCGATCCTGGTTTCCTACCAAGGAACTGGTCTTAGTTTCTTTTGAAATAAACTTCCCCTCGATCCTGGTTTCCTACCAAGGAACTGGTCTTAGTTTCTGATATAAACTTCCCCTCGATCCTGGTTTTCTACCAAGGAACTGGTCTAAGTTTCTTTTGTCAATAAACTTTATTGACAAGGGACGCTATTAGTAGCGGTTTTCCTCAAACTTCTCGCCGAATTTTCCTGGGGAGATGCCATTTGAGTGGAAAAAGTTTCGATGTCAGACTAGCTGGGGAACCCAGTCGTCTGAGTTGTAGAGTTGTACAAACTTCTCCGTTGGAGACGCCATTTGTTTCTACTGGGGAAAGCGAGTTTCTTGAGAAACTGCTTCTGATTGGGGATATTACATCATACTTTTCTTGGGGATCTTCCCAGAGAAATTCCATATGATGGGATCCAATTTTGAGGTGCCGATGACCTTTTCATCAGTGGTTTTTTTCGGAGCAAAACTGGTGTGCTGCCGAATCTCTGATCACGAGGCTTTCTCTGTGGATTTTCCTTAATCCGGGAAAGCAAGGATATCATCTTTGATGGCAAAGAGTGACATCTGTTGAAGGTTTCTCTGGTCATTCAGAGGTTCAAGTTATCAAAGTGGCCAATTGCCGACTCTGATCTTAGAGATTCACTAGAAACGAGATTGTACAGACGCAACACTTCCTGACGAGGAAAGAACTGACAAACTCGATTGAGAAAACTGTTTAAGACTAGGGGACAAGACCGACTAGAGTGATAACGATGCAATATGAAATGTAAATGCAAATCAAAAATGCATGAAGTACGTATGTATATGCTGACAAAACAGATGCGACATACAGACTAATGGATGAACACAATTGGATACTCGGCCATCGCGGGGCGAAGAAGTACCGTTGGTTCAAAATAGCAATTCCACCTTGCTTAGGAGAGATAGTCCCGTTGGGAGCTATGTTGATCGGGCTTAGGAGATGAGAACTCGGCCGAGGCGTGTCAGACGAAACAAGGTCTCTGACACAGTTGATCCCTTCATTCAGGCATACTGGCTTAGAAGAAGTACTTTGATTCTGCACTTTGAAGTCCGCTTACTTCGAGAGAAGCGATCGATGTTCTTCTGATGTTCAACAGTCAAAAGAAATGCCATCTTTAATTTAAAAGCAGAAAAAGTTTAACAAGTAAATTTATTTTTGTTTTATTTCAAGAATCGCTGATTAAGTTTAAACAACGTCGTTCTGTAAAGCTAAAACAAGTAAAGACTTACAAACAAAAGCACAAGGGCTCAAATTTTATTGATAAGATGGAAATCAGCTAAACGCGTGATTCCAAAGAGTATTTACAAAGTTAGAAAATGGTAATTTACAGGGAAAAGGGCTACGTTGAAACATAACGACCACTATCCTTCCACCAACTTTGAATTCGGGACATCCTGAGCTTCCGTCAAAGATGACCTTTGACTGGAGATTTCCTTCGATAGATGATGCAACTGCTGCTGAGGGACTTGCCTCTGTTGAACATAGTTACTTTCCATTATCCCTAACTTTTGCCTGGATTGTACTATGAGATTTCCAATCCATCGGGATGATTTTTTCCATGTCTCTAACTTTTGCCTGGACCGCCCTTTCGGGTTTTCAATCCACCGAGACGTTTTTTTTTTGTTTTAGGCGAAGTATTTCTTGACTACATCAACATTCGTGGGGTAGGCAAATTCTTCTCCGTCCATGGTTGCAAGTCTCAAGGCGCCGCCTGAGAAAGCTTTCGTGACCACATAGGGGCCATCATAATTTGGGGTCCATTTGCCCCGAGAATCAGTGAGAAATAATTGTATCTTCTTGAGCACAAGGTCTCCTTTTCTGAAGACACGAGGTCGGACCTTTTTGTCAAACGCCCTCTTCATTCCCTGCTGATACAACTGACCGTGGCATAGTGCCGTGATTCGCTTCTCTTCGATCAGGTTCAGTTCGTCGTGTCGACTTTGACACCATTCAGCTTCAGTGAGCTTAACTTCCATCAATACCCGGATTGATGGGATCTCTACCTCTATGGGGAGAACTGCCTCCATGCCATATACTAGAGAGAAAGGGGTTGCCCCTGTTGAAGTGCAGATAGATGTTCGATAACCATGAAGAGCAAAGGGTAGCATTTCGTGCCAATCTTTATAGGTTACAACCATCTTTTGAACAATCTTCTTGATATTCTTGTTAGCCGCTTCTACCGCTCCGTTCATCTTGGGTCGGTAGGGAGATGAGTTACAGTGTTCGATCTTGAACTCTGTGCATAACTCTTTCATCATCTTATTGTTCAAGTTAGATCCATTATCAGTAATGATCTCGCTTGGAACACCATAACGACAGATGATATTGTTTTTGATAAATTGGACCACCACTTGTCGGGTTACATTGGCGAATGACGCTGCTTCGACCCACTTGGTGAAATAGTCAATGGCCACCAGGATGAACCGATGTCCGTTTGAAGCCTTGGACTCAATCATACCAATCATATCGATTCCCCATATGGAAAATGGCCACGGGGAAGAAAGAATTTTGAGATGTGATGGCGGTACATGAATTTTGTCGGAGTATATCTGACACTTGTGACACCTCCTCATGTACTTGTAGCAGTCGGATTCCATTGTCAACCAATAGTACCCGGCCCTGAGAATTTTTCTCGCCATTGTGTGTCCGTTGGCATGAGTGCCAAAGGATCCTTCATGAATTTGTTTCATAAGCATGTCTGCTTCTGGTCTGTCGACGCATCGGAGCAAGACCATGTCAAAATTTCTCTTATAAAGAGTGTCACCGCTCAGGAAGAAGTTTCCAGCCAATCTTCTGAGGGTTTTCCTGTCTTTTCTGAGTGCCCCAGATGGGTCTCTTGTTTCTGAAGGAAGCATTTGATATCGTGATACCAAGGTCTGTCGTCTATGACTGCTTTAATCGCGAAGATGTAAGCGGGCCGTTCAAGGTGCATTATGTCGATCTTAGGTATGTCATTCCATCGACCTACACTAATCATGGAAGAGAGAGTGGCTAATGCATCAGCCATGTGATTCTCATCACGAGGGATGTGATGAAAGTCGACTCTGTTGAAGAAGGGTAACAACCTCCTTGCATAGTCTTTGTAAGGAATCAATCCTGATTGGTATGTGTTCCAATCTCCTTTTATCTGGTTAATAACCAGGGCTGAATCACCGTATACGTCCAAGTTTTTGATCCTTAAATCAATCGCTTCTTCGAGACCCATGATACATGCTTCGTATTCGGCCTCGTTGTTCGTACATTTGAACGTAAGTCTGGCAGTGAAAGGAATGTGGGAACCCTGTGGGGTAACAATGATTGCCCCAATTCCGTTTCCATAATGATTGACTGCTCCGTCAAAGATAAGTCCCCACTAGGAACCTGGTTCTGGCCCTTCACTGGGTAGCGGTTCATCGCAATCTTTCATCTTTAGATACATGACATCTTCGTCCGGGAAGTCAAACCCGATTGATTCTTGATCGTCAATCGGTTGATGAGCCAAATGATCGGCTAAAATACTTCCTTTAACGGCTTTCTGAGCATGGTACTCTATGTCATATTCTGATAGTAATATCTGCCAACGGGCAATCCTTCCCGTGAGAGCAGGTTTTTCGAAAACGTACTTGATTGGATCCATTTCGGAGACCAACCAAGTAGTATGACGAATCATGTACTGGCGAAGACGTTTGGCTGCCCAAGCCAAAGCGCAACAAGTTTTCTCAAGCATTGTGTACCGAGTCTCGCAGTCGGTGAATTTCTTGCTTAGATAGTAAATGGAAGACTCTTTCCATTTAGTTTCGTCTTGTTGGCCAAGTACACATCCCATTGAGTCCTCTAGGACTGTGAGGTAAATGATCAGTGGTCTCCCTTCCACTGGAGGTGATAGAATCAGAGGATTCAACAGATATTCCTTGATACTGTCGAAGGCGGTTTGGCAATCTTCTTACCAAACGCAATCTTAGTTCTTTTTGAGTAATTTGAAAATCGGCGCGCATGTCGCGGTCATAAGGAATATGAATCTGGAGATGTAGTTCAAACGTCCCAAGAATCCTCTGACTTGTTTTTCAGTTTTCGGAGAAGGCATTTCTTGAATGGCCTTGACCTTGTCAGGATCAACTTCAATTCCTTTCTGGCTGACGATGAACCCTAGTAGTTTCCCTGAACGGACGCCGAAGGTGCACTTGTTAGGATTCAAGCGGAGCTTGAATTTTCTTAGACGTTCGAACAATTTTGACAGATGTTCAACGTGCTCATCCTCTGTTCTTAATTTTGCAATCATATCATCGACATACACTTCGATTTCCTTGTGTATCATGTCATGAAACAGAGTAGTCATGGCCCTTTGATAGGTTGCCCCGGCGTTCTTCAAACCGAACGGCATTACCTTGTAACATAAGGTACCCCATGGGGTAATGAACGAAGTTTTCTCCATGTCTTTCGGCGCCATTTTGATCTGGTTATAGCCCGAGAATCCATCCATGAAGGAGAATACTTTGAATTTTGCTGTGCTGTCAACCAACATGTCAATGTGTGGTAAAGGAAAGTCGTCCTTTGGACTTGCCTTGTTCAGATCTCTATAATCGACACACATTCTAACCTTTCCATTCTTTTTGGGAACGGGTACGATGTTGGCTAACCATTGAGGATATTCAGATGTGGCAAGGAAACCCGCGTCAATCTGTTTCTGTACCTCCTCTTTGATTTTGATGGCCATGTCCGGGTGAGTGCATCTCAACCTTTGCTTTACTGGCGTACATTCAGATCTTAACGGTAAATGATGTTCCACGATGCTGGTATCCAACCCTTGCATATCCTGATAGGACCAAGCGAACACATCGGGGAATTTTTTGAGAAGCTTTATCAAACCCTCTCTGGTAGTTGGACTGAGCAGTGCCCCAATCCTGATTTCTTTTCACTCTTGCTCTGAACCCAGGTTTACCGTTTCCAACGGTTCTTTGTGAGGTTCAATGGACCTTTCCTCTTGTCTGAGTAATCGGGAGATCTCTTCTGGAATTTCGTTGTCAACTTCTTCTTCAGCCTCGAATACCGGGAACTCAAAGTTGGGAGAAGGCATCGGGTCGTATGTTTCAACGGGGTTTAAAATAAGCAATCTGCATGACGTGATGATTCGTGTTTAGAAGAGATAGAGAGAAATGCAAGTGTGTGCAGTGTATTTATTTTACTGCTTGTTTTTATTATTGAATGTTTTTTAGGATTACCATTTTCTGAAAAAGCAAAAAGAGGAAACAACAATTATGCGGAAATTACAGAACGACGTTATTTTATTAATGCACAAGTCGGTTCTTGAAACTACAGCCCTATAAAACAAAACTCACTCGCTTCGGGCAAAGCGAAGAGGGAAATTTACAGAAAACGAGCCCTATCAAAATATCCGTTTCACCTGGGCAGGGTGAAAGGTTAAAGATGGCAATTACTTTGACTGGCGAACGACCTTCGGAACATCGACAGCAACCCATTGGCGGTGAACTCCTCGGTGAATCACAAAGTCTGGCACCTTCCTTGATTTGTCTTCAGAAATAACGCTGATTTCTGGTGGAGTAGGATCATTGGAATCTGTTTCCCAGGAAGAATTGTCGTAGGAGAATTCCTCTGTTGCATTTTGCATAGCATTTGTGCTCTCAGGTACATCTCCCCATCCAGTTGGCTGGATATCTTCGAGCCTGATACGAGAGCTTTCGGGAGCGGTGTACTTGACCATAAAGTCGAATTTTCCACTTGGTTGTCCCAGGGTGTCCCACACTTCTGTGGAACTGGAGGAGTCATCCCTCTCGATGACGTTGACCTCAGGAAAAGCATAGTTGATGAATTCTAGTCCTGCAAACGTTGCGAATTCATCTTCATGTTGAGTAGTTTCTGAATGACCTGAGTGTTGATCCCATGACATGGTGGGGACACAGGTATTCTGTTCAATGATGCTCAGCTGAGTTTCATTACTCGGCTGACTTTCTTGCCCCAAGTTTCCTGGGTAAGGCTGCCACATTGGCAGGCCATCCATCGGGCCATAGTAATTGTGGTCAAAGTTGTCTTTCATGGGAGTGTCTTCCTCTAATGAATTTGGCGGAGCACGGCATCCTTCCGGATCACAATCCCCGTAGATCATTTCGACATCTGATCTTGGTATAAATCTCGGACTTTCTGTAGGAAAGCAAAAAGGCATAGGCACCTCTTCCTGAGACATATAACCGTCCTCATTAAGATAGGACTTCCATTCTTCATCTGTGTCAGAGGGATCTTCCTCATTGATAGCATGAACTGTTTGAGACACTGGGTGAAGAAAACCTCCACTGTGGAAGAAGTTTTGAAGGGGATGAAGACTTTCATCGTTGGCGGCTGTCTGGGTACAGGTCGCGGAAAAACCAAGACCCTTCTTTGTTTTATTATCATTAGGAATGACAAGCCGTCCCCATCCTGTCATATCGGTACTCTCGACCGCTTTGCTAGCATCTTTGTATGAAGAAATTAAAGTTCCTTCTTTGAACTGATTGTCCTTGCTCACCGATAGTGCTTGGAACTGAGTTCCAATAACCTCCTCGGGTTCCACACAAGTAGATGATGATAGGTTACTCACAAGCAAGGCTTGTTCCCCACAAACCGTCATAAGTTGATCGTTATTGACGAACTTTAGCTTTTGGTGGAGGGTTGAAGTAACCGCTCCAGCCTGATGTATCCAAGGTCTTCCTAATAAACAATTGTATGTTGCCCGGATGTCCATGACTTGGAAAGTGATTTGGAAAGTGTGAGGACCAATAGTTATGGGAAGATCAACTTTGCTGATAACTGTTTTCCTGGATCCGTCAAATGCTTTGACGACGACCTCGCTGGTTCTCATCGGAGGGCCCTTAAATGATAATTGCATCAAAGTGGACTTCGGCATAACATTCAGGGCTGACCCTGTGTCTACCAGTACGTTGGCTAAAGCATCGTCCTGGCAGTTGACTGTAATGTTGAGCGCCATGTTATGACGACGACCCTCTTCGGGTAATTCCTCATCACTAAATCCCAAATTGTTGCAGGAAGTGATGTTAGAGACAATACTATCGAACTGTCTGATTGTTACATCCTGTTCCACAAAGGCTTGCTCCAAGACTTTCTGTAGAGCCTCCCTGTGGGCTTCTGAACTGAGTAACAGTGATAATACCGAGATCTTTGAAGGAGTCTGTAACAGTTGATCAACAATGTTATATTCACTTCTTTGGATGAGCTTTAGCATCTCATCTTTGTCTTTTGAAAAGTCGGGATTACTAGATTGACCGACTGGTGGATCAGGAATTTCTGCCTGAAGTTCCTTTTCTTTGTTGGATTCTCCAACCCCTCGGTTGAAGACTCGACTGCTCCGTGTTACATGACTGATGTCTGCAATATTCACGACGGAGGGTAATGGAATTTCCTTTCCATTCTCGATTATTGTTGCACCGTATTTGTAAGGGATTGCCTTAGTTGATTCATTCGGTAGTGGCCCCGGTAGATAGATGACTATGAGAACCTTCTGATTTTTCTGACCATCGTAAGTAATCTCGATCCGTTCCTGGTTGGGAACTCTAGATTTGTCAAGTAGAGGGATGATGGCAAAAACATCCCTGGTCCTGTGATGACCAGAGATCGTGACAACATCCTCAACTTGCTCGGCAAGGTAGTTCGGCGACCAAATGATGGGTCCTGAACCTGGATATGGACGAATTTCTCCATGATCGACCTGACCCTGAAGAGCTGCTCTCACAAGGTAACACCCTTGGTTACTTTCCGAACAGACGCTGCAACTGTCATAGTTGTGTGGTGGCACCTGGCCATGCCCACTTTGAATACAATGTAACCTCACTAGGTTATCTTCCATTGATCGGACATCCTGACTTTGACGACGAGTAGGATTCCTGTGACTGATACTAATTTGCTGAGTATCTTCGTCCATATAAATTGGCATCCACCAATGATTTAACAAGTGCTGAAGTGCCTCCTGGACAAGGGTACAACCTCGATCGTTTTCGCAACCCGCTTTACAGCTTTGGTAATCATGTGATATTAAGAATCCGAGTCAGACCTGCTCAGCATGTAACTCTACCAGGTTGGTATTCATTACGCGGATATCGAAGATCTGAACCATATTGATTTGATAGGGATTCCTATCATGGTAGTCTTGGATCCATCCAAGATCCATCTGACGCTGGAGGGCCTCTTGTAAGAAAGAGCATCCCTGTTTGTTTACCGAGCAAATCAGACAGGAACTGTAATCGTGCCGCGGCAGATTATGATACTGGCTTTGCCTTGAGTGCATCGCCACCAAGTTGACATTCATCGCACGGATGTCGTGGTTTTGAATGACGTTAGAATTCGTGTAAACCATGTTAACTCCACGAACTCAGTGCTCTTGGATCCATCCAAGATCCATTTGTTCCTGTAGAGCTGCTTGCACAACAGAACATCCCTGGTTGTCTTTAGAGCAGATATCACACTGGTGATAATTATGAGGTGGCACATGGCCATATCCACTCTGTCTACAATGCATCTTGACCAGATTGGTCCCCAATAAGAGTACATCATGAATTTGATAGACATTGTTAGTCTCTTTCTCAATCAGATTGACTGCAGCTTTCTCATGTTGAGGCAGCGGGTTCGTGAGAACATTGGGATTCGTATCTTTGAAAGATAAGAGCCCGCTCCTAACAAGCTTTTGCACGTCGGATTTGAAATCGAGACAAGTCTCAATGTTATGCCCTGAACCTCCTTGATGATAAGGGCATGTCTGATCCGCTTTAAACCAAAAAGGCAGATTTTTCGGAACTGAAAGGGGAGACTTAGTCTGAATGTGCCCCTTAGCCAGCAGTAACGGAAACAGCTCTGCGTACGTTACGGGTATAGGATCAAATCCTGGTGGCCGTGTTGTACGGTTGTTGTTATATGGAGGACGAGCCTGCTGAAGAGGCTGTTGTGTCCTTTGTTGGTCAGGTTGGCTCTGCGCAACCTGAGGTTGATACGTAGGAACAGGCGCGGGGCCGATAGCAAGAGTAACAGCTGCTACTGGCTGATAACGTCGCCTTTGCTTTCCGAGAGAAATATTCCCAATATCTTGCTCTTTTTTCTTAGGGAGAGCACTACCATATTTTTTAGTACCGCTCGTTGATCCAGTGTCTTTTACCAAACGTCCTTCTCGGACGGCTTCCTCAAGACGTACACCCATGCCGACCATTTCGGTGAAATCACTGGGCGCACTGGCAACCATTCGGTCATAGTAAAATGAGCTTAAGGTCTTTAAGAAGATCTTTGTCATCTCTTTTTCCTCAAGAGGTGGACAAATTTGAGCGGCAATTTCACGCCACCTTTGAGCATATTCCTTAAAAGTTTCCTTGTCCTTTTACGACATCGATCTGAGTTGATCTCTGTCGGGTGCCATGTCCAAATTGTATTTGTATTGTTGGACGAAGGCAGTACCAAGATCTCTGAAAGTGCTGATTGTAGCACGGTTTAAACCCATGTACCATTTGAGTGCGGCACCGGTTAAACTATCCTGGAAGTAGTGAATCAGCAGGTCCTGATTCTCCGTCTGAGCTGACATCCACCGAGCGTACATCACCAGATGGCTTTGAGGGCAAGAGTTACCCTTGTATTTTTCAAAGTCGGGCACTTGGAACTTGTGCGGAACTTTCACATTTGGGACCAAGCAGAGGTCTGCGGCGTCCTTTCCAAATAGATCCTGACCGCGAATGGCTTGCAGCTCTTTCTGCATTTCCAAGAACTGTTCCTGGAATTCCTCCATTATGTCAAACATAGTTTCCTTCTTACCAGAAGGTGTCTGTGGAATCTGTTCTTCCGGGACAGTGTGCACCACAGGGGGTGGTACCGTGACTACGGCAGTAAGTCTTGGCGCCTCCCAAAGTTTGTATCCTTCAGGAGTCTTGAGTATGCCCCTGGCATCTTCGCTTTCCCGAAGTTTGTAACCTTCAGGCCCAGCGACTTCTGTTACGATTCCTGATCTTCAGTGATCGGCGGAACATATCCTTCTGGGATATAGTTAACAGGCATGCCCCAAGGACGATCTTTCGGCATCTGATACCTAGGATCATACTTTTCTATGATGGGCGTTAGGGTGATCTCTGAGATCACAGTTCTTTGTAGCTGAGCTTCTGCCATGGCTTGCATGTCGTTACGAAGCTTTCTCATATCCTCTCTCAGAGCGTCGATCTCTTCTTTCAACTCTCTGTTTTCTTCCTCAAGATCATCCATCTTTTTTTGACGATTGGCCAGAGTATTATACGAATGAGACAGTTTGACTCTAGAATCGAGACACAAACGTGAGATTCGTAGGTAAGAAGAATACGCGATGTGAGAATGATGAATGCAATGATTATATTAATTGTTGTTTTTTTGGTTTAATCAAAATAAACTTCGACAATTAGATTGCAAATATCAAACACTGGGGAAACCCCTTTTTATTGAATTCCAAAGGATTACAGAAATGGAAATACAGTAGATTACAAAGTGCAGAAACAGAAACCTAAACTAATGGGTCCCGAGTCCTCTTCTTTGACTGGGGCGCTTGAGCCGTTGTCGGGTTGTCATTCCTTTGCCAAGTGAAAGGAGTGAGCATATTCCTTTGGTCGTCTTGATTCTCTACAACATGTTGCTCCAAAATTTCAATCAGAGCATCTTTCTCTACGTCGAGGGTGCGATACTTGTTCTTCCAAGATCTTCTTTCCTTTTGAACTTTGTTGAGAGTAACCTGAAGCTTTTCAGTTTCCGTCATGAAGTACATGACAGTTTCCCTCGGTGGAAGAATTTCGTAACGAGGATAAGGCATCTTTAGCTTGAGAGCTCTAGTTTGTACCCAATGGAGATAAGGCTCCACCGAGACGCAGTTTGGTTTTCCCAGAGACTCTCGTCCTTTCTTATGAACATGTTTCCAAGCTTGCACTATTTCCATTTTTAGTGCTCTGTCGTTTTCTCCTTCTTTGAAGAAAAGACCTTCCAGATGAACATCCAGTGGGATGTGTATCATTGGGTATCCAAACTGACGAAGAACCAATATCGGATGATAGTTGATTCCTCCCTTAGTTCCTATGAGGGGCACGCTGGGGAAGTTTCCACAACGGTCAATGATTCTGATTCCCTCATAAATCCTATTACACCAATCTATATCGAAATTGGTGAGAGACATGATCTTCTGCGACCAACGTAAGACACTCTTGCAATCCCAAAAAGCAGCAGACTTGGGCAAGTGTGAGATAAACCACTTATAAAGCAGAGGTACACAGCATGTGATCTCCCCTCCACTGTACAAATTCCCCAAGTGTACAGAATGATACGCATCTGCGAGCAAAGTCGGCACAAGGTTTCCAATGAGAAAAACCTTAATAGCGTTGATATCGACGAAGTTATTAATGTTGGGAAACAAAAATAACCCGTAGGTGAGCAAGACAAAGATGCTTTCAAAAGCAGTCTCGTTCCCTATACTAGCAAAGTACAGAGCTTTCTTTGTCAAGAACTGGGCTGGCAAACCTTGGATGCCACCCTTAGTGGTCATGTGAATCCTGACCTCAGACTCGTCCAAATGAATTGCTATTGCAATAGTCTGATTCTTTGGAATTTCTTCCAGTCCAGAAAATGGAGCTCGATCAGTGATATGTAAATCAGTCAGATGAGAATACTCCTCCAGCGTTGGTGATAGCTGGTAATCCGGGAATGTGAAACAGTGATAAACCGGATCGTAGAACTGAATGAGTGCGTCCATGACCCCTTTAATCACATGGACTCTTAACAGTGGTAGCAAACCACCATGCTTGGCTCTGAAAGCCTCTGGGTTAACGATCATCCTTGCTAACTTTCTCAAATCCTCTAGCTTTGGAACCTTGAAGGTATACTGGTGAGTTCTCCTTCTACCGAAATCCATTAGCGTAATCCTCTTCTCTGATATTTGCAATCACAGTCTTAGTTTAATTTGAAAAACAGAGAGACTAGAAGAGAAGTTTTTTTTTTTGAATGTTTTAATGTTTTATTAAATGGATGCATGAATGCAGCACACAAAAACATAGAAAAAACATGGGGTCAGAGGGTCGTTGTCATGAAGTCAAGGCTCTACCCATCCCCAAAGGTTTATACTAGGGTGATTTTTGTACCTGTACTCATTATCATCAGCTCCTCCCAGGAAAGCAAAACAGCAAGCGGATCGCCAGTGAGTTGTAAAGCAATCTTAGAGTAAGTGCCATTCACCGAGAATAAATCACCAGCCTCAAATGAGGGTAGTATTGCGTAACAACTATTTCCGATAGTTTCCGCACTACGAAAGGGTTTGGCTCCTCAGCTTCTCAGACTTAACAACCGGTCCATTGGCTAGAAGAGTGAATGGGTTGCGTTGGTCAGCCTCCACTGAGGTTGATGGTCGACCCCGTCGCCATCACTTATCTTAAGTGTATACTCATTCTCACCACATGCGGCATCACACGCATTCCCATTAGCAGAAAAATAAACACATATAGCAATTAGGAAAAGAAGTATATATATTTATCCTAATCATCCTAGACTTATAAAGCTATGATTCCTAAGTTCCTGACAGAAAACGGGTTCCCCGGCGGAAGCCCCAATCTGTGGTTTTCACATAAGTGAAGAGAAGGAAGACCGTGCCTAGATCTAACTTTGATCGGCCCCACGGTGGGCGCCACTTTTCTGTAGCGAGCGATTTTGGACGCGGTTCTTAAGCGCTGGTCGCTCTCTGCGGTTTGAGCTTTGACTACAGGTCGATTCATTTTTTATCCTATTGTGAGCTGAATAAGGAAGGGAAATAGATGTCTCCAATTAACCCTGCTTTGCATACTGAGTTTAAACAGCGGTCTGTTAGGTTACGGATGCTATCAATGTGGGGGGGCCTTTGTACTGGTTATTTGTATTTTCGCCAATACGGTTTTCTTTCTTTTTATCTAGGCAGAAGGTTTCTGGCGGGGAACAAGGATTAGGATGTTAGGACTGATGCTTTTGAAATACTGCTTTTGATTGATGGAGATATGGGATTTGGGTTTTTTGTTGATTGCGCTCGCTAAGATCTTTTCTTTTGATCTTATGCCTACGTATTCCCGTTTACCGAAACAGGGAAATCAGAGCGTTCGTAGTTCCTCCTATTCTATGGGAGGAAATTGGTTTTTGGTGTCTTGTTCAAATCCCAAGACGTGAAGCGAAAGGTGATTTGTATCTTGTTTACAGCCCAAGATGTGAAGCTGAAAGGTCTATTTGTGTCTTGTTCAAAGCCCAAGACGTGAAGCTGAATGACCTTGACTTTAGAGAGAATTTGTCATCTCTAAAGAGGGGAGAAGGAGAATTACTTTAACTGGGATACGCGGATCCGAGCAATGCCATAATTTCCGAAGAAAAGGTTTTAACCTGAAGGAGTAGACTTTAACTCAGTGTAGAGCAATGCCATCTTTCCTTAGGAATTTCTCATGCTAAAAGAGGGACAGTGGCGTGGATGTAGATGATCCAGAGGCTTGCCGCTTACAGCGATTAGATGGGGGAAAGAGTTGTTGATGTTTGTGTACTGTGAACGAGGCACAGCTTTGATGCTAAAAGGTTAATTGGATCAACCAGAGGTTTTTTTATACAAAGCCTAAGAGGAGGCTAATTTCCGCTAGGAAAATCATTATACAAAGCCTAAGAGGAGGCTATTTTGTGTCCCGTACAAAGCCCGAGAGAGAGGCTAAAAGTTTTTGACCCGACGATAGAGTCTTTGTGTCTCGTACGAAGCCCTTGATGGAGGCTATTGTTTGTTTGACTCAACAGGAGAATCTTTTATACTCAACAAGAGAGTGTTTTTGTATCTCGTACGAAGCCCGAGATGGAGGCTAAAAGTTTTGACTCAACAAGAGAGTCTCTGTATCTCGTACAAAGCCCGAGATGGAGGCTAAAGCGTTGTTTGACTCCGCTGGGGAGAGTCATTGTACAAAGCCCAAGAGGAGGCTATGTCAGTTAAGTGACAGGTCCAGTATACTGATTTTGAAAGAGAAAATCAGTTCTTATATGAGCATCACTGTACTCGGGTTAGATCTGAGGATCGGGGTTGTTTCCTTTTCTTTGAGGAAGCGGGAAATCCAAAGGGTGTTGAGACTGTCCGAGTCTGCGGGTTTCCTTCCTATTTAACGAAGGGGTCACTTGAGAATGTCTTTGATACTCAAGGAAGTTAGACTGTCCGTGTCTAGAGTTTTATCTGTTGTACTACGCTATGAGAAACAGTAGTAGACTCTATGAAAGGACTGTTCTATGAGGATGACTAGGTTCTGTTCCTATACCTCTAGGAGGTCGTCGGGACAATTTGTACGAAGCCCAAGAGGAGGCTGGAAACTTTTAAGAAGCCGACGGGTCCTTGTACGAAGCCCAAGAGGAGGCTATCATTCCCGGAGGAAGAGATCATTATACGAAGCCTAAGAGAAGGCTGTGAATACTTCTAAGAAGCCGTAGTGTCCTTGAATAATGCCCAAGAGGAGGCCGATGCTTTTAAGAAGCCCGTGGGTCTTATCATCTCCTTTCCATTAGGAGAGATAACTCTTTTAAAGATAAAACCACTGGTAAACGTGCGAGGTTTACTATCCAGCGACTTTTAGCTTTTAAAGAGGGTTCCTTAGTTAAGGTCCAAGATTATGACCGTAGTGGGTACCCAAACCCTGAGACATTCAAGGCATGTTATCCACAAGGAATAGATCAAGTCAGGAAAGTTCGAGAATTTGGAAGAAACTCAAAGATGCCATTCACGTAGAATACATTCATCTTGGGGAGTAGAGCTTCTTGACGATTCCTATGGAGGACAGCCGAAGAGAAGACTGTATCTGGTGCTCCTATTGGGGATCTAGGCGTCTATTTCTACGAATAAATGAAACGGCGTCACCTAGTTCTAGACGTAGTAGCGGGGGAAACTCTAAATATCTATACTATTAGTACACAGTAGATATGAGTTTATGAAAGGAGACTTACAGTGAGCAGCCCCACAATACAGTTTATATATATATGAAAGCAGTAAATGAAAGCGATAACCACTTACTCGGTTGGAGTGCTTCCATGCTGTTTGGTTAGTTGTTCAACAAAGAAAGATTGAAAACAACAGTATATTCAAAATCGAAGGAGGAAGTGCTTTGAAAAAGAAAGATTTGGGGCTTACAGCTCAAGGAGAGGCCCAGGGTTTTATCAGTGAGCGCACTGTTTGACTTTGTACAGAGGGACTTATACAAGTGACTGAGGCCCAAAAAGGTTTTCTGTACAAAGGGATGGGTCTTACACTCTCTCAAGAGGCCCAAAAAGGTTTAAAGAAAAAGAGTGGGGTTTATAACACGAGGGTAGACCCAAATGATTTTTTCGTTTAAAATGGCGATCGCGCCGAGGTTTTCTTTTAACGCAGAGGGACTTATACAATAAGTGAGGCCCAAAATTGTTTTGGTTAAAAGGGGGATTGGGTCTTACACTCTAATAGAGGCCCAAAAAGTTTTGAATGGGTCTTATAGCTCAAGGAGAGGCCCAGATGATTTTTATTTTTAAACGGGTGACGATCGCGCCGTTTACTTGTACAGAGGGACTTATACAATGAGTGAGGCCCAAAAAGTTTTTGTACAAGGGGGATGGGTCTTACACTCTCTCAAGAGGCCCAAAGAGTTTTGAAAATGATTTATGAGGGTTGAATTAATCCAAAACCCTAATTTGTTTTCAAAATGTATTTAATTGAATAAAAATTCAATTAAAATGATAAAAAATTGTTTAACACATGGAAAACAAATTGTGATCTTGGATTAATGCTTCAAAAATCAAGTATTGACCTACAAAATAATTAAAAAGCATTAAAAGTTGCAAAATCAATGTAGAAAAAATATTTAAAATGCCAAAAACAATCAAAATATTAATTCTTTACAAAAATATCAATTATATGAAATAAATAATATTTTTGGGATTTTTTGTGAAAATAAAATATTTTAACATTTTTGTGAATTATTAAAAAAAGAATCAACTCAAAATCATTAAAACTCAGAGAGAAATTAATTTTTGAATCAATTAAACAAAATCACAAAATTCAAATATTTGAATTTCTAAAAATGGCGCCAAGAACAAGCTGAAGAACACGCGCGTGTTCTTGGTTTCTCAGATTTGCATTTTCTATCCAATCTCCATGAATACGTAATCATATCATGCAATCCACATATCATTATGCTCGTCTCAACCTCACGATCATGTCTATGTACTTTAATTTCATTTAAATTAAACATACAACAAGAAATCACGAAGAGACCTCAAGAACCCTAATTTCTGCATGAATGTTGGATGCAGAATAGGGCAAGCAAGCAAAAATATTTATTTTCGGAAGAATTCCCTCCGGGATTTATGTCGTGTCCACAGAGATCGGTTCGAGGGAAAGAATGTCGTTCGACGGTCTCTCGCGTTAATAAGTTTGGATTAATGGTTTCAAACAAGAAAACATGAAAGTAAATATTAAAACAAAAAGAACTTCATTCTTCAACAAGAAAAACTTGTCCGGCAATGCATACAAATCACTCCTCACAAACTTAAACTTACCGACCAGTTATACTCCACCTACAATACTCATCAATATCACCCAGCATCGCTCACAACACAGGTTATGTCTAACGCAAAGTTGAGAAAACAACCGTGTTACTCTCTTCGTCACTCTCGCGAGCGAAGCCTCGAAACACGGAAGGCATTAAGCTTCGACGCCTATTAAAGATTGTTAGCTCCTAAATCTATCTCTAGAGTCTAGCAACCAACAGACAATCCTCCCTAATCGACGTTCGTGAAGGTTATGTCTAACGCGACACAAACCCCGCGCATAAAGCAAAAATTAGATACAATTACCAATAAAGATTTGTAAAGCAAGTTTTATACAACGCCATGGGCGACAAATATACATGAGTTCATAGCAAATACATATGCACAACCCAACAAGAAAGAATACACAAAGAGGAAGAGAAATGAACCAAACACTTCACGGATTGTCGGAGCCGATCGATGAGAAATCCACCTCAGATCATCCACATGCAATCTTCCATGTTGTTTTCTAAGCTAATCTACTAAAAAATGAAGTTTGATGAAGTTGGAGCAAGAATCCCCAAAACCATAACATAAAAAATGATGAAAAATGGCTAAAATAGGCAATTCTGACTTTCCAGGTTCGCCTAGCGAGTCCCCGTTTGCTAGGCGAACGTAAACCGCCTTTCTGTTGAGTTTTTTCACAATTCTGGAACTTTCTGTTCGCCCCGGTTTGCCTAGCTAACAAGCTAGCGAGTGTTCGCTACGGGGGCTCGCCTAGCGAGTATGACAGAAAACCAGAATTTGTTTTCTTCATAACTCTTGAACCGTAACTCCGATTGACGCACGGTTTGAAGCGTTGGAAAGCTTATTCAATGCTCTTTATGAATTTGGAAATATCCCATTACTGGAACACCTACAAAAATAAATGAAAATCGATTAAACTCAATGATATTTACACGATAACGTACTATACACCGAAAACGTAAAGTAATCGTATTTACAAACAAATTGGGTTTTATTCGCACGATATTTACCAAAAAGAATCGATAAGTGCAACAAAACATATATACAAAAATAGGTACAATTTGCACTTATCAATGAAGGCTAGGATTTTTTATACACGATTCAAACAATGCAATTAATTGAGGGAAAACATTCCATGCATGATTATGAACATATGGCCAAATTATTGTGTGAGAAAATATGCATAGATTGAGAGATGACCAAGTATGTGCTTACCTCCAAGTCTTGATAGCAAGTTCAAAGTGATTTTTGATTTGGAGGTGTTACAGATGAGTTGTGATGATCTGAACAGCTTCCCTACACCCTATGGATTGTGTTTGGATGGTTGGACTTGATTGAAATTGGCTGGATCATTTTGTGGTACCTCAGCTGCACTTTGGTTAAAACCTTGAGCAACCAGCTGGTGATTTTGTGAAATTGATGTTTCAGAAGTAATCTAAGTGTTTGATCAGCTCATATGTGATGTATGTGAGGTGTGTGAGTGATTGGTTTGATTGGAATTGCTCTCAAACTCAAAACCCGATAGTGACTTGCCTTAGAAGGCAAAATTGGAGTGAAAGAAGAGATTTTGAGGAAAGCATCTGTTTGATGGCTTTGGTGTACTCAAACTGACCACAATTGAGCTCTATTTATAGTAGAGCAAGTTTGTTTTGCAAGGAATAGTGCTTGGCAGCTGGTAAGTAGGTTTGGCCAATGTTGGCAAATGAAAATCCAAGTCTCCTCTAGCCATTGACTAGAGGTTAGGGCACAAAGCTTTGGTTCCCTTGGTCTTGGATAAGTCTTGACTGATTTCAGATGAGAATGGCTCAGTCCATGCCACCTTGATGGTTCCATTGAATGCCTCATTCCAAATTTGAAGTCTTGTCCCTATTTTGGCCATTCTAGGTTCAACATGCTATTTCTTGTTCCATGGACTTTGGAGGCTTGGCTCAGTGATTGTCCCCTTTAGATTCAATCCTCTGAGGTGTCCAAGTGGATAGGAGCAATTGAATTTGGCTGATTTTGGCAAATCGACCAAAGTTGCAAATTCTGCCTTGCCTTGACAGATTTCAGCAAGGCAACTTGGCAATGTTGTATCTCATGGTGTAGGTTGAATTTGGCAATGTTCTTGGCCATTTTGGAAAGCTCTTACATGATACAACAACTGTTTGAACAAGTTTGGTTTTGATCTCTTTTGATTCCAAGTGAAAAATCCCCCTACATTTGGCAAAAAGTGAGGCAGAATCTGACTTAGTGAAAATTTCACTAAGTGTTGGAAAAAGTGACATTTTCACTTTTCAGCCACTTTGATCACTCCATAACTCAAAATCCTTAATGAATTGGAATGACTTGTAGTTGAAGTTTTTGTAGGTGATAATGAGGG
The DNA here is from genome assembly GCA_022829125.1 of Lathyrus tuberosus. NCBI lineage: Eukaryota > Viridiplantae > Streptophyta > Magnoliopsida > Fabales > Fabaceae > Lathyrus > Lathyrus tuberosus. The sequence continues at coordinate 1,493,484 of JALAZF010000439.1, forward strand.
CTACAAATCCATCTTTGGATGAGAAAAAATAGCCTTGTGGTTTAGGAGTTATGGTCCTTCAAAGTTGGTACCCTTGCCACTTCATTTTTAACTTAGAAAAATTTCTAAGTTTTATGGTTACCCCTTTTACAAGTTATCTCACTTTTCTTGATTTTTCTTGATGAATGATGATTCAAATCATACATTAACATCATTTTAGGGTTAAAAATCCATTTTGGTGAAAAATCTCAAAAAGTCAAAGTTGACTTTTGTGCACAGTTGACTTTTTATCAGATGAATTCCAAACTGTGCAATTCTTCAGGAAATCATGTCCTTGACCTAAATCAAACTTGATGGACATGTTCCATGGATGTCATAGGGTATATTCAATCATGTCCTAGGGTTTGGGAGCATGTCCTGGTCAAAAGTCAAAGTTACAGTTGACTTTTCCCTTAAAACCCTAATTGTAGTGCAGATGAAATTGAGACTTGTTGCTCAAACTTCTTGGATCAATCCATTGTTCCAAATGGATCAATATGGTATATTAGAGACCCTCAAATCCTCTCTTGAGGTCTTCTCTCATGGTTTGTCCCAAAAGTCAACTTAGGGGTGAATTAGGTCAAGAAACCCTAATTCCTGATTTTTTATGAATGCATCCCTTGAGGCAAAATTGACTTGATGCATGGGTTCATGAGGTTCCATGAAGTATATTAGGTTATGTTTTGAATCAATGGCTTGTGCCCAGATGAAATTTTTCATCTGGAGGCCCTGGGTGATCAAAACCCTAATTTGGTGACACTGTCGATCTGGAGACTTGATCCACCTAGAAGGGAGCAGCTTTGTGCTTAATCCTTGAAGTAGGAGTCCTTTTGATCCTTTGAGGATGTTTGAGAGATTAGACAAGTTGAAGATCATGTTATTTCTTGATTGATCCTTTGTCTAAAGCTCAGAGAGGGCTTGAAACCCTAATTTTGATTGTATTAGATGCTCACCCATCTTTGGGGAGACTGATGAAGCATGATGGTTCATCCATATTGTGATGGTGATTTTCACAATGATGGGAAATCTAAGTGGTCAAAATTTGGGGTATTACACATATTACCCTCTTTAAGCTTTTGAAGAAAATATGATAAGGAACATCGATAATTAGTGATCTATCAGCAAAAATAGTACCTTTCTAGCAGTCATCTTCCTTGGCAATCTTCATCATCCTTAGAAATACCAAGGTTGCAGACAGAGAATAACCAAATCGCCCGTGCAAGAAACAGATGCAAAGAAAACAAAGGCAATCATGTACCAATCAATCATAATTAGTAAAAATATAACAATTAAAAACATTCAAATCTTATTATTCTACTATAGATGTCAATATTTATTTTTCTCCATCCAAGTGCATTAAATTCAATTACTAACAAATCTTTCGAAGAAAATGAATACCATATTACCCTCTTTAAGCTTTTGAAGAAAATATGATAAGGAACATCCACAATTGGCGACACGAAATTAATAAACGTGTTAGAAAGAGTCGGAGCCAGTCTAAGAAAAAACATGTAGTTCAACAAACTCTTTCTTCTCTTAGCCGCCTGAAAAACAAAAAGAAAAAATTATTTTCATGGGAAAAAACACGAAGAAGCTTCCTCTGTGGCAGTGAATATAACCAGAGTCATGCCTTTAAAAGCAACTCTTGCTTTATGATTATCATTCATTGTATGCTTTTTACTACCATTTGATTATCATTGAAATTTATCACTCTGACAAATGAGCCATGTTCAACATTCAACAAACAACGATATTGCTTCAGATTAAAAGTAAATTTCAGATCTGAAACCTAAACATGAATTGCAGATTAAAAGCAAAATTCAAAGCAAATTTCAACAAATAAAAATAGCAGAGTAAAACCTAAACATTAATCTCTTCTAGTTCCGATGTGAAAAATCATATTTAAATAGAAACGAATGTATCGCTTCAGATTCATTCAACAATTTTATTCAAAAATTAATCACATTTAAACAAATTAATAAAAAATATAATACATAGAAGAATATTGGTGAACAAAATTTATTCCGGTAAAGCAAATTTCAGCACGCGTGTAGTAAGAAACAGAACCGAAGGTAATATGATGAAAAGGTTTTTACCGTAGAAGTTGAAGATCATGGAGGCTACGACAGCGTTTGAGGAAGCTATAGTCAGAATCTGGCATGGTAAGGTAAACACCGAGAAGACCGACGATAAAGCTCAATGCCACTTCAACGACGAAGGCTTAGAAGGCTTAGGAGAAATAGCTAACACATGAAATATGAATTAGAGAAGAGAAGAGAGAAACATAGATGAGAGAGAAAGGGGGCGATGCTGTAGGGTTTGAGGGGGAAAGAGAGATAAGAGAAATGGGAGAGAGAGAAAGTTTCAAAATGAAATTGTGAGAGAAATGAGAGGGAGAATGAAAGTGAAGTTGATCTAGTATTCATAGGTGTTAACATATGTTTGATTTTAGAGTGTGAAAACTTAACATTTGACATGATTTAATAGGATAAGGGGATGAATTAATGGTAATATTTCTTGATTACATAAACACCATTTTGGTAGTGTAAAATTTAAAAATAGGAAGGGTTAATTAGTCAGAGCATGCAATTTCTTTTTGATGGGTAGATAGTAGATGTTTTCAATCTATGCCACCACCGACTAGGTTACCCCTCTAACGAGGTTTTACTCATTGTGTCTCATATTTTTCCTTGTATCAAATATAATAAAACTATGCTTTGTCATTCTTGCCATCTTGCCAAACAATGTAGACTTTTATTTCATGATAGTAATTCACATTCTTCTCACATTTTTGAATTACTGCATATGGACATTTGGGGACCCATTGCTGTCATACCCCAAAATTTGCCCTCTTTTTTATAAAAAAAAGTTGTCTGGCTTACTACTCATGTCATCTTCATCTCCACGTGCCCTAATCATACATCATAACCCATTCATTTACAACTACATCCTCAAATAAACACCATTAATTCAAAAGGTCTTTCTTATTTATGATACAAAGCTAGTGGATCAAGCTTATGCCATGTCTTGACCATGAAGCCTTAATTCCTGGGTTTTGGTACACCTGGAATATTTAGTTTGTATCAGAGTGTTGGCTTGGTTTTGGTTACCAACTTAGGTCAACTTTGGTGGAATTAATTCAACTGATTATTTTTGGTATGTGCATTAGTCCATCAGTTTCTTTGATTAGGATTCAAGGCCAAGTATCACGTGTCTTGTTTCACTTCAAGAACGATGTTCAAGCATTTGGCGTCAAGAGCGTTCAAATTGAAAATAGGGGCAAATTGGATTACTTTGATTACAAGTTACAAAGGTGCAAACACATTACAAGGGAGACCATTACAGGTCAATATACAAAACTCCAAGACTTTACACAAATTGTACATCTTGACCTATAGTTGACTCTGGCCAACTATTGACTTTTGGTCAACCAATTGACCAAAGTCAACCACTAAACCCTAGAATCCTGACTTCATTTCCAAACTAGACCAAGGTCTTCAAGTCCTTCTCGTTGATAGCTTGTCGCAACTTTCATGCCTTGTTAATCTTGAGTCAATGCCATCCTTTTACATGCGAGTCCCTACAAGAACACAAAACCACTAAGTGAGCCATGAGATCCAATGAACATCTATACAACCATTATTCCAAAGCCATACACAATATAATTCAAACCATGACCTATACATAGCTACAAAAAAAACAAAATATACATACATGATCAAACAACACAAATATCATGACAGTTCCACTTCATTGACATATACCATAACTAATTCAATCCATAGCAGTCCATTATTCCCTTCCATAACAGCCCTACTAAAACTAAACCTAGTTTTTCTTATTTTAGAATCATAATAGTTATAGTTTCCATGAATCATTAAACATAACTATCAAGGCACAAATTAATCCAATTGAGTAGGTTGTTATTCATTAATTTAACAGCTCCAATTAACAACAATTAACACCCATTCCATTAAAAACTCAGTTTCAAACACAATTCCCTAACTCACTTTCTAACCTACAACTAATAATTGATTCTAACAATAATATTTCAGACTAACGTGACTATTTCTTTCTCATTAACATAACAAAATTGTAATCCACATAGCAATTTCACTATCCAAAAAACATTTCAAGGTACACCAACAGTTAGCAATTTGCATTTCAAACCCATATTAAAGTACAACAAATTCAAGTAACCTACTAACATTTCACAAATAATTAACCAAAAACCGTTATAACTAATTAACCAACACTAACTTACAAACCCTACTAAACTAACAACTCCCTAATAACTAACTCAAACTAAATTGTAACTGTAAAAAAACTCACCTCACAATGTCTAACTTCCCTTAAACTAACTTGACTCACTGAGTCACTCAATCTAACTAATTGAGTTAAACATAACTAACCTCTAAATCCTCACCATCTGTTCCATAACAGAAAACTCAAATCTGATGGCCTAATATCCTTTATCTTTGACCATTTCACCATCATCAACCCTATATAAGTCCTCTTCTTCTTCAAGCTTGAAAAAATGCCATTTTTCTCCATGTCATTCATCTTCAACACCTCTCTCTCTCTCTCTCTCTCTCTCTCTCTCTCTCCCTCTCTCTCTCTCTCTCTCTCTCTCTCTCTCTCTCTCTCTCTCTTTCTCTCTCTCTCTCCGATTCTCCTACACATGCACCTCACATCTTTTTCAACTTTTATCCTTCAACAATCTCTGAAACTCACATCATCTCTCAAGCTCATGCCTTCAATCCCTCTCAATCTCGCTGCATCTCTCTGATTTACACTCAAACAAATACACACAACTATACGCGCAGAACAAGAAGCAGAAGGTAGAAGAAGAAGTAGAGAACGAAAAGCAGAAAGTAGAAGAAGGTGAAGGTGAAAATGTAAAGCTGAAATTGGTGAATCGTACCTGAGAAATCCAGTTTCTTTTGATTCATTCGTCTTCCTCTTCAGCGCGACAACTGATGCCGGTAGGTCACTCTTTTCCTCGTATTCTCTTAGATTTCTTCATACCATAACGTAGTTTAGGATCCTCTGAATATTTCCGCTCTTCCAATTGCATGATTGCAAGCTTCGTTATCATTTAATTCCAAACTTTATATTTCTAGGGTTTAATGTCTTGGTTAGATGTAGAGGTTTTGTCAAGGATTTGAGAAAATTTGAGATCAGATATGGAAGGAGAGGAAGGTTAAGAGGAAGATGAAGTTGGTTTAGTGCATGTTAAACCTCTGCCGCCGCCAGAAGCGATTTTTGGCACGGCGAGGTAAGTTCTCAGACGATGAGGATTTCATGAGAAGAAGCACGTGGAAATAGAGTTTGAACTTTGCTGGAGGATTTTTTCTCCATTTTCTTTACACTTTGAGCCTGAGCCTTTCTTTTGGTGACGTAACCTACAACTCTTAGCCGTATGAATTAAAAGACTCTTTCTTTCCACCCTCTCTTTGGATTTAGGTAGAATTTCAGGCTTAAGTTTGTATGAAGGAGATTAAGTTTAGGGTTGCTCTTGGAAGTGAGAAAAGTTCTAAGTTTGGGGTTGGGGTACTAGAGATAATTGGTCCAAAAATTTCAAATTTTTGAGAAAATAAGAAGTGGATAAAGAAGTTTCTTAAATAAAAAGAGAATGCATAAAGAATTACAAAATCTCTAGTACCGTTAAGAAGGAACAAATGGGTATGAATATAGAAGGAGAACTAGGCACCTAACTCCAAAGGTTTAAACCTAATTTCCTAAAATTATCATATCCGAACATAAGCCAAGTTACAACCTGAAAAAACCTTTAATGTGTCTGTCATGATTTATATTATGAACTATATTAGAACATGATCAAGTTAAGTATAATTTATTTTGCATGTTGATTGAGTGATAACCTTATCCATTGAGCGAGTAAAGTAAGCTGAGAGACCGTTTGAGTACTCATCAATGTTTGAGGTCGTTTTCTAAATTTGTTGAATGGAAGTTGGAAGTTGGAACCATAGTCAGGTAATGAAAACAATATATGGTGATGTTCAATTGTTAGTGTATGACTTGTTATCTATTAAAATTTGCAGTTACAAGTGAGTTACTTAAGGACAAGTAACGATTCAAGTTTGGGGTTGGGATGACAGTCCGTCATTGCATTAAGATAGGCGAAGAATCAAAGAAAAAAAAAGTAAAAGAGGAGCCAAAAGGAAGAAGAAAAACCCAAGAATGAGTGAAAAATAGCCAAGTATGTAAGAATGGGACTTAGTGAAAATTTTGGTGAAAAGGGTGTTTTTTAACGCATCTACTGGAATAATCACGTGCGTCATCGCGTGCGTGATAGGAATGTAGAAATTACATCGCGCACGATACATGTATAATGCGTGCGATGGGCACTTTTTATGGGCTTTTATGACGCATTCTGAGCTCTTTTTAAGGGGATTTTTAGCACTTGAACAAGGTTTATGAATTTTGAAGAATAAGCACAATTTGAAGAGCATCAAGGGTGATTTTAAGGGCATTTGAAGCCATTGGAGGCTATTACTTCAAGGGATTTCATATGTTATTTTCATCTCTCAATTGTGGTATCGTTATCTGAATTATGAGTAGCTAAGCTCCTGTATGTTAGGTTGTGTTATGATGAACCTTATTCAATCTTGTTGGCATTATATGTTGGTTTGACTTTGTATGAATGCTTTGAATCATCATTCTTAATGCTTTTTTATTTAAGATACCCTGTTAATATGATATTAGACACATAGGGATTAGTGACCCTTAGCCTATGTGTTGGGCCTAGGGAAAATGTTCTACTTTCACTGGTTGAATAAGGATAGGAGAGCCCGAGTAGTGACATAGGGAATTAACATTTTGTACATCGCCTAATCCTGCTTACGCTGGTGGACTAGGAATAGGAAGGTCAGAGTAGTGATTAGTGAGTTATTTTGAAAGGGATCAGCTATAACGATTTTGTTAATTCGTCGTGAGATTATAAGGATAAGATCATTCATACAAGGCATCATACATCAACAAGAGAGGATAAGAGGATTCAATACACAACCTAACCATCTTAATATTTTTATTTTAAAACTCTTATTTAGTTTTTTGCTCTAAAACCTGAAACCCCCCCCCCCCCCTTATTTACTGTTTTCTTTTACATTGCACAATTATTGTCTTGTTCGAACATAGTTCCTGTGGATTCGATCTTTTATTATTGTGACACTATCAGTACATTTACCGAAAAAGTCATCACTAAGCACTTGTTCAATAAAGCAAACCAATAAATCGCACCCTTCCCCCGAACTACAAAGCTTTAAGTTCCCCATTGTACCCGATGATACGTAGAAGAGAGACCATCTTCTTTTTATTTTAAGGGTTTTATCGATATTTTCCCTTTCCTCTATTGGAATAAATAAAGTTTGGTGGCGACTCTGTTCAAACTATTTTCTGCAACTTCGCGAAGGAACGTATTTTTCGAGATACGACAAGAAGCAAAATTGGCATAGTGGTATTCAAATACCAATATATGGTATCTGAATACCAATTGAAAAATATGCAAATTTTTCACTCTTAAAAAAGTGGTATTCGAATACCAATATATGATATCTGAATACCAAATGAACAAAATGCAGATTTTCAAATTTTCAAAGAGTGGTATTCGAATACCAATATATGGTGTGACACCTTAATCACTTACTCAATATTTAATAAAATAACTCAAATGAAAATCCACGATTAGAGTGTCACGCATACTTTTCCATAACACAAAAACATCAAATACAAAATAGATAAGTGAAAATAAGCAACAGAAATAATAAATTTCGATACAAAAGTCTCAACAACGAAAACTTCAACATAAATAAAGCATAACACAAATAACAAATGACATCTCATCCCCGGTGCTACATATTAAAGTGACTCCTCTAAGACCCAATGATAAAAGCTAAAAGGCATCGAAGCCATCCTCTAACTCAAGCGGTTACTCCTGTACCTGATTGCCTGTACTCCCGAAGAGCACAAAGGCCATAACAACAAACAGGGGATGAGAATACATCTAACAAATGTTAACAGTGAAATTCAGCAAAACAGGATAGTAATAGCGGGTTATGAAATATCTCAATCACACTCAAAACAAAATCAATAAGATAACAATGCAGAAGCAATGCTAATGCCTTCAACTCCTTGTTAAATGCATATGGTACCAAGTCACTAGGATCAGAGGCATGTTACCGATTTTCCCATGTCTCTGGTTCCTCTCTGAATTGTGTCTGGACGTGAGACCGCCATAGTTCCACTGTGAATCAGACTATCATTGGACCAAAGTCCTACATATCTCTGATATAAATGAATGCATGATTATAAACAACACAAACACACAACATCATCAACATAATAAAATCATAAAATACACAAATCTTAAAACATCCTAAAAAAGGCTCCACTATTGAACCTATAAGTTACCAAACACATACCTCACTGTAATCCCTCGTTGGATTATTATACTCAAAATCACTAATTAAGACCTCAACGTAATCCCTCTGGATTACTATACTTAAAAATATGTTTTTAAAATAATTTTACTTATTTTTCTTCAAAAAGGGTAAAGTTATGTTATTACCTAAAATTCTCGACTTCTCAAATTACTCATGGAACTCACAATGTCTCAAAAACATAAATTTCTCAAAATATCTCAAAAACTCATAATTCTCAAAATTTTCAAAAAAACTCATAATTCCCAAAATGTCTAAAAAAGGTTAAAGATTCACGAGTGATAATTCTACTAGGGGTAATGAAAGACAGTTTCCTCAATTTGCTCAAAAGTGACTCTAATGTCACCAAAAAGATTCTAATGACACAAGTTTCTCCAAAATACCACAAAAGGACTCCCGAATTCGAAAAACTCCAGAAAATGCTCGAAATTAAAAAAACTATGAAAATGCCCAAAAATCCAAATCGTTGTCGGAATCGACCGACAGTCGTACAACTCTCCCACTGTCGCCGCCGCTGGAGCGCTTCACGAAAATAGAAAATCACAAAAAGTCATGAAAATCGCAAAAACGCAAAATCGCGCATTCGCCATCTTTTCTACGTGATTCAATCGTCGTCGCCGCTTTTACGGCGCAGCCCGATCGCTGCCTCGCGGTACAACTTCCTCAGCCGTCGCCGTGATAACCTCCATGCGAATGCGGTCAAAATAATCGTCGACCGGCACCTTTCCGGCGCGACCCGACTTCCTCTGTCGCAGCGTTCGATTCCCCCTTCCCCCAAACCAATTTTTCAAAAAAATAGATTTTCCAATTTTAAAGTTTCTGTCAAAAAGTGATTTTTTTCTTAAAATAAATTAAAATAAAGGTTTCGCCGAAATTGGGAAAAATTCCAAAAATAAATCAAAAGGGAAAATTGGGGAAACAAATAGAGTTCTTAATATCACGCATTTGAGAAATCAAACGACCCCAAACAGAGTTGTTCAAATTCACGGGGGCAAAATCCAAACTAAACAGCAATCAACCCAAAAAACAGATAACTCATGTGATCAAATCATCACTGATATAAGGTTATAACATACAAACAATAGCTTATAAAGTCCTTAGAGGATTTATCCCAAATCGCCTATTAGGGTCTCAGAGCAAGCAGGTATAAAACATTCTCAACAAATCATAAGTAAAAGGGAAAATCAAGGAGAAAATTTATTACCCCAAGGCGCTGATAGGAGGGTAAGGAACCCTCACTATCTTGCATGTCTAATTCACCCATAAGCAGATAATCCCCTACCTTAGATTTCAAGCGAGGATGATTATTCCAACAACTTTTGGGTTCCTCTCTCAGGCTATGCTCTCCTTCCCAAAATTCCCTTTGTTCCTTCTGCCTCTTTTTCATGTATGCCAGAAATTTCTCAAACTTAACTTCTCCCTAACTTTAGTATTTATATGGACCTTATTTCTAAAATTACTCTTTTTGCCCAAATTAATCTCAACTTCTCTCCTTTCACCTCATACTCTCCTTTAATCACACAATTGGACCAAATTCCTATTTTATAAATTAAATTAGTATTTAAATTAAAAAAAATATTTAAATTAAATAAATATGTTACTCAAATAATAATTTAATCAAGATGACATATTTTCTATTATTTTGTTCAATTACAAAATAATTAATTATGTCTAATTATTTTCAATAATCCCAATAATAATATTTTAATTATTTGCTCTACAATCTCATAATGTCTGTAATTAGTAAATTTCCAAATTAACCATACACTTCACAAACATCAAAATTCAATATAATGAATAAACCACGCAAAAAATTAAATAAAATACTCAAATTATAAGTTGGGGGTGTTACAGCTCTCCTCCACTTAAAAGGATTTTTGCCATAAAAAATTACTTGGTGAAAACAAATTCGGATAGGATTCTCTCATCCAGCTCTCCAGCTCCCAAGTCAGACTTACTCCAGTTGGTCTTCCCTAGACCACCTTCACTAAAGCAATGTCCTTCCCTCTGAGTTGTTTCACTTCTCGATCCTCAGTCCTGATGGGCAATGCTTCCACAGTTAAATTTTCTATCACTTGCATATCATCCATATGAATAATATGTGACATATCGAGAATGTACTTTCGAAGCTGAGACACATGGAAAACGTCATGCAAGTTTGAAAGAGACGGTGGCAATTCTACTATATAAGCAACAACTCTGATCCTTTGGGAAATCTGATAAGGACCAATAAAACGGGAAGTAATCTTCTTAGACTTCAAATCCCTCCTGTAATACCCCAAAATTTGCTCTCCCTCTTTGTCATCATAGCATGGCATTATCATTTATCATATCATATCCACCTCATTAACATTGCATTGCATTTAACATAGAAAAATGAAGCATGGCATCCTCCTTACCATCAGGGCATGTGATCAGGTGGGAGATGGACAATTAAGAGATCATTCAAAGCACAAAAAGGTCAATCAAGTTTCCTCAAGGCAAGCCAAGAGGTCTTTCATGTCTCATACCATCTCAATGGATCATCCACAACCTCAAGGATGAGAGATTCAATGGGAGATTGAAGCACTACATCTTTCACTATGCAAGAGGTTCAAAAATTGAAGGAAAACCCTCAAAAGAGATAGCTCATTGATCCAAAATCATCCTCAAAGGGCATATATCATCATCCTTTAAGAAGGTACACAACATACTCTGAGGAATTTGAAATTGAAGACTGTACATTTTTCTCCTAGGAGGTGGGCACCAAAACTAGGGTTTCCCATTAAATCAGGGAATCTTTGGTTTTTGAACAAAACTTGATGTCATGGTATTCCATATGTCCTTAAGTGTATGTATGTGGAAAATTACATCTCTATTGGTTTTGGAAGTGTTTCAATTGGAAGAAAGATCAGGAATCAGAGAAATTGGGGCAAAGTCAAATAATCAGAGGGAAAAGTCAACTCTTGACTTTTTGAGGCCAAATTCATAAAATTCATGTTATATGTGTCCAATGTGCAAAATTTGGTCAAGAAACTCCAAAGGAATCATGAAAAAATCAAGATGTGGAAAGTTGCCATTTTTGGGTGAAGTAGGGTTACTAAAAATAGTAAGTTTTGGCCATTTTGCATCAGAGTTTGAGCCAAGGCCATTCAAATTTGGAGCACCAAATGAAAAATCCACTCTGCCTCAATGAAAGGTCTTGCTTTAAGCTTCAAATCCATGGGTAGAACATTTCCATTGGATAAAAAATGAGGGAGATATGATTGATCAAAGTTGGAAGAAAGTAGGCCAAAAACCATGTCATGACCAAGTTTGGCCAAGCTCGCGCGCAGTCATTTTCACAAGCATGTGGTGGGCCAGAAGTACACTCACTTTTCTCATAGTTAGAGGCTCCAAATGAGAAACTTTTCAACATCAAAGATGTTCCTTGTAGTGTCAGCTTCAATGTTCATGTTGGACAAAATTCCATTTGATCAAGTTATAGAGGCGATATATGGGTCCAAAGTCATGGTGATTATGCTGAAAATCCCATGCCAACATGCCTTGCCAGCCAACCTCACCCTTATACCAGTCCCAAACCTTAATGTTCTAAGTCATTTTTCAACCTCTTCCATGTCTTATTTCAATTCATTTTTCACACCAAATATGTAGCATTATATTTCCTCTTTCGAATGAACCCAAAAACACACTAAATCATTCAGGGATTAGGGAGAGTTTCATCATCCAATCACTATGATGGCATTGATTCCAAGCTGTCATAAAACCAGAAAATGAACCATGGCTGTGGTGGTTGTTTCAGAATTCACATGAACACTCTTTATTCTTTTCCCCATTTAAACCAACATCCCCTTACAAACTTGAGCAGCACGTGCTATCCATGTTGCTTCATACATGAAAAGGGAAAGAACCCAAACTTGTCCAGCAAGCTTGCTGCTACACTGCATAATCTCATCCTCACCATAACACTCTAAACATCATCCTCACCATAACCCAGCCATAACCAACTCGTCCCCTAACTAACTTGGCTCAGTTAGTTAGGGTGGACTCACTTAACCCAAGGGTGACTCAGTTAATTCACTCACTAAACCATAGCTAAACTCAACATATAAATTCCAATACTCTTCACATTTTGAGGGAGGTTTTTCATTTCTCACTTTTCTCTCCAAAAAACAATTCAAGTGCTCTCTCCAAACCCTTTCTCTGTGTGCACGATTCTGTTATCACCTTCCTCTACTTCATCTCCATCATCATCAATGGCGCATGATTGAAGTAAGAACCAGCATAATCCACACGAATTATTCAAGTGTACTTCATCAAGTTTTTGAATCCCTCACTGGTCTCAAGATATCAAGCTCAAACAGCATTTATTTTGCTTGGTTTGTGAAGCTCCAAGGGAGAAGAAGAAGATAGGATCTCTGGTATTCTGGTGGATCCAAAGTTCATCATATTTTCAGGTTCTCTTCCTCAACTTTATTTTACTGGATCCAGCTTGTTTTTGTGATGTTTGTGGCCTAATAGAGGTCGTGTGCGTCCTGGCTAGTTGATAGGCTTCTTAGAGGCATAGTTCTATACCTAGGGCTTAATTTGATTGACTCTGTTCTTGTTGTGCGTATGTATTTGGTGATTTTCATTAGCATATTCATAATGTACATGAGTTTAGCTTTCAATTGATGTATGCATTGTGATTTTCTGGAAAGAATGTGAGTTGCAGACGGTGGTAAGTGACCGGAGAAGGTGACCGGAGGTCCCTCTCCGGCCGGTGGCTTCATTTTAGGGTTTCATTTGCAGTTTGAATATGGACCATTGGATGTCATCATCGTGTGGCTTAAAACGTGCCAACACATTAAAATAAGCATGCTCCTCACGTGCCTTTTTTCTGAATTCATTTAAACTTTGTGTGGCATGGTACATGGTAATTGGCATGTGTCCTCACGTGCATGCGTTGATCTTGTGTACTTTGATTTTTGTGTTGACCTGACTTAAATCAATGGCTTGGATTGTGTTGACTGATGTTGATTGAAGGTGCATTGTTGTTAATGTGTTATGCGCGCATTTGGACTCAATCAGATTGATATTTGCACCCCCTTGTTTTGAGGCCCATTTAATTTGCGCTGCGTTATTGCTATGTTCATACCCCCTTCCCTTTGCATTTCATTTTCATTTTTTTTTATTTTTTATACATGTTTCATTTCCAATTTTTAAAAATACCAAAACAGATTGGAAAATTCTACAAAAATTCATGTGTATTCCTAAAACATTTAGGAAATTTTTGATGATTTTATTTTCTGATTTTATGACCTTTTTACCCCTGGTCCATAATTTTCTTTGAATTTCCATTTAGATGCATTCTAAGCATGATACATGAATTTGTTTAATTTTGTTCTTGCTCATTACCAACTATTTTGACATGATTCTTTTTGCATTGATTCACTAATACATTGAAACATGCTAGATGATTTTTGTTTGATTTTTTAGGTCACTTTATTACATGTTTTGATGCCTATATTTGCACCACTTTGCATGGTGTTTCAATTTGACCTAATTGCTTTGTTTGAAGTCATTTTGCTCTGAATTTTTACATGCTATCTTGATGTATGATGCATTTATGACCTAGGCATTCCAATAATATGCTGGCATAATTTTCATGAATCCATTTGGTCTTTGTTTGATGCATTACATTGGAAGTATAATACATGTCCTGTCATTTTAACTTTAGTGCATGATTGCATGAATTCTTTTGTGCATATTTGTATGAGCATTTGCATAGTTGTGTGAGTCATTCATATGATATTATAGGTCTTTGATGCACATTATAGGTCATCTTTACATGTTCATTTCAATTTGAACTTTGTGCATCATTAACATGTATTGTTTGCACTTTCTTTTTGAACTTTCATTTCAATTCTTCTTATATTACTTCTTGAATGTCTTGAAGTTGATTCATAAATACTTTTGAGATGCTTATAAACCATTTTCCATTTAGTTTCAATTCTGGTTGTTGATTTACATGTTCCATTTATGCATGTCCTCTTCATTTCTTTCCATCTTTCATCTACCCCTTCTTCTTGTAACATGTTTAAATGCTAATGGGTGATGATTTTTGCTTATTCACTTGCAATTGTATGATGATATTCACTTGTTGTCCATATGATGCCCATTCTGGTTGTGGTTCTAGGATTTGTTTTCTCATTTAATTCTTTTGAGCTTTATGATGCATTACATGCTCTTTTACTTCTTATACTTCTTATACATGTTTACTAACCATGTAGGGGCTTTGGTAAGTTTCAATTGAGTGTGGATAAGGAATCCACATTCAACTTCTATCCTTTCTCTTTTACAATTCCATTTTGTGTTTTGTTAAGCACTTACGTGCTTTCTTTTAATAACTCATCACTTCCCCTTTTTGAATTACAATTCATCTTCTACTTTAGAAGTGAATTGTTTAATTCTTTCCTTCTTTAGACTTTAGGTTGAAACCTCACAAACCTTTAGGATCACTCCCTTTAATCTTCAATTAGGATTGAGTCTTAGTCCATATAGGTTTTACCTTTTCTCCTCTCTTGAGTCTCTTTTCTCATCTCAAAGAAAATTCAAAACATATAATAAAGGTAGGCATTTATTGCATTTAGGCCTTTCATATAAAGAAAAGATTATAAGGGGTCTTCTCTTGTAATCTTAGAATGTGTAGCATATAGCCCATCTTGGGTCAATGTGTTAAACATTTGATCTTGTATGAGGGACTTAAATGCAATACTTGTTGAAGGTACAAAGAAAAAACACTTCTTCATTTCATAATCAACAAAAACACTTAATAATCACAAATATGCTAGTGTGTTTGAACCTTGATAATCGGAACTAAGTGTGAGGGTCTTCTTCACTCTTAGTGTGCTTTCTTACCCATTCCATCTTGGAATGTGAGAAGGTACACATTCCAATGACTAAGATTCAGATACACTATCATATGCAAACAAATGAAAAAACTCTTAAAAGACAAAAACAAACAATAACGTCTTTCCTTCGGGAATTCTTTTCTCATCTCATTCATTCTCAACGCACGAACGCGCTTCTACTCGTTCTCTTGCCAGACGGTAACGCACTCGGACCAGCGAGTCTGCAACACCTGAGCTAGAACGTAAGCCGTTCTCTAAAAGACACAAACAATCCATCCCTAGTGAGGGGAACTACGTCGCTCTGATTCTCATGCTCCCGATGAGATACGTAGGCAGTGGGGTAGGGCCCATTCGAGCACTTCTTTTATTTTCCCTACATTTGTTTCTCTTTCTCTTTCCATTCCTTTTCTAGTTCCTTTTCCAATATCTTTTCCTACACCCTTTGATCGAAACAGCAAGCATGGATCCCATCGGGTACGATGGACGCGTGGGGGTGCTAATACCTTCCCTGCGCGTAACCGACTCCCGAACCCAGATCTCTTGGTCACGAGACCATGCTCTTTCCTTTCCTTCAGGTTTATGCAGCGTTTCCTTTCCCTCTCTTGGGATAAATACACATTGCTGGCGACTCTGTTCGGTGCCACTTTCGCGTTTGTACTTGGATGAAAATCCCGGGAGCGACAGTTGGCGACTCTGCTGGGGATCGAACCCAGAATCTCTGGTTTCCTTAGCGAGTCAATCCTAGCGCTTGTCTGCTTTTCTTTCATTGGGTGTTTACTGTTGTGCTATATGTTGCTGTTTATTTATTTTACTGTATTTACCGCATTTTAGCATTACATATCATATATTATATTGTGTTGCGCTGTTTTGTCTGTTTGGCGGGATGGGTGTTCTGAGAGATAAGCTCACTACCAAGGCTTGAGTACATACATAGGTATTAGAGTGGATAGTCATGACGCTTGCGTGGTGGTGACCACGTATTGTTGTTCATGAGACCCACAACCAGACGAGGTTCTATCAGGAGCTTTCTGCTACTGCATGTTATGCAGGCCAGTGGTTATTCTCTTGAGGAACTGTCGACTCTGGTGACCATTCCCGAGGACTCAGTTGCGGCACTCCTCCCGAGATGTGACAGTGGCAGACCACATTCTGTGGCAAACCCATTGCAGATTCTCGATCCGAGGACCCAATGCTGGGAACTTGCTATAGGACATCCCTTTTTGAAAGAGAATCAGCGGAGGCACTCCTCGATTGGCGATAGTACTGTACCCTGAGGGATGAATGTACTATTGCTTCTCGACCTCAGTGCCAGAAGCTGAGGACCTTTTTGTTTTGGAGAATCAGTTGAGGCCTCCTCGATTGATGATGATGCTAAACCAGAAATGGTGAACGTATCATCATTTCTCGACCTGAGAGCCCGGGATACTGAACATCCTAGTACCCACATGTGAGAAGGGCGGGTTGTTTACAGGTTTGCAGGTAACCATGACCTCCTACATACCCGGTTTTCTATCATCATTGCACAGAAAGGAAGTTTCATCCTATTGTATTCAGATGGTTCTTATCTATGGTTCTATATTAGTCTCAGAGCTACACTGACACCGTTCACAGTTCAGCACAGACACCTGATTACCTGATCACATTGCCCTTTGCATTGCATTATCATATCCTAACATACATGTTTATTCATTTCCAGGTGCATATATTACCCTTGATTCCAGTCATCAGGTCCCTGCAAAGATGAACACTAAAGAGAGGAAGAATATCATCAGCTATAAGTTCCTTACGCCTACTTTAGGCCCTATTGTTATGCTGAAGGGAATGGCGAGCCCTGCAGTACGAGAAGCTTTTGAAGAGAAATATGGGTGGATTTTATCTATGGTCCGTAATGTCAGTGATTATGAAGCCAGAGGTCTCCATACGTTAATGCAGTTCTATGATCCGCCTCTGAGGTGTTTTGTATTTCCAGACTATGTGTTGGTTCCTACCTTGGAGGAGTATTCCAACATGTTGGGGATTGCTATCAAGGAGGAGCCCCCTTTCTTTGGATCAGTGGGGGATCTTGATTTTGGAAAGGTGGCTGGTGCTCTTTATTTGAGCAAATCAGAGCTAAGTGACAATGTCTCCAACAAAGGAAAGATTCGTGGTTACAAGCTGGAATATCTGATTAAGAAGGCCCAGGAAGCAGCTAAAGGCGAGAATTGGCTTGTTTTTAATGCTTTGTTAGCCCTTTGTATATACGGCATAGTGTTATTTCCCAACGAGCCGGATTTTATTGATACGGACGCTATACGAATATTCATGATGAAGAACCCGGTGCCAACGCTACTGGGAGATCTTCACTACTCGTTGTACAACCGAAACGAAGAGAAAAGATGAGGGATAATTCGTTGTTGTGCACCCTTGTTCTATAAGTGGTTTGCAGGCCGTTTACCACAATCAGGGGCTTTTGTGGATTCCAAAGATTCTCTAGAGTGGAAACAGCGTTTAATGGGATTGGTGGCCAAGGACATCGTATGGGTAGATCATGGGCTGATTGGCAAGAATATTATCCACAGCTGTGGTAAGTTCCCTAACGTTCCACTGATAGGAAGGCTGGGTGGGATTAACTACAATCCTTCTTTGGCCATTCGACAATTTGGGTATGCCCTGACAGGTCCGCCTATTAAGAGAGATGTGGAGGAGTCCCTCTATTTTCATACATCAGATGGGTGGGAAGCAGCACAGAAAGCTTCTGAAAGCTGGGGTAGCATACTGAAAAAGGGGAAAGTTACTCTAGGAAAGCCTAACAACCGGGTTTATCCAGCATATGAAGAGTGGGTGAAGAAAAGAGTTGAAGATTTTCTCTTGCCTTTTGGTAAGACACCCCTTTTGTATCCGGAGAGTGAGAAAGCAAGAAGCACTGCTACTGTGGAAGAAGTTGACAAGTTGCAAGCCTTGGTGAAAAAGCTCCAAGGAGAGAATTCCGAGTTGAGTAGCCGTCTTCAGAATGCTCTACATGCCAACAAAGAGCTGGAGCGGAAAGCCCAAGATGCTGAGCAAATCCTAACTGCAAAAGAAAAAGACTTTGCTGGAAGAGCCCAACATTTCCGGAAGATTAGTAAAGGTGCTGATGATGCTACTCAAGCCCACAAGCAAACCAAACAGGCGTTAGCACAGACCAAAGAAAAGTTAACAAAGTTTCAGCACGCTTGGGACGAAGTTAGGATAGAGAATGCTGAATTACAGGAACAGTTGCAGATTAAGGACGAAGAGCTTGAAAAGGCGCATGAGCAGAGGAGAAAGTATCGGGAAAACCTCGGTAAGAGTCAAGAACAGCTAGAAGAAGCTAGAGGTGAGCTGAGGAATACCAAGAAAGAGCTTGAAGAAGTCATGATAGAAAGGGAGATACTCAAGACGCAAGCCGGCATAAAGAGACACAAAGGAGTGTGTGATGACGAGGCTCTGATGCTGCATATGGGTTCTTTAACTGAAGCTCTTGAGAAAAGGGATGTCTTGATCAAAGAAATGATTGAAAAGCCAAATCACCAGCGTACCCGTATACTTTTTGAGGAGATCAAATACTCAAGTGATAAGCTGAGGGGTGTGGAATTGTCAGACTGATGTTCTTTTCCTTATATTTTGTTGTTAATGGTTACCATCAGGCTTGTTGATGGATCCATTTTTCCTTGTATTGCATTTGCGGTTGAACCTTTCTTAAATGTACTTGAATACTTCGTTGAATGAGTATGAGCAGTTTTATTCAGAATTATTCCTTATCAGATAGCTGCACACAAGCACATGATCACGACACGTTTCTTTATATCACAATTTCTGGTCTTCAGATTTCTGTGGTTGGATTGGAATCAGGGTATAAAGCACCTCGGAGATGACAAACATGGCATTGCATGGCATTGCATATCATTTTGCATTTTTTGTTACTTGCTTTTCAGGTACTCGTTGCAGGGACTCTAACCTTTACTTGGTTTCAGGCAGTATAGCGGAGAGTCATATTCACCGATATTCGACGCGAAGGAATCAAGTAAGAATCATGGATCAAGTACAAAGTGATTTGGCTGAAATGAGGGCGCGTATGGACCAGTTCATGACCCTCATGACTGGCATGGCGCAAAATCAGGAGAGGTTGAGGCTTCTAGTCGAGCGTCCAGACAATGGGCCCGAAGGTGATCAGCATGACAACTCACAGGGACATGGCATTCCTCCTCCCGGTGGCAACCCTCCTCCTGGTGGTAACAATCGGGGTAATGGAAATGGTAGGCATGCTGGTGTTACTCTTGAAGATACTCTAGAAGACCAATTTACTCTGCTGGATGCTGATGTGGGTAATCAAGGTGATCGAAGGTATGAGGAGTTAGCAGAGAAGATCAGGGCCATAGAATGCAAGAACTCTATGGGTATTGATGTTACCAGCTTGGGGCTGGTCTCAGGAGTCAGAATTCCCCCTAAATTCAAGCCTCCCACTTTTGATAAGTATCACGGCAATGCGTGTCCCCAAACGCATCTTCAAGCTTACTTTGGGAAGATTTCAGCCCATACGGATGACGAGAAACTATGGATGCACTATTTTCAGGACAGTCTGGCTGGGGCGTCCTTGACCTGGTACATGAAGTTGAATAGAGCTGCTGTGAAGAATTGGAAAGATCTGGCAGAAGCGTTCCTGAAGCAATACCAGTATAATATTGACATGGCGCCCAACCGTACCCAATTGCAGGGGTTGTCACAAAATGCCAATGAGAGTTTCAAAGAATATGCACAGAGGTGGAGGGAAATGGCTGCCCAGGTTCAACCTCCCTTGTCAGACAGAGAAATGGCAGATATGTTCATGGGCACCTTGCAAGGGGCCTATCTGGATAGATTAGCTGCTTGTCCGTCAACTGGGTTTGCTGATATTGTGATTGCGGGAGAAAGAATAGAAAGTCTGTTAAAGCTTGGAAAGATCCAGGATGTGAGTGGGGCTGGCTCTTCGGGGACGAAGAAACCGTTTGCTAGTAACCAGAAAAGAAGAGAAGGTGATACGAATGCTGTGTTTAGAGGACGAGGCAGAGGGCGTTCTCGAGCTTATTATCAGGTAGATGCTGTAACAATCCCCACACCGTCTGTTCAGAAACAACAACCCCAACAACAAGTTCAACAGCAACAACCTTTTTTCCAGCAAAGGTCTAGACAGAGGGATCGTAAGATGGATCCTCTCCCAATGACTTATGCCGCGCTGTTGCCCCGGCTACTCGAGTTAAAGTTGGTAGAACTCCGTACTATGAAAGCTCCGGTTGCTGGAAACCTGCCACCTAACTTCGATGCTAATGCTCGTTGTGAGTTCCACTCAGGTGCTCAGGGGCACTCCATTGAAAAATGATGGGCTTTCCATCATAAAGTACAAGATTTGATTGATGCTAAAGCCATCAATTTCTCTCCCGCTCCTAATATTACTCAGCATCCCATGCCTGATCATAGTGCAGCTAATGTATATGCTATTGAAGATGGGAGGAGATTGAATTTGGTGGTAGACATACATCAGGTGAGAACTTCTTTGTTGTTGGTAAAAGATCGTTTATTGAAGGGACAGGTGTTCCCGGGCTGTAATCAAGATTGCTCTGAGTGTATGAATCAGGAGAACGGCTGTGATAAGTTGAAGATGGGTTTACAGAATCTGATCGATGAAGGATGTCTACTGTGACGCCCCCAATCTAATACCCCCAATTAGCATGCATTTAAAGCAGTTAAAAGAAAAATTCAAAAATTGATCAGAGTACATTTGAAAACACGGCATAGAAAGGAGACATCCCATCAACGTAACCAAAATATACACATAACATGCAACACCTGCCCATAATGATATGCAACTGTGGGGTAGCAATCATACAGAGGAAACTTCGTTCCTTACACCCACTTTTCAGAAATTAGAAATAAAACGGAAAATCTAAAATCTGATTAACATATACACATATAAACAGTTTGTCATACATCAAGTAGCATATGTACAACCAAAATATAATATATCATCAGATATACAAAACAATAGCACGCGGCCACCCTAACTACCCGGAGTCACATATCAGAGCCGACCGACCAAAATAATGAAGATGCAAGGCTTCACAAAAAGAATACCTCCAGCAAACCTAATCTGCAACGCCTCATAGAGCGTTATAAAACAGCAGAAGGGTGAGAAAAACAACCATAATATAATTGCATAAAATTATATATATTAACACAAAAATACACAAGCAACACATTCTCACCACAAATGCTCAACAGTCGCATATAATATCACACGGTACAATTCTCACTTATCGTATACCACATCACATCAATCATTCACAATACAATCAAACACGTTCTAAGCACAATTACTCATGATTTATGCAATGCACATAGACCGACACAACGACTCTATGCACATGCCATGCGGTACCGACTTCAAATCTTGTAATTCATTAGTCCCCCAGGAACTCTTGGAATCATCGCTCGTTACATAGAGTAACTCCCCGTCGGGCCTACGATGTTCCCCGTCGCTATAAACCAATATTTCAGGGCGAACGACGTTTATGGATTGCTTTCTACCAGTATTTCAGGGCGCACAATCCGATTGCTTTCTACCAGTATTTCAGGGCGCACAATCAATTGGGATTAATCGCTTCTACCAATATTTCATGGCGTAAGACTATAAAACTGATTCATCTATGAATCTTCCCATGCAAGAATACATATCATGATACTTGACACATTAATGACTCATGCCAACATCAAATACTCATGCATCAACAATATTCATGTATTTCAAGTGCACACAAAGTAATGCACACAATTGCCCAAAATGGCCACAAACACCAATATACCACACTTAGCATTTTCTTGCCTCTCGGCCACAAATCGTCATCACAACAGCACATAAGGCATACACATCCAAAGCACAAACATATAACACAATACAAGTCAAATACGCACTATTAAAAACGACAAAAGTCGAGATTCAACACTATTCACATTTTCCGACCAAATTTAATCGGCTAACGATTCTCAAAACCTCATATTCACAAAGTACAGTTCGATACCTTTCCAACGACACCAAGAATGCAAAAATCGGATAATCGGAACCAAAGTTACGGACAAAACCGAAAACACATTTTGAAAAATCACATTTTTGACATTCTCCTGTCCATACGCGTATCACTCATGCCCATACGCGTACGGACAGAACCCATTTCCTTCACAAATTCCTCGTTCCAAAACCCATACGCGTATTGGCCCATGGCTCGCCCATGTTACGCGTAATGCCAAGATTCATACGCGTATTGGCCCAAAAACAAGCCAATGATACGCGTATCGCCTTGGCTCATACGCGTATGGACATGCCCCTTACGCGTATGGCCAGAGCATACCCAGAAAAATTCTGCAGAACAATTTCTGCGTTTTCCAACCCAACATCAACCAATTTCTTCACCTAAAACTCAGAAAAACAGCAATTTGAAGTGTAATAGCATACCACAAACATGTATGAACAATCAACAATGCATTCAACAAGACTTTTACCACAATCAAATTCATTTCTAATCAATTTTTACACAATCTAGGTTTTACTAATATTCTCCAAATCAATCCAAAAACAACAACAAAACACATACATAATCGTATACAATCATAGAATAATCGAGTTTCGCACCCTTACCCGATTAATCGATTCCCAGAAATTGTTCTTGATGATTTTTCCACTCTTTCTCCAATTTTCTCTCTTCTCCTCTTTTCTTCTCTTTTTCCTTCTTTCTTCTTTCTTTCTCTCTATTTTTCTTTCCCTTTTCTTTTCTATTTTCTTTTCTTTCTTACTAACTTAGTAAAAATATCTATGAAATGTCCAAAATACCCCCACACTCAAATATCCCGCAAATGTTCCCAAAACGCGATAAAATATAATCACGACGAAAAATAACATATTTTCGCATAAAAGTCGAGAATAAAATAAAATAATAATAAAATAATCCAAAAAGACTCAATAATATAAAATTGGCAAAACGGGGCGTTACAATTCTCCCCCACTTAGAAATTTTCGTCCTCGAAAATCTTACCTGATTCAAATAACTCTGGATACGATTCTCGCATCCTACTCTCCAACTCCCACGTCAGATTACCATCAGCAGCGCCTCCCCACGCCACTTTCACAAGTGCAATCTCTTTACCCCTCAACCGCTTCACCTCGCGATCCACAATACTAACTGGTAAAGTCTCGACCGTAAGGTTATCTCTTACCTCAACCTCGTCCATAGGAATCACATGTGAAGGGTCTGAAACATACTTCCGCAACTGCGAAACATGAAACACATCATGCAAATTCGACAGATTCGGCGGTAACGCCACCCGATACGCTACAGCACCAACTCTCGCAGATATCTGGTAAGGACCAATAAATCGAGGAGTAAGTTTCTTAGATTTCAAAGCACGACCAACACCCGTAACCGGCGTAACCCTCAGAAATACGTGATCACCCTCTTGAAACTCAAGATCCTTCCGTCTCTTATCATGATAACTCTTCTGCCTACTCTGAGAAGCCTTCATTTTCTCACGAATAAACTTTACCTTTTCCGTCGTCTGTTGCACCAATTCCGGTCCAACCACAGAACTCTCACCTGTTTCGTGCCAACACAACGGCGTTCGACATCTTCGCCCATATAAAGCCTCAAAAGGTGCCATTCCAATACTAGAATGGAAACTGTTATTGTACGTGAACTCAACCAAAGCAAGATAACTGTCCCAAGTACCACCTTGTTCCAAAACACACGATCTCAACAAATCCTCCAAAGACTGAATAGTTCTTTCGGTCTGACCATCCGTCTGCGGATGATAAGCCGAACTCAACTTCAATCTAGAACCCAAAGCCTTCTGTAGACTCTCCCAAAATCTCGATGTAAACCTCGGATCTCTATCAGAAACAATGCTCAACGGGACACCATGCAATTTCACAACCACACCGACATAAATCTCAGCTAACCTCTCCAAAGAAAAACTGATGTCGATCGGAATGAAATGCGCCGATTTAGTCAGCCTATCCACAATCACCCAAATAGCATTATGCCCTCGCTGAGTATTCGGTAACCCCGTTACAAAATCCATCGAAATGCTATCCCATTTCCACTCAGGAATGTCTAATGGTTGCAACAAACCACTAGGCCTCAAATGTTCCACTTTCGATTTCTGACAAGTTAAACAAGCATAAACAAATTGAGCCACATCTCTTTTCAAACCAGACCACCAGAAAATCTTCCTCAAATCTTGGTACATTTTATTCGCTCCGGGATGAATACTTAAAATACTCCGGTGTCCTTCCTCCAAAATCATTCTTTTCAACTCCGCATCGTCAGGAATACAAATACGATCACGAAATCTCAAAACGCCAAACTTATCAACCTTGAAATCCTCATTCTCGTTCATCATCAAATCAACAAATTTCAAATCCAGCTTTTGTTTCTCACAAATCGACAACAAAAACTCATTCGTAACTTTCAACATACCAAGTCTCACACTCACCGATGTCACTTCGCAAACTAAACTCAAGTCTCTAAATGATTCCAAAAGTTCCCACTCTTTCGCCATCAATGCGGACATATGCAAAGACTTACGGCTCAATGCATCGGCTACCACATTAGCTTTACCAGGATGGTAATTCAAGCCAAAGTCGTAGTCTTTCAAGAATTCCAACCATCTCCGTTGCCTCATGTTCAACTCTTTCTGATCAAATAGATATTTCAAGCTTTTATGATCACTAAAGACTTCGAACCTCGCACCATAGAGATAGTGTCTCCAAATCTTTAACACAAAAACCACAGCAGCTAATTCAAGATCATGAGTAGGATAGTTTTTCTCATGAACTCTTAATTGCCTTGAAGCATAAGCTACAACTTTACCTTCCTGCATCAAAACACCACCCAAACCAATTAAAGAAGCATCACAATACACAACGAATGGTTCATTAGGATTAGGTAAAATAAGAATCGGAGCTGTCGTCAATCTTCTCTTCAGCTCACAAAAACTCTCTTCACACTGAATATCCCAAATGAACGCTTTGCCCTTACAAGTCAACTGCGTCAAAGGTAATGCTAGCTTGGAAAAACCTTCAATGAACCTCCGATAATAACCAGCCAAACCCAAAAAGCTTCGAATTTCAGTAACGGATCTAGGAGCCTCCCATTGTAGAACTGCTTCTACTTTAGATGGATCCACAGCAATACCATTACCTGAAATCACGTGCCCGAGAAAACTCACCTCCGACAACCAAAATTCACACTTGGACAATTTGGCAAAAAGCTTCCTTTCTCTCAAAACCTGCAAAACAATACGTAAATGCTCTGCATGTTCCTCACGAGACTTAGAATAGATTAAAATATCATCAATAAACACCACCACAAAACGATCCAAATGCTCGTGGAAAATCCGATTCATGTATTCCATGAACACACCAGGCGCATTAGAAACCCCGAACGGCATCACAGCAAACTCGTAATGCCCGTAGCGTGTCCTAAAGGCCGTCTTCTGAATATCTTCTTCTTTCACCCTTATCTGATGGTACCCCGATCTCAAGTCAATCTTACTAAATACACAAGCACCAACCAACTGATCCATCAGATCATCAATCCTTGGAAGCGGATATTTGTTCTTAATCGTCACTTTATTCAACTGGCGATAATCAATACATAATCGCATACTCCCATCTTTCTTTTTCACCAACAAAACTGGAGCACCCCAAGGAGAAACACTTGGTCTTACGAACCTCTTTTCCAGTAAGTCATTCAACTGCTTTTTCAACTCCACCAATTCAGATGCCGACATTCGATAAGGTGCCATAGAAACAGGTCTAGTACCAGGGACTAGATCTATCGAGAATTCCACCTCTCTCTCCGGCGGTACATCTGAAATATCTTCAGGAAATACCTCAGGAAAATCACACACAACAGGAAACACCTCAAGAGAAACTTTACTCTCCACCGACAACGATGCAAACACACCGAACAACTGAGCCTCATCCGCCAAAAGTCTCTTCAACTCTTTGGTAGATAAGAAACTCGAGTCTTCGTCTTCCTCCAGAGAAGGAAACCTTACTAGCTTATGATAACAATCAATGTGAACCCGATTAAATTGTAACCAGTTCATTCCCAACACCACATCTAACCCTTCCAATGGTAAACACACCAAATCCATCACAAAATCTTTACCATAAATGGCTAAAGGACAATTTAGACAAACCATAGAAGTAGTTACTGATCCCATCGCTGGAGTATCAATAACCATCTCAACACCCATCACAGACAACACAAGATTCAAACTCTTCGCGCACTCAGACGAAATAAACGAATGAGTCGCTCCAGTATCAATAATAGCAATTAAAGGCGTATTATTAATAAAGCAAGTACCTCTAATCAAACGATCTGCATTCGAGGTCTGAGTTCCTGCTAGTGCAAACACTTTTCCTCCAGGTTGAGCCTGTCTTGGTTTCGTACACCTTGTACTAACATGACCAACTTCCCCACAATTATAACATGTAACTCCATTCTTCCTCCTACAATCAGCAGCCACATGACCTTTCAAACCACAACTAGCACACATATCCACATTATTCATTTTCCTCTTACATTCCGATATACGATGTCCTAAACCACCACAATTGTGACATTTCACAGCAGAATTCATTCCTCCACCACTAGGCTTCCTATCAAAAGCAAACTTCTGTTTCCCTTTGTCAACAGGGGTAACATAAGGCCTACCTCTGAACTGCCCCTTTCCTTTCTTATCATTCAGATTCTTGTAATGAGTAGCACGTGCTTTGCTATCCTCATCAAAGATCCGACTCTTGTTCACCAACACTGAAAACTGTCTTATCTCCTGATAACCGATACCCTGCTTGATTTCTGGCCTCAAGCCATTCACAAACTTCAAACACTTCGACCTCTCTGAACCCGCTGTATTATA
This sequence comes from Lathyrus tuberosus, assembly GCA_022829125.1. Classification (NCBI taxonomy): domain Eukaryota; kingdom Viridiplantae; phylum Streptophyta; class Magnoliopsida; order Fabales; family Fabaceae; genus Lathyrus; species Lathyrus tuberosus. The sequence continues at coordinate 1,520,782 of JALAZF010000439.1, forward strand.
ATTAGGACAGAACTTCACAAGTTCCTCAAACTTAGCAGCATAATCCGCAACAGAGGAATTATCCTGTTTCAGTTCAAGAAATTCAATTTCCTTCTTACCTCTCTCATCTTCCGGAAAATACTTTTCGAGAAAAGCATCTTTGAACACAGCCCACGTAACCACTATTTCATCCTCCTCAAACCTCTGAGAAGCATTTATCCACCAATCTTCAGCTTCCTTTTCCAGCACATGAGTACCAAACTGCACTTTCTGATCCTCGGAACACTTAATGAAACGGAAGATCTTCTCAATCTTCTTCAGCCAAACCTGTGCTCCCTCAGGATCATGAGTACCATTGAAGCTCGGTGGGTTATTCTTCTGAAACTTATCCATACTACGCGACTCCTCGTCCGCCGCAGCATTCGGTAAATTCTGCATCGCCTGCGCCATAGCTTGCATGGCCGCAGTCATAGCAGCATCACGTCTTCCAGCCATAATCTGAACGTTTCCAATGATAACAAATTATGGTTAAACAACAACTCGTCCAACGTAACTCGCCCAATATGCCAGACACAACAACCACAACTGACACAAACTGACACAAACAGCTCTGATACCACTTAATGTGACGCCCCCAATCTAATACCCCCAATTAGCATGCATTTAAAGCAGTTAAAAGAAAAATTCAAAAATTGATCAGAGTACATTTGAAAACACGGCATAGAAAGGAGACATCCCATCAACGTAACCAAAATATACACATAACATGCAACACCTGCCCATAATGATATGCAACTGTGGGGTAGCAATCATACAGAGGAAACTTCGTTCCTTACACCCACTTTTCAGAAATTAGAAATAAAACGGAAAATCTAAAATCTGATTAACATATACACATATAAACAGTTTGTCATACATCAAGTAGCATATGTACAACCAAAATATAATATATCATCAGATATACAAAACAATAGCACGCGGCCACCCTAACTACCCGGAGTCACATATCAGAGCCGACCGACCAAAATAATGAAGATGCAAGGCTTCACAAAAAGAATACCTCCAGCAAACCTAATCTGCAACGCCTCATAGAGCGTTATAAAACAGCAGAAGGGTGAGAAAAACAACCATAATATAATTGCATAAAATTATATATATTAACACAAAAATACACAAGCAACACATTCTCACCACAAATGCTCAACAGTCGCATATAATATCACACGGTACAATTCTCACTTATCGTATACCACATCACATCAATCATTCACAATACAATCAAACACGTTCCAAGCACAATTACTCATGATTTATGCAATGCACATAGACCGACACAACGACTCTATGCACATGCCATGCGGTACCGACTTCAAATCTTGTAATTCATTAGTCCCCCAGGAACTCTTGGAATCATCGCTCGTTACATAGAGTAACTCCCCGTCGGGCCTACGATGTTCCCCGTCGCTATAAACCAATATTTCAGGGCGAACGACGTTTATGGATTGCTTTCTACCAGTATTTCAGGGCGCACAATCCGATTGCTTTCTACCAGTATTTCAGGGTGCACAATCAATTGGGATTAATCGCTTCTACCAATATTTCATGGCGTAAGACTATAAAACTGATTCATCTATGAATCTTCCCATGCAAGAATACATATCATGATACTTGACACATTAATGACTCATGCCAACATCAAATACTCATGCATCAACAATATTCATGTATTTCAAGTGCACACAAAGTAATGCACACAATTGCCCAAAATGGCCACAAACACCAATATACCACACTTAGCATTTTCTTGCCTCTCGGCCACAAATCGTCATCACAACAGCACATAAGGCATACACATCCAAAGCACAAACATATAACACAATACAAGTCAAATACGCACTATTAAAAACGACAAAAGTCGAGATTCGACACTATTCACATTTTCCGACCAAATTTAATCGGCTAACGATTCTCAAAACCTCATATTCACAAAGTACAGTTCGATACCTTTCCAACGACACCAAGAATGCAAAAATCGGATAATCGGAACCAAAGTTACGGACAAAACCGAAAACACATTTTGAAAAATCACATTTTTGACATTCTCCTGTCCATACGCGTATCACTCATGCCCATACGCGTACGGACAGAACCCATTTCCTTCACAAATTCCTCGTTCCAAAACCCATACGCGTATTGGCCCATGGCTCGCCCATGTTACGCGTAATGCCAAGATTCATACGCGTATTGGCCCAAAAACAAGCCAATGATACGCGTATCGCCTTGGCTCATACGCGTATGGACATGCCCCTTACGCGTATGGCCAGAGCATACCCAGAAAAATTCTGCAGAACAATTTCTGCGTTTTCCAACCCAACATCAACCAATTTCTTCACCTAAAACTCAGAAAAACAGCAATTTGAAGTGTAATAGCATACCACAAACATGTATGAACAATCAACAATGCATTCAACAAGACTTTTACCACAATCAAATTCATTTCTAATCAATTTTTACACAATCTAGGTTTTACTAATATTCTCCAAATCAATCCAAAAACAACAACAAAACACATACATAATCGTATACAATCATAGAATAATCGAGTTTCGCACCCTTACCCGATTAATCGATTCCCAGAAATTGTTCTTGATGATTTTTCCACTCTTTCTCCAATTTTCTCTCTTCTCCTCTTTTCTTCTCTTTTTCCTTCTTTCTTCTTTCTTTCTCTCTATTTTTCTTTCCCTTTTCTTTTCTATTTTCTTTTCTTTCTTACTAACTTAGTAAAAATATCTATGAAATGTCCAAAATACCCCCACACTCAAATATCCCGCAAATGTTCCCAAAACGCGATAAAATATAATCACGACGAAAAATAACATATTTTCGCATAAAAGTCGAGAATAAAATAAAATAATAATAAAATAATCCAAAAAGACTCAATAATATAAAATTGGCAAAACGGGGCGTTACATCTACAGTTCGACAGAGTCGTGAAAGACACTGATGAGATATCAACCGTGACCATCTATTACACTCCCGCTGAGATTCAAATGCCGGTCAATGCAGTTCCCGTGGCGAGTGTTGCGCCAGAAAGGCCCAGTCCTGTCACTATCACGGTGCCAGGACCAATTCCGTTCACATCTACGAAAGCTATCCCATGGCACTATGGGGCAGATGTATATTACGAAGGTAAAAAGCAGGAAGTTGAGCCGTCAGTCAGCCCAAATATTGATAATGTAGGGGGTGTAGGGGGCTTTACAAGGAGTGGAAGGTTGTTCGCTCCCCAAACTTTGAGAAGTGATAAGGAGGTAGAAGCTGCAGCAAAGGCTAAGGGTAAACAGGTGGTTGAAAGTGCGCCTACACCTGAAGAAGAGACAAAGATTACTTTTGATAAGGAAATGGAAGAATTTATGAAGATAATCAAGAAAAGCGATTATAAGATTGTGGACCAGCTGAATCAGACCCCTTCAAAGATTTCAATCTTGTCACTATTGATGTGCTCTGATGCGCACCGACAGGCGTTGTTGAAAGTGTTGAAGAGTGCGTACGTGCCACAAGAAATTACTGTTAATCAGCTCGAGGGCATAATCTCCAATGTTAATGTTAGCCATGGCTTGGGCTTTACAAGTAGAGATTTGACTGTTGAAGGAAGAAACCATAATAAGGCTTTGCATATCACGATGGAGTGTAAGGGCGCAGTGTTATCTCATGTACTGGTAGACACTGGTTCATCACTCAATGTCTTGCCCAAGAAGGCATTAATGAAGCTGGAAGTTGATGGTTTGATCTTAAGGCCTAGTGAATTGGTGGTCAGAGCATTCGATGGGACCAGACGATCTGTGTTTGGTGAGGTGGAATTGCCCGTACAAATTGGACCACAGGTATTCAAATCCACGTTCCATGTAATGGACATACAACCTGCATATAGCTGCCTATTGGGACGCCCTTGGATTGACGGAGCCGGGGCTGTTACTTCTACTCTACATCAAAAGCTGAAGTATGAGTTTGAAGGGCAGGTTGTGACGGTGTGCGGGGAAGAAGACATCTTTGTGAGTCACTTGTCCACGTTCAAGTACATTGAAATGGATGGGGAAATTCATGAGATGTTGTGCCAATCATTCGAAGCAGTCAATATTGACGATGCACCTGAGTCTTCTTCTGTACCAGTTGGGGCCGGTACCTCCATTTCATCTTACAAACAAGCTGTCGAAGTCGTCAGGGCAGGCAACGCCCAAGGTTGGGGCAGGTTGATAGAGACCCCAATGAAGGAAGACAAATTTGGTATTGGTTATCATCCCTCTACAACTTCAGATGCGGGGAGCAGGGGACCCATTACTTTCAATAGTGGGGGAATTATCTACACAGACCAGTCTTGTGCAGCCACAGAGGATAGTGTTGACAGTGATTGTGACCTGGACAATTGGGTACGCCCTCATGTTCCGGGACAACAAGTGCAGAACTGGTTCGTTGAAGAAGTCATCCGGGTTACTCTTCAGACAGAGTAATTTTTCTTTGTTTTTTCTAACCATAATGCATGTCAAAATCTTGCGCTCTGCCCAAGGCGTATAGATTCATTTGTAGGGCCACCATGGTTGCATTTGCAATGTTTAATCATTAATAAAGGACGTTTTGCAATCAAATTTTGTTCTCTGTCTTTCAGTTTTTATTTTTGCACAAAAAAAAAAATAATAAAATGGCAATGTTTCATTTTCTTTTGTTTTGCTTAAAAATAAATTCTAAAATAAGGCATGAACCCGTTCATGCAGACTTGATCCTCCGGATACCACTGATAACGATTTTGATATGACTATGTATGACTATGACAATCCGATTTATCAAGCCGAAGAAGGGGATGAGAAAGATTGTGAACTCCCTGAAGAATTGGCCAGAGTGTTGAAACAAGAGGAAAGGGTCATCCAGCCTCATCAGGAGACTGTAGAAATCATCAATATTGGTACCAAGGACGCCAAGAAAGAGATCAGGATTGGTGCCAGCTTGCAAGCAGATGTGAAGCAAACTTTGACGGAAATGTTGCGCGAGTATGTTGACATTTTCGCCTGGTCGTATCAAGACATGCCGGGGTTGGATACGGATATTGTCGTGCACAGGCTGCCATTAAGAGAAGAATGTCCGCCAGTCAAGCAGAAACTTCGTCGGACTCACCCCGACATGGCTTTAAAGATTAAGGAGGAAGTCCAGAAGCAGTGGGATGCTGGTTTTCTTGCTGTGACAAAGTATCCTCCGTGGGTAGCCAACATCGTGCCAGTACCGAAGAAAGATGGAAAAGTGAGAATGTGTGTGGATTATCGAGATCTTAATAAAGCTAGCCCGAAAGATGATTTTCCACTACCTCATATTGATGTGCTGGTCGATAATACAGCTCAGTTTTCAGTGTTCTCATTTATGGACGGTTTCTCCGGGTACAACCAGATCAAGATGGCACCTGAAGATATGGAGAAGACCACGTTCATTACTCCGTGGGGTACATATTGTTATAAAGTAATGCCTTTTGGGTTGAAAAACGCAGGGGCAACGTACCAGCGGGCGATGGTGACATTGTTTCATGACTTGATTCATAAGGAGATCGAATGTTATGTAGATGATATGATTGCCAAGTCGAGAACAGAAGAGGAACATCTGGTTAACCTGAAAAAGCTGTTTGAAAGGTTGAGAAAGTTCCGTCTGAGATTAAATCCAAACAAGTGCACGTTTGGGGTGCGTTCTGGAAAGTTGTTAGGTTTCATTGTGAGCGAAAGAGGAATCGAGGTTGATCCTGCCAAGGTGAAAGCAATACAAGAAATGCCTGAACCGAGAACAGAAAAAGAGGTTCGTGGTTTCTTGGGTAGATTGAACTACATTGCAAGGTTCATATCTCACCTAACAGCCACGTGTGAACCAATATTTAAATTGTTAAGGAAAGATCAAACGGTCAGGTGGAATGACGATTGCCAATTGGCATTCGATAAGATAAAAGAATACTTGCAGGAACCTCCGATTCTAATGCCTCCAGTTGAAGGGAGACCGCTGATAATGTATCTGATAGTGCTTGAAGGTTCCATGGGTTGTGTTCTCGGTCAACATGACGAGACAGGTAGGAAGGAGCATGCTATTTACTACCTGAGCAAAAAGTTCAATGATTGTGAGTCCCGATACTCAATGCTTGAAAAGACATGCTGTGCGCTTGCATGGGCCGCTAAGCGATTGAGGCAATATATGGTTAGGCACACAACCTTGTTGATTTCAAAAATAGATCCTATCAAGTACATTTTCGAGAAACCAGCATTGACAGGCAGAGTTGCACGGTGGCAAATGGTCTTGACAGAGTATGACATTCAGTACACTTCACAAAAGGCCATCAAAGGAAGTATCTTGTCCGACTATCTTGCGCAACAGCCGATTGATGATTACCAACCCATGAAGTTTGACTTCCCTGATGAGGACATCATGTTTCTCAAAGCTAAAGACTGCGAGGAACCACTTCCGGAGGAGGGGCCAGACCCTGAATCCAAATGGAGTCTGATGTTTGATGGGGCTGTCAATATGAATGGGTGCGGAGTTGGAGCAGTTCTTATCACGCCGGAAGGTGTTCATATGCCTTTTACTGCACGAATAACTTTCGGATGCACCAACAATGAAGCAGAGTACGAAGCTTGTATAATGGGGATCGAGGAGGCGATTAATCTACGGATTAAGACCCTTGATATATTTGGTGATTCAGCTTTGGTAATCAATCAAGTGAAAGGGAGTTGGTACACGCACCAAGCAAATCTAGTGCCGTATAGAGATTATACGAGGAGATTGCTGACATTTTTCATAACAGTGAAACTGTACCATATTCCTCGAGATGAGAATAGGTTCGCGGATGCCTTGGCCACTTTGTCTTCCATGATCAAAGTGCAAGGATGGAACCATGTACCTAAGATTGAGGTATCCCGCCTTGACAGACCAGCATTTGTGTTTGCGGTCGATGCAGCGTCTGATGACAAGCCATGGTTTTATGACATTAAGTGTTTCTTGAAAAGTCAAGAGTACCCGCCCGGGGCATCGTCCAAAGACAGGAAGACGTTGAGAAGGTTAGCCGGTAGTTTCTTCTTGAACAAAGATGGCGTGCTGTATAAAAGAAATTTTGACACGGTCCTGCTTAGATGTGTGGATAGACATGAAGCAGACTTGTTGATGATTGAAGTGCACGAAGGCTCTTTCGGTACCCATGCCGGAGGGCAGGCAATGGCTAAAAAGTTGTTAAGGTCGGGATATTATTGGTTGACTATGGAGTCAGATTGTTGCAAATATGCCCGCAAATGCCATAAATGCCAGATCTATGCAGACAAGGTGCATGTGCCTCCAAATCCGTTGAGTATCATGTCGTCGCCTTGGCCATTTGCCATGTGGGGCATTGATATGATCGGAAAGATTGAGCCTACAGCTTCCAATGGTCATCGTTTCATCTTGGTGGCAATTGATTACTTTACCAAATGGGTTGAAGCCGCATCTTATGCCAATGTTACAAAATAAGTGGTCGCTCGTTTCTTGAAACGGGATATCATTTGCCGATATGGAGTTCCCGAAAGAATCATTACTGATAATGGTTCTAATTTGAACAATAAGATGATGGCTGAGTTATGCCGGGACTTCAAAATCGAACATCACAATTCTTCTCCGTACCGCCCAAAGATGAATGGCGCGGTCGAAGCGGCCAACAAAAATATCAAGAAGATTGTGCAGAAGATGGTTGTCACGTACAAAGATTGGCATGAGATGTTACCATTTGCTTTGCATGGGTATCGAACGTCGGTACGCACGTCCACTGGGGCAACCCCATTCTCACTTGCATATGGTATGGAGGCAGTGCTACCGGTTGAAGTAGAAATTCCGTCCCTCAGAGTTATGATGGATGTTAAGCTAGATGAAGCTGAATGGGTGCGAGCCAGATTTGATCAGCTGAGCCTTATTGAGGAAAAGCGATTGGCGGCTGTATGTCATCGGCAACTATATCAGCGCAGAATGAAACAGGCATTTGACCAGAAGGTGCGTCCTCGGGTTTATAAAGTCAGAGATGTGGTACTCAAAAGGATCCTTCCTCCCAATACAGATCACAGGGGCAAATGGACTCCTAACTATGAAGGTCCATTCGTGGTTAGAAAGGTCTTTTCGGGCGGAGCTTTATTGCTTACAACCATGGATGGCGAAGACTTTTCATCCCCTGTCAACTCGGACGTAGTCAAAAAATACTTCGCATGAATAGACCCGCTGGATAATAAGAATAAAAAAAATCCAGGCAAAAAAGGGCATCCCGGCGAACCAAAAACAGAATAAGGTTCGGGCAAAAATTAGGGATATAATTGAAAAAAGATTTGTACACCCGGTAAGTTGAAAACCCGAAAGGGCAACTTAGGCAAAAAAGGGTATCCTGGTGGATCGAAAACCTGAAAGGGCGGTCCACACAAAAGAGGGATTTAAGCGAATGACTATGGTCTGAGTTATCTATCCCCCATTACCGTTTGAACAACTGACGTTCTGAAGGATAGGAATCGGTCTGATCATTCCTCAGAAGGCAAGGTCGGGGAGTTTTGAAGACATATTGGTCATAACAGAATGGAAACTCAGTGGAATTCCGTTTTCACATTGCCATTAGGATAGTTTCTTTTCTCAATTTTCAGTGATCACCTCTTTCCAGGGATTGCTTCCGGATGTAATTGCCTATTCTGGGCTCTCAGTCAATAAATTGAATTTCAATAAAAAGCTTTCTATTTTTGTTTTATTGCTTTGTTTGCAAAAACGTCCTAATTTTTGATAAAACATTGCATTTGAAAACATGGCAGCCTTGCAATAACATGCGCAGAAAAAACATTTGAAATTACTTCGAATGTTGAATACTCCCGGATGGTGGATTCTAGCCACGCAATATTCGGGGCATGTGGGCATATTCTTTTGTTGCAGGTAGCAGGTGCAGATGATTTTAAGCACAAGACCAGCAATAAATCACCCCACGCAAAAGACTGGGGCAATTATGGGTAAGGAGATCGGCGTTCATCGTTCGGTCGACGATTGTTCATAACTGGTCGATATCAGTGAATTAAGTTCAACTGGGTACCGTTGCATCTTATTAAGTCGATTCTCTTATTCAGTCCTTCCAACAGCTACAAGCTTTTCTATGTCGATAACGGTCACAGGTTCCCCAAAAGAGTGGTCTCGTCGACACCGAAACTGATGATCATTATCCCCAGCGAAGTCACAAGAGTTTGAAGAGGCTAGATCTTCTGTAAAATCCTCTTATGACATCCTCTTTGGGGACGAATTGTTGTGTTGTCCAAGCATGGGGCATGATTGTTTCCCCAGCATGAAGTGTTGGTCATCCCCAGTAGAGTTTGAGGACAGTTGGTCTTCTGTAAAATCCTCTCAAAAGGCATTCCCCAGTACGAGACGTTTTAAAGCAGGTTCCGCCAGCAGAGTTTGTTATAAACTCGTCATCCCTAACGGAATTGTCTAAAGGGAAGCTCGCCTAACATGGGGCATTGTGGTACTTATCCTAAGCTTGACAGTCATATTCTTCAGCAGAATACTGTGGATTTGCTTTGGGTTTCCCCAACAGATCTCTAAGGACTCTTTCCTAGCAAGTTGCAGTGGAATGTTCTAACCAGGATTTGCATATCCCTGGCAGAGTAGCCTTGATCCCCAGCAAGATTGTGTCTCTGGTAATGATTCTCCACAGAGGTCAGCATCGAATCTCGTCAGCAACTCCCAGCTGAGTTGTTGTTCTTCCCGCAGAGGTTTATCAGATCGACAGAATTTATTCCTCAACAAGGATGGTACAGCCTTTCCCCAGCCGGGTCAGAAGGTGGATAACCCCTATAAAGGGTCTTGGATTGGATAGATCCTCAAGCAGAGTTTTTTATGACTCTTCCTCCCTAGCAAGACGCCATGCAAAGAAATTCTCATCCCCATCGGAATCGCTGTGACCAGAATTCATTCCCCTAACAGATGAAGTGATTCCTGGCAGATTTATTATTCTTCAAGTCCAATTTATTTTTGGCAAGCTTGACAATGCGAAGCAGACGGATTGTTCATTCATTCTCCAGTGGAGAGGTTATCCTTTCAGGAGTCTCCAAAGTCAAATCATTGGTCTTTGCTCCTCAGCAGAGTCAGCAGAGGTGTCTGACACAGATGCAGAGAATAATACAATTTTACAAATTCCAAAAGTCCAACAGTGGATTGGCGAAAGTCCGTCTTCGGGTGGCAAAAGTCCAACAGTGGATTGGCAAAAGTCCGTCTTCGGGTGGCAAAAGTCCAACAGTGGATTGGCGAAAGTCCGTCTTCGGGTGGCAAAAGTCCAACAGTGGATTGGCGAAAGGTCCATCTCCGGGTGGCAAAAGTCCAACAGTAGATTGGCAAAAGTCCGTCTTCGGGTGGCAAAAGTCCAACAGTGGATTGGCGAAAGTCCGTCTTCGGGTGGCAAAAGTCCAACAGTGGATTGGCAAAAGTCCGTCTTCGGGTGGCAAAAGTCCAACAGTGGATTGGCGAAAGTCCGTCTTCGGGTGGCAAAAGTCCAACAGTGGATTGGCGAAAGGTCCATCTCCGGGTGGCAAAAGTCCAACAGTAGATTGGCAAAAGTCCGTCTTCAGGTGGCAAAAGTCCAACAGTGGATTGGCGAAAGTCCGTCTTCGGGTGGCAAAAGTCCAACAGTGGATTGGCAAAAGTCCGTCTTCGGGTGGCAAAAGTCCAACAGTGGATTGGCGAAAGTCCGTCTTCGGGTGGCAAAAGTCCAACAGTGGATTGGCGAAAGGTCCATCTCCGGGTGGCAAAAGTCCAACAGTAGATTGGCAAAAGTCCATCTTCGGGTGGCAAAAGTCCAACAGTGGATTGGTGAAAGTCCGTCTTCGGGTGGCAAAAGTCCAACAGTGGATTGGCGAAAGTCCGTCTTCGGGTGGCAAAAGTCCAACAGTGGATTGGCGAAAGGTCCATCTCCGGGTGGCAAAAGTCCAACAGTAGATTGGCAAAAGTCCGTCTTCGGGTGGCAAAAGTCCAACAGTGGATTGGCGAAAGTCCGTCTTCGGGTGGCAAAAGTCCAACAGTGGATTGGCGAAAGGTCCATCTCCGGGTGGCAAAAGTCCAACAGTAGATTGGCAAAAGTCCGTCTTCGGGTGGCAAAAGTCCAACAGTAGATTGGCAAAAGTCCGTCTTCGGGTGGCAAAAGTCCAACAGTGGATTGGCAAAGGTCCATCTAAGGGTGGCATATTCCAAAAGTCCAACAGTGGATTGGCAAAAGTCCGTCTTCGGGTGGCAAAAGTCCAACAGTGGATTGGCGAAAGGTCCATCTAAGGGTGGCATATTCTAAAAGTCCAACGGTGGATTGGCAAAAGTCCATCTTCGGGTGGCACGAAGCTGCAAAGTCCACCAGTAGTGTGGCAGGCCAGTAGTCATCTGGCGTCGTTCAAAAAGACATTATCAAAGTCCACCAGTGGTGTGGCAGGCCAGTAGTCGTCTGGCGTCGTTCAAAAAGACATTTTTAAAGTCCACCAGCAGTGTGGCAAGCCAGTAGTCGTCTGGTGTCGTTCAAAAGACAGATTTTTCCGACGACGTTCATTGAAGATTCAATCCAGAAGTCTCATTGGGTTTATATCCCTTTTCTTTTTCATCATCCAGAGCAAATTTTTGGTTATATTTTGGTATTCAATCACTATATACCTTGAAAGTCCGAAAGCAATTGCTTTCAGGCATTCAGGTCTACAGCGCTTGAATAGGGGCAGCTGTAATACCCCAAAATTTGCTCTCCCTCTTTGTCATCATAGCATGGCATTATCATTTATCATATCATATCCACCTCATTAACATTGCATTGCATTTAACATAGAAAAATGAAGCATGGCATCCTCCTTACCATCAGGGCATGTGATCAGGTGGGAGATGGACAATTAAGAGATCATTCAAAGCACAAAAAGGTCAATCAAGTTTCCTCAAGGCAAGCCAAGAGGTCTTTCATGTCTCATACCATCTCAATGGATCATCCACAACCTCAAGGATGAGAGATTCAATGGGAGATTGAAGCACTACATCTTTCACTATGCAAGAGGTTCAAAAATTGAAGGAAAACCCTCAAAAGAGATAGCTCATTGATCCAAAATCATCCTCAAAGGGCATATATCATCATCCTTTAAGAAGGTACACAACATACTCTGAGGAATTTGAAATTGAAGACTGTACATTTTTCTCCTAGGAGGTGGGCACCAAAACTAGGGTTTCCCATTAAATCAGGGAATCTTTGGTTTTTGAACAAAACTTGATGTCATGGTATTCCATATGTCCTTAAGTGTATGTATGTGGAAAATTACATCTCTATTGGTTTTGGAAGTGTTTCAATTGGAAGAAAGATCAGGAATCAGAGAAATTGGGGCAAAGTCAAATAATCAGAGGGAAAAGTCAACTCTTGACTTTTTGAGGCCAAATTCATAAAATTCATGTTATATGTGTCCAATGTGCAAAATTTGGTCAAGAAACTCCAAAGGAATCATGAAAAAATCAAGATGTGGAAAGTTGCCATTTTTGGGTGAAGTAGGGTTACTAAAAATAGTAAGTTTTGGCCATTTTGCATCAGAGTTTGAGCCAAGGCCATTCAAATTTGGAGCACCAAATGAAAAATCCACTCTGCCTCAATGAAAGGTCTTGCTTTAAGCTTCAAATCCATGGGTAGAACATTTCCATTGGATAAAAAATGAGGGAGATATGATTGATCAAAGTTGGAAGAAAGTAGGCCAAAAACCATGTCATGACCAAGTTTGGCCAAGCTCGCGCGCAGTCATTTTCACAAGCATGTGGTGGGCCAGAAGTACACTCACTTTTCTCATAGTTAGAGGCTCCAAATGAGAAACTTTTCAACATCAAAGATGTTCCTTGTAGTGTCAGCTTCAATGTTCATGTTGGACAAAATTCCATTTGATCAAGTTATAGAGGCGATATATGGGTCCAAAGTCATGGTGATTATGCTGAAAATCCCATGCCAACATGCCTTGCCAGCCAACCTCACTGCCTCACCCTTATACCAGTCCCAAACCTTAATGTTCTAAGTCATTTTTCAACCTCTTCCATGTCTTATTTCAATTCATTTTTCACACCAAATATGTAGCATTATATTTCCTCTTTCGAATGAACCCAAAAACACACTAAATCATTCAGGGATTAGGGAGAGTTTCATCATCCAATCACTATGATGGAATTGATTCCAAGCTGTCATAAAACCAGAAAATGAACCATGGCTGTGGTGGTTGTTTCAGAATTCACATGAACACTCTTTATTCTTTTCCCCATTTAAACCAACATCCCCTTACAAACTTGAGCAGCACGTGCTATCCATGTTGCTTCATACATGAAAAGGGAAAGAACCCAAACTTGTCCAGCAAGCTTGCTGCTACACTGCATAATCTCATCCTCACCATAACACTCTAAACATCATCCTCACCATAACCCAGCCATAACCAACTCGTCCCCTAACTAACTTGGCTCAGTTAGTTAGGGTGGACTCACTTAACCCAAGGGTGACTCAGTTAATTCACTCACTAAACCATAGCTAAACTCAACATATAAATTCCAATACTCTTCACATTTTGAGGGAGGTTTTTCATTTCTCACTTTTCTCTCCAAAAAACAATTCAAGTGCTCTCTCCAAACCCTTTCTCTGTGTGCACGATTCTGTTATCACCTTCCTCTACTTCATCTCCATCATCATCAATGGCGCATGATTGAAGTAAGAACCAGCATAATCCACACGAATTCTTCAAGTGTACTTCATCAAGTTTTTGAATCCCTCACTGGTCTCGAGATATCAAGCTCAAACAGCATTTATTTTGCCTGGTTTGTGAAGCTCCAAGGGAGAAGAAGAAGATAGGATCTCTGGTATTCTGGTGGATCCAAAGTTCATCATATTTTCAGGTTCTCTTCCTCAACTTTATTTTACTGGATCCAGCTTGTTTTTGTGATGTTTGTGGCCTAATAGAGGTCGTGTGCGTCCTGGCTAGTTGATAGGCTTCTTAGAGGCATAGTTCTATACCTAGGGCTTAATTTGATTGACTCTGTTCTTGCTGTGCGTATGTATTTGGTGATTTTCATTAGCATATTCATAATGTACATGAGTTTAGCTTTCAATTGATGTATGCATTGTGATTTTCTGGAAAGAATGTGAGTTGCAGACGGTGGTAAGTGACCGGAGAAGGTGACCGGAGGTCCCTCTCCGGCCGGTGGCTTCATTTTAGGGTTTCATTTGCAGTTTGAATATGGACCATTGGATGTCATCATCGTGTGGCTTAAAACGTGCCAACACATTAAAATAAGCATGCTCCTCACGTGCCTTTTTTCTGAATTCATTTAAACTTTGTGTGGCATGGTACATGGTAATTGGCATGTGTCCTCACGTGCATGCGTTGATCTTGTGTACTTTGATTTTTGTGTTGACCTGACTTAAATCAATGGCTTGGATTGTGTTGACTGATGTTGACTGAAGGTGCATTGTTGTTAATGTGTTATGCGCGCATTTGGACTCAATCAGATTGATATTTGCACCCCCTTGTTTTGAGGCCCATTTAATTTGCGCTGCGTTATTGCTATGTTCATACCCCCTTCCCTTTGCATTTCATTTTCATTTTTTTTTATTTTTTATACATGTTTCATTTCCAATTTTTAAAAATACCAAAACAGATTGGAAAATTCTACAAAAATTCATGTGTATTCCTAAAACATTTAGGAAATTTTTGATGATTTTATTTTCTGATTTTATGACCGTTTTACCCCTGGTCCATAATTTTCTTTGAATTTCCATTTAGATGCATTCTAAGCATGATACATGAATTTGTTTAATTTTGTTCTTGCTCATTACCAACTATTTTGACATGATTATTTTTGCATTGATTCACTAATACATTGAAGCATGCTAGATGATTTTTGTTTGATTTTTTAGGTCACTTTATTACATGTTTTGATGCCTATATTTGCACCACTTTGCATGGTGTTTCAATTTGACCTAATTGCTTTGTTTGAAGTCATTTTGCTCTGAATTTTTACATGCTATCTTGATGTATGATGCATTTATGACCTAGGCATTCCAATAATATGCTGGCATAATTTTCATGAATCCATTTGGTCTTTGTTTGATGCATTACATTGGAAGTATAATACATGTCCTGTCATTTTAACTTTAGTGCATGATTGCATGAATTCTTTTGTGCATATTTGTATGAGCATTTGCATAGTTGTGTGAGTCATTCATATGATATTATAGGTCTTTGATGCACATTATAGGTCATCTTTACATGTTCATTTCAATTTGAACTTTGTGCATCATTAACATGTATTGTTTGCACTTTCTTTTTGAACTTTCATTTCAATTCTTCTTATATTACTTCTTGAATGTCTTGAAGTTGATTCATAAATACTTTTGAGATGCTTATAAACCATTTTCCATTTAGTGTCAATTCTGGTTGTTGATTTACATGTTCCATTTATGCATGTCCTCTTCATTTCTTTCCATCTTTCATCTACCCCTTCTTCTTGTAACATGTTTAAATGCTAATGGGTGATGATTTTTGCTTATTCACTTGCAATTGTATGATGATATTCACTTGTTGTCCATATGATGCCCATTCTGGTTGTGGTTCTAGGATTTGTTTTCTCATTTAATTCTTTTGAGCTTTATGATGCATTACATGCTCTTTTACTTCTTATACTTCTTATACATGTTTACTAACCATGTAGGGGCTTTGGTAAGTTTCAATTGAGTGTGGATAAGGAATCCACATTCAACTTCTATCCTTTCTCTTTTACAATTCCATTTTGTGTTTTGTTAAGCACTTATGTGCTTTCTTTTAATAACTCATCACTTCCCCTTTTTGAATTACAATTCATCTTCTACTTTAGAAGTGAATTGTTTAATTCTTTCCTTCTTTAGACTTTAGGTTGAAACCTCACAAACCTTTAGGATCACTCCCTTTAATCTTCAATTAGGATTGAGTCTTAGTCCATATAGGTTTTACCTTTTCTCCTCTCTTGAGTCTCTTTTCTCATCTCAAAGAAAATTCAAAACATATAATAAAGGTAGGCATTTATTGCATTTAGGCCTTTCATATAAAGAAAAGATTATAAGGGGTCTTCTCTTGTAATCTTAGAATGTGTAGCATATAGCCCATCTTGGGTCAATGTGTTAAACATTTGATCTTGTATGAGGGACTTAAATGCAATACTTGTTGAAGGTACAAAGAAAAAACACTTCTTCATTTCATAATCAACAAAAACACTTAATAAACACAAATATGCTAGTGTGTTTGAACCTTGATAATCGGAACTAAGTGTGAGGGTCTTCTTCACTCTTAGTGTGCTTTCTTACCCATTCCATCTTGGAATGTGAGAAGGTACACATTCCAATGACTAAGATTCAGATACACTATCATATGCAAACAAATGAAAAAACTCTTAAAAGACAAAAACAAACAATAACGTCTTTCCTTCGGGAATTCTTTTCTCATCTCATTCATTCTCAACGCACGAACGCGCTTCTACTCGTTCTCTTGCCAGACGGTAACGCACTCGGACCAGCGAGTCTGCAACACCTGAGCTAGAACGTAAGCCGTTCTCTAAAAGACACAAACAATCCATCCCTAGTGAGGGGAACTACGTCGCTCTGATTCTCATGCTCCCGATGAGATACGTAGGCAGTGGGGTAGGGCCCATTCGAGCACTTCTTTTATTTTCCCTACATTTGTTTCTCTTTCTCTTTCCATTCCTTTTCTAGTTCCTTTTCCAATATCTTTTCCTACACCCTTTGATCGAAACAGCAAGCGTGGATCCCATCGGGTACGATGGACGCGTGGGGGTGCTAATACCTTCCCTGCGCGTAACCGACTCCCGAACCCAGATCTCTTGGTCGCGAGACCATGCTCTTTCCTTTCCTTCAGGTTTATGCAGCGTTTCCTTTCCCTCTCTTGGGATAAATACACATTGCTGGCGACTCTGTTCGGTGCCACTTTCGCGTTTGTACTTGGATGAAAATCCCGGGAGCGACAGTTGGCGACTCTGCTGGGGATCGAACCCAGAATCTCTGGTTTCCTTAGCGAGTCAATCCTAGCGCTTGTCTGCTTTTCTTTCATTGGGTGTTTACTGTTGTGCTATATGTTGCTGTTTATTTATTTTACTGTATTTACCGCATTTTAGCATTACATATCATATATTATATTGTGTTGCGCTGTTTTGTCTGTTTGGCGGGATGGGTGTTCTGAGAGATAAGCTCACTACCAAGGCTTGAGTACATACATAGGTATTAGAGTGGATAGTCATGACGCTTGCGTGGTGGTGACCACGTATTGTTGTTCATGAGACCCACAACCAGACGAGGTTCTATCAGGAGCTTTCTGTTACTGCATGTTATGCAGGCCAGTGGTTATTCTCTTGAGGAACTGTCGACTCTGGTGACCATTCCCGAGGACTCAGTTGCGGCACTCCTCCCGAGATGTGACAGTGGCAGACCACATTCTGTGGCAAACCCATTGCAGATTCTCGATCCGAGGACCCAATGCTGGGAACTTGCTATAGGACATCCCTTTTTGAAAGAGAATCAGCGGAGGCACTCCTCGATTGGCGATAGTACTGTACCCTGAGGGATGAATGTACTATTGCTTCTCGACCTCAGTGCCAGAAGCTGAGGACCTTTTTGTTTTGGAGAATCAGTTGAGGCCTCCTCGATTGATGATGATGCTAAACCAGAAATGGTGAACGTATCATCATTTCTCGACCTGAGAGCCCGGGATACTGAACATCCTAGTACCCACATGTGAGAAGGGCGGGTTGTTTACAGGTTTGCAGGTAACCATGACCTCCTACATACCCGGTTTTCTATCATCATTGCACAGAAAGGAAGTTTCATCCTATTGTATTCAGATGGTTCTTATCTATGGTTCTATATTAGTCTCAGAGCTACACTGACACCGTTCACAGTTCAGCACAGACACCTGATTACCTGATCACATTGCCCTTTGCATTGCATTATCATATCCTAACATACATGTTTATTCATTTCCAGGTGCATATATTACCCTTGATTCCAGTCATCAGGTCCCTGCAAAGATGAACACTAAAGAGAGGAAGAATATCATCAGCTATAAGTTCCTTACGCCTACTTTAGGCCCTATTGTTATGCTGAAGGGAATGGCGAGCCCTGCAGTACGAGAAGCTTTTGAAGAGAAATATGGGTGGATTTTATCTATGGTCCGTAATGTCAGTGATTATGAAGCCAGAGGTCTCCATACGTTAATGCAGTTCTATGATCCGCCTCTGAGGTGTTTTGTATTTCCAGACTATGTGTTGGTTCCTACCTTGGAGGAGTATTCCAACATGTTGGGGATTGCTATCAAGGAGGAGCCCCCTTTCTTTGGATCAGTGGGGGATCTTGATTTTGGAAAGGTGGCTGGTGCTCTTTATTTGAGCAAATCAGAGCTAAGTGACAATGTCTCCAACAAAGGAAAGATTCGTGGTTACAAGCTGGAATATCTGATTAAGAAGGCCCAGGAAGCAGCTAAAGGCGAGAATTGGCTTGTTTTTAATGCTTTGTTAGCCCTTTGTATATACGGCATAGTGTTATTTCCCAACGAGCCGGATTTTATTGATACGGACGCTATACGAATATTCATGATGAAGAACCCGGTGCCAACGCTACTGGGAGATCTTCACTACTCGTTGTACAACCGAAACGAAGAGAAAAGATGAGGGATAATTCGTTGTTGTGCACCCTTGTTCTATAAGTGGTTTGCAGGCCGTTTACCACAATCAGGGGCTTTTGTGGATTCCAAAGATTCTCTAGAGTGGAAACAGCGTTTAATGGGATTGGTGGCCAAGGACATCGTATGGGTAGATCATGGGCTGATTGGCAAGAATATTATCCACAGCTGTGGTAAGTTCCCTAACGTTCCACTGATAGGAAGGCTGGGTGGGATTAACTACAATCCTTCTTTGGCCATTCGACAATTTGGGTATGCCCTGACAGGTCCGCCTATTAAGAGAGATGTGGAGGAGTCCCTCTATTTTCATACATCAGATGGGTGGGAAGCAGCACAGAAAGCTTCTGAAAGCTGGGGTAGCATACTGAAAAAGGGGAAAGTTACTCTAGGAAAGCCTAACAACCGGGTTTATCCAGCATATGAAGAGTGGGTGAAGAAAAGAGTTGAAGATTTTCTCTTGCCTTTTGGTAAGACACCCCTTTTGTATCCGGAGAGTGAGAAAGCAAGAAGCACTGCTACTGTGGAAGAAGTTGACAAGTTGCAAGCCTTGGTGAAAAAGCTCCAAGGAGAGAATTCCGAGTTGAGTAGCCGTCTTCAGAATGCTCTACATGCCAACAAAGAGCTGGAGCGGAAAGCCCAATATGCTGAGCAAATCCTAACTGCAAAAGAAAAAGACTTTGCTGGAAGAGCCCAACATTTCCGGAAGATTAGTAAAGGTGCTGATGATGCTACTCAAGCCCACAAGCAAACCAAACAGGCGTTAGCACAGACCAAAGAAAAGTTAACAAAGTTTCAGCACGCTTGGGACGAAGTTAGGATAGAGAATGCTGAATTACAGGAACAGTTGCAGATTAAGGACGAAGAGCTTGAAAAGGCGCATGAGCAGAGGAGAAAGTATCGGGAAAACCTCGGTAAGAGTCAAGAACAGCTAGAAGAAGCTAGAGGTGAGCTGAGGAATACCAAGAAAGAGCTTGAAGAAGTCATGATAGAAAGGGAGATACTCAAGACGCAAGCCGGCATAAAGAGACACAAAGGAGTGTGTGATGACGAGGCTCTGATGCTGCATATGGGTTCTTTAACTGAAGCTCTTGAGAAAAGGGATGTCTTGATCAAAGAAATGATTGAAAAGCCAAATCACCAGCGTACCCGTATACTTTTTGAGGAGATCAAATACTCAAGTGATAAGCTGAGGGGTGTGGAATTGTCAGACTGATGTTCTTTTCCTTATATTTTGTTGTTAATGGTTACCATCAGGCTTGTTGATGGATCCATTTTTCCTTGTATTGCATTTGCGGTTGAACCTTTCTTAAATGTACTTGAATACTTCGTTGAATGAGTATGAGCAGTTTTATTCAGAATTATTCCTTATCAGATAGCTGCACACAAGCACATGATCACGACACGTTTCTTTATATCACAATTTCTGGTCTTCAGATTTCTGTGGTTGGATTGGAATCAGGGTATAAAGCACCTCGGAGATGACAAACATGGCATTGCATGGCATTGCATATCATTTTGCATTTTTTGTTACTTGCTTTTCAGGTACTCGTTGCAGGGACTCTAACCTTTACTTGGTTTCAGGCAGTATAGCGGAGAGTCATATTCACCGATATTCGACGCGAAGGAATCAAGTAAGAATCATGGATCAAGTACAAAGTGATTTGGCTGAAATGAGGGCGCGTATGGACCAGTTCATGACCCTCATGACTGGCATGGCGCAAAATCAGGAGAGGTTGAGGCTTCTGGTCGAGCGTCCAGACAATGGGCCCGAAGGTGATCAGCATGACAACTCACAGGGACATGGCATTCCTCCTCCCGGTGGCAACCCTCCTCCTGGTGGTAACAATCGGGGTAATGGAAATGGTAGGCATGCTGGTGTTACTCTTGAAGATACTCTAGAAGACCAATTTACTCTGCTGGATGCTGATGTGGGTAATCAAGGTGATCGAAGGTATGAGGAGTTAGCAGAGAAGATCAGGGCCATAGAATGCAAGAACTCTATGGGTATTGATGTTACCAGCTTGGGGCTGGTCTCAGGAGTCAGAATTCCCCCTAAATTCAAGCCTCCCACTTTTGATAAGTATCACGGCAATGCGTGTCCCCAAACGCATCTTCAAGCTTACTTTGGGAAGATTTCAGCCCATACGGATGACGAGAAACTATGGATGCACTATTTTCAGGACAGTCTGGCTGGGGCGTCCTTGACCTGGTACATGAAGTTGAATAGAGCTGCTGTGAAGAATTGGAAAGATCTGGCAGAAGCGTTCCTGAAGCAATACCAGTATAATATTGACATGGCGCCCAACCGTACCCAATTGCAGGGGTTGTCACAAAATGCCAAGGAGAGTTTCAAAGAACATGCACAGAGGTGGAGGGAAATGGCTGCCCAGGTTCAACCTCCCTTGTCAGACAGAGAAATGGCAGATATGTTCATGGGCACCTTGCAAGGGGCCTATCTGGATAGATTAGCTGCTTGTCCGTCAACTGGGTTTGCTGATATTGTGATTGCGGGAGAAAGAATAGAAAGTCTGTTAAAGCTTGGAAAGATCCAGGATGTGAGTGGGGCTGGCTCTTCGGGGACGAAGAAACCGTTTGCTAGTAACCAGAAAAGAAGAGAAGGTGATACGAATGCTGTGTTTAGAGGACGAGGCAGAGGGCGTTCTCGAGCTTATTATCAGGTAGATGCTGTAACAATCCCCACACCGTCTGTTCAGAAACAACAACCCCAACAACAAGTTCAACAGCAACAACCTTTTTTCCAGCAAAGGTCTAGACAGAGGGATCGTAAGATGGATCCTCTCCCTATGACTTATGCCGCGCTGTTGCCCCGGCTACTCGAGTTAAAGTTGGTAGAACTCCGTACTATGAAAGCTCCGGTTGCTGGAAACCTGCCACCTAACTTCGATGCTAATGCTCGTTGTGAGTTCCACTCAGGTGCTCAGGGGCACTCCATTGAAAAATGTTGGGCTTTCCATCATAAAGTACAAGATTTGATTGATGCTAAAGCCATCAATTTCTCTCCCGCTCCTAATATTACTCAGCATCCCATGCCTGATCATAGTGCAGCTAATGTATATGCTATTGAAGATGGGAGGAGATTGAATTTGGTGGTAGACATACATCAGGTGAGAACTTCTTTGTTGTTGGTAAAAGATCGTTTATTGAAGGGACAGGTGTTCCTGGGCTGTAATCAAGATTGCTCTGAGTGTATGAATCAGGAGAACGGCTGTGATAAGTTGAAGATGGGTTTACAGAATCTGATCGATGAAGGATGTCTACAGTTCGACAGAGTCGTGAAAGACACTGATGAGATATCAACCGTGACCATCTATTACACTCCCGCTGAGATTCAAATGCCGGTCAATGCAGTTCCTGTGGCGAGTGTTGCGCCAGAAAGGCCCAGTCCTGTCACTATCACGGTGCCAGGACCAATTCCGTTCACATCTACGAAAGCTATCCCATGGCACTATGGGGCAGATGTATATTACGAAGGTAAAAAGCAGGAAGTTGAGCCGTCAGTCAGCCCAAATATTGATAATGTAGGGGGTGTAGGGGGCTTTACAAGGAGTGGAAGGTTGTTCGCTCCCCAAACCTTGAGAAGTGATAAGGAGGTAGAAGCTGCAGCAAAGGCTAAGGGTAAACAGGTGGTTGAAAGTGCGCCTACACCTGAAGAAGAGACAAAGATTACTTTTGATAAGGAAATGGAAGAATTTATGAAGATAATCAAGAAAAGCGATTATAAGATTGTGGACCAGCTGAATCAGACCCCTTTAAAGATTTCAATCTTGTCACTATTGATGTGCTCTGATGCGCACCGACAGGCGTTGTTGAAAGTGTTGAAGAGTGCGTACGTGCCACAAGAAATTACTGTTAATCAGCTCGAGGCATCCTCCTATCATATCATTTGCATTTCAACCAAGATCACAAGCATGGCATCCTCCTAACCTTCACCTCTTTGGATTTGCCTTTATGGGAGATCACCAAACACCCTTTGTGTTTCTTTTTGCCTTTATTGCTTGCTTACATTCGAACTTTACCAACCTTATTCAAAATACAAATATATATGTTATTTCCTTTTCTTATTGTACAAGGTAGGGACTTGCAATCAAAGGATCAAACTTGGTTTCTAAATTAGGGTTTTGATTCTTAAAGTCAATGTTTGGTCAACAAGTGGTCCACAAGAGTTTTCACTTTAAGGCATGACTTATAATCTTAGGTCACATGCATGTTAAGCTTCATTTGATCAAGAGACTTTCAAGTTTGGTGCATGATTTCAAAGTTGATTCAAGTATGGTTCATGTGTTCATTTCCATGCCATCTCCATCTAATTCTCAAGCAATCATTAAGATTATTAAAAGGAAAATCAAGTTTCCTTCATTCAGTATTCAAGTGTTCATCATTGGGCCTTTGGATGCAAGAAATAACAAGAAATTTCAAGTTGACACATGTTGGGTTGACCTAAAATCAAGTATGGCATGTCACTTGGTCCAAACACCATAACTCTCTTATTTATTAACATTTTTGGAATCTAATTTGATCCAAATGTCACATTTTAATTCCTCTACAACTTTTCTTCAATGTTCAAACATCAATTCAACCCCTAAGGATGTCAATTTCAGAATTTTCCAAGGTGCCCATGTGTGCACAAAAGTAGGTCCAAAACTTGGTTCGACCTAATGCCTGACCTATAAACCAGGTCATGACCCCAACTTTGAATCAATGCCATTTTCAATCCAAGTATCCTTTTGATGTGGTTCATTTTTAATTAAATTCCTTGCAGTGAAAGGAGCATTTGGCACAAACAAAATTAAAAAATGCAAGAGTGAATTTAATTTGGCCTAGCTTCAAACATGGTTCCTTGAGCTCTGCCTCTCGCTCAACTTTCAGGTCACGAATTTCATGCCATTTTCAATCTGGGACCACCTTCACATGTGTGAATTTTTTTGTACGACCAAAACACGTGCAAGCAAGTGCAAAACGACCAGGTTTCATCACTGAATCACATTTTTCATCCCTCTCTTCACACGCTTTGTAAATCATCCAAATTCCAATTCCATTCACACGAATTCAGATCTATTACACATGTGTGAGCTCGGTAACACTTTTCCTATAAATAGAGGAAGAATTTGCCTTCATTTCCAAGCTTTGATAGAAAAAGAAACTCTACAACCATTTGAACCCAATACCTAAAAAAAAACAGTTAACCATTTCTTTGATTCAAGCTCTTTTAGCTTCGTTTCTTCGCCCAGAATCACTCACAGGCCTCCTCTGAAGTTGCCTGAAGCATTGTTGTGGCTTGAAACTCCTTGGAACCAGACCTCCAAATCCACCATTATTGACCTTCGAAGCTTCAATTGAAAAGGTAGCTACGAGTTAAATTCTTGAGCAAACAAGTTACCAGTGTGTTCGTCTTGATTTACTGATCAAAAGCCCTCAACTACCTTGGATTTATATTGCATATTTGTCATTTAATTTTACTTTGAAGAACTAGGGTTCTTCGTGTTCTTGAGCAAATTCTCTTTGCTCAGAGCCAATCAATGGCTCTGATGTAAAGAGACATGAATGAGGAAGTGTTGCGCACTTGAATTCATGCTTGATTCTTGCGGAAAACACGAGTTCATGATCTTTGCAAAATCAACTCAAGGTTGAAGACGATGGTGCCTGCACATGTTTTTTCAAATAAAACTAGTCGTAGTGCCATTTTTCAAACATTTATTTTATTTTATTTTATATTTTATTTTCCTTTTTCTTTTCTGATTTTTTTAAATAACTCCTTTGGCTTTTTTGACTCCAATTTTTTTTCATAAATCATAAAAAATATTTTGCATCACATATATTTTTTGCAGAATTTTTTAAATCATTTTTGCATTTAATTAGTATTTTCCATTTAATTTTCATTCTTGATTTTATTTTTTATCATTTTTAAATATTTTTGTATCCAACTTTTGAGATCTACTCATTCATATTTTTCTTGACTTCTCATAATTTTTCCAACCATTTATTTATCATTTTACAACTTATTTTGGATTTTCCATTTTAAATCAATTTTAAAATCTCTTTTTATTTTCTTTTTATTCAAATTTTTGGAATGTCTTGATTTTGGCTCTTGATGATTGTTTGGTTGAACATATTTTTAACATTTCAAGTCCTTGTTTGATGATCCTTTGGTTGATTCAATCTTCTTTGGTTCAAACATGTTAATGAATGATCATCTGATCATTTGTGACACTTTTTATTTATCAAAGATAGGTTATCCTTTGTTTGATCATGTTTTGAGTCCTTTGACTTGTTGATAAATGATCCCTATGTGATTGCTTGAGTCTTAACTTCATTCTTTCTATCTCTTCTCCTCCATCTTCTTTTCCTTTTGCTTTTGTTTTGACTTTTGTGTTGCATGTGTTAGGAGGCTAACTTTGTGTTAGTTCTCTAACATGTATGATACATAAATTGTTAGTGACCGACCTCAAATAGGTGTGACTTCTACATAAGTCCACTTACAATTGCTTAAAATAACGCTAAATTGTCCCGACTCGGTTGAATTCTCATCAACACTAACATTGACATATTAATTGTGCTAACATCTAACTTTTACTTTTATGCTCTTTACATTTATGTCATTTACATTCATTTCATTTACATTATTGCCTTTTTTTGCTTTTACTTTATGCCTTTTATTGTTTTCTTATTTCAAAATAACAAAAAAACATTATAAAATGGCTAAAACCCTAAAAAAATTTAATCTGATCTTTTGGACTTTGTGTTACTATCCCTTGCTTGAGGAGTAATTTGGAATTTGGACCTTAGGACTTAGTGTTTTCCCTTTGCTTGGAGTGGTATCTGAAACTTTGTGATTCATCAGAGACTTAGTGATTCCTTTTGACCCTTTGATCTTCAATTCAAGACTTCAATTATTCTTTGTGGCTTTGTAACTTTGTTGTTCATCTGGATCTTTTGATATTCATCTGCTCATGTGCTTGTTCATCTTGTGGCTCAATCCAAAGGGAAAGGAATGCTTGTTTTGACCAATGTCAAATGGTTGCTCCACCTTATGGTTAGTACACTTGCACACACAAAGACTTTCTCTTGGGCTACCTTACAATGAGACCTTTTATTTCATGCCAGTTACTTTATGCTTTAGGATAGTCTCTTTATCTCCTTCCCACTTCTTCAAATTTCAAAACTTCTCCCTATTTCAAAAACTTCTTGTTTTCAAACTTCCCGTCTTTTCTTAATAAACCTTGATCTATCAAGTGATCCAGCAAAATATTTTTCTTAATAAATGCTAAAACACTTAAGCATATTCAAACACTTTTCAAAATTTCTAAAAATACAAACCTCATCAAACTTTCTTTTTGTGCCTTTGTACACTTTTCTTTAAGAGCCTTTTTTGGAAAGATTGGATATTAGTATATTCATATAGTGATGCAAACCACTATACTTCTACAATATGTTGAGAAGTGTTTGACATTTTCCACTTGAATGTTGAGACGTGCTTGTGAGAAAGTATAAGTAAAAGTGTTCCATATCAAGATGATGCAAATGCTCATTTCCTGATACTTGTGGGTAGTAAGTTTAGTTTTCCACTCGAATACGACAAAATGTTTTTTCAATTAAAATCAAATAAAAAACAACCCAACTGTTTAATAAACATAAATTTGCAAGTGGTTCCTATGGAGTACCATAGATGTGAGGGATGTTAATACCTTCCCATTGCATAACCAACCCCCGTATCCAGATTTTCTCTTTTGTTTTACCTTTTGTGGGTTTTATTCGACCTTTCCCCTTTCCCTTTGGAAACAATAAAGTTCAGTGGTGACTCTTGCTTTTTGAGTTAAGTTAATAAATAGCTTAATCTCCAATTTTTCTTGCTGCGACACTTATTGTGATAGCTCTTCTGTCTACTCTGAGATGCCTTCATCTTCTCTTGGATCATTTTCACTTTCTCTATAGTCTGGTGCAGATTTTATGCTTAAAGTAGAACACTCTCGCTAGACTCATACCAACACAGAGGAGTCCTACACCTCCTCTCACACAACGCTTTGAACAATGCCATTCCAATGCTCAAATGATAACTGTTATTATATGTAAACTCTATCAATGGCAGAAAATATTCCTAAGCATCTCCCTACTCTAAGACACAAGCCCTCAAAAGATCCTCTAAAGACTGGATAGTCCTCTCAGCCTGACCATCGGTTTGTGGATGATAAGCAGAACTCAACTTTAGCTTAGTACCCAAATCTTCCTGCAGACTCTCCCAAAACCTGGAAGTGAATCTTGTAACACCCTAATCCCGACTCAATATTTAATATACTAATTCATATGAAAATCCACAATTACAGTGTCGCGCATGCTTCGCCATAGCACCAAAACATCAAACAAAAAATAGATAATTGAAAATAAGCAGCTGAAATAATCAAGTTCGACATAAAAGTCTCAACAAAAACTCCAACATAAATAAAGCATAACACAAATAATGAATGACATCCCATCCCCAATGATACATATTAGAGCAACTCCTCTAAGACCCAATGATAAAAGTTAAAGAAGCATTGATGCCATCCTCTAACTCAAGCGGCTACTCTTGTACCCGATTCTTTGTACTCCCGAAGAGCACAGACAGCACAACAACAAACATAGGGTGAGAATACATCTAACAAATGCTAACGGTGAAATTTAGCAAAACATAATAGTAATAGCGAGTTATGAAATATCTCAACCACATTCAAAACACAATAAATTAGATAACGATGCAAATGCAATGCTAATGCCACCAACTCCTTCTCAAAATGCATGTGGTACCAAGTCAATGGGATTAGAGATATGTTACCAATTTTCCCATGTCTCTAGTTCCTCTTTGAACCGTGTCCCTCTCTGGACGTGAGACTGCCATAGTTCCTCTCTGAACTAGGCCATCACTAGATCAAAGGCCTACCTATCTCTTATATAAATGAATGCATGGTTATAAACAACACAAACACACAACATCATCAACATCATAAAATCACAAAATACACAAATCTCAAAACATCCTAAAAAGGGATCCACTCTTGAATCTATAAGTTGCCAATTATAAGCCTCACTGGATTACTATACTCAAAAAATATGTTTTTAAAACAATTTTACTTATTTTTCATCAAAAAGGGTAAAGTTATGTTATTACTCAAAATTCTCAACTTCTCAAAATACTCAAGGAACTCAAAATGTATCAAAAACTTATAATTCTCAAAATGTCTCAAAAGCTCATAATTCTCAAAATGTCTCAAAAAGGTTAAAGATTCACGAGTGATAACTCTACTAGGAAAATGACAGACAGTTTCCTCAATTTACTCAAAAGTGACCCTAAGGTCACCAAAAGGACTCTAATGTCCCAAGATGCTCAAACACATCAACACAATAGTAATCATATATATTTTACTCACAACCCATCAAAAGGGTGACACTTTTTGTCTTTAACTCAACAGAGTTCTCAAGGCGAACTCTAAAACAATTTCTGCAACTCTAAAAAAAACTCTAAACAACTCTAAAGTTGTCTCACTTCAAAATAGCACCAAAAATCATAGACATGTTATAAAATTATGAAACTCTCCAGTTTGAAAGTTCTTTAAACCCTATTTCAAACGCACTTAACCGTACCTCAAGCAGAGTTACGAAACTCCAGTTCTATTTGTTTCAGTTTAGCCTTATCGAGACAATTCCTACATAAACTCTAAAACAGAATATCTAACTTCAAAATAGCACGTAAAAGTATATACGCATGGTAAAATTCTGAAACACTCCGGTTTTAAAAATCATTGAACTTTATTTCTAATGCAACTGACGGTATCCCAAAAGGAGTTACGAAACACAAGTTATGCCTGAAACATGATGAGCAACGCAGGACTAAAATTGACTACGCCTTTGGTATAAAAATAAGCAAATTGATATTGTTGTAGCACCCTTAGACCCAATTTCTCTATTTCAAAATAAATATTATCGCATTAGCTTTTCAAAGCAACTGATGGCATCCCAAAAGGAATTGCGAAACTCAAGATATGCCTGAAATAGGGTGGTTAGAAAACCTAATTTTTCATTAAAAAAATAAAATTAAGTTTTTCTGTATTTGGGAAAAGTTCCAGAAAACTAATCAATTCAGGAAAAGAAAAAATAGGTGAAATTCTGGCCTATGCAGACAGCAGATGTCCTAACACATGTCAAGACATTGTGCTACATAATCTTTTAAAATTGGAGGCGCAACAGCATACTGATACCTTGAATATCATAACTGCACCCTCACAGATGTCATGACATCTGATCCAACATGTTCATCATGAACCCTAACAGAAAATGTAAATCTGCAGAATGATAAAGAACACAGTAATTGTTAACCCAGTTCAGTGCAACTCACCTACATCTGGGGGATACCAATCCAGGAAGAAGACTTCACTATTGTGTAGACTGTTACAAAGTTAAACTCCCACGTTTACAACTTTATCCCTAACATCTACCCCGTGAACATCTTTACCAAGGTTAAACTCAAACGTTTAGGACCCTGATACGAGATACCCCACTCACTTCCCTCAACCACCAACTGTGATTCCTTCATCGTCCCTGTCAATACAGAAATCTGTCAAGCCTACTTGACAAACAAGCTAACTCGGATTTGCTTAAAAGCCTCCTTGAGTCTTCAACTCATCACCCTTCTTCCCAAGAGTAACTTGTTCTAAGACAATCCTCAAGAATAACCAGCTGCCACACTCTGATTATCTTGATTCTTCGAATCCACTTCTGAGATCAACCAAATGCCACAGTTTGATCACCTCCTTCATGAATCCTCATATGAAAATAGCCAAATGCCACATTTTGATCTTTTTCACGTTTGTCAGAACTCTCACAAAGATATCCTGATCCACCAATGAAACTTGATCTTCAAGTCACATGTTCCACTTGCTCAATAGCAAACACACTTAGACTCTTTAAGCCATGGACATGTAACATCTTATCCTTCCTACAGCTCCCGCAAACTGCCATGAGAACAATCTTTTTGAAGCATCCTATTGTTCATTCCTGTAGATCACCCAATCTTAAGTTGATGTGCCACTTCACCAACTGAGATTCTGATGTTGAACTAGATGTCAGAACATTCTGATATGACATCTAGTTGTTGAATTCAGCTCCTTCTTCTGCCACTTGAAAGAACTTCCTCCCTTAAAAGAACAAGAGTCTCATGCTCTCATAGACTTGATTCAACAACCAAGTTTAAGTAAACAACCTCCATCCTGCTTTGAAACTCCAAAAACTTTAAACCTGCCACATCTGAATCTTCAGAAAATAAGTAGTTCAAGACTACCCCATAGCCATACCAAAGAATACCACTTCCCTTAGTAGAGTCGTCAGTAGAAAGCCAGAGATAACTGCCACTTATCCTCGACCTTCACAACCAGAGCAAACACTATGCTCCAACGCACCTAGATCAGAAATAAACTGGCCCAAGCTGTAACTATCAAGATTATGATGTCTTCATAGTCTTCCATCTCCATCTTCAACAGCATCACCATCTGGACAAGTCATTCACAATACTTTCTAGGAACAGATGCTAAGCCAATAATCCCAGGTCAACACCTAGGAGACTCGTGAGGGAATGAAGAACCCCTCCCATGATTCTCCAAGCCTCTGATGAAAAGATGTTAGAACATCTGACAAAACATCCTCAATCTTAACTTTCAAGGATAATCAATTAAATACTTGTGGATTCCACAAATAGCAATTGATCTTAAATCCTTGTACAATAACCCTTCTTCACTGCTGCAGCTGAGCTCCACTAGATCATGTCATGAACACTTGTAAAGCATTCAATTTTTTTGCAAGTATCTTCTTCAATGACAATGTTGAGATACCAAGGTTGCCACCCTTGACTCAAGTAACTAAGACTTTCTCTGAACAAGTCTTATTTATCTCAACAAATCTTCAATCAGATTGGATCCACTCTTAGGGTCAAGAGAGATGAATCCTTCCTTGCTGTTTTTGGATGGTGAAAATAAATCAACTCCACGTTCTTCAGATTGTGTCTCAAGGAAACACCTTCTAGTCAGAAGAGTAACTAGAAGACTCCAGATACACGACATAGATGTCTTTATGAGTGGACTTGAGAGAATTCTCAAGTATCTTTGACAACCTAGCCGACCAAACATTTATCAAACTCCTAGAGCAAGAACCTGATAAACTTTCACTCAACTCCTTTCCTCTTCAACTGACTCCAAACTGCACCAGGAAACCAAGCATCCAAGTACCAAGTCATCATACCAGATATCTGACCACAACTTCCTTCACTCCATCGCTCCCGACTTTGGAATAAAAGAATGCAGATATCCTCAAATATAGAGGCCGACGATTGAGACCTTCCACCAACTGTCTTCAGTAACAACTCCAGAATCCCATAATTCTAGAGCTCTTCCATCAGAAACTCATGCAGCGGAACCACCAAGGAATAGATCCTACTTACCCTAATAAGATGTCACAACATCTTATAAGACATACCAACAAGAGAACTAGCCACTTATCCTGTAGTTGTTGTAGAATCTCCTCAGCAACATGAACAACCTCTGGGTTGCTCCCTTCGATCCAGAACATCCATCTCATCCATTAATACCCTTGAGTATGCCTGAGTTGATTGATATGATCTTTAAACTCCTCCTTGTTTAAACGCCAGAAAGTATCTCCCAAAGATCTCATCCAGAACCAGACAGGATGCCTGCTCTGATACCAATTGAAATTCTGGCCTATGCAGACAGCAGATGTCCTAACACATGTCAAGACATTGTGCTACATAATCTTTTAAACTTGGAGGTGCAACAACAGACCGATACCTTGAATATCAGAACTGCACCCTCACAAATGTCACGACATCTGATCCAACATGTTCATCATGAACCCTAACAGAAAACGTAAATCTGCAGAATGATAAAGAACACAGTAATTGTTAACCCAGTTCGGTGCAACTCACCTACATCTGGGGGATACCAATCCAGGAAGAAGACTTCACTATTGTGTAGACTGTTACAAAGTTAAACTCCCACGTTTACAACTTTATCCCTAATATCTACCCCATGAACATCTTTACCAAGGTTAAACTCAAACGTTTAGAACCCTGATACGAGATACCCCACTCACTTCCCTCAACCACCAACTGTGATTTCTTCATCGTCCCTGTCAATACAGAAATCTGTCAAGCCTACTTGAAAAACAAGCTAACTCGGATTTGCTTAAAAGCTTCATCCAAGAACAATACACAATCCAATACCTCAAGGCTTATGGATCTGTGTGACACCTATATCTACCACAGTGTATCAACTGATATAAAGGGAGACTTACAACCTAGAGAGCCAACGACTCTCAAAATCCTAAACCCTTGTTTCTTACGCAAGAAAACAAGGTTACAACGGGCGTTCTAAAGGCATAACAAACCTAGGTCTAAGTCTTCTATTTATAGTGTCTTCTGCTTCCTTGGGCTTTAATCTTCTGTCCTTGATTCATGCTCTGATTGCTTCCTCAATTGTTGGACCAGACAAAATAGTCTGCTGTATCAGTTTGAGATGTCATGACATTCGTTAGGACATCATGTCTTCTATATGTTGGAACATTTCATTTATCATCATCTTGTTTTCCAAAAATTTGCTCAAATCTGCAGAGCCTTCAATAGGGAAACATAATAGGTTTTCAACATCATGCATTTGAGAAACTAAATGACCTAAACAGAGTCGTTTGGCTTTCCGAGGGCGAAATCCCAACTCTATAAGTACAATCTACCCAAAAATCAAAGTAATTTAGACTACCAAATCATCATTGATATAAGGTTATAACATACAACAATAGCTTATAGAGATCTTATGGGATTTATCCCAAATCCCTCTTAGTGTCTCAGAGCAATCACCTACAAAACATTCTCAACAATCGCCCCAATAAAGTTTTGCTTAAACCTTATTTGGTAAATGCATACAGATCTTAAGCAAAAGGGAAAATTAAGGAGAAAACATATTACCCCAAGACGTTGATAGGAGGGTAAGGAACATTGATTATCCTACATGCCTACATCACCTATACGCAGATAATTCCCTTTACCGTATTTTTCCAGCAAAGATGGTGATCCTATAAACTCTTGTGAATCCCTCTTCTCAAACCCAACTCTCCCTTCCAACACCCCTTCTGTTATTATGCCTTTTTTTCATGTATTGATAGATTTTCTAAAACCTAGTTTTCCCCACATTTTAGAATTTATATGGCTTTACTATTTCTCAAAACCACACTTTTGTCCACTTATTTCCAACTTCACTTTTCTCTCTTCATACTATCCTCCATTCACATAAATAGCCCAAACTCCTATTTATTTATTAAATTATTATTTAAATTAAATAAATATTCACATTAAATAAATATTCAATTTAAATAACTATTTAATTAGGATTTATATATGTTTTCTACTATTACGCCTTATCACATCATAATTAACTACGTCTAATTACCTCCAATAATCTCAATATTTTTATATATCTGCTCTCACATCTCATCACCCCGATAATTAGTAAATTACCAAAATATCCCTATACTCCGTAAAACATCAAAATTCAAATATAATGAATAAATCACACAAAGGATTAAATAAAATACTCAAATTATAAGTTGGGGTGTTACAAATCTTAGATCTCTATCCGACACAATACTTGATGGAATACCATGAAGTTTCACAATCACAACAATGTAAATATTTGTCAGCTTCTGCAATGGAAATCTAATCTTAATCGGAATGAAATGTGCCGATTTAGTCACCCTATCCACGTCAGGTACACACACTCTATCTCGAAACTTTAGAATTCCATTCTCATCGAATCTTAAATTTTCTTCATTAACTGATGACATACGATCAACCAAGGCTACATCCAACTTCTGACTCTCTCTAATCTCATCAAGAAAATGACTAGTCAACTTCAACAAGTCCAATTTCACACTATTCGCAATCACCTCACACACCAAACTCAAATCTCTGAATTGTTCCA
This sequence comes from Lathyrus tuberosus, assembly GCA_022829125.1. Lineage (NCBI taxonomy): Eukaryota > Viridiplantae > Streptophyta > Magnoliopsida > Fabales > Fabaceae > Lathyrus > Lathyrus tuberosus. The sequence goes on from JALAZF010000439.1 coordinate 1,554,536, forward strand.
TTAATTACAACTCTCTAACCATCAATGTTGCCATGTATAAATACTTCTGACTCAAAGCATCTGCTATAACATTAGCTCAACCAAGATAGTAGTTCAAACCAAAATTGTACGAAAATTCCAACCATCTTTTCTACCTCATATTTAGCTCCTTCTGATCAAACAAATACTTCAAACTCTTGTGATCGTTGAATACTTCGAATCTAGAGCTATACAAATAATGCCTCCATAACTTCAACACAAAAACCACAGTTGTCGCAAAGTATAAGCTACAACTTGCCCATTCTGCTTAAATACACCACCTAATCCCATCTTGGATTCATCACAATACACTACAAAAAGTTTTTTTGGATATGAAAATATCATCACAGGCGTTGTTGCGGCTTCTTTTTCAATTCTAAAAAATTCTCCTCATACAACATATCCCACACAAAGGTTTGACCCTTTCAAGTCAACTGAGTCAAAGGTAGGGATAACTTAAAAAAAACTTCGATAAATCTTCTATAGTAGCTAACCAGCCCTAGGAAACTTCTGATCTCGGTAACTGATTTTGGAGCCTCCCACTGTAGCATTGCATCTACCTTAGAAGGGTCCGCTCCTATATTGCCATTGGAAATTACATGACCGAGAAAACTCACTTATCGCAACCAGGACTCACATTTGGATAACTTGGCATACATCTTATTCTCTTTCAAAACCTGTAATACAGTACGAAGATGTACAACATGGTCTTCATATGATTTAGAGTATACAAGAATATCGTCAATAAACACCACTACAAAATGATCCAAATAGGGATGGAAGATCCTATTCATATACTCCATAAATACACCATGAGCATTAGACACACCCAACGACATCACCGAGTACTCATAATGACCGTATCGTGTCCTGAATGTAGTCTTCGGGATATCTTTATCCTTCACTCGAATATGATGATAACCCGATCTGAAGTCGATCTTACTAAAAACACAGACACCTACAAACTGATCCATAAGGTTTTCGATTTTGGGAATTTTGATGGTGAGCTTATCCAGCTGACGGTAATCAACACATAATCTCATACTATCGTCCTTCTTCATCACTAATAACACTATAGCTCCCCAAGGTGAAACACTTGGTCTGAAAAATATCTTTTTAAGTAAATCTTCCATTTGACTTTTCAGCGCACTCAATTCCGTTGGAGACATTCTATTAGGTGCCATCGACAAAAGTCTAGTACGTGTCGGGTACTAAATCTATGGCGAACTCAACCTCCCTCTCTCTCTGGCGGTAAATTAGTAATATCATCAGGAACACGTCTGGAAATTCACATACTATAGGCAGATCATTCAATGTCGCTTTACCCTCAATTTAAAAAGAAGCAAACATCGCAAACACTTAAGCTTCATCTTTAATGAACTCTTCAACCTCTCTCACAGAAATAAACTGCGGACCTTTCTCTTCTACAAACTCAAGAAATAACATTGTCTTGTTATAGCAGTTGATATAGATATGGTTGAACTCTAACCAGTTCATACCCAAGATCACATCAAGTTGACTCAACTATAAGCAAACTAAGTCAATGCTAAAGCCCATACCATATATTGTCAATGGATAATTCAAACAGACTAAAGAAGTAGTACCCAACCCATTCGCTGGAGTATAGATAACCATGTTGCCATTCATAGCAGACATCACAAGACCCAATCTATTCACACAATTAATAGATATAAAGGAATGCGTCACACCAATATCATTGATAGTAATTAAAGGAATGTTGTTAATGAAATAAGTACCTCGAACCAGATTGTCAGATTTGGAGACCTTTGCACCACTGAGAGCAAACATTCTTCCAACAGCTTTCACATCTTGAGTCTTCTTATGCTTTTGACACCATGTGCTAATATGATCATTCTCTCCACAGTTGAAACAAGTTACCACGACACTCTTGCATTCAACAGCTCTATGCCCTGCCTTTCCACACTTGAAGCATATCAATGTATTACACTCTGAAGCACGATAACCATTAACCCTACATTTGAAACATTTGAGAGGAGCAGGAGTACCTCCCCTGCTTTGAATTCTCCCACCATTATTCTTATGTTGAAACTTCAGTTTACCTTTACCATCAGGAACGACATGAGGTTTTTCACGATTTTGATTACCACATCTTTTATCATTAACACTCATGTAATGAGAGGATCTAGCATGTCCGTCTTCATCATAAATACTACACTTGTTAACTAGCACATAGAACTGACGGATTTCCTGATACCCAATAAATTGCTTAATCTCTGGGAGAAGTTCGTTCTCAAACTTAATGCACTTGGATATTTCAACTTCTACCCCATTATAGTGAGGGAAGAACCTAGACAATTCCCCAAACATGATAGCATAATCTCCAACAGTCATATTTCCTAGCTTAAGTTCAAGGAATTCCAACTCTTTATTGCCACTCACATCAGTTGCATAATATTTTTCCAAGAATGCACCCTTGAAAACAACCCAAGTAATCATTGTACCATTAGCCTCGAATCTTTATCTAGCATTATCCCACCTGTACACTGCTTCTTCAGAATATTTTCTTGATCTCCTGTAACCAAACTTGTGCGCCTTATAAACCATGCCTTCCTTTGAAGGTTGGTGGCTTATTTCTCAGAAACCCATCCAGTCCATGAGATTCATCACCTTCAACTTGTAGATTATGTTGAGCTTGCAAGTCTTGAGCCAAAGCTGGGAAGGCATAAACAATAGCGCGGTCATTTCTTCCAGCCATTTCTCTATTACAACAGCAAACAACTATTAGAAGAAACATTGTATCAACGATGTTCACACACTTGTCGTACACCAGGAACAAATAAATCAACAAAACCTAGAAGGGCAGATTGACCTACTCTAATACCACTATGTAACACCCTAATCCCCGACTCGATATTAAATAAAATAATTTAAATGAAAATCCACAATTAGACTGTCACACAAGCTTCACCATAGCACAAAAACATCAAACACAAAATTGATACGTGAAAATAAGGAGCGGAAATAATCAAGTTCGACATAAAAGTCTCAATAACAAAAACTCTAAAATAAATAAACCATAACACAAATAACAAATGACATCTCATCCCCAGTGATACATATCAGAGTGACTTCCCCAGTGATACATATCAGAGTGACTCCTCTAAGACTCAATGATAAAAGCTAAAGAAGCATAGACACCATCCTTTAACTAGAGAGGCTCCTCATGTACCTGATTCTCTATACTCTCAAAGAACGCAGACGCCACAACAAAAAACAAGGGGTGAGAATACATCTAACAAATGTTAACGGTGAAATTCAGCTAAACAGGATAGTAATAGCGAGTTATGAAATATCTCAACCACACTCAAAATACAATCAATTAGATAACAATGTAAATGCAATGCTAATGCCACCAACTCCTTCTCAAAATGCATGTGGTACCAAGTCACTGGGATCAGAGATATGTTACTAATTTTTCCATGTCTCTGGTTCCTCTCTAAACAATGTCCCTATCTAGATGTGAATCGCCATAGTTCCTCTTCAAACCAGGCCATCACTAGACCGAAGTCCTACCTATCTCCGATATAAAGGAATGCATGATTATAAACAACACAAACACGCAACATCATCAACATCATAAAATCACAAAATACACAAATCTCAAAACATCCTAAAAAAGGCTCCACTTTTGAACTTATAAGTTGCCAAACACTTCACTGTAATTCCTCACTGGATTACAATACTCAAAATTGCCAATTAAGGTTATCACTGTAATCCCTCTGAATTACTATACTAAAAAATATGATTTTAAAACAATTTTACTCATTTTTCATCAAAAAGGGTAAAGTTATGTTATTACCCAAAATTCTCAACTTCTCAAATTACTCAGGGAACTCAAAATGTCTCAAAAAAACTTAAAATTCTCAAAATGTCTAAAAAAAACTCATAATTCTCAAAATTCTCAAAAAACTCATAATTCTCAAAATGTCTCAAAAAGTTTAAAGTTCACGAGTGATAACTGTATTAGGGTAATGACAGACAGTTTCCTCAATTTTCTCAAAAGTGACTCTAAGGTCACCAAAAGGACTCTAATGATACAAGTTGGTCCAAAATACTACCAAGGACTCCTGAATTAAAAAAACTACAAAAAAAATGTCTGAAATTCCAAAAACATAAAAAATGCTTGAAAATCAAAATTGCCGCCAAAATCGGTCGATCGCAGACCGACCGTCGGCCGCTAGAGCGCGGCGTGGCCTCTCAGATTGTGAAATTAGAAAATCGAGAAACCACGCGGCCACTGCCTTTCCCACACGGCTCGGCAGCCGCCTCGTGGCCTGAGCGCCGCCGCCACTGTCTCGTGGTACGACTCCCCTGGCCGATGTGGCTGCGATTGCGATGATTATCGGCCGTCGCCTTTATGGCAGACGCGGTCGTTGCTGCCGTGTCCGATTCCCCCTCCCCCGAACCGATTTTTCAATCTTTCCTAAAAATCCGATTTTTTGAAAGAAAAAAAAAAGATTTTCTAATTTTGCAGTTTTTGTGTAAAAGTGATTTTTCGCAAAATAAATTAAAATTAAGGTTTCGCTGAAATTGGGAAAAATTCCAACAAAAAAAATCAATTGATTCATAAAGGAAAAAATTAGGGAAACAGACAGAGTTCTCAATATCACGCATTTGAGAAATCGAACGACCCCAAACAGAGTCGTTCTAATTTCAGGGGGAAAAAATCCCAACTCAACAACAATCAACCTAAAAAAATAGATAACTCATGCGATCAAATCTTAACTGATACAAGGTTATAACATACAAACAATAGCTTATAAAGACCTTAGGGAATTTATCCCAAATCCTCTATAATAGGGTCTCATAGCAAACAAGTACAAAGTATTCTTAATAGATCACAAGTAAAAGGGAAAAGCAAGAAGAAACCCTATTACCCCAAGACGTTAATATGAGGGTAAGGAACCTTCACTATCCTGCATGCCTAATTCACATATAAGCATATAGTTTCCCCTACCTTAGATTTCCAACGAGGATGATGATTCCAGCAACTTTTGGGTTCCTCTCTCAGACTATGATCTCCTTCCCAAAACTCAATTTGTTCCTTCTGCCTCTTTTTCACTTATGCCGAAAATTTCTTAATCCTAGCTTCTCGCCACACTTTAGCATTTATATGTGTCTTATTTCTCAAAATTACTCTTTTTGCCAAAATTAATCTCAACTTCTCTCCTCTCACCTCATACTCTCCTGTACTCACACAATTGGCCCAGACTCCTATTTAATCAATTATATTATTATTTAAATTAAATAAATATTTAAATTATATAAATATTTAAATTATATAAATATTTAACTCAAATAATAATATAATCATGATTACATATTTTCTATTATTTTATCTTATTACGGTATAATTAATTTATGTCTAATTATTTTTATTAATCCCAATAATAATATTTTAATTATCTGCTCTACAATCTCTTAATCCCCGTAATTAATAAATTACTAAATTACCCTTATGTTCTGCAAACATCAAAATTCAATATAATGAATAAATCACGCAAATAATTAAATAAAATACTCAAATTATAAGTTGAGGCGTTACATATGGTATCCGAAGACTAGTTTTCAAAATTTGAAATTCTAACGATTTTCTGATGAAATATTCAAATACCACATTATGGTACCTGAATACCAACCTAAAACCATGCATCTTTTCAAGTTCAAAATGTTTCATAATCATTGCATTGTTTTATGATTTCATAAATCTGAATGGTTGCATTGCATCATAGTTTCAAGTTTAAAAAATTATTGCAATGCTTCCTGAATTGTTTCTCAAAGATTATGCATCTCCTCATGACACTGTTTCATGAAGTATATAAGATGTACTCTTCAAAAAATCAGACTTACCTCTTTCATATATTTTATTTCGTACAATTTAAACAAGTTTTCAAGTGTTCATACAATTTTAACAATGAAACCTTGTGCGTAACTTTCATATCATTTAAAGAGTTTCATACAAACATTATAAGCACTTAAGGTATATATGATTGAATTATAATATTGAGAAAGAGAAGAATAAATTGTTATACTTAAAATCAAACCAAGATCAAATTTATTCAAGAGCATATGAAGTCTATATGTTATGACTTAATCATCTTGTTTATGGTGATAAGTTGTTTGTATTAAAAGGTTTTTTTATTGGTGTAATTCAAAGTCAACCATAGTGTTTGGTATTTATGTTAGAAGATTATACGAGAGGTCTTGGTGTGAGACTTGTACAAAGATCTAACATAATGGAAAATTCTTCAAGGTATAAAAGGACTAGATGTACCACTAGTTGATAAAGGGACTAGAATAAATCTCTCGTGTTCTTTTTATTTTTGAACTTTAATTTTCTACACGCTATATTACTAAGAACATATCTTTTACATATCCAAAGAAAAATAATAACATAGCGCAAAATCGAGAAAAATTCGGTAACACAAATTCATCACCCCTCTTAAATTATGTCTCATGGTTCTCTCTCATATAAGTTTATTATATTATATTAATTAGAATAAATATTATTTTATTATTTTTATTTTAAATATATAATGGAGGACGATATGGCATGAGAATGAAGTCAAAATTTCAAGTTCGAAGAATAATGGGTGCAAGGCAGGAAAAAATGACCTCTATCAAAGATGAGTGTGGGGAGGAAAAAGCCGCCCCAACATGTTTACTATTTAGAGTTTAGGGTTTATGATTTAGTCTATTGCAACACATATGTGTGTGGGCTACTATCAATATCATAAAATATATCTCTTTGTAAAAGAAAGGTTTTAAATTATAATCAATTTATAATGTTTATTTGTCTGTTATATAATTTACTATCTCCTTTTTATTTACCTTTCTCGAGTAATTAATAAATAAATTTTTTGAAAAATAATTCATAATTTCTAATTTTCATATAAAATTAATTACACCGTTTAATTAATGTGTAATCAAATCATGTATAATCCACTAGGATGAAGTCAAAAGATTTGACCATTAAATACATCATAATTAGCTGATATTGGAGTCCAATGATATATAATCGACCAATAACTAAATCAGTTTTCGTTTGAACGTGGCTACTAAATATAAATGGGCTTGGAGATTGTCATAAGCCTCATTGAAAGAATTTGATTGTCTGTTGCATCATAATCAACTCACAATGGAATTATTTGATGTAGAATCAATAAACATCCAAATCAATTGTTGATTGGCAGGTAAATCATAAGTCCGTTGACAACTCAACATGACTATCAAATATAAATGAGCTTAAAGGCTATTATTGAATATTATTAGGATCATGATAATTGTGAATGATAATTCAAGAGACTACAACATAGAATTGACCAAGTCAAATGATCATGTTAGCGTTTTTCTATACACGGGGCATGATAAAATGTGTGCTTAAACAAAGAGAAAATATGATAAGACTAACATCAATGCTAGTTTGAAATTTAAAAAACATGGTCAAACATTCACTTTATTACAAATAAGACTATTGAGAACATATGTAATTGATCAACAATCTCCTAAAAGTTAGACACCCAAAGTATAACTTTATCGTCAATTCAGTCGTATGAGCAAGATATTAGTTGACTAAGTAAATAGTGTGCATTAAGAACCGTTCATATAAAAATAAGACGGTGGAGAATGTGATTGACTAATGTGAAAGCAAATAACTCAGATTATAAGATAATTTTGGATTGTAACTTAGTCGATAGAGTAGTTACCTACATAAGTAGTGTTAGACATAATCTTTCATGATCTAATATGTGAGTTAGTGGCTAAGGATCTGGTAAGCAATATTAATGTAGGTTGTTTAGTTATATATTATAAGCCTATAAATACTCATAATTAAGCGTATGTTGTACATACAATCAATTAAAGAAGTCTTTACAGATCCTTCCCATTTTCCTTTATCATTTTCTTTTATTTTTCATGCATTCTAAGGTAATATTTTAACTTTCATTACTAGACGCTCTTTGGAGTAGTCTAGAAATCCTAAGCAGATAAATATAGCTCCCTTCTCAATCTAATCTCTTGATAAAAAAATATCATTATCACTAGTTTAATTTATTATGTATATTATTTTATTAAGCAAACAAACGACAAATCAAGTATTGGTCATATGACTTATCAGCTAAGAACCAAAATTTGCACAACTATAACAACTAACATGCCTAGTAGAACCACGAAAGTGAACATACCATGTATGTAAGGGTTACCATAACAAAATCAACCATGTGTTAAGGCATAGCCTTTACCACTGGTTCAACCGAATGTTGTTTACGCAAAAGTTTTGTCAAAAGTTAAGGAAAACTCTCTTCAAGTGGGATGAAGATTCCAACGAGCACATTTTCTATTACTTGACTTGGTAGAGAATGTTGGTGAATAATATGGTTAACGAGGTAATATAACAAATTGGAAGGCAGTTTGTTATACCAAATGCTCTTATTATGTATACTATAATTCTACATGTGACACCCTAAACCTCCAATAAAATTTGTTCTTCATAATATAACATACATTGCCTAATAAGTAAATATTATATCTAAAGGGTATTGCATTAACATATATAACATGGAAACTTTTCATAAATAAGTACTTTGATCAAAACATAACATCAAACATAATAATTTCAAGATATGAATCCCGACCTCGATTTCACAATATTAGAGCTTTATTACAAATTAAACCAACTAGATGACTTATTAGTTTAACAAAATATAAGCATGAAGAAATCTAATGGAATGTTCTTCTACACCATCTTCCACAAGGTATTTCAAAACGACTACTCCTCAGGACCTGAGGATACTTTGCATATAGGTTCACATTGGAAAACATAGAAACAAATGGGTGAAAATACATTCTACAAAATACATGGTATAATAACAACTAAGGGTAGTATAATCACATACATACAACATTTACACGAACTTACGATATTACATAGAATCATATAACATTACACACCATACACATGAATGCTTATGCAATGCACTTGTCCTCTACTCCAGTGCATGTGGTACCATCACTGAACTCAAAGTCTATTTTCCTGAATTCTAATAGTTTAGTATTGTTAGACGATGGCTTGGATCTAGAAGGGGGGTTGAATAGATCCCACAATTTATTACACGCTTATGGTGTTCCAAAAATTGGTTTTAAAAAATTTAATGCGGAAGCAACCACTGAATCAATTCGTCTACAACGAACCGCTACTAGAAAAATCGGATATGCGTAAAGCCACTAAGAATGATATGGCGAAGGAGAGAAATACAACAGAATCAATAATACACAATGTAATCGACTCAAATATATGCACTTGATATTATCCAATCACCAACGGGTGAATACAACAAACTTAATTCACAAAGTGCTTTAGAAACTTGTGCTTAATCAATTTATCAAACACTTGGCGTGCGAGGCACTCCAAGTGTAAATTTCAAAGCAATGTAAGTGTAAAGCTAATCTAAATACAATCCAAAGGATTGTAGTGTTTTACAAATCAATTATTCAGTTCTATACTACACTACACCAGAAATTTTCAATCAATTGATAATTCACAAGTTTAATCAATATAAAAAATGTAAAAGGATAGGGAAAGAGAGAACAAACACGATTTGTTTAGGCAGTTCCTCTTTCGTTCTCGCTAAGGGTACCTCTGCCCCCAATTCCAAAAATGGAATTTAGATATGTATATATTACGGTTGTAAATTTTTTGTACAAGAGAAAACAGATACACCAAACCCTCAAACGTCTTTGATGGAGATACAAAGTCTTCTCTCCCATTGATTCAAGATGAATCAAGTGCCTCGAATTTGGTCGAACAAATCACCGTCTCACGCTACTCGATTGCAAGAACCCGCAGCTCTTCAATCCCCTTCACTCGTTCGATTTCGATCTTCCACAATTTGATCCCAAATCTTTCTCCTATGATCCTCCAATTGTTGCTACTAGACTGACCGAACACTCTGTTCTTCAATCACCTTCGCACGGCTGAATCCTTGTAGAGAAACGACTTGTGCAAAAACCCCCAAAATCACCAAGATTCCTGGAGAACAAAACCCTAGGGTTTTATTCAAGAAACACCCACTCATTCTCAACCCAACACGAAGGATACAACACACTTAAGTCTGGACGTTATCACTTCACAAAATACACAACACTAACAAAAATGGTTATGTGTAGTTGTTAGAGAATGTAAGATTGAAGATGATGATGAAGAGAAAAATCAGTGCCTATTTCACGTTTCTTGTTCTTGTTGTAAAAATGAGCCAAAAACAATATATATATATATATATATATATATATACAATGCTAAAACCAAGTAACAAGAATAACAAACATTTGAAATCAAAACACAACACAAAAATAATGCATAACGAGCGAATGGTCGACCTATACAGATGGGGGGTTCAACCTGAGCTAACCCTCTAACAAAATTACGCAGAAAAAGCATGTTTGCGTCGACCGGAACAGGACATGCTTCGACGCAAACCTCCCAGTTTTTGATAATAAAAAATGCAGTCAGTATAGGTCGACAGGAGGGTCGAAGCGAGCCCTCCAGCTGCTAACTCTGAGAAATACAACATAGTTATGTCAGCCAGAACAGGGTTGTGAGTCGACTCAAACCCTTGAAACTTGCAAAACTCAATATTTAGGCATTTCTAAAAGTTCCTAACAACACCTAATACATATACAACATTATCAACATGATCAAACACATTTAAAAACACATAGTATGCATTTCTATATGAACCTACATGTGTATTCTATATATGCTTGACATGATATACCATTCTACACATAAATGTTTTGACATCATTAAAACCGAGAAAACTGAGTATAGAGACAACTTGCCCCACATACTCCCCCTTTTTTATGATGGCAAAACAGTAGCATCAAGTCACGCTTGGAGTATCATCCTCCCCCTAACTTCATGCATCCGTTGATCAATCTCATTAGCTGTTATTGCTTGCGGTTTCTTCTCCCCCTTTGACAACATCAAAAAGAAGAGAGAAATAATAGGTCAAAGGTACAATACCGAATTTGGCATTTTTACAAAATTTGCAACACGTAACCATTAACACACATTCACATAAAATGATTGTTAATGAAAAGCATAGAAATATAAATAGAATCATGACAATAAAAATAACAAGCCAAAATGCTAAATAAACACATAATATGGTGCAGTACATTGTCACGTCATAGGAAAGCTTAAACGCAAAAAAAAAAAAATATAAAGCCAAAAGTCATTTAGATGAAATGCGAAAAACAAAACACAAGCATAGATGATATGAGATGTAACAGAAAATCCTCAAGGCCTCCTCCCCCTAAAGTGAAGGTCTCTTCCGCGAAAATGATGATCATGAGGTGGTGGTGGAGGTTGTGTGTCAAATTGCTCAGTCAATTCCAACACAGCTCGGTTCAGAACGTTGAAACTAGTTGTAAGGGCACAGTTTTGGCTAGCAGCTGTCTTAGCCATGGTGTTGAAACTTCCCATTACATTGTTGGCAAAAGATTCGAAGTTCTTGGTGTGCGCGTGAAGCTCATCGTGCAGTGTCGTGAAGCGTTCATCTTGATATGTCGCAAATTATTGCTGTTGGAGTTGCAAGTTCCTCAAAAGCTCAAGAAGTTCCTCATTATTTTGTTGAGGACGCGGAGGTGATGGAGGTGTAAAGTAGGAGTCTTGGTGATCCTAACTATGAGTCGATGGCATATAATTAGGACCGAGAGAAGTCCAACCGGTATGTTGCCATTGACCCCGGCCTTGGTCTTCCTCAGATTCCAAGGTAGATGATTGAGGCATCCAAGTATTGTTACCTTTATTATCAACACCTGTATCCATCGGATTTGCTTCTTCTTCACTTTGTTCTTCTTCTTCGTCTTCTGCTTCATCAATCTCATCAGATTCCTACAAAACTGAGGTGGTTGATTTCACAATATACCGATACCTTTTCTCTTTAACATCCCAGACATGCCCCATCATGGACAACGTCTTCTGACTAAATTTTTGGTCGGTGGTGAGAGATTTGTACGAAAGATTGGGAACACTGATTTTTGCATGGTTGAGCACAGTTTGGATGAAGGAGGCATAAGACAACACGGTCCCTCTACCGGAATCACGCAGAGCGTACATCCTGCTTGCAAATTAATAAGGCCAACTGATTTTGATTTTGTTTTTCAGAATCTACATCAAGTGGACCTCAGCCTAATCAACCCTAGAATGTCCGCCTTTCTTGGGTCGAAGGATATGTGATATAATCCACTGCAGGATCCTGTCAACGAGATTTAAACGCCCGATTGTCACCGATTTCGGAAACAGATCACTATCCGCAATCTGTTCCGAATACGCTTTCTTCAGCATAGAGTTCAAAGCTCGCTTAAAGTTATAACCCTCAACAGTCTGCGTTTCAGTTGCATGTTCTGCAGGACCAACATTGAGCACAGGCATACTAAACAAATCCCTCCAAGTAGAATCTTTTATCGCAACAACTTTATCCCCTAGCTTATAGTTAAACATATAACCCTCAAACTTACCCATCAAACCAGTGTAGAAAATGCGAACTAAGTCCTCATTGTATTTAGTGTCACATTCTAAAAAATTTCTGAAGTTTTGAAAGTCCAACAGATCAATGACTTCCTCTATATGCATTCTTTCAGCCGCACGACGGTAGTAAACAAATTGCTTAACAATAGAGCGTTTTCTCAAATTGGTGTCATATAGAGGAGTGAATCCATCTTATACAAGAGATAAAAGTGTTACCGGTGAACTAGGAGGAGGTTGAGAAGTACCAGCTTGAGATGATGGGTCCTGTGTGCTTCTTTTGCGAATGATTCTTCGAGAAGCCATTGAGATAGATGCTTGAGAAGGATGAATAGTAACTGACTTGTATCAATTTAATGAGAAACCCAAATGTGGTTGTTGAGAGATTTGGGGTTAGGGTTTGTTTATGGAGATTTAGGGAAAAGGAGAAGAAGAGGAGAATGAAGACTTGATGCAATGAACACAATATGATAATGACAATTAAGAGAATCATAAAAAGCATAAACCTAATAAATGGGTCAAAGTGCTATGAAAGAAAATCGTAAAACCCAAGGCATTTTTCAGTATCCGTCAACGACGCGTCGACCGTTGGTTTGTGTGCATCGACGCATACTATTGTGTTTTCAACAATAACAAATATCAATGCTTTGAGTCGACCAAAGGGTCGACCTGAGCTTCCCAGATTCTAAACATGAATAATTTCCATTTTGGTGAGTCGACCGGAGTCCTGTTTAGGTCGACCCAACCAGTGAAACAATGTAAAAAGCATATATATGTGTTATTTATGCAACAATTTTGGATAAATAAGAAGCCAACACAAATATCAAACATTTAAATGGATAAAATATGCTTAATTATGCAATAAACATCAGTTTCAACACTCAACATGGTACATCCACTTAAAAGAAACTTTTTAAGAGGAACGATATTACCTTAATCACGATTGACGATGAAAGCCCTCACATATGGCTAAACAATTCTTTATATTGTTAGTCAAAGACATAAACAAGCACATATATATGGAGAGCCAGTATATTTAAGATTTTTCAAGAATGATCCGAGATGTCGAGAACGCCTAGTTCCCTACGGATGTGAAAGAAAGGTTCTGTAGCGAGTGGTTTTGTAAAAATGTCAGCAAGTTGATTTTTAGTGTCAACGTGCTCAAAGACCACATCACCTTTCTCTACATGATCCCTAAGGAAGTGATGACATATTTCGATATGCTTGGTGCGTGAATGCAATACGGGGTTCTTGGTTAGATTAATGGCACTTATGTTATCGCATAAAATAGGAATACGCTCAAGTTTTAAATTGAAGTCGAGCAATTGTTGCTTAAGCCATAGGACTTGAGCACAAAAACTGCCGGCTGCAACGTATTCCGCCTCGGCTGTTGACAAAGTAACGGAAACTTGCTTTTTGCTATGCCAACTCACTAAGGAATTTGAGAAAAAAAATGACATGTGCCACTAGTGTTTTTCCTATCCGATTTGCACCCGACAAAGTCGGAATCGGAAGAGCCAACCAAGGAACAATCACTACCCTTGGAATACCAAAGCCCATACTTTGGAGTACAGGAGAGGTATCTAATTATGCGTTTAACGGCTTTCAAGTGAGATTCCTTGGGACACGATTGATACCTCGCACACATGCAAACACTGAACATAATGTCGGGTCGAGATGCGGTAAGATAGAGGAGAGAACCAATCATTCCTCTATACTTCTTTACCTCTACATCCTTACCATTCTCGTCACAATCAAGGTTAGCACACGTAGGCATCGGAGTATCAATTGTCTTGCAGTTTACCGTGTTAAAACATTTGAGAAGCTCAAGACAATATTTCGTCTGACTCACAAACGTGCCCTCTTCGAGTTGTTTGATTTGCAATCCGAGGAAATAGTTAAGCTCCCTCATCATGCTCATCTCAAACTCACCCTACATCAAACTAGAAAACTCCTTGACCAAGGTCATGTTAGTAGACCCGAAAATGATATCATCAACATAAATTTGTACCAAAATTAGATGTTTTCCTTGACGTTTAATGAAGAGGGTTGTGTCAACCTTGCCTCTTGAATACCCTTGATCAAGTAGAAATTTGCTAAGACGTTCATACCAAACCCTAGGGGCTTGTTTAAGTCCGTACAAAGCACGTTTAAGTTTGTAAACATGATCGGGATATTCATGGGATTCAAAACCCGGAGGTTGGGCTACATAAACCTCTTCATTGATGTATCCATTAAGGAAAGCATTCTTCGCATCCATTTGAAATAATTTGAAATTTTTAGTGCAAGCGTAAGCAAGTAAAAGGCGTATAGCCTTGAGTCGGGCAACTGGCGCATAAGTTTCCTCATAGTCGATTCCTTCCTCTTGGTTATACCCTTGCGCTACAAGCCACGCTTTGTTTCGAGTTATAACTCTATTTTCGTCGAGCTTGTTCCTAAACACCCATCGGGTGCCGATTACTCGATGGCCTCGCGGAGGGGGGCAAGGTCCCAAACCTCATTTCTCCTTAATTGATTTAATTCTTCTTGCATTGATGAAAACCAATGCTCATCGAGTAAGGCCTCTTTAGAGTTTTTAGGCTCAACTTGTGAAACGAAAACGGAGTAATAGCATAAGTTACTTAGCTTGGAGCGAGTCGTTACTCCCTTAGAGATGTCACCGAGAATGTTGTCGATGGGATGGTCTTTGGAAGACTTCCAAGCTAGAGGAAGGTCATCTTTATTAGACGGGTGATCCTCCTCACTTTTCATAGGTTGGTGATATTTTTCCTCCTCGATATGTAGGAAGTCTTTACGCATGTCGATGTTTACGGTTCGAGAGTTAGAACTGATTGAGCAATTCATATATATGAGTTTAATGTGTGAATAAACTCCTAAAAGTGTGAAGTTGGGTATGTTGAAGCTGACGAGTAGTATCCTTGAAGCGATTAGAGAGGGTCGGAGATCTAATTTGAGTATAATAGATCTTCTCACATTAATCAACCAAGGTAACGGAGGTGATTTCCAAGTTGATGAGAATGGTGTGATGAGGTTCAGAGATAGAGTTTTATTCCTGATATACCTGGGCTTAAGATTATTCTTGAGGAGGATCACAAGAGTGGTTTGAGTATTCATCATGGTGCTACAAAGACGTATCAGGATTTGAGAAAGATGTTTTGGTGGCCTAGAATGAAGAAAGAGATTGCAAAGTTTGTGTATGCGTGTCAGACTTGTCAGAATTCAAAGATTAAGTATCAAAACCCGTTGGGTTTGTTGCAACCGTTGTCTATTTCTAAGTGGAAATGGGACATCATTTTGATGGCTTTTGTGTCTGGATTGCCGAAGACTGTGAAGAATGGTGATACTATCTGGGTAATTGTGGATAGGTTGACGAAGTATGCTCATTTTATTCCGATGAGACTGTATTATCCGTTAGAGAGGTTGACGAAGCTATATATCGAGAGGATTGTCATTTTGCGTGGTATTTTGTCCAGTATTATATCTGACTGAGATCTAAGGTTTACATCAAGGTTCTAGGAGAGTTTATTGATGGCTTTGGGTTCGAAGTTGCATCTGAGTTCTACTTATCATCTGCAGACAGATGGTCAGACTGAAAGGAATATTCAGTCGCTAGAGGACTTGATGAGGGCTTGTGTACTTGAACAAGGAGGTGCTTAAGATGGGTTTTTACCGTTGATTAAGTTTACATACAATAATAGTTTCCATGCTAGTATTTGGAGGCATGGTATCGAAGAAGGCGTAGGACTCCTTTGTGTTGGTATGAGTCAGGCGAGAGTGTTGTGCTCGGACCTGAGATTGTCCAGCAGACGCTTGAGAAGGTCAAGATGATCCAAAAGGAGGAAAGCACTTGAGTTCTAGGTGGAAGTCACGTGTTTTTTTAGAGTTACCATAATAACCAATGTTGATCGAGGCTTGAAGTCTCAAAAGCCCACTCTGGGTTTCATCGGTCCTTATTAGATTTTGCAGAGGATAGGAGGAGTAACCTATCAGATTGACTTGGTGAAGTTAGTGTGGAGAGGACCAGCTGGTGGAACGTAACTTGGGAGATTGAAGAGCCAGATGAGGGATTCATATCTGAATCTGTTCGCTTAAAGAAATTTTCGAGGGCGAAAATTCTTTAATAAAAAATTTCTTTAAGTGGGGGAAAGTTGTAACACCCCAATTTTATTAATTGTTTTATTTTGAATTATTGGTGATTTACGATAATTTTCGGTGTTTTATTTAATTATTAGATGTTGGTGCAATTTAAAATAAATTATTTGAATGTGCGTTGTTGGGGTCTGGTAAAAATAGTTGGGTGCGGTGAGACAATAGAGTAAGTTAGAAAATGATTATAATAATTAGAATTTTATTTATTATTATTGATAAAATAAGAAATTGGAGAGAATAGGAGTCTGGGCCAATTGTGGGATTTGAGGAGAGTTTGTGGTAAGAAGAGGGAAGCTAGAGTTAAATTGGGCAAAAATAATAATTAAGCAAAAGTAAGGAGGTTACTATATATTTTAAAAGGTTGAAGAGAAGCTATGTTTTGAGAGATTTTGTCAGTACGTGAGATTGGAGCAAAAGCTTGAGCTTGAA
This sequence comes from Lathyrus tuberosus, assembly GCA_022829125.1. Classification (NCBI taxonomy): domain Eukaryota; kingdom Viridiplantae; phylum Streptophyta; class Magnoliopsida; order Fabales; family Fabaceae; genus Lathyrus; species Lathyrus tuberosus. The sequence goes on from JALAZF010000439.1 coordinate 1,571,700, forward strand.
GAAGAAGATCAAGGGCTTTTGCTGGAGATCAGGTAAAGGTGGAAACTTGTTCCAATAGTAAAGGGTATGGTAGAAGGGTAGAATGGAGGAACCCTAAACCTCCTTAGGGTTGGGTATTTTGATTCATAGTTTTGAATTGGGATGTTATGATTGTTGTTATATTATGATTATATGATACATTTTGTGTCCCTTATATGTGTGTATTTTTCTGTTTTGATGATTGAACCTATATCCACCATTATTGTAATTTCGAAGGTTTTAAGCATAATCTTAAAACAATGATTAGATTATTTAATTGTGTTAAAATTGTAAATTGACTTGAGATAATTAGAGTATTGCATGGTTCGTAATTTTCTGAGCGTTTGGGTTTTTACGAAATTGAAATCGGAGGTCCAGAAGGCCTCAAACGATGAAAAACACATAAAATTCTGCATTTTGTCGGCCATAACCGCGCTGAGCGCGAGAGCCACTTTTGTGTTTTTCGGCCGAAATCGTTTTGACCATAACTTTTGATCTGTAAGTCCAAATTGAGTGTCGTTTGAAGCATTGGAAAGTTGAAATAAAGGGCTATAACTTTGTTTCAGGGATAAAATAATTTTGGTGATTATTTCTTGGATGCTTTTGGGGTTGAAGAAGATGAAAACCGTGTTGGAAAATTTTAGAAAAACAACAAATTTTAGTCGTACTTCGAAAAACAAAATAGGACCTTCGTGATGGGATGCGGAAAAAGTTGTTCAAATAGAGTCGCCATCGAACTGTATTCATTCCAATGAAGGAATATGAAAATATCTAGAAAACCTTTAAGAGATAAGAACATGGTCATCGAAACTAAGTTCTGGGTTCGGGAGTCAATTACGCAAAGGGAAGGTATTAGCACCCCTCACGTTCGTTGTACTCAACAGGAACCTCTTAGTTCGATTTGTGATGAATGTTAGCTAAAGTTACTTGTTTTCTTCTAAACGAGTAATGCGAAAAGTAAAAGAAAAAGATTCGATTGCTAAGGGGAAATGGGTGGTTTTATTATTAGGTTGCTCGCCAAGGATTGGGGCCCTTGTGCCTACGTATTCTCATTGTGAAATGAGAAATCAGAGCATCATAGTTCGGACTATGGGAAAAGGTTTGGATGGGAAAAAAAAAGGTAGAAAGTAGAAAAATATGGAAAAACAAAAGGTAGCTCGCCAAGGATTGGGGTCCTTGTGCCTACGTATCTTCATTCGGGCGAGAATGAAGAATTAGAGTGTTTGTAGTTCATGGAACTACTGATTGTTGGTTTGTGTTTTTTAATGAACAAGTGTTTAGATCGCATTCTAACGGTTAAATGTTGCTTGTGCTCACAATGGGAGGCTTAAAGCATTTGTTTGTGTTCGCGTTATAATGGACTAAACAATGTCCTTTCAAAAAAGAGTTTGAGTTGTCGATAGATTAAAGTGTGTTAAGGGTGAACACGTGTCTAGATCGCATTCTAATAGTAAAACATGGCTTGCTTACTCGCGGGGGAGGCTTAATCGCAAGTTTGTACGCATTAGAAAGGATTAGAGAAATTTATTTTTGAAAAAAGATTTGAAATTGATTAGAGTAGGTTAAGGGTTTGGTTCGCACGGAGGCGAGAAAACGAGGTTCGATCTGTTGAGTGTTTTAAAGGAGAATGACGATTATTTAATGAGAACGAGACGTGGGCCTCGGAACCAATTGATCAGGGTATTATTGGGATGCTTGATCCCAACGACACCTTTTTCATTCGATTAATTATGAAAATTTGTTTGATGGACAATGAACTTTCCAAAGATTGTTCAAAAGTACCATGTGGAATGCTAGACTCCAATGGTCCCTCCTTTGTCCAAGTAATTAAGGCAAGTTTTTTACAAACGAAAGATTGAATGAAAAACAACCCAAGGTGTTTGCCTCAAGAGCAATCATTCAAGGATTCAAGGAATGTGAGACTCCAAGAATCCATTACTTTCGTGATTGTGTTAAGAAAAGTTTTAGAAAGGATTAAGTGTTTTAAAGATGAGAGATTGAATGAAAAGCAACCCAAGGCGTTTGCCTCAAGAGCAATCATTCAAGGATTCAAGGAATGTGAGACTCTAAAAACCCATTTCTTTCGTTATATGATTACGAGGTTTTGATTAATCGCATTGAGGAATGATTTAATCATATTTGAAAGTGTTACTTGGCATTGGACCAAAGTTTTGGTTATCGAGAAGATTCATTTTAAGTTGTCTTCTTAAGAAATAATAGACAAAATTAATCATAATGTGCTCATAACCGATTTGTGCATAATGACAACATGAGTACAAGTCTTACTTCTTTAAAAAAGAACACACGATTTACAAAGGAAACTAATACAAGACCAATAATCACTTACTCTTAGCCTAAATCAAATAATCCAAAATAGAATAAAAAACAATTTTCAACTTATAAGGGAAAAAGAATTGTGAGCAACAAAACCTCATAACTGACATACTACACCACAAATCGAGACTCCAAGTAGCAAGGATATGTTTTTTCCAAATTGAAATACATCAGCCATAATCCACACATAATATCATTCCAAAAGCTTGACTAGTTTCAAATTTACCCAAGTTTACTACATATTGGATCACTACACATATTGCAAGATGTTGCTATTCTAACAGTTGAGTTTAATCACAAAACTATGACATTATAACTCAATAGCTCATAGGAAAATTCAAACTAATGTGCTACACTTACCATGAACAATGTGTTAAAACTCTATTAAAATTTCATCACAGCATACACATGGAAATCGGTATATCCTGATACCAAAATCGCAGCACAACATACAGGTTGAAGATAATGAAAATAAAAATGATACGAACATTTCTATAACTGGTCTTGCTATTTAAACTATCATCACCAAATCACAGAATCTGTGTACAAGCTTAAATACAAACACATCACAACATGTTCATCATTGTAAATCATAAAAACAAAAAACTATAATCGAAGCGATCACCAACTAACAATAATTTATGAATTCATGAAACCGCAATTTGAAACGAAATGCAAGCACCAAGCATATACGCAGAAGAAATTCGCAATAGAGTAAATAATCGAATCAAAACCATAGCATGATATCAAGGCGAAGCAGAATTGTAACCAGTTCAGATTTACAACGATAATTTTGGATCGAAAAATTACCAAGTGCGAGACTGCTACTGATGAAAGCGTGTTGTTGTTACCGCAAATATCGATGTTGTTGGAGGTTTGATAGGGAGATTAATAAAATAATTAATATTAGTTAGATGAATTTTATTAGTATTTTGATGTATTAGGAGTTATTTTATATTATGATGTTTTCTAGAATATTCTTAGGACAGTTTGGGTTTTTAATAGTTATTGGGCTTTTAGGTTAGATTATCCATTAGTGACATTATATAATGTAGTGTCTTTGACACATTTGAGATATGAATGAAAAAGTGTTATCTTTAATTTTTATCTTTCTTATAGTTTTATTGCCTTTCTTAGTTTTCTCTAATTTTGTTAGGGTTTATCAATTAGCATCCTAACAATTGGTGCTTTCATCCTTGAACACCAAAACCTCCCATGGCATACCAATATCATCCCAATATCACCACTGTTACTCCTTCATTTCCATCTTATTCCACAAACATTTCTCTTGTAACTCCATCTCAAAATTTGTCCTATAACCATGGATACACACCACATCTACAACCTGCATATGACTATTACACACCTTTCTACCAACAAAATAATTTCACTCCTTTTATTCCTCCCTACCAACCCACACCAAAGCCATCAGATTCAACATCTCATCATTCTAACGTTTTTCCAAAAGACCACTATCACCATCAACAAGCAACAACTTCCATTTCACCTCATCTACATCCATCCTATACCATTTCTCAGCAAACTCACCTGTCCACAGATTCAGTTCAAGAAATTTTTCAAGAATGTTGTCAGAAATTGGCTCAGGCAGAAGAAAAATATCAGAACCAAAAGAGAGCTATTGAAGAGAAATATCAAGCCTCTATTCTTTCTATCAAGAAAAGGTCTCAAGAACTCAAAGAAAAGTACGTGTTCAAGAGTTATGCAGAGAAATTGAAAGAAAAAGACGAAATGGAAAAACTTTCAAATTCACTAAAATCAACTCCGGCATCTTCTCCGGCGATTTTTCTGACTCCGACGACATTTCTGACTCTGACAGTATTTCCGGCAATTACTCCGGCGAAAACTCCAACAAGTCAGGCGACAACTCAACTTCTGGTGTCATCTCTTTTGCCTAAACCACCAAATCTGTCATTAGAACCACAAAATCCTCCATTAAAACCACTCCCGGCGACTTTTCCGGCAACAATTCCGGCGACAGTTCTAACATTTTCGCCGGCGAATTCAACAACATTGTCACCACAGCCAAAGCCGCCTCTCTCATCACCAACACCACTTATCGGTCTCCGACGGCCACCGCCAAAACCACCACCATTTTCGGACTGCTTTAATCATATTAATTTCTTATTAGTCTTGTTTAAAAAAAAAAGAGAAGAAACAAAAAAAAAACAAGGAAGAAAGAAAAAGAAATGGAATAGAAAGATAAGAAGAAGAAGAAAAAATAACGTGAGAAGGAAAGAGAAGAAAGAGGAAAGAGAAGAAAGAGAAAGAGAAAGAAATTGTAGATAAGAAAAAGTAAGAAAAAAAAACAAATAAGGAATTGTTTTATTTTATATTATGATGTTGGAAAAGCCTTGGGAAGGAAAAAGGGATGGTTTGCTGAGATTGAGAGGACAAGGCATGGGCGCATGGACCCCACCCTTGCTTGGCTGTAACCATTTTGAAATTGGTGTGAGACAGTTGGTGTGAAACGGTGGTGGCAATTGGGAAAGCCACGTGGGGTGCATTCCAATTTTAGCATTTGCATATTTTCCGTTTATTTGTTTTTGCTCTCTCCATGCAGTTTCACCATTACTTTTTCAAGAAATTTTCTATTTATTTTAGAACCTTGAGGACAAGGTTCAAGTGAACCCCACGGTAATGATAGGGAGATTAATAAAATAATTAATATTAGTTAGATGAATTTTATTAGTATTTTGATGTATTAGGAGTTATTTTATATTATGATGTTTTCTAGAATATTCTTAGGACAGTTTAGGTTTTTAATAGTTATTGGGCTTTTAGGTTAGATTATCCATTAGTGACATTATATAATGTAGTGTCTTTGACACATTTGAGATATGAATGAAAAAGTGTTATCTTTAATTTTTATCTTTCTTATAGTTTTATTGCCTTTCTTAGTTTTCTCTAATTTTGTTAGGGTTTATCAATTAGCATCCTAACAAGGTTTGTTGCTATTCAGAAAACTACAGCAATTTTGCGGTGGTCTGAAATTGGAGGGCAAGGTTTTAATGGTGATGGAGTAGTTACAGTTTCAGCAACAACTTTTTCTCTGCTTCAATCTCAGCAATAAAAACGTTGATTTCGGCTTACTCTAATTGACACAACCATTGTTCCTTGTTCATTACAGCAACCTCAAAGTTCTTTCCATAAAGGGTCTGTTTAGTTTTGTTTCATCGGAAAAGAAGCTGACAGCAGCAATGGTTGGAGCTTGAGCGGAGGGTTTGTGAAGGGAAAGCGGAGTTATAACGGGTGAGAGGTTAAAGGTGACTTCAACGGTTGATCATTTCAAAAGGGTGGTGATGGTGGTTTGTTTATGGAAGATTCACAATTGATGTAAGGTTATTGATGGAATCTGTATGTTGGTTATAAAGTTGCAGAAGGGAGAGAGATGAGAGGAAATAGAGATGTGTTTTTTTTCTCCTTTTCAAGTCTGACCAAGAGAGTAGTGAGGTGATGGGTGAGGTTTCCTTTTTTTGTTTTCTTCCTTGTGCAGAGAATTGATGGGAGAATAATGGAGAGTCAGTGGAGAGGTCCCTTTTTTCAAGGTCGCGTTTGGAATTCAAGCAAGCAAATACCCGTTTTTTTTTCCTTTATCCATTTCCTTGATTTACGCTAATTCCTTCATCCCATGGGGCGCGTACCAGCTGAATGGTGGAGGAAAGAAGATCTTTTTGCTGATTTTATTTATTTAATAAAACAATTAATCAAATTTTTTTAATTGGATAACAAGGAAATACAAGGATAACACATATGAACCATTGATTAATTTGAAATTGATGGACATGATTAAATTAAAGAAACACATCTAAAAACACGCATTGTAAGACAATTTAAAAATCCTAAAATGCCCCTTCTAAATGATTTAATTGATTTAAATTAAATTAAATCAATTAAATCAAATAAAATTCACATCTTTCTAAATGCATGTGATAAAATAAAAATTAAGACATGGAAAATTCTATTTTATTATTCCGAACATTTTGATGAAAAGATTAAAATAAAACAGTTGAAAATGAATAAAAATCGGGCGACAAAGTACCTGAAAAAATAAATTGACTACTTTAAAATGATCAGCGCTGAATAAACGGCTCGAAAAAATATAGCGCTTGGTCAGATTTGAAAATAAATCGGGATCGGTAAAAAGGCTCAAACTGATCAAAATGTGACTAAAAAGTCATTGAAAAATAAGATGAGTGCGTCACGTTAAACTATGCGAATAGTAGATCAATAATACTGACGTCTGCAAGCTTAATTTTGAAACTTTACAACCACATATTTTTGCACATTTGAGAAATAATTCAATCGGTCTCTCTGATATCCAATAATTCATTATAGCTAATCATTTTAGTAATTATTCATGATGAAGGGTATGTTATGTTGTGCAGGCGATGCAAAAAGTAAAATAAAGTCGAATGCAAGAAAATTTTAAAAGGTAGGACAAATTTGGGGTATGACACTTTTTAGTAACGCCTTCGTGCACGGTTTTGATCATAACTTTCAACTCGTGCATCATTTTGGGTTAAGGTTTGAAGAATTAGAAAGATGATGCTCAGAGATATAACATGATAGTGATAGGTGAATTATTTGAGTATTATTCATATGTCTACTATGTTGGTGAAGTTTTTGTGCATACGTTCGGTTAATGAATTGTTGACACATCCTGACAATTTTGGTCATAAGCACTAGAAAGTCATCGCTCAAACCTACAATATGGTAGTGATTGTTGATATGTTTGAATATTATTCATGTGTCTAATATGTTAATAAATGTATTAGTTTATATGTTTGGTTAATGAATCATTGCATTGTTGTAATATCGTGGTGTGATAATTATGTTGTTATGTTAAGAAGTTAAGATGTTGATGAATTAGTTATTGCATGATAAATGATGTGATTCATAAATGATGAGATGTGTGTAGGGATCCTTTAGGTGAACCTTGTTGTGTTAATTCATGTTATTTGATAGGCATGCATCTTGGTGTACGGGCTTCTGTCCAGTTTTGGTGAGCCTCAATCCTATGGTGATGGATCGGGTGCGAGTACTTAATTCCTATTATGGGGGATTAGTGAAGTGTTACCTATGTTGACGGTAACGAGTTTTGGTGAGCATCAATCCCATTATGATGGATCGGGTGCGAGTATCTAATTCCTATTATGGGGGATTAGTGAAACGTTACCTACGGTGATGGTAACGATTTTGGTGTGCTCCGGTTCCAAGAGGGAATCGATCCTATGGTGGGGGATCATGTAGTGAGATGAACCCGAGTGTTCATATTTGGTACCACATGCATGTCGAGTCGGTGTTTAGTAGATTTCATAAGTGTTGCATTTGTATTGGTTGTTCTCTATATGTTGTTGGATGAGATGTTGTTGCATACGATGTTAATGATAATTGAGATGTGGTTTTGAAGGATGTTAATGATAATTGAGACGTTGTCGTATATGATGTTGATTATGATTTGGATGTGAGAATGTGATATATTATTGTGCATGATTGTGTAGGTGTTGTACTTTATTCTTCATTATATACCATTTATTATTGAAATGAATTTTCACCCATTCTATTTCAATGTTGCCTTTACATGGGCATCGTGCAGATACTCAATAGTAACATTGCTTAAGTAAGTGGGAGGTAGCTCTTGGAGTGACTTCTAATAGTTTAATGTTTTCTTTAGCAGGGTCTTGCTCTGACCACGTAACATTGGCCTGGGAACATTTGCTTTCACTTCTTATGTCATGTATGTTGAAGTATTATAACTGATATGATTGTTGAGCTGATTTATTTAAACTCTTTTATTTATTATGGAAGTTAAAGTTGAGACTAAATGGTATGAGCGCAATATGGTTTTTAATTGCTTTAATTATGATTCCATTGTGATGATATCCTAAGTCAAGGTGAGCATGCGATGACAGGTGTTTATGTGAAATTTATGACTCGTGTTACGAAGCACGATATGTTTGATGTGAGTGACACCCTTTGTGGTTACAATTTTATTAAATTGCGCATTAAAATTGTATGCTGGTTTAGGGTATTACATAAATCATTCTTACTTCTCGCACATGATAGGAACAAAGCTTTGTTTGCATCATCTCGGAATGGAGGACACATATTTCGTTTAAAAAGAGTTTGCCATCGCGCTAAGGCGGAAAATAGGTTTGATTGCTTGAGATTATTTTTTCAGAGGATGACGAGTACTTGAACGAGAGGTTAAGTACGAACATCATCCAAATAGTCAGGAACTAAGAGTGACAAATACGTCACATTAATCCTTTTTCATCCAAGTTATTTATGAAATTTGTGAGGTGAATTAGGTCGCGTCTCATTAACAAATGACGAGTATTCGCGCGGGAGGCTAAGTACGACCATCACATAAATACTCGGAACTATGGAGGATAATTACGTCCATATAATCTTTTTTGTCCAAGAAAGAATGAACTAAATTCAGTTATTTAATATATTTTTAAACGGAGGACGAGTATTCGAACGGTAAGCTAATTACGACCGCCATCTAAATACTCGGGGAATAAGAGGGACAAGTACGTTTAACTAATACTTTTTCTACTGGTTATTTATTGCGATTTTTTTTTAAACAATTAGATTTGAAAAGAACTTGAAAAGACCAAACGTTTAGGTTCACACTTATTTTGTAAAAGGACTTGATTTTGACTTAAAAAGGTTTTAACTTGATTTTTTAAAAGGGGTTGATTTTTGAAAAGGGGTTGATTTTAATCAAGAGTTTTTTAATTTTGAAAACATTATTTTTCTTATTAAAATTAACAATAAAAAAGAAAATAAAAAGGATGAAGAACAGAGAGATATACATAATAGAAGGGGTGATAAAAATAGGTAAAACCAAGAATGGGCAAAAGGCCTAACAAACAAATATAAAGGAAAATAATAATAAGAAGAAATGCAACAAGTAAGAAGGGGGTGTATGAGCAAGTGGGCCAAGATGCCATGCCCAACCCATTAGCTAAGAGAGTTAAAGCTTAGACTCTCATTTGGATGTTGGATAAGTTATTAAGCAAATCTAAGGGAGCAAAATTGAGGGAGCATGGGATACTGAAGGTTGAGAAACACAAGAAAGGGGGTTTGAATTGGGTTTCATATTTTGTTCCTATTTGCGGAATTTTAAATCAAATGTGTAAACAAGTAAATAAAATAAATGAACACAATTATTTTATCCTGGTGACTTAATCCACAAATCATCAACATGATTACAACCACAATGAAAACCCTCCATTGCCTTCTTAAGAATCCTGACATTCATTCGCCTCTCAAGGAATCATCAACTAAGATGTTAGAAACACGCTTAGTCTTCTCAAGCTTTCTGATCTTCACTCGACTGCTCAAGGAACAACCTCCAAGCCACTAAACCACGACTTGGCCCTCTCGAGCATTCTGGTCATCCTTCGACCGCTTAAGGAACATTACATTTTTCAAGGATTTTCTTGTGCACTAATATGCTTCTTACGAGCTGATTACACAAATGAAGTACATAGCAAGTTGAGAGCAACAACTCCTTGCTTTCTAATACATAAACTATCTAAAAATAAATCTCTAAGAGATTATAAAGCTCCATAGTTCTGTATTTGCTTAAAAGCTTTCTTATGAGCATTGCGGCTTCTTATCATTAGCTTTAAGCTTCTATACTCCTTTCTGAGTAGTTGATGCTTCTTCCATCTTAACTATCAAGATCAACTAAGTTACTATGCTTCACTTATTGATGTTTCAATTGATGAGTTTCATATGGGTTTAGCATGTTGCATCGTTATGAGTTCTTCATCATTCAGCTTCAGCTTCTTCTCCGTTGAGCATTCTTCATTTAAGCTTCAGCTTGCAGCATCTTGTACTCCTTTCTTGAGCATATAATGCTTTCCCAATTCAACCATCAAGTACAACTTAGCTATTATGCTTCACTTATAATGTCTCATTTGAGTAGTTTCATATGGTGTTAGCATAATCATCGTTTATGCACACTTGTAGTAGCATCTTCATCTTTGCTTGCTACATGTTGATTTGTTTGATGTGTTGAGTGATAATCATTTATATGAACAACAATCAATAATCTTTTATCTTTCTCTCTTGTGATAAATAACTGCTTCAGCAATAATCTATGAGTTTCTAGCCATGAGCAACATTTCTTCAAGCTTCAAGTCTTCAATTTATAGAACAAGAGAGAATAGATCCGTTGAGGGGTATTCTTGGAAACATATTCCAACATCAATATCCCAACGTTCACATGAAGGAATGATCAACATCACTATACAAAAAGCTGCTCCTGCGCCACCTTCTCGAGGTAGAGGATACAAAGTTTTAATACTATTATATTCAGCTTAAAACCATTATGATCTTCAGTCTTCTAGCATCTTTAGAGGCTTCAGATATTGACTTGATGAAGCGTGTTGTAGAAGAGTCATTCTTTGTGTAGTCTTCAGAAACTCAGTCTTCAGAATCCCAAGATCTTTGTTCAGCAGAATCTATCTAGAGAATCTTCAGCACTCGTTCTTTTAGAAGCATAATCTCCAGAGTCTTCAAAACTTGTTCCTTCAGAACCTTATCTTCAAAGTCTTCATATTTCATTGAGCACGTTCTTTGTCTTCAGAGTCTTCAGCACTTTGTCTAATCAGAATTTTGTCTTCAGAAACTCTTCATAACTTGATCTTCACAAATTGTGTCTTTAGAATCTTTTGAACTTTGTTCACCTGAACCACGTCTTCAGAATCTTCAAAACTTGTAAAATTAGAAGCGCGTCTCATTAGAAAGTCTTTTAGACCTTTCTCATAAAGTCTTAATTAGAATGTCCAGAATTAACGTTCATTAGAACCGTTGTTTTAAAAACATTCATGAATCATGACTTTAACTTGTACACACATATGTTTTCTTCCAGAGTGTTGATAATGAAGTCTGATGACGTCACACACTTTCTTATCAGAGTCAGAATCATATTAGCAACAACCACACGCTTGACATAAATCATATCATACAAAATTGTTCTCTTAGGTAATATGTGCAGCTATAATCAAAACTTAATGGCCAGATGTAGAACAAAATCTTGTTCTTACAATCTCCCATTTTTTTATGATGACAAATAATGCATTTTGATAGAGCAATTCGTATAGGGTAATCACCACAAATCCACAGAATTGGAGATAAGCTTAACAGGCTCCCCCTGATTCTGTTACTCTCAAAATTCATTTATGCTTGTTCAGAGTCTCCCCCTTATCCCAAGACTCATAAAATGATTTTGAAGTATAGTCATGTTCAAAAGAGAAGGATTACTTCTCAGTGACGTCTCATCAGAATATGACTAGAATTGGTTGGTCTTCATCTCAAAACCAAGCTTACTATCAGAATACTATAGACGTATTAGAACCTGATTTGTCTCGTCAGACTTGATGTCTTGCATGGTATATCGGAAACTGGTATATACTTTCTTAGGTGCAACACATCATGTATCAAAACCAAATATTCAATATCTTAGCACAAATCATCAACAGGTGCACATATCCTTAAGTCATTTTATGGTTCAGAAACCAAATATTTTCTTTTATGACCATGACTTGATTTCATCTCCAAAGAATTCACATTTTTTCAACGCTGGAGTTTAGATACCATATGAGGTTTGGATACCATTGAATTTTATATACCAATTGAATCATCATTTCAGAAAGCTAACAACTTCTGACAAGTTTTGGGTATCAGCACGAAATTCATAGACATCTCTTGTTTCTGATAACTTAGTAATCAACACTAGATATCAGATCAATCATGTTTGGTATTCTTCTTTCTCTTACACGTCTTCTGATATAACATATCTCCTGATATCTTATCAAATACAAATTATGTATTCTGATATATCATAACTTCTGATATGTCTTAACTTCTGTCTTCTGATAACCTGTTCTAATATTCAGTGAACTTTTGCAAAGTTCCTGATCAATTCTTAAACATATGGTTAGAAGTAAACCATATTCAACATATTCAATTATATTTTGGGATGAGATTCTTTAGATTGGATATCAAAATCATATTTCACTTTCTCCCCCTTTGTCAGAAATAAAAAAGGTGTAGAAACGAAATTGACAGAGTAATATGAAGAAGAAAATTTCATTAATATCCATAGGAAATTACAACAAGAGACGACAGACACAAAACACATACTTAGACCTAATGACAAGAACTAAGAACTTTAAGGTTCTAAGATTCAACAACTTTTCAGGGCCTGAGGTTTGTAAGCTCTCCTTGTGTCAGATGGTCTTCGAGAGGAGGTTTGTAAGCTCTTCTTGAATTCAACATTTAAAGTCTAAGAAGTGAGGTTTGTAAGCTCCTTTCTATTTAGAACAAAGAAACTAGTCTCTTAGCAGATCATTAACAACTTTGCATCTTACTTCTACGTAGGCCTCATTTGGTCTAAGTCGTTTAGCTAGACCAATGATTTCATCCTTGAAGAAAAGCTTAGTCAAAACTCTTCCATAAGGAATGTATGACTTGTGCTGACCTCTGGAAATTATAATAGAATCCTTCAAGTGATTGGAGATTGTTAAAGGGAGATTGATTCTGATATTCTTCATCAGAAAATAGATAAATAGTTTGTTTTCATGAGACACAACGCCAAAATTATTTTTTGCCAGCACTACAAAGACAGCGCTTTTTCCCAAAAGCGCTGCTATAAGTTTTAATAAAAACAAAGGAAAAAAGTGCTGCTATATGGGGGTCCTACGAAAGCGCTTTTGAAAAGTGCTGCTAAAGGCCTAAGGTAGGTGCACTTTAGAAAGCGCTTTATAGGAAGCGCTGCTAAAAGGATACCATAAGCCAGCGCTGCTAAAGGGCTTTTGTACACCACCCTTTAGCCAGCACTTTTGGAAAGCGCTGCTAAAGGCCTTTCGTAAATCCCACATTAGAAAGCGCTTTTATAAAGCGATGCTATATGCCTATTAAAAGAAAGAGCTTTTACCTCAAAAGTGCTGCTAAAGGCCTAACATAAGAAAGCGCTTTCTAAAAGTGTTGCCTTAGGTCTTTTAAAATATTAAAATAAAAATAGATTATGATATCCCTCTATTTTCCATATGACCGTTTCTATTTCACAACCCTAACATTCTTTCTCTCTCGCGAAGCTCTCCACTGTTACTCCATTTCTGTCTGCTCAAATCCCTCTATCGTGTTTGTTTCTTCTTCTCCGAAGCAGACGAAACTCCCTCCGTTCGTGTCTTCATCACGCCCTCCGTCCTCCGCCGTCCTCCCTCCGTTTCGCTTTCGTTTTTCAGGTTTTCTCTCCAATCATGGAAATGCCTAATATTCTCCATTGTTTGATTGTTTCTCTGCTGTTTCTGTGAGATAAATTTGTTGTATTATTAGTTGTTGATGTTGGGTTTTCATTTTTTGATTTGTAGAAGTTAGTTAGTGATTAATTAGAAAAGTGATTAATTAGTAGAAGTTAGTATATTGGTTAATGTGTAAAATTTGATTAATTTGTAGAAGTTAGTATAGTGATTAATTTGTAGAATAGTAGAAGTTAATTAGTATAGTGATTAATTTGTAGAATAGTGATTAATGTGTAAAATTTGTAGAATAATGATTAATTAGAAAAGTCAAGGTAGTTAAGAGTGTTGTAGAAGTTAGTTAATTGAGGTTGTTATAGGGTTATTTGTAAAGTTAAAATGAAATTTATCAGAAAATTTTAGTGATGTAAGGATTTAGTTAAAAAAACCATTGGGAGCTTCATTTGATTACCGTTGTTATAGATTTCGAAAAAAGTGATAATGTTCATAGTAAGGTTGAAGATGACAAATAGTGATATTAGTGGTGAATTTATTTTAAGAGTTGATTGAAAATGATAATGAAATTAATTGTTAATTTTATTTTGAGAGTTGATTGAAAATGATAATGAAATTAATTGTTAATTGAACTAGTGATTGAATTTATTTTGAGAGTTGATTGAAAAAAATTATGAAACTAATTGTTATTTTGAGAGTTGATTGAAAATGATAAATAGTGATTGAATTGTTAATTGAATTTGAATTGATGATTCTTTGTTGGATAGAACTTTGAAGTTAATTGAACTTAAGTGTTGAAGTTGTTTTTTTTTGACAAAGTTTAGTTGAAACATTAAGTGTTGATGTGTCATTTGTGACGAACCAAAATATACCATGCTATTTGAATTAATGATGATGTTTACTAAATTTGTTTCTTGAAACTTTGACTTGTTCCTCCGATATTTCTTGTTTGTCATATTATATACTAAATTTGCCCTGTTATATTTGGTATACACCATCAGTTACTAACTTACGTTCATTTGCTATAGGGGTTACTTGTGAAGAGTGAAATCGGATCGTTTTCAAGAATCTTAGACTTTGTGGTTCAGTTTAGAAGTTGCTGACTTCTATACATGTACTTAGTTGTTCTTTTGTGTTTGTTTAGCTTACTTAGTAAAACCATGGATAAAAAATGGATGTCTTTGAATCGATTGTCAAAAGAATATGAGAATGAGGTATGAGAATTCGTTAAGTTTGCGGTTGAACACGCCAAAGACCCCAGTCGAATCACATGTCCTTGCTTAGGTTGCCGTTATGGGCGTCGGATTGACGCAGTTCAGTTGGAATCGCATTTAATGAGGCATGGAATTGATCGAAGTTATACATGTTGGATATTACATGGTGACATAAGTAACGAGAATGTTGAACCGAGGGATAATACGACCTATGCTTCAAATGACAATGGCACAGATACACACGATTGTGATCGAGTCGAAGAGATTGCAGAAGCACTTGAAGAAGATCTTCAGGATTGTCCCAAAATATTTGAGAGGTTGGTAAGCGATGCAGAGACACCGTTGTATAAAGGTTGCACTAAATTCACAAGATTGTTTGCGGTATTAAAGTTGTACAACTTAAAGGCGGGCAACGGATGGTCGGATAAAAGTTTCACAGAGTTATTAGCCTCTATGAAAGATTTGCTTCCGGAGGATAATGTTCTTCCCAATCGAACCTATGAGGCCAAAAAAATGTTGTGCTCTATTGGCATGAGTTATGATAAGATACATGCTTATCCAAATGATTGCATTTTGTTTCGGAATGAATATGCATCGTTAAATGAGTGCCCTAAATGCGGTGTCTCTCGATATAAGAATAAAATGTCTCTAGCAAAAGTCTTATGGTATTTTCCTATAATTCTGAGATTTAGACGCATATTTCGTAGTGAAACCGATGCAAAACACTTGACTTGGCATGCAGATGAAAGAATTATAGATGGAAAGTTTCGGCATCCGGCAGATTCACCTCAGTGGATAAAAATTGATAATGATTATCCTGATTTTGGGGAAGAAGCAAGATACCTTCGCTTGGCATTATCTACTGATGGAATGAACCCACATAGTCTTCATAGTAAATCACATACCACATGGCATGTGATTATTATGATTTATAACCTACCTCCATGGCTATGTATGAAGCGTAAGTACATGATGTTATCTATGTTAATCTCTGGGCCTAAACAACCAGGGAATGACATAGACATATACTTGACACCTTTAATTGAAGACTTAAAGATTTTGTGGGAGAACGGTGTGGAGGTTTATGATGGATATAGGAAATAAAGTTTCAATTTGAGGGTGTTGTTGTTTGGCACAATTAATGATTTTTTAGCATACGAAAATCTATCAGGGTATAACATTAAATGTCAATGTGCGTGTCCTATTTGTGAAGAAAACACAGATTAGTCGCGTTTGGAATTTTGTCAGAAGAATCTATTTCTCGGTCACTTGAGATTTTTAAATTCTAATCATCACTATCATGGATGGAGAAAAGCATTCAATGGAAATCCAGAACAAGGTAGAGCTCCACCTACATTGACAGGTGACCAAATTTTTGAAAAGGTGAAAGATGTGACTACTCAGTTTGGAAAGCCAAGCACATACGCTTGTTAAACGTGGGCGGAAGAAGAGGTCAATTTTTTTTGAATTGCCATATTGGAAGTCGTTGTATGTAAAACATTTTCTTGATGTCATGCATATTGAAAAAAATGTATTTGAAAGTGTTATTGGTACTTTACTCAATATACAAGAAAAGTCAAAGGATGGTCTTAAAGCAAGAAAGGACTTGGTAGCGATGGGAATAAGAAATGAATTAGGACCCATGAAGAAAGGAAAACAAACATATCTATCACCTGCTACTTATACCTATATCTAGAAAGGAGAAAAAGATATTGTGTAAGTTTCTAAGTGATGTTAAAGTTCCAAAAGGATACTCTTAAGATATTAGAAGACTTGTGTCTATGGAATACCTTAAGTTAAATAGTTTGAAGACACATAATTGCCATGTTATAATGGAACATTTTCTACCAATAGGTATACGTTCTATTTTGCCAGAAAAAAGTAAGAAGCACAATAACTAAATTGTGTTTTTTCTTCAGGTCAATTTGTAGTAAGGTGATCGATCTTGTGATCTTACTAACATTGCAAAAAGAAATAGTTATTACATTTTGTGAGCATGAAATGTTTTTTCCTCACTCATTTTTTGACATAATGGTACATCTAGTTGTTCATCTTGTGAAAGAGACATAATTGTGTAGACCAGCTTATATGAGATGGATGTACCCTGTTGAACGATATATGAAAATATTAAAAGGGTATGTGAAAAATCGAAGTCGACCAGAGGATTGTATTGTTGAACGATACATTCTTGAAGAAGCGATTAAGTTTTGTACTGAATATTTGTCCAATGTTCAATCCATTGGACTCCTCTAATCTCACATTGTTGAAAAAAAAGAAGGAAAAAATTTAATTGGAAATAAAATTGTGACCATATCAAGGGCTGAACGGGAGCAAGTACATTTGTATGTTCTGCACAATGACAACGAGGTTGAGCCGTATGTTTAAATGCACAAGGATTTTCTCCGAGGTTTAAATCCAAATAGAAATGAAAATTGGATAGTACGAGAGCACAATCGAAGTATCATACCATGGTTTAAGGATCATATTTATTCAAAGTTTTATGTAGATCCCGCTTCAATAACAGAAAGGTTGAGATGTTTAGCATATGGTCCAAGTTTGCATGTGTTTTCTTATAGCGCATACGCAATTAATGGATACACATTTTATACCAAATAACAAGATGATAAAAGTACTATGCAAAATAGTGGTGTCACCTTGGTAGCTGAATCAATGCACATTTCAAGTGTGAAGGACTTAAACCCCAAATATGCAAACATGTCATATTTTAGGGTTATCGAGCGTATTTGGGTGTTTGATTATGAGAAGTTTTAGATTCCTATCTTTGGTCGCAAGTGGGTTGAAAATAATAGTGGCATACGAATGGATAAGTCAGGATTTTTGCAAGTGGATCTTAATAGGGTGGGGTACAAAGATGAGCCTTTTATTCTCGCCTCTCAAGCTAGACAAGTGTTCTATGTCACTGATCCGACAAGTACGAAATGGTCTATAGTGCTTTTATCTAACAAAGTAATTGATGATAACATTGGAGATCAAGGTGATATTGATATTGAGAATGAATTGTATATTATAAGTGATCAAGTTGAGAATGTTGGAGCAAATGAATCATATATTAGAAATGATCATAATGAGGGAATTTGGATCAATCCATCCATCCGTGTTGTTAAGATACAAGTAGATCATATTCCTACCCGGAAAAGAAAGAGATGTTAATAAAAAGGTAATAGTAAAATTATATATTTTGTCGTATGTTTTTCATATTTGAGAATGATTATGGATTATGGATTATGGATTATAGATTATGGATTTATATGTTTGTTATGTGTTTGTCATGTTATGTATTTGTCATTTCATATTTATGGATTATGTATTTGTCATATGTTTGTCATGTTATGTATTTGTCATTTCATATTTGAGAATGAATCGTGTATTTATGTTCAACTGATTATGGATTATGGATTGTGTATTATGGATTTATATGTTTGTCATGTTATGTATTTGTCATTTCATATTTGAGAATGGATTATGGATTATGGATTATGGATTTATATGTGTTTTTCTTTATTACAGGTCAAATGGCTACTAATGAGGAGAACTCGCACGATACTTCCAAGAATGATGCAAAAGAATCAATTCATGATGCGGAAGGAGATATTTCAAGAGGAATAACAATTATGAAAGGAATAATTTGTGCTAGAGACAAGGGAATAAAATACGACGTTCATTGGAATGAAACGAGTCAACTAATTGAGCCTAACAGCGCAATGTTGACAAGTTACATTGGTGCACTTGTCCGTTCACAAATTCTTATTACTTGTGACAATTGGAGAAATCCATCGTTGAAACTCGCCAAAGATAAAATATGGAGTGAGATACAGGTACCATATGTGATGTTATTTCTTATTTTTGACGATTATATCTTTAAATTAATTATACTAACACACTTTATGTATATTTTTTGTAGAGATCTTTTAACATTGGTGACGACCGGCAAAAATATTGTCTTCAATTAGCCGAAAAAAGACTTAGAGGGTTTCGAGCATTTTTAACCAACAAGTTTCTTAAGGATGGCCAAGGAAACTTTGTTGAAGCGGAACGTCCGAAGAAGTATGCAGACTTGATTGCACCCGAAGAATGGGACACTTTTGTCGCCAAACGAAGAACTCAAGAATTCCACATAATCTTAATTTAATTTGTCATGAACATTGTATTATATTTCTGTAGTTATTACATGTATTCTGATGTGACTTAAAATTGTTTATGCAGGATGTGAGTGACGTAAATCGTCAAAGAGCCTCAAAACCCACGTATGCATACAAGAAAGGGCGTTTGGGATATGCACGCTTGGAACAAAAAATAGTAAGTATATATAATTGCTATGATATATTTGTTCCCGATGTGTTATTATTCATCTTAATACTTGACTTAATGTGTAGCTTGAAGAGGAGAAAAGTGAAGAAACATCTCTTCCGGAGCATGTTTTGTGGAAGGTTGCCCGTGTGGGAAAGGTTGGAGTTGTTACTGAAGGTGTTCAACAAGTTTTTGAACAATGTGTAAGTATAACATTATTTGTTTAATTAAATAAAAAGTTTATTTTTATCTAAAATATTTATGCTTAACTCTAATATTGAATTTCAGGAGACTCTATCTCAGTCCTTAACTCTCACGGAAGACCAGGATTGCAGGAGCATACTGAGTCGAGTATTAAATGTTCCTGAGTATTCTGGTCGCGTGAGGGGTATGGGATTTGGAGTCACTCCATCTTCCTTGTATAAGCGTCCAAAGACAAAAAATCCTAGCAATAAAGAGGTGATGGAAACGTTGGAAGAATTGAGAGCTCAAGTTCGTGAACTGCAAAAGGATAAAGAAAGATATATGTCTGAAAGGCGCGGTTCAGAATTTAAAGATACTAGTGACAAAGATAGTATCAATTTTCAACAAAAAATTCCGGAGGTAATCATATTTATCAAATTAGCACAATTTTTTATATTGACATATTTGCACAATAACAATTTCATATTTTTTTTTTGTTTAGGGCATTTCAACTTGTCAGCTATATTTATCGGCACCGACATATTGTATGGTTGGCAAGGGAAACGTGCATAACACTTCGGGAGACATACTTCACCATAGACCGCTCCCTGCTGGATTTTTAAAAGTTTTGATTGATATTGCTTTAGAGCGGATGCATTACTACCTATACCTGACGACGTTTCAGATGCAACATTGGTGGGGGACGCAATAGGGTTGTATGTTGCATGGCCGTCAAACCTTATTGTCAGAGTTGATGAGGTTTATTGAAAACCATTATTAACCTTTTAGTTTTCAAATGTTTTACTTGCATATAAGTTATGCTATGCTTACTTTTACGTGCATTTTATTTACATGGTATTGTTAGACTCTTACAAAATCCAAATCAAAAGATAAAGGGATTATGCGACACACCGAGTCAGTTGCATAAAAAAAAGAGGTACATTGATATATATGCATTGAAAATGTTAATTCTATGATCTGAATTCAAAAGCTTCATAATTGTATACTTTATGACTTATATGATTTTCAGATTCCTACACAAGAGGTGCAACAAGGGAGCAAGAATAAGAAGCCAGAATTAGCCAAGCCAAAAAAGGCTTCTATTCCTCGATTTCGGTTGTGCCTTGAAACATTTGTAGGCACATAGGATTTGATGGAAGGTGGTTGATAGGTAGCTGATTGTAAATGAATTGTAGATTAATTTTCTGTATTTTTAAGCTTTTTTCTAAGTGCCTTAATGCGAAACTGCTTATTTTTTAAGTGATTTTCGAATTAATGTTTTATTTTGGGCTATTTGATGTTTTTGTTTGTTTTGCAGCATTTTTTGTAAAAAGGACGTGGCAAAAATCGGAAGAAAACACGATGAGATGAGCAACGTCGCGTGTCTGCAACAAATAGTGAATTCGCCTGGCGAATTGGTGGCGGAGGGAGAAATTCGCCAGGCGAATGTCTGGCGAACCAGCTGGCGAACCAGCTGGCGAATTTGTCTTCAAATTGTGTGCTCTCTGGAAGTGTTTCGCCGTAGCATTCGCCAGGCGACTTGGTGGCGAAAGTAATTCGCCTGGCGAAATCAAGTTTTTTTCTCAGGTTCTTTGCACTGTTCTGGCACGCGGGCTGTACTTAAAGGTTTCGCCAGGCGAATTTTGTAGCTCGTCTAGAGAATTTGTCTGGGCAGAAAGTGCTATTTAGTGTGTGGTTAGATATTTTTGGATATACTTTTTGATTTATCACTTTTTTGTAACCTAAAACTTGTGTGAAGAAGAAGAAACTCCATTGTTGCTTATTTTTCCAAGTTCCAAGCTTTTATGCTTCAATCCTTGAATCTTTGAAGATTGAAGTTCCACAAGCTTTGCAACTTAACTTGTCATCCAAGCTACCATGAGAAGTGGTAGCTAAACACTCAATGTTGAGGTTAGAGGTAGTTGATCCTAATTTTATGTATTGCTTTTGATCTATTGTGTATGAACAAAATCTTTGTTCAATAAAAATGATGTTGTTTTCTCTTAATGATCCATGTGTGATTTGTTTTGCTCTAGACATAGATTCTACAAATCATGACCTAACAATTTTATCTCTTAAAAACCAAACTCTAGACATAGATTTGGGATTTGCTATTCGCATTGTATTGATCTTAATGATCGTTGCTTAGATTGTTAGTGTGAGACATCATCTAACGGTCTAAACAACGATACTCACGACTTCGCTTTAGACATAAACTTAGTCGGGAGGATACGCGGTTATATTGGTCGGAAACCGAGTTCATATGCTTGATTAATCGTTTATACGTGAAAAGGATTAGTGAAACCTAACCTTAACATGCTTTTATAAAACCTTTTACAAAATCTTTGTCACCAATTAATCTTTGCTACAAGTGAATGTTAAAAACAATTGAGAAACTTTTGAAACCGTTAACTTAGAATATCGCAACTATTGAAAGGCACGCATCAAATATCGAACAATCCCTGTGGATACGATTAAAAATAACCCCCACTATTACTCTACTAAGAAAATGGCGCCGTTGCCGGGGATTGTTAAGTAATATTGCAAGCATTGCGATAGTTGAGCTATTTTAAGCTTGTTACCATTTATCTTGAACTTGTTAATCTGTTTTGTTTAGTGTGCAGACTTAGTTTATGCGAGGGAAACTACCGGCGGACCAACTTCTTTTCGATCCTGAGATTGAGAGAACCGCTAGTAGAATCAACAGCAGAACTAGACGAAGGAGGCAGCTAGCGAGACAGAAGCGAGAACAAGAGGAAAGTACTTCTACACCACCACCAGTTCCACAGATACTTCCAGTTATAGAGGCAGATCCACCACCACCACCACCACCTGCTTCTAGGCCATGTATAAATAGTCTGAGACACAATGCTCAGTTCGCTCGCCATGCACACAACGGTCGTCATGCTGAGATGAAGACCGATATTCTCCAGCTGTTATATCAAAGTCCATTTACGGGTATGGATCATGAAGATCCTTTCACCCATTTAACAAAATTCTACGAAATAGCGGGAGCGACTGGTGCACTGGAAGCAGAAGAGGAATCTCTATTTAAGAGACTATTCCCGCATTCCCTCATTGAGAAGGCAAATGAATGGTATCTTGATCAGTCAACGACCATAATGACAGATTGGAACGCATTGGAAGAGAATTTTTGGAGAGATTTTTCCCTCACACTCAGTTTATGGAAGCAAAGACCGCCATTGTGGTATTCACACAAGGAGCAAATGAATCTCTCAACGAAGCTTGGGAGAGGTTCAAATCAATGTTACAAAAGTGTAAAGGCCATGGTTTTGATGAATTGTCACAAATTCATATATTTAGAAATGGGCTGCAACTTGTACACAAAACCTTGTTGGATGCCACCGCTGGTGGTTCCTTGTTAAGTAAAACCGCAGCAGAAGCCACAACTATCATTGATAAGATGGCCTTGAACGATCATCAAGGTAGTCACAACCGTGGACCTTCTCAACGAACTCCGGGAGTGTTGGAATTGGGAACAAGCGATGCTATCATTGCGCAGAACAAATTATTATCACAACAGGTTGAGTTGTTAACTAAGCAAATGTCTAAGTTGCCGCAACAATTCAAAGAAATGCATGAGTCTTTAAGTAAAAATGTGCAAGTGTTAGTGTGTGAATTATGTCGAGGTGACCATCCGACCAGTTATTATCCTCCCGTTGTGGAGGAAGCAAACTATGCTGGAAATCAAGGTTACCAACCCTGACCTCCGTATCAACAAGGCAACCAAGGTTAACAACAAAGGGCTAACCAAGGTTATCAACAACAATGGAGACCGCAAGAAGCCGGACCATCAAATCGTCAACAATATCATTATTACACTCAACCTCCGCAAGCTCCCGTTGGAAATACGAAGATGGAGGATACTCTCACACAATTTATGCAAATGGCAATTTCCAACCAAAATAACACCGATGCGCCATAAGGAATCTTGAAACACAAGTCAGGCAATTATCAAAACAATTGGCCGACCAACAAAAAGGGCACTTTACGGCAAATACGCTTCCGAATCCTAAAGATTGCAAAGCAATTCTCACGAGAAGTGGAAGAGAGATTGACATGGGTGTAGGTAAAAGAGTTGTGGAGGAGGAGGTTGTAGTTGAAAATGAAAATGAAAAAGATAGTGAGGAGATGGAAGTAGAAAAAAATGTTGAGGGTGTTTTAGTAGAAAATGAGAAAGAAAAAAGTGAGAATGAGAAAAAAATAGAGAGTGAAGAAAGAGTGAAGAGAACTAGGAAGGGAAAAGAGCCGATGAAAAATATTCTGATTCAACATCTACCATATCCTCATGCTCCTACAAAGAAAGATAGTGCGCGACACTATTCTCGGTTTATGGATATTTTCAAGCAATTACAAATCAATATTCCATTTTCCGAGGCTTTGGAGCAAATGCCTAAATATGCGAAATTCATGAAGGATATCCTCACGAAAAAGAAGAGGTATACGGATCAAGAGACGATTATGGTAGATGCAAGTTGTAGTGCCATCATTCAACAGACTCTCCCGAGGAAAGAATGTGATCCGGGACGAGTTACGTTGCCGGTTACGATAGGAAACATGTATGTGGGCAACAGATTGATTGATTTGGGCTCTAGTATCAACTTGATACCTTTGTCGATTGTGAAACGGTTAGGACACATGGAATTGAGATCCACTCAAATGACGTTGCAACTCGCCGATAAATCCACTACCCGTCCTCACGGTGTAGCGGAGGATGTGTTGGTCAAAGTGGACAAATTTTTGTTTCCAATTGATTTTGTTGTCATTGAAATGGAGGAGGATGAGGATGCACCTTTGATTCTTGGAAGGCCTTTCGTGAAAACTGCCCGAATGGCAATTGACATGGACGATGGTCTCATGAAAGTGAGAGTCCGAGATGAAGATGTGTGTTTCAATCTTTATGATGCCATGAAGCACAAGAAAGATAAAGGTGATTGTTTCCGAATCGATGCAACGGAGGAAGCGAGTTTTGAAGTTACAAAGCAAATTCATGTCATTGAGCCTTTACAAAGAGCTTTGGATGATTCCTTGGAAATATTCTCGGTTGAAGAAGAGCAAGCTCTTGAAGATTGTTTGTTAGAGCTTGAAGCTTTGGAAGAAATGCAACCTTGGGAGTATGAAGAGGAAATTCTAAAAAAAGTGGTTAATGATGAACCACCCAAACTTGAATTGAAAGTGTTACCTTCAACCTTAAAGTATGCTTTTCTCGATGACGGTGGTAATAAACCGGTGATCATAAGTAGTATTTTGTCTGAAAACGAGGAGAGCCGCTTAATTCAAGTGTTGAGAAAAAATCAGGATGCAATGGGATGGACATTGTTCGATCTCAAAGGTATAAGCCTGTCATATTGCATGCACCATATATTTATGGAGGAAGATTTTAAACCGGTTGCTCAACCTCAACGCCGGTTAAATCCAATCATGAAAAAAGTGGTTAGAAAAGAAGTGGTGAAAATGTTAGATGCCGGAATGATTTATCCCATTTCTGACAGCCCGTGGGTTAGTCCGGTGCATGTGGTACCGAAAAAAGGCGGATTAACGGTGGTCCGAAACGAGAAAAATGAGCTCATTCCAACAAAAACCGTTACCGGGTGGAGAATGTGTATCGACTACCGTAGGTTGAACAAAGCTACGAGAAAAGATCATTTTCCTCTACCTTTTATGGATCAAATGCTCGAAAGGCTTTCCGGTCAACAATTCTACTGTTTTTTGGATGGTTATTCGGGTTACAACCAAATTATTGTGAACCCGGAGGATCGTGAAAAAACCGCTTTTACGTGTCCTTTTGGAATCTTTGCTTATCGGAGGATGCCGTTTGGATTATGTAATGCACCGGCGACTTTTCAGCGGTGTATGCAAGCTATATTCTCGGATTTGATTGAAAAGACAATTGAGGTCTTTATGGATGATTTCTCCGTTTTTGGACAATCATTTGATTTGTGCTTGAAAAATTTGGATACGGTGTTGGAAAGGTGTGTAGAAACTAATTTGGTGCTAAATTGGGAAAAATGCAACTTTATGGTGAATGAGGGAATTGTGCTCGGTCACAAAGTTTCTTCAAAGGGCCTTGAAGTTGATAAAGCCAAGGTGGACGTCATTGAGAAATTACCACCACCGATGAATGTCAAAGGCATAAGGAGCTTTCTTGGACACGCCGGGTTTTACCGTAGATTCATCAAGGACTTCGCCAAGGTCGCAAAGCCGTTGAGCAACTTGCTTGTCCAAGGTAAGATTTTTGACTTTGACGAGTCTTGTCTTTTTGCATTTAATTTTTTGAAAAAGAGTTTAACTACCTCACCGATAATCGTTGCACCTAACTGGAAATTGGATTTTGAATTAATGTGCGATGCAAGCAATTATGCGGTGGGGGCTGTTTTGGGTCAGAGGAAAATGAAAGTTTTCCACGCTATACATTATGCGAGCAAAGTTTTAAACGAGGCTCAAATTAACTATGCAACAACTGAGAAATACTTGCTTGCCATAGTGTATGCGTTGGAGAAATTTCGTTCCTATTTGATTGGTTCACGAGTCATAGTTTACACGGACCACACGGCTATAAGGTATCTGCTCACCAAACCTGATTCTAAGCAGAGGCTTATTCGTTGGATCCTTTTGTTACAGGAATTTGATCTTGAAATTCGTGACAAAAAAGGATCCGAGAATTTGGTGGCGGATCACTTATCCCGCCTGGTAAACGTTGACGTGACCAAGAATGAATTTGAGGTCAAAGAGGAGTTCCCTGATGAAAAATTGTTTAGAGTGCAGGTTAGACCGTGGTTCGCCGACATGGCTAACCACAAAGCCGCTGGATTGATACTGGACGGTCTAACGCATCACCAAAAAAGAAAATTTTTGTCTGACGCCAAGTCTTTCATATGGGATGAACCTTATTTATTTAAACTTGGTGTCGACAACCTTTTAAGAAGGTGTGTCTCATTGGAGGAAGCAACGAATATTCTCTGGCATTGTCATAACTCTCCTTACGGAGGACACTTTAATGGATTGAGAACGGCCACTAAAGTCCTTCAGTCGGGCTTTTATTGGTCGTCCTTATTCAAAGATGCGCATGCGCATGCCCTTAGTTGTGACTGGTGCTAGAGAAGTGGAGGAATTTCATGGCGGCACGAGATGCCTTTACAGAATATGTTGGAAATCGAAGTTTTTGACTGTTGGGGGATCGACTTTGTCGGTCCATTCCCATCTTCCTTTTCCAATGAATATATTTTGGTCGCTGTTGATTATGTGTCTAAGCGGGTGGAGGCGATAGCTTGCGCTAAAGCTGACGGAAAAACTGTTGTGAAATTTTTGAAAAGACACATTTTTGCGTATTTTGGTACTCCTAGAGTGTTAATAAGTGTTAGAGGGTCTCACTTCTGTAACACTCAGCTTGACAAAGCTTTGGAGCAGTATGGTGTGAAGCACAGGGTTGCCACACCATATCATCCTCAAGCTAATGGTCAAGCGGAGGTATCCAATCGTGAGATAAAACGTATTTTGGAGAAAAATGTTTCGGCCTCGAGAAAAGATTGGGCTAACAAATTGGATGATGCTTTGTGGGCGTATCGGACCGCTTTTAAGGCTCCGAACGGTCTCACACCGTTTAAAATTGTGTATGGTAAGAATTGCCATCTGCCCGTGGAGTTGGAACACAAGGCGTTTTGGGCCTTAAAATTTTTAAACTTTGATTCCACTCTTAGCGGCGAAAAAAGAAAAGAACAATTACATTTATTGGATGAATTATGCCTTCAGGCGTACGATTCCAATAAACTGTACAAAGAGCATGTAAAGTCTTACCATGACAAAAAAATAATCATCAAGCAATTTGAGGTGGGACAGCTGGTCCTGCTATTCAATTCTCGGATAAAATTTTTCCCGGGAAAGTTAAGGTCTAAATGGTCGGGTCCGTTTCAGATCCGAGAAATCAAGCCTTATGGAGCAGTTATAATTGAGGACACAACAACCAAAGAGAATTGGACTGTGAACGGCCAAAGATTGAAAGTGTATCTTGGAGGTGATTTCGAGCGGAATCCCGCCATTGTTCCCTTCCGCGATCCGTGAGATTGCGGTGGACCGTCGAGCTTAGCCGACGTTAAACAAGCGCTTGTTGGGAGGCACCCCAACATTGTAAGTATTTCATCAGTTTAATTTATAAATTGTGTGTTATTGGTAGTTATTTTAGAAAGTGTTGGAAAATTCTGCTCTACACCATTGACAAGTGATAATTCTGCTTCTGGTGTAATTCGCCTGGCGAATCCTTAATTCGCCTGGCGAATTCAAATTCGCCAGTCTCTCGCCACACATTCGCCAGGCGAATTTGGCGTGACTTGTCTTTTTGTCTGCAGAAGGAAAAAGGAAATGAATGTTTTATTTATTAATTAATTAATTAACTTATTATTTTATTAGGGTCCACTAGGGACCACAAACCTCACTCTCCTTATCTCATTTCCTTTCACTTTTGCCTTTCATTTTCTCGCCTGTCACTCTCACTCTCACTTCTCCTCTCCCAAACCTTCCACTTTTAACCTTTCCTTCTCCTTCTCCATCACCTTCACTTCCATTTAAGGTATGCTTACATTCTAATTGTTGTCTTCATTTTGTTTTTTTTGCTTTGCTTAACTTGTTCAATTAGGGTTTAATTCACAATGGTTAGAATGTTGTTAGAAACCCTAAGGAAATGCTTAAATGTTAGTGTAATTAAGTAGCAGGTGTTGGATTAGTATGTGCATGAAATGAAATTGTGAAAAAACCACTGCGTGTTGAATTTTTAGGAATTTTGCAGAACTCGCCAGTCACTCGCCAGGCGAGTGTGCCGCGAGAGGTCGCCAGGTATTCGCCTGGCGAGCTTGGGCCGAATGGCAATTTTTTTTTGTTTTCTATTCTGTTCTGTGTATATGTCTTATGTTTTATGTGTTTTACTTTCTGTTATGAATTTTTTTTTTGGTGTTTAGGTTTTGCTGACATGAGACAACGATTCCTTTGCTTTGTGTTTTCCGTTTTTTTCCAGATGCCGCCAAGAACCAAAGTCACTGGTGGAAAGAAACAGAAGATGGTTGCAGGAAGCGGTTCCGGGCAACAACCTGAATTTGATCCAAACTGGTTCTTAAGCGCAGCTCATGCTGCCCGGTACAAAATGCTTAAGGGCCGGCAGTTTTTATCCGAGAAAAGATTTGATATCAACCCGGAGGGTCCGTACCGTAAGTTAGCCAAAATCTTCAACAACAAAAAGTGGGGACATCTGATTAATCCTTTGGAGGCACTCAACTACGAGATGGTGCGTGAATTTTATGCAAATGCTCTTGAATTCCCAGAAACTCAAGGAGATATGCAAGTGTTCCGGTACATCACTTATGTCCGTGGCAAAGAAATTAGGTTCGATCGTGAAGACATCAATGTCCTTTTTAGGAAGTCGAGTTCTTTAGGAATGTTTGAAAAAGATGCCTACACTAAGGAGCTTGGCACGCATCTTGATCATGATAAGATTGCCAAGACCATTTTGTTTCCGGGAAAAAGTGTGGAAAGAAACGCTGTGGGTGATCCCATCCGTTATCGGAGGGAGGACATGCCTCCGGATGTGCAAGTTCTTCTTCTTCTAATTCTCCACAATATTAAGCCCAAATCGCACCGTTCTTCGATTCTGCCTGAGGTTGGCCTCCTACTTTATTACATCATGGAAGACAAAGAGGTTGATGTTGCTCGGATCATTGCGTATGAAATGAAAAAATTTATCGAGAATACGCGACGCCCCGAGGTACATGCTACTGCCCCTATTATTTTCCCTTGTTTTGTTACAGCTCTTTGTCTCAAAAAGTGGATCATGATGTCCGACGTGATTAACGAGAAAAGGAGGGGGGTGATTAATGATGACTATATTAAGAGGTATTGTAAGAACAAGCTGATTGAGAAGAGGAAGGGTTCGAGTGTTGGTCAGTCATCCAGTTCGCAGCCGAGTGAGCAGCCTAGTGAGCAGCCCGAGGTTCTTGATTATTCGACGTGGGATCCTAGAATGCGAGATGCATTCAATTACTCTTGGGATATGGCTGAAGCTTACTAGAGATCATCGGAGTTCAATTTCAATTGCATGCAGCAGCTGTACCAGTTTCAAACCACTCCACAAGAGGTTGTTCCTTTTCCTACTAGGACGGACTATGATAATTATGCAAACTGGACTGTGGACAGGCGTCCTTTCTTTTCAGGGGGGTGGTCCAACTAGAGCTGTTGATGCTGGGGGTGATGGTGGAGATGATGATGATGATGATGATGGTGGTGGTGGTGACGAGATGCAGGATGGTCTCCATGATTTGGTTAATTAGCGGAGGCGTCAAAGTGAAGGATTTTTATTATTGCGTTTTATGAATTTTATTTTCAGTATTTTATTTTCAGTTTTTATATGACAGTTAGTATTTTATTTTCAGTTTTTATATTTCAATTAGAATTCTGGATCGCTCCGGCGAGTACAATTTTTGGTGTGTTTACACCAGTACTTATAATATTTCAGTTGGTGTGAAATTTTGTTTAGTTTAAATTCTGTTTTTATTTTATGTGTGTTTGCGCAAAGAAAGTGAAAATTGCCCTTAACTTTTGAATATTTTATGTTAGCACAAGAAGGGTGCTTTGTTAGCATTAAACATTGATGGTGATGATAGAATTCTTGATTGTGTGCACAATCAAAGTGTGATTGTGTTGTGTATAATTTTAGCATGATTGTGAGTTTGTGCTTTATACAATTTATGATAATGCATTGTGTTGTAAATACTTGTTCATGTTTGAATCAATTAGGACAAAACCACAAAAGTGAGATGCTTTCCATTGTTCACCAAAAAGAGAGTCGAGTAATCGTTGTTTTACTCGTCTTGTTCATGTTTAATCTTGTGAGTTGTTTAAATGATTGGAAACTTAGAAAGGATCAAGGCAAATTTTGAGCACTATGAGGAAAACCACCGTTCCAAAAATACTTCCGAGTAACCTTGTGAGTGTGCGCGAATTTGAAACTCCTTTTGAGCCTAAAAAGAAAGATTTTTTTTTGTTGTGTGAATCATGAACCCGAATGTTAACATGTTTTGAAGAGTTTTTAAAATGAACTTGTAGTATTGTTGAGGTTGGGGAGATTGGTTTAATTTTGAAAGGAGAAAAGAATGGTGGATACAATGCATTCTTAAATGAATTCAATAGGAGAATGATGAAAAAGAAAAGGAAAAATCAAAGAAAAAAGGGGGGGGTTTAAGAATCAAAGCCAGAAAAGAGAATGTATTGTGAGAATTAATGTTGGTGGTTCAAGCAAGAAGGTTTGTGTTAAAGAGTGAAATGCTCTCCGTGAAAGTTTTTTTTTTATTCAATAGCCGTGTACATATGTCCCTTGTTTTTACCCCGACCAAATTACAACCATAAAAGTCCTTTGTGATATTAGTTTCTACTTCTTTTTGATAACTTTATGAGATGAATGCATGAATGATTCCGGATGTGGCACGATTGCTTGTGAGAGTGTTTTGTCCCGTGTGCAATTATGTATATAGGTTGTTAATAATAAGTATAGTTAGGTGATTCAACTTGAGCTTGTAGGAACTTGATTTTGCATTATGTAATTTGTGTTTAGAACTTAACTCATAATTGTGCTTGGATTCTATGCAACTTTATGGAAATACTTTGTGCGTGTATGTGTCAAGTTTGAACCATTGAGGTTTTCGGTTGATGTAGTGCTTGGAATTCTTGTTTGTAGTTGTTAACACTAATTTTTGTTTGAGGGCAAACAACAAGGCAAGTTGGGGAGAGTTTGATAGGTAGCTGATTGTAAATGAATTGTAGATTAATTTTCTGTATTTTTAAGCTTTTTTCTAAGTGCCTTAATGCGAAACTGCTTATTTTTTAAGTGATTTTCGAATTAATGTTTTATTTTGGGCTATTTGATGTTTTTGTTTGTTTTGCAGCATTTTTTGTAAAAAGGACGTGGCAAAAATCAGAAGAAAACACGATGAAATGAGCAACGTCGCGTGTCTGCAACAAACAGTGAATTCGCCTGGCGAATTGGTGGCGGAGGAGAAATTCGCCAGGCGAATGTCTGGCGAACCAGCTGGCAAATTTGTCTTCAAATTGTGTGCTCTCTGGAAGTGTTTCGCCGCAGCATTCGCCAGGCGACTTGGTGGCGAAAGTAATTCGCCTGGCGAGTTTGGAATTCGCCTGGAGAATTCAAGTTTTTTTCTCAGGTTCTTTGCACTGTTCTGGCACGTGGGTTGTACTTAAAGGTTTCGCCAGGCGAATTTTGTAGCTCGCCTGACGAATTTGTCTGGGCAGAAAGTGCTATTTAGTGTGTGGTTAGATATTTTTGGATATACTTTTTGATTTATCACTCTTTTGTAACCTAAAACTTGTGTGAAGAAGAAGAAACTCCATTGTTACTTATTTTTCCAAGTTCCAAGCTTTTATGCTTCAATCCTTGAATCTTTGAAGATTGAAGTTCCACAAGCTTTGCAACTTAACTTGTCATCCAAGCTACCATGAGAAGTGGTAGCTAAACACTCAATGTTGAGGTTAGAGGTAGTTGATCCTAATTTTATGTATTACTTTTGATCTATTGTGTATGAACAAAGTCTTTGATCAATATAGATGATGTTGTTTTCTCTTAATGATCCATGTGTGATTTGTTTTGCTCTAGACATAGATTCTACAAATCATGACCTAACAATTTTATCTCTTAAAAACCAAACTTTAGACATAGATTTGGGATTTGCTATTCGTATTGTATTGATCTTAATGATCGTTGCTTAGATTGTTAGTGTGAGACATCATCTAACGGTTTAAACAACGATACTCATGACTTCGCTTTAGACATAAACTTAGTCGGGAGGATACGCGGTTATATTGGTCGGAAACCGAGTTCATATGCTTGATTAATCGTTTATACGTGAAAAGGATTAGCGAAACCTAACCTTAACATGCTTTTATAAAACCTTTTACAAAATCTTTGTCACCAATTAATCTTTGCTACAAGTGAATGTTAAAAACAATTGAGAAACTTTTGAAATCGTTAACTTAGAATATCGCAACTATTGAAAGGCACGCATCAAATATCGAACAATCCCTGTGGATACGATTAAAAATAACCCCCACTATTACTCTACTAACACTGGTATCCGTGAAATACCTATGGAAGAAGATATTTTTGGGTTTGCCTATTCAGAAATAATTGCTAAAGAAGACTTGGATTAGATTTTTCAGCATGCTGAATTAGGCATCGGTGTTATGAATTCATACATCAGGTAATTCATCGATTTTATTTAGTTAATTGATCAATTTATTTACTCATTTCAATGAATATTCGAATGTTGATTATGTTTTTATTTCAAGTTCTTGTATGAAAAATTGAT
Organism: Lathyrus tuberosus; assembly: GCA_022829125.1. Classification (NCBI taxonomy): domain Eukaryota; kingdom Viridiplantae; phylum Streptophyta; class Magnoliopsida; order Fabales; family Fabaceae; genus Lathyrus; species Lathyrus tuberosus. The sequence goes on from JALAZF010000439.1 coordinate 1,604,433, forward strand.
GCTTTCGCGTCAATTGACAGAAAGGTTCTCTTTCTTGTCTCCCAGCTGTTTCAATGCAAATCTAATCGATTGAACTGCAAATGCGGTCAAAGATCACTTAGTAGATGCATTTATGACTAACAAAGATACAGAGAAGTTGTATCTTTTACCATATGATACTGGTAATGGGTTAGATTTTCATTCTAACTTCCTTTATTATAATCTTTCGCTTTTTTACGTTGTGTATAACATTTCCATCTAAACTTTTGTTTTATTTTACAGTGGACAGTGGTTGTTGCTTGCGATTAATCCGATAAAAGAAATAATGTATTGTCTGAATTTGCTAGATGGTGATCAAACAAAATACTCAGAGATGAAGAAGAAGATTGATACGTAAGTGATGCTATTGTTCTAAATATTCGCGTGTGTATTTATTTATTTATGTAAGGTTGTTCTAAATATTCGTTTATATTATGATAGAGCCATACAAATATTCTGATCACAACGACAAGCTCGAGTACCAAAGAGCAAAGCAAACAACATTACATGGATAAGAGTGCAGGTATATTTTCACATTTGTTATTATAATAGTGATGCTACTTGATAGCACAAGTTAAACTATATGTCCTGATACATATTCATACTTTTTTTTCTATGTGTAGTGTCCTCGGCAGCGTAATGGTATAGATTGTGGTTGTTTTGTATTGAGATTCATGAAAGAAATTATTCATTTGGAACAAATAGAGATTCCAATCATGGTATGGATTTATAAGTTATGATTTATTTTAAGACTTATTATCGGATATTTCATCTAATTAATTACTTTTAACTAATTCATGCATATTATGTTATATTATGTAGTACTTTGATGAATTCAAGTGTGCCACCTACACGAAAGATAAATTGGAAGAAATGAAGGAGGAATGGTGTCAATACATGGTTGAAATGAGAATTATATGAGGTATATTATTGTTTTTTTTTGTGTTGAGTTTATGGAAGGTGTTGTATAGTTTTGGAAATTGTTGAATACTTTTGGAAGTTGAAATATAAGTGATGGAAATGATGTATAAGGTTTAGAATTGGTGCATCTTTAGGATGTTTGGTGTAATTAGTCTTGGAATTGTTATTAGAATTTTGGATGTCTACTTGGATGTATGAGGTTTGTATTAAGTTATATATAATGGTTATTTTGGTGTATGAGGTTTGTGTTGAAATATATATATAATGATTATTATACAGTTAATGTGTTGAATTGTAATGGTATATAGGCCTATGTGTTGAATTATAATGGTATGCAAGGCCTATGTGTTTAATTATAATGGTTTACAAGACCTATGTGTTGAAACAAAGGCTTGTGTTGAATTATACAGGTTTATTATACATGTATGTGTTAAAAAATAGGACTTATAGAAAAAATACACAGTAAACAGCACTTTAGCAAAAAAAACGCTCCAAAAAAATTGATTTTTAAAAAAATGCTTTTAATAAGCTCTTTTAGAAAAGACAACACTTTTTTAAAAAAAGCGCTGCCTAAAGGGGGTTCTAAAGTATACATAAGATAACGCTTTTAAAAGCGCTGCTAAAGGGGGCCCTACGAAAGCGTTTTTCCTTGAAAAAGCGCTGCCTAAAGGGGGTCCTACGAAAGCGCTTTTCTTTCAAAAAGCACTGCTAATGGGGGTCCTACGAAAGCCCTGCTAAAGGGGGTCCTAAGACAACGTTTTTCAAAGGAAAATACGTGTTGCCTTTACCTACAGCAGCGCCACCTTAGGCAGCGCTTTTAAGCGCTGCTAAAGGCCAAAAAAGCTCTGCTAAAGGTCTTTTTTGGCATAGTGAGACAAAACATTTTTGTCTGTTTCCCGAGGTCGAAAATTGTTCAGAAGAAGATAAAACCAAGCTTTTGCAGTAGGTGAAAGCCTATCTGGGTTATTTGGTTCAAACCTGAGGAAGGAAGTGTTGAAGATGTTACGGAACTCATCAAAGAAAATGTAGTTTAGACGAAACTCATCAACGATGACACTAGTTTGGATACTACTTATCACCTTAGCAATAGAAGAGGGAGTGATTGTGACTGGAATGCCATACACATATGAGTTGATAGAGTTACCATTTTCACTTTCTAGGGCATATACCCATAAAACTTTCACAAGATTTGGATAAATTGGGCCTTTTAGCAAAGCAAAGTAGTTAGACTAATCCTGTATATGCTGGGTGAGGAAGATGTTACTATTTGTTTCCTTAAGACTCATAAAATCATGTCATTTTTCAACAATGACTTCAAGAATCTCTTCATTGTCACATAAGATTTTGACATACATGATTAATTTGAGGAAGGTGAAATGGAACAAGGAATGGATGTGAAGTATACAAGGAAGTAGTGATTAAGAATGAAGGAGACGAGAGCTTTTAAAGCCATCATTAATGATAGAAAGACTGGTTAAGTGTGACGATTAATGATATAGCTGAAAATGGAAACTGTTTTCAAAACAAGTGTAATAAATTAAAAGGATAAGATAACACGCCTAAAAAAAGATGAAAATAAAAGACTTAAGCAGATACCAGGTTCAAAGAGAAACAAATGAGACACTTAAAAAGGAATGGACACAGAAATTCTGACAAGAGATGAAGTGAATGATTTCATTTTCTTTATCCAAGATATTGTCATTAATCGAGGTGTCCCATCAGATACGAGGTATGGTACATATAAGAAAAAAATTTGTTAACGTACCGACACTTTATATCATTTGGGTTAATAAATGAATCACACCCTAATTTCCAACGGTAAAAAACTTTCCATACAAATTCTACGCATCATTTTTCAAGAAATATATTTTTCTATTCCCGAGAAGCATAAATTTTGAGGAGCTTATTTCATTCTAAATAATGAACTACGTTCATATGTGAAATGAAAACAAATTTCATTTCAGTAAGGAAATTTTGAAAAAGATATTATGCTAGCAAGAATCTTATCTTAGAGATTTTAGAAATTGAATTCCTTATGATATTGTCTCTTAAAACGTATTTCTCTAAAATATAAGAATAGATTTCTAGACTGTTTAAAAATGAAATAGTCAAGATTAGAAATACATTACTCAAATACTTCTGTAGATTCCAGCTTCTGATGTTGAGACTTATTTAGAATCACCAAACGTTCAGCTTCTGCGGCTGATGACTTGTTGACTTCACTTCTAGCTGGACCACTAGAGTCATTTCTTCTTCCATTGTCTTCTTTCTGCTGCAATCTTCATAGGAATCTTTAACGTTATGTAGAGACACGTTTATCTTCATGGCTTTCATTCTGAAGGGTGAGAACATCTCTTCTGACATTGATTTCATCTTGGAGAAGAACCAAGTTCTTTCTCTAATCTTCACCTTAGAGTTGTCCATCTTCTATCTTCAAGAGAGATCAGAAAACAACTTCTTCAAGAAGGCTTATTTCCAGAAGGCCAAAAGTTTCTAAGCTTAAACATAAATCATTGAGCATTTATTTGCTAAAAATACTTGTTGGAATCTTTTTGCATCATCAGAATTCAATCATTGAGTAGGTGCTGATCTTTATCAGATGCATATATCATCAAACCGAAATCTATCTACTTTAAGGGTTTGAATGATAATCTTGTTCTTACTGATTTGATCATTATGAACCAGAAACAGTTCATCAGAAGGCCTATCTTTCCTTTCTTAGTGAGTGTGAATTGTGATTACTTCTGATTAAGCATCTTTTGATTTCTTCATTCTGATACTTCTTAAACAGCTTCGTTTACTTCATCATAGAGAAGATAGTTTATAGCTTTGTATTCTTCTATTAAGCTTTTTAGTTTCTGACTTCCAAGCTTACCATCAAATTTAAAATTGATTTGATTTCTGATGAAGGTGCTTCAGTAGTCTTTGGATATTCGGAGCAATCTAATCAATATGCATTAGAATAGATTCAAATCATATTTTGTTCTGAATAAACATGCTAGTTGCTTCTTATAAATGCTTTGTCACGATGATTTCTCATATATCATGATTTTAGCCATTTCTTTTCAAGCTTGTTCTATTCTTCAATCATCTGTATCTGATTATGAAGAACTATAACATCAGAATCTTCTTTTCATCAAATAGCTTCTTAAGCTCATACTTTCACTCAGTCACACGAGTCCAGAAAGTGGTGAGTACAGAAGGATACATTCATGTATCTAAAGCTTCTGAAAAGAACTTTGAATAACATTCTGACAAACTTGAGTTTGTTCAACTGAGATACCTTTCTCAAGCTAACAACTTGCTTGTCTTATGTCACGCCAATTTTCCATATGAACACATATGTCAAGAATTCAGAAAATTGATCGTGCATGTGTTGTTCTTTCAAACTTCTGGCAGATTTATAATCTTCTTTTCTGATTACTTTAGAAATCTGCAAAGCTTTCCAGAATCGGAGTAGACGTCTTCATTTTGTGCAGACATTCAGAATCCTGATAATAAGCTCCAAAACTAATTTTCAGGCTTGATCAGATGTTATTAGCTTCTATTCAAATAACAAGCTTCTGATCATATTCTTCAAGAATCCTATCAAAGAAATCATCATTTAGAATTTTAAATTCTGCAGTCATGATTTAAAATCTTAATAACAAGATTTCTAACATCTTCATAATACTTCACCTTGAAGTGTTCATGCCTCAATATCATGACTCAAGCATTTTCTCTTCTTCACATGAAAGAGTTCCTAATGAGCAATCCTGAGAAAGTCAACGGTAGACCGAATTTAATTATTGAAAATATCCCACACTCAGAAAGAATAACTTCCAGCAAACAAGATATCTTGCTTTCGGATAATTCTTGTTGATCCTTCTTTTTAAGTCTTGTCTAGGCATCACCTTGAGAAGATACGTAGTTCTAGACTAACGTATTCCAAGAATAACATTCATCAGATTCTTCAAATTATCTGATGAGTTTATAATCCTTTTTCCAGCTGATTCTTTACCTTGCTTTCAATCTTCTTGCAAGCATCATAAGAGAGGGTTATATTGACAATAACAACCAACTCTAAGAATCAGTGACATAATCCAGAATGAACCTTTCTGGTTTGTCATTTCAGTACTCAATCTTTTCATCATGTATGAGACTGAAACTGTAGATGATGGAGTATAACTAGAGCGTTTCTCAAAGCTCATCCAGATCTTTATCTAACACGGTTAAGTGTTTGATAAACATCAATAACAGAACCAGAGCTTTGATACCAATTGAAGGTTGAGAAACACAAGAAAATGGGGTTTGAATTGGGTTTCATATTTCGTCCCCATTTGCGGAATTTTAAATCAAATGCGTTAACAAGTAAATAAAATAAATGAACACAATTATTTTATCCTGGTTCGCTGTTAATGAAGTTACTCCAGTCCACCCCTCAAGGTGATTTTGCCTTATCACAAAGACTTATCCACTAATCATTAACATGATTACAGCCACAATGGAAACCCTCTATTGCCTTCTTGAGAATCCTGACGTTCATTCGCATCTCAATAAATCATCCACTAAGCTATTAGAAACACGCTTAGTCCTCTCAAGCTTTTTGGTCTCCACTCGGCCGCTTAAGGAACAACCTTCAAGCCGCTAAACAACGACTCAGCCCTCTCGAGCATCCTGGTCATCTTTCAACCGCTCAAGGAACATTACCCTATTCAAGGATTTTCTTATGCACTAATATGCTTCTTACAAGATAATTACACAAATGAAGTACATAGAAAGTTGAGAGCAACAACTCTTTGCTTTCTAATACATAAGCTATCTAAAAATAAATCTCTAAAAGATTATAAATCTCCCTAGTTCTGTATCTGCTTAAAAGCTTTCTTATGAGCATTGCGCTTCTTATAATTAGCTTTAAGCTTTTATACTTCTTTCTGAGTAATTGATGCTTCTTCCAGCTTAATTATCAAGATCAACTAAGTTACTATGCTTCACTTATTGATGTTTCACTTAATGAGTTTCACATGACTTTAGCATGTTGCATCATTGTGAGTTCTTCATCATTCTGCTTCAACTTCTTCTCCATCGAGCATTATTTGTCTAAGCTTCATCTAGCAACATCTTGTACTCCTTTCTTGAGCATATAATGCTTTCCCAATTCAACCATCAAGTTCAACTAAGCTACTATTCTTCACTTATAATGTCTCATTTGAGTAGTTTCATATGGTGTTAGCATAATCATCGTTTGTGCACACTTGTAGTAGCAGCTTCATCTTTGCTTGCTACATGTTGATTTGTTTGTTGTCTTGAGTGATAATCATATGTATGAACAACAATCAATAATCCTTTATCTTTCTCTCTTGTGATCAATGGCTACTTCAACAATAATATATGAGTTTCTAGCCATGAGCAACATTTCTTCAAGCTTCAAGTCTTTAATTTATAGAGCAGGAGATAATAGATCCGTTGAGGGGTATTCTTGGAAACATATTCCAACATCAACGTTCACATGAAGGAATGGTCAACATCACTGTACAAAAAGCTGCTCCTGCGCCACCTTCTCGAGGCAGAGGATATAGAGTTTTAATAATATTATATTCAGCTTAAAACCATTATGATCTTTAGTCTTCTAGCATCTTCAGAGGCTTCAGATATTGACTTGATGAAGCGTGTTGTAGAAGAGTAATTCTTTGTGTAGTCTTCAGAAACTCAGTCCTTAGAATTCCAAGATTTTTGTTCAGCAGAATCTATCTTGAGAATCTCCAGCACTCGTTCTTTTAGAAGCATAATCTTCAGAGTCTTCAAAACCTGTTCCTTTAGAACCTTATCTTTAGAGTCTTCAAATTTCATTGAGCACGTTCTCTGTCTTCAGAGTCTTCAGCACTTCGTCTAATCAGAATCTTGTCTTTAGAAACTCTTCATAACTTGATCTTCACAAATTGTGCCTTCAGAATATTTTGAACTTTGTTCACCCGATCCACGTCTCTAGAATCTTCAGAACTTGTAAAATTAGAAGCGCATCTCATTAGAAAGTCTTTTAGACCTTTCTCATAAAGTCTTAATTAGAATGTTCAGAACTAACGTTCATTAGAACCGTTGTTTTAAAAACATTCATGAATATTGACTTTAACTTGTACACACATATGTTTTCTTCCAGAGTGTTGATAACGGAGTCTGATGACGTCACACGCCTTCTTATCAAAGTTAGAATCATATTGGCAACAACCATACGCTAAACAGAAATCATATCATACATAATTGTTCTCTTAGGTAATATGTGCAGCTATCATCAAAACTTAATGGTCAGATGTAGAACCAAATCTTGTTCTTACAAATACAATGGGGATCCCCAAGTCAAATCATGCATTAAGCAAATCTAAGGGCTGGAGCATCGCTAGACGTGGCTAATCTGAGCCAACATTCAAAGATCAAAATGAGGAGGAAAAAGCCCATGTGACTCATTTCCATTTTTCTTCCTCCCTCTTCAGATTGACGTATCTCATCTCTCTCATCCATAAACACTTTCCACATATTTTATTCTCACCTATTTGGATCAACACGATGGGTTAAATAAGAACATGAATGAACACATGAACGTGTTCAACATCTGTTTTCTAGATTCTATGAAAACTCACCTAAATTCAAAAATCATGAACACCAACCCCACTCCTTTAATCTCATGAACACAAATCTGACGTCAAAACAAGCAAATTCATTATGAAATAAATGGACTGAACTTCCCCCTAATTCAAAACCCTAGCCCCCTTTTCATTAATCCTTCGTGGTTACATTAAGATTACAATAATTGGAAACCATAAAACAATAAGCAAGCAAAACAACAAGAACAAAAGAGGAAGCAAAGGGGAAATCGAGGAAAAAGAACCTCGCCGAAACCTGGGATTTCCAAGATTTCGGCGAGCACGCTGACGACTTCAAACCTTTAGGTATGCCTTCTCTGCTCTTCGTATCTCTCTTTTATGTTGTATGAATTCCCTCGTCTCTTTCTTCTTCTTTCTTTCTATGGGATGCAGGGTTGCAGAGCTTGAGTAATGGTGGTTTAGAGAAGCACTTTTCTAGAGTTTTTTGTGTGGAGATTTTCAAGTGTCTTTTAGAGTGAATGAATGACTCCTTAAATAGGGTAGATTGAGAGAGTAAGTGGGGATTTTGTAAGGTGAATTAAAGGGAGTTTTGTGAATGTGAGAGAGAATTTTGGAGGGAATGAATGAGGTGATAACTCGTGTGATTAAGGGTGCAAAAATGTGATATGTAAAAGCCATAAATGATGGCATGAGGATGATTGTTATGGCATGACATGAAGTATGATGGTCATGAATATGCAACATGTTTCACGTGTTTCCTTTGGTGTTTCATGTTGTATTGTAATAACATGAATTCACATTATTCAATTTCAATTTTTATTTTAATGTCCTTTTAGTTTTTTTTATGCTGCTGATGATGATGAATGGTATGGAGATATGATGCTGACAATTCATGTAATCTGTGTGCCTTTATGAATGAATATTTTCCATATTGGGTTTTTGTATTCCGTTCAATGGTTTTGAGATCGACGTCTTAAATCACTTGGTGATTGTTCTTACAAATGCACCCGATGGCTGAACATTTATCAAGGTTTTTGTGCATTGATGTAAATACCAGTAAGACGTAGAATACAAGATTTCAGTTATGTAATTTAATAATATGTAATAAACTTATCGAGATTTTGTAGCATGTTTCAATTTTCTAATGAGATGTTGAGACAAGTGAATTCAAGTAATGTAACTGGTTCCGAGATAACATTCTTCAGAGAAAATTTATTAGTTCTATTTAGTACGAACCTGTCCAGGATAAGCCTTCTCCCATATAAAATCATATTTTTAGGTACATATCTTAGCCAATACAATATACAATGTGATAGTGCTAAGGCGATATATATAGTGGGAGGAGAATTTCAATATTTTTTTTATTATACATGAAATTATTAAATTTAATTTGAAAAAAAATACTAATCCTACATATATTTATATTATTTTAACAATTTTTTACATATAATTTATTTAAATAATAGATTTTATTCCAGTCATTTTAAATTTTTTTTAAAATCATTTATTCTCATTAATTTTTTTTATCCAAACACACTCAAAGTTGATTGAACAATCCTCTAAAAAATTAAAAAAAAAATCTTATAAAAAAAGAATGATAAAAAAAGAAATTATTAATCTAGTTCTAACTTGTGTCCATTAAAAAATCAAGAAAATAAGCCACCCATAGCGAGGGTAAGAAAGCTAAAACCCTACGCCTCCGTGTAACGACATCAACAAATCCTCTATATAAACCACTAACCCTAATTTCTAGCAGCTTCACTACTACATAGCCACTCTCATTTTTCCTCCCAAAGCTTCCATTTTGCACGACAAATCCAAACCTCGCCCGGCCAATTCGCCATGTCCGATGACGAGAGAGACGAGAAGGAGTTGGATCTCACCTCCCCTGATGTTGTAACCAAGTACAAAAGCGCTGCAGAGATCGCTAACAGTATGAACAACTCTTTCAAGCTTTTTTTTTTGTTTGCATAATGTTCATAATTTTGTCTGATTTCATGTTGAATCCTCAATTTACAGAGGCCTTGCAGTTAGTTATTTCGGAATGTAAACCTAAGGTCAAGGTTGTGGACATTTGCGAGAAAGGGGATTCTTTCATCAGAGAGTAAGATCTTTATTTTGTTTAGGCTGCTTTTTTTATGTGATTTATGGAATTTGTTTCATATGTGTATGTGTGATTTCTGTGTTTTGTTTTTGTGGTTTTAGCTTATATGGGGTGTGGTGTGTTTTGTAAATAAGGCAAACTGGTAACATGTACAAGAATGTCAAGAAGAAGATTGAGAGAGGTGTTGCCTTCCCAACTTGCATTTCTGTAAACAATACCGTGTGTCATTTCTCTCCTCTTGCAAGTGATGAAACGGTTTTGGAAGAAGGGGATATATTGAAAATGTAAGACTCCTTTGACCCATTTTTCTATTATTGTTTTAGTTTGTGCTGTTAGGAGATATATAGTAATGGTATCTTTGGTTTTTTACAGTGATTTGGCGTGTCATATTGATGGGTTTATTGCTGCTGTGGCGCACACACATGTTCTTCAAGAGGGGCCTGTTACAGGACGTGCAGCTGATGTAATTGCTGCAGCAAATACTGCTGCTGAAGTGGCACTGAGGCTTGTTAGGCCTGGAAAGAAGGTAATATAATATGCAAGAATTTTCATATATTGTTGCACTTGTTAAATCTGAGGTCATTTTGATTTAATTTCTTGATATTTGATCTCTTATAGCTTTGAGTTGATTCTGATTTAACGAGTTGTTATTTTTTGATTTGGTTGCTTAACTAAGTTTTAGTGTGTACGTTTTCTTGCCATTGTTGTCGGATGATGTTTACTAAAATGATGTGAACTACTTTGGGTTTATTCCACGTTTTGATCTCTAAATGATGTAAACTATCATGAGCTATGGAGTAACTCCGGTGATGCTTTTATTGTCATAGTTACACTGATAGAGATATTTTTTTTACCTTTTTGCCATAAAATGATTTTTTCCTTTGTTTTTGTGTATCTTTGTTCTCTAGTTTGTGAGTTCCCAAGGCAACTGTTACTTCTCTTCTGGGATGAATGCTATCATGTATGAGTTCCTTTCCCTCTTGACTTTAGAATAAATGATGAGATGTGTCTCACGTTTAATTGCCAGCTGTTTAATTGCCAGCTACTAAAATCTATGTAGACCTTTCTGTTTTCTGTTTTATAGTTTACTTGGTTGTCTGTTCTGTTGTGTCCTTTCACTTTTGGGTGATGCTTAGAAAAATATTATGGTCTATATATGTCCTAATTTGATAAATTAGTCTCTGTATGATGAAGATGTAATAGGCTATGGATAAACACCAATGAAGCCTTATATTGTCATAGTTACACTGACAGAGATTTACTTTTAAACTTGTGATGATGAATTAAATTATTTTCAATGTTTTTTTGGAAGACCAAAGTTGTAAGCCTAAAGTTACATTTAATGTTTTTTTTTGTTAATGTGTTAATATTTTTGGAAGACCCAAGTTTTAGCCCGTATGATGAATCATTTTCTAAAAGCCATGGACAGTTGTTCAAATGACGCTTATATGTCATAGTTACTCTGATAGGGCTTTTATCTTGCAAAAAGAAAATCTAGAATTTGATTGCTAAACGTTGGAATTATTGACCATAATATCATGAAATTGTGTCATCATTGTTCATTTTTATTGCACAACTATTTATGACAACTTTGCCGAGGCAATCAAGTTTGTATTGGTTTTCCTCTTTTCCCTGTTGTCTAAATTGTTTTGCCTCTAGCAGTTTAATGGTGTACTAATGTTTTAGTCAGTACACCTGTTTACTGGAACAGACATTATATATTATTCTAATTTCTAATTAATGGAATATTATACACAGTAGAAATTTGTTCACGACAACTTTGCCGAGGCAATCAAGTTTGTATTGGTTTTCCTCTTTTCCCTGTTGTCTAAATTGCACTGGCTTTAGTAGTTAATTGTTGTGCTGATTTTGTAGGCAGTACACTTGTTTACTGATGCCAACATAATACATCATTATAATTTCTAATTTTCTATGGTTAGTTAAGGGGATAGTATAGGACTCCCTAGTTGGTGCCTTGTATCCTAACGCTTTACAACTTAAGATGTGGCTAATGATATATCAAGATTCTAATAACCATGCTCATGACAACTTTGCCGAGACAATCAAATTTGTATTGGTTTTTCTCTTTTCCCTGTTGTCTAAATTAATACTGGCTTTTAGTATTTAGATGTTGTGCTGGTTTTTATTCAGTACACTTGTCTATTGCAGCTGACATAATATTATCTAATCAATTTTATGAATTTGTTAAATATAAAAAGCTGTAAATGACAACTTTGCCGAGGCAATCTAATTTGTATTGATTATCCTCTTTTCCCTGTTGTCTAAATTTTATTGGCTTTAGTAGTTAATGCTGTGCTGATTTGGTAGTCAACACTTGTATATTGCAGCCAACATTATACAGTATAATCTAATCAATGGCTGTAGATGTATGTATGTGCGAATAGAATGGTAGAAATGGCAACTTTGCCGAGGTTATCAAGTCTGTTTTGGTTTCCTCTTTTCCCTGTTGCCCACACTCAAAACGGCTGACAAATTAATTTATTGTTGTTCTGACTTTACTGTCAGTACTTGTCTATTGCAGCCGACATAATACATTATTTTAATCAATATCTAGAAATGTGTGCACATAAAATTGTATATTATAGTGTTAACTTTGCTGAAATTATTGATTTGATATTATTTGGAAATTGTTTTAATGTTATATGTTGATGTATATCTAGAAAGTGACATTCTGTATTATTCAAATTAATTATTATGTAAATGCCCTTGGATTATTTTCTGAGCTTATTGACAATTGTTAACTGGTTTAGTAAATGCCTTATTTCTTGTCATGTTAAAACAAGTTCTATTCTGGAATATTTTAGTTTTAAAAGAAATTTTGAAAGCCAAGTTATAATTTTTGTCATTACAGTTATGTATTTAACTAGGCCATAACAAATATTTTTTCCCCAACAGAACCAAGACGTAACTGATGCGATTCAGAAGGTTGCTGCTGCCTATGATTGTAGGATTGTTGAAGGTGTACTTAGCCACCAAATGAAGCAATTTGTGATTGATGCAAATAAGGTTGTGCTAAATGTATCTAATCCGGATACAAGGGTTGATGATGCGGAGTTTGAAGAGAATGAAGTTTATGCAATTGATATTGTAGCCAGCACCGGAGAAGGCAAGGTAGTTGAATTATATTTTAATGTTTACAAATATTATACAGTTTCTCTATAAAAATATAGTGAATTTTCTTTCCTTTGCAGCCGAAATTGCTAGATGAGAAACAGACAACTATTTACAAGAGAGCTGTTGATAGAAGTTATAACTTGAAGATGAAAGCATCTAGGTTCATTTACAGTGAAATAAGCCAAAATTTTCCCATCATGCCATTCTCTGCCAGGTAACTTGGTCATTGGCTTGTTTATTACTTCGGTCTAGTTTGGATAAACATTCTTAAATGCATGCTTCTTGCATAAGCACTTATCATCCAAGTGATTTCTACGAGACTTTTATATAACAAGATAAAAATAAAGCCAAACTATTTTTCACATATGCTATAATTTGTATTAACTGATGTCTTAACTGATGTCTGAGTTTCAATTCATTTTCGATTCCACTTCAAATTTTTATAGGGCTTTGGAAGAAAAAAGAGCTCGTCTGGGTTTAGTGGAATGCATGAATCACGAGCTTCTGCAACCTTATCCTGTTCTACATGAAAAATCTGGTAATATTATAAATGCAGTTTTATTTTTGAATAGCAATGTTATATATGCTGCTGACATCAGTTGATATCTCTGATACTGATTGTCATGTCTGTTTGAGATTGTTTAATCACACCTTTTCATTATTTCTTATTTTCTCAGGTGATTATGTTGCGCATATCAAATTCACAGTCTTGCTTATGCCAAATGGTTCAGATCGAATAACGTCTCACCCACTACAGGAAATTCAGCCTACTAAAACAGTAGACGATCCTGAGATTAAGGCCTGGTTAGCATTGGGTGTTAAGACAAAGAAGAAGGGCGGTGGGAAGAAGAAGAAAGGTATGTTTAAGCTTGAAAAAAGTATAATTTTAAAGTTGTGGAAGAAAGGTATGTTTAAGCTTGAAAAAAGTATAATTTTAAAGTTGTGGGTGCTAAGGCTGATTTTCACATATTCCCTCACCATGCCTAATGCATACAATCTAATTTTCTTTTCTTATTGTCCTCGGACAAATAAATATTTACATATGTATATGTATACAACTATGTGTACAGGTAAGAAAGTTACTGAAGGTGAAGCCGAAGCTGATCACATGGATACATCAAATGGTGCAGGTGCTGCAACACAAGAGCAAAATTGAGGCTGCTTAAAAATCTTTAGGATTTCACTTTGGTCCCTTTCAATTTTGTTACATTTTTCCCCGTAGCATTTCGACAATGTCAATAGGAATTTTCATGCGCACATTCCAGATTACCTTGTCAAGAATGCTATATGTCTGTTTAAACATAACTTGTGCTGTGTAGTTTTATTTAAAACAAAGTAAATCAAATTTAAGAACTAAACTTAATGTTTGTAGTCTGCGCATCTGTTGAAGTGGGTCTTAACTTGTTGATTGTTGAATTTTTCAAATACCTAGGCATATGAGGAAAACTTGTTGACAAGATTGTGTTTCCACAAACGTTCACTCTTTATCAAATAGCCCATATTAGTCTCAGTTTCACACTCATATATTTGCTATAGCCGAGTAAAAAGATATCGTAATGGTTTTTAATAATTTGATGTTGAACCGAGAGTTCTGCACAGTAGTATGTGGTGTAAAGATATCGGCCACACAAATTTGGTCTTGAGCATAATGATTAAGGGTGAAAAATTGGGTCCGGTTCACACGGCAAGTCTGTTTTGCCTTTCTGGCCTTACTCTATTATTTCTGCAGATACACTATTAACATGAAATTTTATAATTTTTAGTCTTAAAAAGTATGATGTCTACGGCATATCCCCCTTCATTTTATTGTGAGGCAAACTGAGATCTTAGGTTTCAATAATATCCGGGCAAGTTTATTTGTAACCCCTTGTAATAATATGATTATTTTAGGTTTCAATATTATCGGGCGAGTTTATTTGCAACCCCTTATAATAATGTTGATTGATAAGACGAGGGGCTAACTAAAAATAAATCAGTCGCCAAACCATTGTTCACTTCAAATAGGGATAATTGAACAATCTCCTATACCACAACAAATGCATTGCCTACTAAAGTCAGTCTAATATTAGAGAGAGAAGTTCCAACTTCTCTCTAAAACCCTTCCTCCTCCCACCCTCAACATAGGGGCAGTGGTGGTTCTGGTTTTTCCAACTAGTTTGGGGTTTTTCCTCCCTCTTAGTGGTGGCTCTCTTTCCATCTTATTTTGGTTTCTCTTCCATCTTGTTTTGGTCTCTCTCTACCAAACCCTTATTTTCTACCACAAACCTTCATCATGA
Organism: Lathyrus tuberosus; assembly: GCA_022829125.1. Taxonomy (NCBI): domain Eukaryota; kingdom Viridiplantae; phylum Streptophyta; class Magnoliopsida; order Fabales; family Fabaceae; genus Lathyrus; species Lathyrus tuberosus. Next base: position 1,619,465 of record JALAZF010000439.1, read on the forward strand.
TTTCTCTACCTTCCGACAACAACCTCCAATTACTCGCAACTCCAAAATCATCGTCACCAACCAATGACCCAAAGCGGATCGGACATGGAAATCGCCCTCCACCACCAGATCTAAGGAACTGGGTTTGTGTTTTCTCTGATTTAAGTAATATTATCTTATTATTTGACTTGGTCGAGTGGTGTGTTTTGTTCTTTTGTTTAGGCCGTTTTAAGATTGCATGCATGATGTTTGTTGATATGCCCCAAAGAAGTTTGGATGAAGTGTATGTGTTTTTGAGTGAGAACCTATCAATGGTTGCTGCAGAACAGAGTCTCTTATCCTCTCAACAACTGACTCCTTCACAGATGGTGAGTTCCCTAAACCTGGAGAACCAGTATAATCGAATTGTGCGTCCAAAAGCTAGTCCAAAGGCTAAAGATATGATCCGTAACTGGAAAGATTTAAAGATTGTGGTCTCAAAACTCATGTATTATCGGTGGAAGATTTCTGCTTGGCTGTTTGAATTAGGGATTCTGATTTGTAATACCTTTCTAGTTTCTAAGTTCTCAAAATTTAAGGATGTCCAAATCTTGGTTGATTTAGTTATTAGTAGTTTCTTTATTATGTGGATGGGAAATGCCCTCACATATTTTCTTTCACAATGCTTGTACTCTTTGTTTGTTATCTACTGAATGAGGTATTTATCAAAAAAAAAAAAAACATTCTAGTTAATATATCATCGTTTTGCTGCTTAAAATAAATGCACTGGCACAACTTTCTAAGAGGGAAATAGCGAGCTTTGAATAAGAGACATGACTATGTTGTATAGTATACACAATCCCTATTTACAAATTAAAGCAAGATTAAAAGCAATAAGTTTTTGATTTTTCTAAACATTTTTGAGCTTTTAAGTTTTAGATTTTGTGTCCAAAAAAAGTTTTTGATTTTTTTAAGTTTTTGATATTTCTATTTTTTTTTTTTTGAGTTTTTGTATAAATATGTAGAAATTAATGATTAGGTTGTTAAATAGATAGTTTATAAATGTTTGATAGTTTATACATAATAAGAAACGTGATAGATAGTTTTATTGATCAATGTCCTATTTTTATTGTTTTTTTGGGGCCGTTGTAAACATTAACAAACAACTTCTGTTGCATATAACCTGCAATAACACCTGAAAAACAATAATGATATTGGGGTGAGATATAATCTTAGTGAGTTCCCCTACCCTATGGGTGAAAAGTGTAAAATGTACCTATTTTTGTATATAAGTTTTGTTGCACTTATCATTACTTTGTGTTAAAATTGGTTGAATAAACCCCACTTTGTTTATAAATACGTTTACTTTACGTTTTAGTGTATATATTGCGTATTGTGTAAATATTACGTAGTTTAATTGATTTTATCTCATTTTTTGTAGGTAGTCAATAAAGGCTATCTTGCCATATTCTTGAAGAGCATTGAATAAGCTTTCCAGCGCTTCAAACCGTGCGTAAATCGGAGTTACGGTGAAGAAGTTGTGGTCAAAATAAGGACTGGTTTTCTGTCATGTTCGCACTGCGAACTGGCAGCGAGCATTCGCTTTGCAAAGTCCAGCGAAGTCCACAGCGAAGGAGCCCAGAATGGGGCAGGGGCAAAACAAGCCAAAGTTCGCACTGCGAACCAGTCAGCGAGCATTCGCATTGCGAATGATTCGTTCGCATTGCGAACCAACGAAGGAAAGCAAAGGCGGTTTAGCAATCAGAGGCACTTGGAGTGCCATTTTTTGAGTCATTCGCACTGCGAACAGTGCAGAATTTGAAATGTATATAATTCATTTCAGTTACTTTTTATGGCATGGTTTTGGGGATTCTTGCTCCAACTCCATCAAACCTCATTCTTTGGTAGATTAGCTTAGAAAATAACTATGGAGCTTGCATACGGATGAACCGGGGTGGATTGATCGTCGACCGGCTCCGACAAACCGCGAGATGTTTGGTTCATTTCTCTTTTTCTTTGTGTTTTTCTTTATGGTTGGGTTATGTATATGTATTTGCTGTAAACTCATGTATATTTGTTCCTCATGGCGTTATATGATATCTGCTTTACAAATCTTTATTGGTGATTGTCTCTGATTTTTGCTTTATGCGCGGGGTTTGGGTTGCGTTAGACATAACCTTCACGAACTTCGATTAGGGATTATTGTCTGTTAGTTTCTGGACTCTAGAGATAGATTTAGGAGCTAACAATCTTATAGGCGTCGAAGCTTAATGCCTTCTGTGTTTCGAGGCTTCGCTCGCGAGAGTGACGAAGAGAGTGACACGGTTGTTATCTCAACTTTGCGTTAGACATAACCTGTATTGTGAGCGATGCTGGGTGATATTGAGGAGTATTGTAGGTGGAGTATAACTGGTCGGTAAGTTTAAGTTTGTGAGGAGTCGATTATGTGCATGCCGGATAAGTTTGTCTTGCTGAAAAGTGAATTTGTTTTTATGTTTTAATGTTTATTTTTCTGTTTTCATGTTATAAACCATTTTAATCCAAACTCATTAACGCGAGAGACTGTCGAACGACATTCTTTCCCTCGAACCGATCTCTATGGACACGACATAAATCCCGGAGGGAATTCTTCCGAAAATAAATATTTTTGCTGCTTGCCCTATACCGCAACCAACAAAATGGCGCCGTTGTCGGGGATCGGTTTTGATATTGAATCGCATTGCGATAGTTTCTTTGTTTTTGAGTTTTGTATATATCGTATATATTGTCTGTTTCCATTATGTTTGTTCAAGTGTTGTATACATTTTGTTCCCGTAACGTTTGTTTAAGTGTTTGGTTAGGACGCTTGATTTTGGTTGCGCGGTGAGACATCACCATGGCATGAATGAAGGAAGTTTCTAATTAAGCACCGTAAAGGCGTTGAGCTTACGACGTAAAACAAGCATGTTTTATAGTTTTTCTTTTCGAATGTTTTTGGTTGTTGTTTGCTCACAGATTTTGATTGACTTATTTGAGGATGCTTTTGTGATTTTCCAAGTTGGTTCGTTTCAACTTGCAGATGTTTGGTAATGATTTTGTTAAGTTTTGTACACGTCTGAGGTATGTATTTTTTGCTTTCTATACTTTAGCATATTCATGATACTTAGACTTTTTACAAACTTTCATGTCATTCATTCTTTTGTATACGTGTTCTATTGTGAATCACTTTAGTTCCCAACCTTTTTTTGAGGTGGCTTTCTATTGTTCATATATGCGCGGAGAACCAACATTATTGTTCTAACTGGATTTTATTATGTTGAATCTTTTGTTTGTGTTGATTATATGAATGCATGAAAAGGATCAAGGCAATTGTTTCATTTTGAGCACAACCACCTTAGCCAAATAGTCAATTCACCTTGTGAGGGTGTGAGAATTCGTAACCCCTTTGAGCTTTTTGATCCATGTTTTTATTTGAACTTAATGCTTGTCTATGAGTATTTAGTTCACTTATTTTTGAATGGATTTTGTTTTTTCTTGAACCTCAACTTTGTGTTGTTGTATGGATTTTTTCCTTGCCTTAGAAAGTAGGGAGTATTCACATGATGGTGCGGTTGAATTCAAGTTGGGGAGAGGATGATTGTATACTCATTGGTTGGATTATATGAGGATTGAAAAAGAAAAGAAAAAAGAGAAAAATTTGTGAAAGAGAAAAAGAAAGAAAAAAGAAGAAAAAATAAAAATCCTTGAAAAAGGAAACAAAAAGAGTTTCAATAATTGTGCTAAATAAGTATTGTGTGTTGTGTATCACTTGGGATATTGGAAGAAGTTGGTTGAAATTTTGTGTGTGAATCTTTGTGAGTTTTCACTCCCATAGGTTTAGGCAAGTTTTTGTTTCAATTACCTTTAGAAATTGCCCCTTGTTTGTTTACCCGACCACATTACAACATTGAAAGTCCTTGTGATTCTTGCCTTTGTATGTTCAATATGAATTTGTGGATGTATGCATAATTTAGTCTTTTGTTTGCATGAGTGTTGTGTGAGTGTAAAGTACCTTATTGTGTGTTTTTCATCTACCGATGATTATTTTTGCTAGGTGTGATTCACTTTGGAACTTGTGTTGTTTTAGAATTTTTGGCATGATTTTTGTATTTTGCATTTGTTTCGTGACTATGTTGTTGTCGTAGTTTAGTGGTAAGTATTTACTTTTTGTGTGTACCGTTTTCATTTGAACCATTCATTCGTTTCCGTTTTTCAAAACCTGTTGATTCGTCATTCTTTGGATATTGCTTGTGCATTTTCAAATTTGTTTGATTCTTGTTTGTGGACAAACAATTAAATAAGTTGGGGAGAGTTTGATAAGTGCAAAATGTACCTATTTTTGTATATAAGTTTTGTTGCACTTATCATTACTTTGTGTTAAAATTGGTTGAATAAACCCCACTTTGTTTATAAATACGTTTACTTTACGTTTTAGTGTATATATTGCGTATTGTGTAAATATTACGTAGTTTAATTGATTTTATCTCATTTTTTGTAGGTAGTCAATAAAGGCTATCTTGCCATATTCTTGAAGAGCATTAAATATGCTTTCCAGCGCTTCAAACCGTGCGTAAATCGGAGTTACGGTGAAGAAGTTGTGGTCAAAATAAGGACTGGTTTTCTGTCATGTTCGCACTGCGAACTGGCAGTGAGCATTCGCTTTGCAAAGTCCAGCGAAGTCCACAGCAAAAGAGCCCAGAACGGGGCAGGGCCAAAACACGCCAAAGTTCGCACTGCGAACGAGTCAGCGAGCATTCACATTGCGAATGATTCGTTCGCACTGCGAACCAACGAAGGAAAGCAAAGGCGGTTTAGCAATCAGAGGCACTTGAAGTGCCATTTTTTGAGTCATTCGCACTGCGAATGATCTGTTCGCACTGCGAACAGTACATAATTTGAAATGTATATAATTCATTTCAGTTACTTTTTATGGCATGGTTTTGGGGATTCTTGCTCCAACTCCATCAAACCTCATTCTTTGGTAGATTATCTTAGAAAACAACTATGGAGCTTGCATACGGATGAACCGGGGTGGATTGATCGTCGACCGGCTCCGACAAACCGCGAGATGTTTGGTTCATTTCTCTTTTTCTTTGTGTTTTTCTTTATGGTTGGGTTGTGTATATGTATTTGCTGTAAACTCATGTATATTTGTCGCCCATGGCGTTATATGATATCTGCTTTACAAATCTTTATTGGTGATTGTCTCTGATTTTTGCTTTATGCGCGGAGTTTGGGCTGCGTTAGACATAACCTTCACGAACTTCGATTATGGATTATTGTCTGTTAGTTTCTGGACTCTAGAGATAGATTTAGGAGCTAACAATCTTATAGGCGTCGAAGCTTAATGCCTTCCGTGTTTCGAGGCTTCGCTCGCGAGAGTGACAAAGAGAGTGACACGGTTGTTATCTCAACTTTGCGTTAGACATAACCTGTGTTGTGAGTGATGCTGGGTGATATTGAGGAGTATTGTAGGTGGAGTATAACTGGTCGGTAAGTTTAAGTTTGTGAGGAGTCGATTATGTGCATGCCGGATAAGTTTGTCTTGCTGAAAAGTGAATTTGTTTTTATGTTTTAATGTTTACTTTTCTGTTTTCATGTTATAAACCATTTTAATCCAAACTCATTAACGCGAGAGACTGTCGAACGTCATTCTTTCCCTCGAACCGATCTCCGTGGACACGACATAAATCCCGGAGGGAATTCTTCCGAAAATAAATATTTTTGCTGCTTGCCCTATACCGCAACCAACAATGGGTCCACTTGGCTTTACAAGTTTCTAATAGATTTTTAACTCAAATCTTCATCTTTCGTTACTTGTGTATCACTCACACCATGTAACTAAGACTTAAGTGTCTAAGGAATACTCGTAATGTATGGAAACATGTCACTTGAGTTCGTATAACTCAAATTAATCATTATTCGAAAACCATATCAAGACACCTTTCTCCAACCAACCATACGTCTAGGATTATCGACACGGGTCATGAATCCTTGTATCATACTTCGACTTTTGTGGATTTCAGATTCTTCCATGAGACGCGTACCCACTCCAGAATCGTCGCTCCTTATGGGACTCAAACCCATTTCGAGCCTTTTTCCTCGTATGTGACTCTAACCCACTTTTAGGTCCACGTCTTTTATGGGACTCTAATCCATTTGGTTGATTATATGAGACTCTAACCCATTTGGTTGAACAAGCGAAGCAATAATGCATATATCCCAATTCTTACTTTTCATAAGCATCGAACTTTGGGCCGTGAACGGTAATGAGGTTGTTTTCGAATACATGACAAGTCTATTAAATACAACGTAATTGCACTCATCAATCACTAGGTGATCACAACCACCAATTCTCATAACATCAACTTCATATTCCATATAAAACATATTAGTTGTGATTAAGCTACAATTCTAGCGACTACTTGTCCACGGTACACACCGAGGTACCTTTGCGTCCAAGCATCACCACTAAGTCATTTTCATAACCTAAGTTATCTCTATAGTTGATTCACTTAGTTATACTCCTAGGCTCCCTCACTCATCATCATTGGATTTTAGTCATATTATATACAATCAACACAAACAACAATTCAAAATATAAATCATAACATACACAAAGCACACATGATAATATAATATGTTGCAACAAACATAGTTAAACTATTACACAACCCATCCTCAATATATCTTATTCCACTTTCACGTCACGTAGAAAACGCCCAAACTCATATAATTCAAACGATTACTGCTAATCTAATGCATACACACCATGATCCGAATTATAGTTCATCCAAGGTGGTTTAGAAACATGAAACAAGTGGTTTTAGACAAAACACAGAAGAACAATTTGATTATTTGGTGAGCCAATCGATTACACATAGCTTCTGTTAAGAATTTTCATCATTTTTGTTAGGACCAATCGATTCGTTTGTCATGTCAATCGATTGACATGAGTAAAATTTCAGTTTTTCTTCACAGAATCATGAAACAATCAATTACTTGACATATAGGCCCAGAACCAATCGATTGGTTCACCCATTTTCTTTATAAATTCATCTTTTAAACACTTCCTTTTCCAAAAATATTATGAGGACGGAGAATTATTATAAAGCCGGGTAGCGAGTTCTATGCACATCCCAAACTCAATTTACTGGGCTCTGAAAGGACCGTCCAAGTCGGTAACGTTATGACATTCCAATGGACGAATCCGTTACAGAACGTTTAATGATGAGTCAGTTATGAATGGTTAATGGTTATTAAAACCTATTGAAGCCATGCCGCTCCAGTAGCCAAGGAGGGCAAGACTTTCATATAAAAAGACCCTTGATCCCAAACACAAAGGAGACAATTGATCGATGAATACCACGAAAAGAGTGGAAACACATGAAACCTTGGACCACTAATAATGATGGCCATGACCCATTCGTAACATACCTCCTAACAAATAAAACGATTGTGGTCCAACCTGACTAGCTTCAGAGAGATTTATCCAAATGATATTTGAGTAAGAATATTTGACACCCACCATGGGGCTCTAGAAAAACTTTCTCGGACCACTCAAAATCCATAAGCTGCTGATTGCCTCTAAGTGGGTATCAACATCATAATTCTCTTTCGAATCCATAGCCATTAGCAATCAAAGGATGAGTTGAGTTCATCAATCATCAAGGGGTAACTTACCAAAATAAAAGGTTAGCCAAACTAATACGAGCTCAAATCCAAAACGGAGAAACCCGTCAGTCCTCTTTAACAAGCAGCGTGAGCAAATTATGATATGGATAAACATCCTATAAAACAAATTATAGAAGAAATCCAACTATGTCGACAAGATCCTTTATCAAAGTAAAATGACAAGATAAAATCGGCAAGGATGAATTTGGCTACAAAATTGTCGGAATCTTGATGAAAAATGATTTCAGAATCGACGACCTAAAATTTGGGATCTGGGTACCGACTTGCTCATTACAAATCGTAAAGATGTGTTATTCTTTTTATTTGTGACTAATTATTCTTACATATGTATGATTTTGGTTGAATCCTACTTATGAAGGAGATAGATTTTTCTCACTATATTTGTCTGAATTGAAGAAATCAGGGAGTGAATGACGCCAACAAAATGCACTGAATCTCATTAGCTAATGGCCACTGAAAAAAGATTTACATTGGACTACCCACCTCAAGTAATACAAGGAACCTGTTTCATCACATTATTTTCAGTATTAGAAATCCTACGGGTTTGGTTTTCATTAACAAAAATGGTTTCACATCATTTGTTTGATAAATCTTGAGATGTTATCAATTTGTTTGAAATGAATACTCTTAGTTTAGTTGTTTTATGGTAATACGGTATAATGGAGTTACTTGTGATAAATTGTTGACTATAAAGGGAAATATAACCTTTAAGTCTACATTCAATGCATGATTGTAGGCTGCTCCCATTTATGATTGATGATTTTCTATTCCTTGATATAGGTTTTGTAATGTGCTTGGCTGGGATTAATGTGATAGTATGAAGCTTAGCTTTATGTATTCTTTGACCAGCCATTGCAACTCTCCCACACGGAAAAATGGAAATGACGCCCGACTATGCTCATTCAATAGTGTCGCCGGACTTGGCTTAATGCGACTCTCAAAGATTATCTTATGATCATTAACAAAAAGATTTATTTTAGTTCCACATAAGAGGGAACATACATATTAGTAGTGCATATTAGGGATGTCAATTTGAATTTGTTAATGAGAATCTCTGTGAGAATTATCTGTTTGGAGTTTTAAAGTTGGAGATTTTATTCCCCGCGGAAATGGGGATGGAGGAAAAAGTTCTCCCGATAACACTTTGAGGCGGGATTGGAGACGTACCCCTGCCCTGCGGATTCTCCGACCCCGGCCATAATATTTAACTTTATATTATATAATATATAATTATATAATTTGACATGTTAATTTTATAAAAAAATTAATTAATATATTAGGAAATGAAGAGTCATAAGTGAATCATTTTTTTGTTTTATTGTATAATATATTGGTTCACAATTGAAGTAACTCAACCTAGAAAAGTGCACCCAATACATATAATGTATGCACCATTTCCTCTTCTTCTTTTCTCAATTATCTTTGTATCCTCCATTCCTCATCTCCTCTATTCTCATCATCATCATCATCATCAAAACAACCACTCTCATTTGTTCATTGTGTTTATGGTAATTACTCTTCAACTTCAATATACTTTAATTATCAAGCCGATTTTTGTTCAATTAATAAATTAGTGCTTATGTTTTTGTAACTGCAAGGGCTTTTTCATTTGTTTATTATTGATTCAAGACATGTTTTTATTTATTAAAAAAAATGCAAAATATATGTTTAAAAAAAAGGGAAAAAAACTAAACACTAGTGTCATAGTTTTGATAAAAAATATTTTTTTAATGATTCGATCTCCGTGGATCTCCGATTCTCTGTGGGGAGCTGTGGGGATGGGGATGTGGAAAAATATTTCCCGGTGGCAGGGAACGGGGACGAGGATGGGGAAAATATTGGGGGGCGGGGCAGGGAGCGGAGAAGCATCCTCCGCGCATTCCTTGCCCCGTTGTCATCCCTAGTGCATATATATATATTTCAACTGGGCAAAATGGATTGGGTTCCAAGGGGTACCAAATTATGTAAACGAGTGAGGACATGCCACCCAACCACCTTCACACACGCGTGCCGTCATTGATGCCGCCTAGATCGACTCGGCTCGGTCATGGGCTTGGGCCTTGACCATTTATTTTAAAAAATTCGGATCGGTGTAAAATTATTAATTTGGTGGAAATTAATTAATGTTACTTAATTAATTACGAAAATAATGTGTCTTCTACAAAAACCAAGTTTTAACCTAGTTTTTGATTGGGTTTGCTTGCCCTTCAAGAGTCAACGTGTGACTTGCTGGCCAAGTAAAACATGGCTAGTATTTTGTTGGCCGACACGCTTCACATCCCCAATGTTCTATTCTTTTGGGTCAGATCCTCAGCTATAAATAACAGCTTTTACATTACTTGTTCCTCACACCAGATTTCACAATCTGAAATCTCTCTCTTCTCTCCCATATTCGCTTCTTCTAAATTTTTTCTTTTTGTGTTTTCGAATGGCTTGTTTGCGCCATATGCGACTGGGTTATCCTGATATTACGGGTGGTTTCAACACTATCATAAGGTGTATTTCTAAAACAATCACATACGATACTAGTAGTGATCGTATAATTGAACCGAGCTGTTTTATTTCGGAGGCGTCGTGGTAATTAGACTGCTTTGCATATTTTTAGATAGTGTCACGAATCGTCTTAAAAAAACAAATTGTTCTGCGAGTCATCTCTATAATTTCTTCTACATCTATTTTCAAAAATCCAAAATCAACAAAAATCCTCTTGAATTTTTTTCTTGTCGTTTTTTATAAGATTCTTTTCAACTTTTTAAAGTGCATTAATTATTTTTTTTTCAAACATATCTCAAATTATCTTACATTTTTTCTACAATCTATAATAAATACTCTAATATAAATATTAATCATTTCTCTCTCATAAAAATAAACTTATAAAATTATATAAATAGTTAATAGATTTAATACTCTAATAAACTTTTTAATTAAATAATGTATTCTACATAATGTTATTTATATTTAGGGACGGAGACATTAAAGAAACAAAAAACAAATTGTGTTTTAAAAGATTAAAAGTTTGTCAATTTTCGTGCAAAAATATATGGCTATATACACACTATATTAAATCAAAGTAATTTAATATCCAAATTATCTCTTATCACAATGTAAGCTTTCTTAGTTTGCATTTTTCAGCATTAGAAATTGGGTCACTTACAAATCAAACCAATCGGATTTCATCGGTTGACTGGTTCAACCAGTTAAGTATCGATTTTGGGCAGTTTAATAGTACAACTGGTCTGATGGCTTAACTAGACTAATAATAAATTCGACTTCCTGTTAGAGCGTTCGGACATAACGGTTCAATTTGAAGTGTATGAATAAATAGTGATAGGATTGATGGGGAGAAGGGAAAATGAAAGGATAAATAATTTATTTTAATACAAAGGCAACTAACTGTATTAAAAAAAACCAACTATGAATTAATAAGTGCCACACATGGATAAAGAAAACTCAACTAAAAATTAAAAACTCCTAAGTCAGCATTGTTGGTGTACAAGGTAAATTAATGGATGAAAAGAGAAGAATATATTATAAAGAGAATGACGGCTACAAAAGGATAAAAGTCTCTGACAATGACATCTATCACTAGTCTATTTATAAGCTAAAACTATGGCTACAAAGACAACAAACAAAATACTAAAATACCCTCTAACAAACTTAATGACTAAGTTTGTGAATATAAATTATTATTTCTAATACCATCCCTTAATTTATATTTCCTCAAAACTAACAACACCAATTCCATCCCTTAAGCGAAGAAATTGATCAGTCTTGATAGCCTTCGTCAGAACATCTGCCAACTGTTTCTAGGTGCTATAGTGCTCAACTTCTAACACTCCACTCTGAACCTGATTTCTCAGAAAATGATAATTGGTCTCAATATGCTTGCTTCTCCCATGCAACACTGGGTTTCTGGAAAGATTGATTGCAGACTTGTTATCAATCATCATCTTCAGAGGCTTGTTTACCTTGATCTTCAGATCCTGCAGCAAGTTCAGAATCCACACAGCTTGGCATGCAGTAACAGCACCTGCAATATATTCAGCTTCACAGGTTGACAACGCAACAACAAGTTGCTTCTTGGAACACCAAGAAATAGGGCCTCCCAGGAACTTGAACAAGTACCCAGAAATACTTCTTCTATCAACTCTGTTTCCACACCAATCAGAATCTGAATAACTCAGAAGTTCTGATTCAATCTTTCTTCCAGAAGGGAATAACACTCCATACTTCAAAGTTCCCTTGATATACCTCAGAATCCTGACAACAGCTTGGTAATGTGACCACTTGGGTTTACTCATGAACCTACTGACCATTCCAACTGCATAGCAGATATCAGGTCTGGTATTACATAGATATCTCAGAGAACCAACCAACTGTTTGAAGGTTGTAGCGTCCACACCCTCACCATCAGAATCAGAATCTAGTTTCTGATTTGTATCTGCAGGTGTGATAGCAGCCTTACAATTCTGCAGCTTAAATCTCTTCAGAATCTCACGTTCATACTTTAGCTGATGTAAAATGATACCTTTCTCAGAGTACGTGAACTCCATCCCTAGAAAGTATGTCATTTTCCCGAGATCAGTCATTTCAAACTCATTCATCAGCACTTTCTTGAACATAACTAGTTCTTGTTCAGAACTTCCTGTCAGCAGTATGTCATCAACGTACAAACACACCAGAATCATATTGCCTTCAGAGATATGCTGAACATAAACACCGTATTCCATCTCACATTTCTGAAAACCCTGCTTCTTGAAAAATGAATCTATCTTCAGATTCCAAGCTCTGGGCGCTTACTTCAATCCATACAAAGCTTTATGTAATTTGTACACCATCCCTTCCTGATTTCTTTTAACAAATCCAGGAGATTGTGATATGTATACCTCTTCTTGTAATGGGCCATTCAGAAATGCAGATTTCACATCTAAATGCAACAGAGGCCAATTCCTGTTAGCACCTATGGCAATCACGAGTTTGATTGTTTCATGTCTCGCTACAGGTGCAAACACTTCAGAATAATCCAGCACAGGTTTCTGCAGAAATCCTCTTGCTACTAACCTCGCTTTATGTTTGCCAATTGATCCATCTAGCTTTAGCTTCTGCTTGAAAACCCATCTGACGCTGATGGCTTTCTTGTCCTTTGGAAGTTCTGCCAGCTTCCAAGTCTTGTTTCTTTGAATGACCTCAAGTTCTTCTTTCATGGCCTTTAGCCAGACCTTCTGCTTGAGAGCCTCTTCCGTACTTACGGGTTCAGAGTCTACTAACATGGCACACTGAATAACTTCTCCTTCAGAATCTACTTCAGTGTCTTGTAACATGTCAAACTCTTCGAATCTTCTCGGAATGTTTCTGATTCTCTGTGGCCTCTGACCTCGTTCAAAATCTTCTTCAGATGCTTGTACCCCAGAAGTTCTGTCTTCAGAAGCTTGACTTCCTCCAGAACCTTGACCATCTTCAGAGTCTGGGATATTCCTAGAATCAGAACCACCACCAGAGTTTTGATCAGAACCATCTTCACCATCTGAGTCTTCTTCAGAGTCAGAATCACCATCAGAGTCAGGATCAGGATCAGAACCATCTTCACCATCTGAGTCTTCTTCAGAATCAGAATCGCTTTCAGAGTCAGGATCAGAACCATCTTCACCTTTTGATTCTTCTTCAAAAGTTCTCACATCAGAATCAGATTGAGACTTGTTCCAATCCCAAGTTTCTGATTCCTTTACAATGACGTCTCTGCTGAATTCAATTTTATTAGTTTCTGGACAATAGAGCTTGTATGCACCTGTACTGTGGTACCCTACCAGTAACATCACTTTACTTCTATCATCCAACTTCTGTCTTCTGGCTTCTGAAACATGTTTGTAACACACATAACCAAAAACCTTCAGATGACTAACACTTTGCTTATCTCCAATCCACTTATGAATAGGAACTATTTCCTTCAACTTCTTCGTTGGACATCTGTTGAGCACATATGCTGCGGTGGCAACCGCTTCTCCCCATAAGTAATGAGGAAGCTTTTTTTCTTTCAGCATGCTTCTCACCATATCAAGCAAAGTACGGTTTCTTCTTTTAGCAAGGCCATTATGTTGAGGAGTATAAGGAGCAGTAACCTCATGCTCAATTCCATTCTCCTCACAGAACTTTCTGAACTCAGTGGAGTTATACTCACCCCCACCATCAATTCTAAGAATCTTCAGAGTCTGACCACTCTGATTCTCAGCCTTCATTCTGAACTTCTTGAATTCAGCAAACACCTCGTGTTTGAACTTAATAAGGGATACCCATGTCATTCTCGTGAATTCATCAACAAATGACACGAGTATTTATTCCCTCCGATCGATGCTACTGGAAATGGACCACACACATCAGAATGCACTACTCCCAAGGCATGCTTGGCTCTTGGAGATATTTCTGACGTAAAAGGAAATCTTGGTTGCTTTCCTTCCATGCACACTTTGCATGACTTCTCAGGCTTCTTAATTGTAGGAATTCCATGTACCAGCTTCTTCGAATTCAGATGCCCTAAGCTTCTGAAATTCAGATGACCAAATCTTCTGTGCCACAACTCACTTTCCTTCACAACACTTGTTGCACTAAGGCATTCTGAGTCTGCAGTTCTGACATTCACCTTGAATGTTCTATTTCTTCCCTGTTTTGATTCCATAATCAGCTTCAGATTACAATCGTACAACTTCAGAAGATTGTCCTTCATGGTAACTGAAAAACCTTTCTCAATTAGTTGCCCCACACTCATCAGATTTCTTTTCATGCCAGGTACATACCACACTTTCTGAATTAACGTTGTTTTCCCATTGTTCAGAATGATTCTGACATTTCTCATACCTTCAGCGTTGAGGTATTTATCATCAGCACATCTGATCTTTGTCTTCTTACCAGAGTCAAAGTCAACCAACCATTTCTTATTTCCAATAAGATGATTTGAGCAGCCAGTGTCCATATACCACCAGTCTGTCAGATCCGTATCATCAAATTCAGAAGCCATCATTATCACAGATTCGTCATCATCAGAACTTCTGGCTACATTTGCTTCTTCTGACTTTCTTTCCTTGTTTGACCAACAATCAGCAGCAAAATACCCAAATTTCTTACAACAGTAGCGCTGAATCTTCTTCTTGTCATACCTCTCTTTTCCCTTCTGAGCATTCTTCTGCCTATCAGAGATTGAGGTTTCTGACTTCTGAACACCATCAGGTCTTCTTCTGGCTTCTGACCTAGTCTGCTTTTGGTGCTTCTTACCAGAAACTGCTTTCAGAGCCTGCTGCTCTACTTCCCTTTCAGAAGTTCTCTCAGTCAGACGCAACTCTTGCGCTTCTAGACTGCTTTGCAGCTCTTCAATTCTCATGGTGCTCAAATCTTTAGAATGTTCTATTGCTACTACAATGTAATCAAACTGAGGGGTAAGAGATCTCGATACCTTCTCAATGATTACTTGTTCAGAAAGAGTTTCTCCATAAGCTTTCATCTCATTACTGATTAGAATCACTCTGGAGATGTACTCAGAAACTTTCTCATTGTTCTTCATGTTGATATTCTCATACTGCTTACGTAGGGACTGAAGCTTCACCTTCTTCACTGATGCGTCACCACCGTAACATCTAACCAGTGTGCCCCATGCAGCCTTTGCTGTCGTTGAATCAGCGATTTTCTCAAACACATTTGCATCCACACACTGATGGATGTAAAATAATGCTTTCTGATCTTTCTTCCTTGTATCCTTCTGCGCATTCTTTTGTTCCTCCGTTGCATCTGCTGCTACTAGAACGTAACCTTCAGTGACAAGATCCAGAACATCTTGAGCACCGAACATTACACGCATCTGAATCATCCAACGAGTCCAGTTTTTGCCATCAAATACTGGAAGCTTGGTGTTCATACCGCCGTTTCCGTTCATCTTCAACCGTGTACAATCACTCAGATCTTACCAAACACAGTGTTTCCCAATCCCTCAGAATCAGAAAATGTGATTCTGTTACGATTTCGTTCCAGATTCAACACGAATTCAAGAACAGAAATCAATCACACAACGCCTCACCGTTTCACTCGTGTTTCCCGTGTTTCTGAACCGAGCTCTAGATACCAATTGTTGGTGTACAAGGTGAATTAATGGATGAAAAGAGAAGAATATATTATAAAGAGAATGACGGCTACAAAAGGATAAAAGTCTCTGACAATGACATCTACCACTAGTCTATTTATAAGCTAAAACTAGGGCTACAAAGGCAACAAACAAAATACTAAAATACCCTCTAACAAACTTAATGACTAAGTTTGTGAATATAAATTATTATTTCTAATAAGCATGCAAATTCAATTGTCAGATTCCATGAATCCATGAAGAACTAACGTGATTTTTAGGCAACATTAATATATGTAATTAAAATTAAAATATGACCATAATCATATATTTTACATCTATTATAACGCTTTAATATATATATATATATATATATATATATATATATATATATATATATATATATATATATATATATATATATATATGACTACATATGAGCCAGTTTATTTTAGTTTTAAAAAAATTAAATCTTTTTTATTTTTAAAAATAGATTCTACAAAAAGGTTTTTTAAAATATTACAAGTTCTTTGAAAGTTGTTTTTTATAAGTTAAAAGACTAATTTTGACATTCTATAACATTAATATACATTATTGAAGATCAAAACATAATTAAAATTAGAATTTATTCAAAAAGTTATATTTCAAAAATGATTTTCATGAAAAGCTATTTGAAATAGCTTCAAAATTAAGTGATTTTTTAAAATTTTGATATTTAAAAAGAGTTTCGATAAAATGATAAAATGCCTAAAATAACATTTTAAAAATAACTATTCAAACCAAAATTTCATTTGAAGCTTTTATGAAAAGTTTCTTTGTAAAATTTTTTTTCACAATTTATATTACACTATATGAATCATTTATCAAAAAAGCCAAAACAAACGGACATAAATTTTAAAGGATGATGTTTAGAAGTTGAAAAACTTATAATATCAATACGAGATACAACTTGAAAGTACAAAAGTTCTAAGAGTTTGTAATAATTAAAAAAGTATATACGACTACAAATTTATTAGTATTATTTTGTTGATGAAAATGATGGAATTTTTTTTAGAAGCAATGAGTTTCATTTCACATAGAGTATTAGGGCTATTCTTCCACAATTGAGCACCTCACCCAATTAATTGGAGTATTTCTGAATCTACCTCTTAATACTCTTAGACACCTAACGAAATTTCTTTTATATCTCTTAATTTCGAAGATACATATTCGGACGCACCTTTTTTTTTTACGCTAGATATTTTCGGAGACACATCTGCGAAAGAAGTTCCATAGATGCATCTCCGAAATTTTATCCGAACAAGTTAGTTTTGTTGGTCGCAGATGAAAATTAACTATTGCAGATGAACATAAAATAACATACATCCATAAATAAAATAATATGATATATATATATATATATTTAAGTATGCCATTTTTATATATATATGGAACGTATCATATGAGAATGCCATTTTTATTTAAGAACATGAGAATGAATCTGAACCATTAAATTTTAAAATAAATGGTGGAGATTATATGTTAGTTTTTTTTCTCTCTCCTCCATCATTTATTTTAATAATGGAGGAGAGAGAAAAACAAAAACCACAAATAATCTTCACAATTTATTTTAAAATCTAATGATTCAGATTCATTCTCATGTTCTTACATAAAAATTGCATTCTCATAGAATATATATATATATATATATATATATATATATATATATATATATATATATATATATATATATATATATAAGAAGTAATATGTCATAATCATCATAAAAAAATAGTACATTAATGTCATCAAAATATAGTACATCAAAAAACACATCATAGTCACTACTGTGCGTGCCTAACAACATCTGTATTCCCTCCTCTGCCGCCTCGTCTGCCTCTACCGCCTCCTCGACCGCCCGGTCTGCGTCCTTGGCCATCAATCCCACCCGTCCTAACGCGATGCCTGCGGTACATAAGTGCCCCATCCACCACCGCAATCATCTCATCCAATACACGCCTGTGGTCAGACCCCTAAGAGAAGAAACCGACGACAATGTCTGCCCGCCCCATCTCCACTTTCTCACGACAGCGACGTAGGACATCCTGAGTATGGTCTAATTGAGACTGCTGCTCCTCTAAGATCTCCTGATGAGTTGGTCTGGACGGTGATCCTTCTACAGTGGGCACCATGTAGGGGTGTGAGATTGTGAAGAACCACTTGATGTAGCCATCAATGCAACTCCAATCTCTCGGCGCTCTGGTCGCCCGAGCCTCGTCCGGTACCATGTGCCCCTGGTAGTCAGCAAAGATCTCGTATATCTTCCTACGGGTCAAGCCGAGAGGAGCAGAGACAGATGTGTGTCTGGGTATCATTTGTGTGTACCTGAACTGTCGCATGACGCGCTCGGGAAAATATGGAATAGTGATGGTCGAACTGCATGCCAACCACCCTGAGAATAATGATATGTCTTCAAACGGGCGCGTCACACGGTGATCAATATAGACGCAGATGTCCTCAGCAGCCAGGCGATCGAGATAGACTCTGTAAGGGTCGACCGCCTGGTTCCCCCTGAGCGGGATAAAGGGAAGGGCACACAACAACTGCTCTGTTTAATCAGGCACACTCCCCCACCCGGCGATCATGGAAAAATGCTGGAATATCCAAGCCTAGAATGAAAATAAAAAACATCAGGATCAAGCATTATCGCAAATATAGAATGAAAAGAAATGAAAAAAAGTCAAAGGATATAAGATTTTTACCACAAGTAGTGTCACGCTCCCTGCCACAGTTCTGGTCCTCCACAAGCATCCCTCTCCCAGCCGTGAATACGTGTAAGCCAGGGTAGCCGCTCCCCAGTTGTACTCATGGATCCGTGTGGAATCCAAAAAGTACCTCAAGTAAGCGACATCGGTATATGTGGAGGAAGTGTCCACAAATAGTTATGTGCTGACTAAAAATGGGAAATATCACCTCAGCACACACTGTTTATGTATCTCAACCTCAGCTGGATCACCATCTGCATGACGTGCAGCAGCGAGCGCCTCACCAAATCTCGCCTCCTCCTCCGTCATCCTACCATGACGGAGGAGGGTACCCCTGATCTGTATATGTAACAGACAGGAGATGTCGTTCAGTGTAATAGTGAGCTCGTCATGCGGTAGATGGAAGAATGACGTCTCAGGGTGCCATCTCTCTGTAAAGCCCATCAGCATCCCGTTGCGGATCAGGCTATAACCGATCCCACAAAGGTCCTTCAAACCAGAGGCGACAAGGACATCCTGGAACCAAACCTCCCGTGGCTGCTCTAAAGATAATATCTTCCGCCCATGGTTATAGAACTTCTGCGGCTGACGAGTTTGAAAAATTTTTGTAAATAAGAAAAAATGTTAATAAGAAACAATGGTACAAATTATAAATTTCCAATGGAAAAAAAGAAACAATCTGAGTAATGTTACCTCTCCATCCCAGACATGTCTGGAAGTATGGTCAGCGTACCCTGTCAGCAGGGACGTATCTGAGGGACCCCCTGGGAAACCCTCAGGCTCACCATCGTCGTCGTCACCAGTATCCTCCGCTTGTGGGTCATCACCCTCTGGAGGTGGCACCGGAGCAACAACATCGGCAGGAGGAGGAACAAGAGTATCTCGACGAGGCCTGCGGGAGGATGAGGTATGTGATGAACCCTCAGCTGAATCTCGATGCCTCTGGGATGAAGAAGTGGATGATAGGGTGGGATATGAAGTCGATGGAGTGTCCTGGGCATGTGATGAAGAAGGTTGTGCCTCAGCTGTATCGGCCTTGGTAACGGTGGCCTGGCTCCACTCGCGTCTCACAGAGAGAAGTTTGGTGAAGACCCTCATAGATAAGAATTCCTTGTCAAGAGAAGAACTTGATAAGAAGAAAATTGAGACTAGTTATGTGGCTGAAGACCAGGATCGAGGGGAGGTTTTATTTCAAGAAAATTGAGACCAGTTCCATGGTTGAAGACCAGGATTGATGGGAGGTTTTATTTTAAGAAAACTGAGACCAGTTTCATGACTGAAGACCAGAATCGAGGGGAAGTTTTACCCTTTTCTAAGTAAGACTACTTAGTAAAAGAAGATGGATAAGTAAAATTGGGAATTCGCTACCATTCACATCCACAGTCAAAATTTCGGGTATTCTGATATTTAATCCTCTTTTACCTCGAACGTCTGAATGTCTTCGTCATTCACACTTTCAGGTCCAAGAAGATTAAATAGGGGCATCTGTCATACCCTAAATTTTGACCATAAGATTTCACATTATTTTTCAAATCATCACCACAATATGGATGTACCTTTATGCATCACCAATCTTCTCACAAATGCATGCTGCGAAACCCGTCCAAGTTGCAATCTATCGTCTCTGTCTGCCATAATGTCTGCAAGGTATAACCAAGAAAAAACAATTAGATACAAATAAATTAAAAAACAAAAAAGGAAAAAAAATTAACATTTTCTACTTCCAGATATGCACACATGGAAAACTTGCGTAGATACATATCTGGAAGCACCCAAAATTCACAACGTTTGATTTGTTCTGGAGCTGCATCTACGGAATTTCCCTAACGTTAACTTATTTCGTAGATGTAGCTCCGGAACTTCCTGCAACTCTAACAGCCGCAGACATGGCGTCCCCTACCCATGGAAATCGGTTTTTCGAAGCCCTGATCGTCCGTTTCAACCAACAAACAATGCCTACATTGTCTCTAAACTATGTTTCTAAAACTATCTAAGGATTTCTAACCCTAAAACTATATTCTAACTCGTTTTACGGGAAATACTCAAAAATACCCCGGAAACTTGAAAACTTACCGATTATATCGAGCTTTTAATGTGTTGGTGTTTCTTGATCGTTGAAATGAATGCTCCTTGTCGAACTTGATTGAAAATAATAAAGTTTGGTGGAAAAATATTTTTTGAGGATTGAGAGAGTTTGGAGAGTGAAGAAGATTAAAAATGAATAATGAGGGAGGAAAAGGGACTCTGGCACGAATGTATTGCAAAACGTTCTGGAGCTATATAAACACAAACATTCCATAGATGTAGCTCTGTAACAAACCAAAGTTGAGTAAAAAAAAGGTGCGTCCGGAGATACAGCTCCAGAAGCAGGGGGTATTTTTGGAAGCGCATATGATGTTTAAGAACCCCAAGGGGTGGAGTAAGAAACTCTCATTAATTGACTTTTTAGTTTCAACTCCATTTCAAAGAAAGGTTCTCTGCAACTTCACTATTTCCTTGATAACCATTTTAAGTTCCTTGCAGAAGGAAAAATAATAAACTGAGATGTTATTGAAAACAACATTCAGCAAACCAAACCCCACCAACCCCCTTATAATTGTTTTCTTCTCCATCCTGAAATTCACTTTTTAATTTTTGTGATTATTAGGTTTCATGAGGTTCATCTTCCAAGGTTGACCCCCACATGGATCCCAAGAAACAAGAATGAGATTGATCATATGCCAAAGACCAAAATGAAGTTTATGGCTAGGTTTCATGTAAACAACAAACACATAGAGAAGTAGTGAGCCTTCTTTTTAAATTATGGGTCAGAGCGGTTAGTTTTCTTTCCACAAGAAACTCTAAGCGCTTAATCTTCAAGTTTTAAACCAAGATTTTACACGGGTTAATCTTGAACTTGAGTGAGTTTTTAACACCGGGATGAACTCATGAACCTATAGGATTTTATACTGGGTTGATCTCCAACCTTAGCAAGCTTTTAATATCGGGTTGAGCTTGAATCGAAAAGAGGTTTTACACGGGATAACCATGAACCAAGATGAGATATTAACCACAAGATAATCTCGAATTGAATGAAGACTTTTGAACGGGCTGATACTTCAAATCGAACTAATGACTTAGTAACTAAATCCCTAAAACCAAGCTTTTAGTGGGTTTAGCTTCGAACCCAAATAAATAATCCCTAAATGGATGAAATATTCAACTAAGGTAAAAACAAACTCCCTTGGTGAATTTACATTTCTACCCTTCTAGAATTACAACTGCCTCACTTGCAAAACAACTTTCTCAAAAGCGCTACGACTAAATTTTAGTAAGACTAAGTAAATATAAGTATTTTAGGAAGAGTAAGAAGTGAGGAATGAAATTTCACATTTCTGGATGTAAAAATATGTGGGAAGGTACCTCTATTTATAGACTATTGGTTAACCTAAAAATAATCATTTGATTTGATTTAAAAGGCAAGAAAAGATTAATAGCCGTTACCACTCATTAAGATGATGTCCTAAACATTTAGGGTGCATTTTTTCACTAACCCAATTGATTGGGCGAGGTGCCAATCGATTGGCAAAACCAAAAATTTACCCAAAACATTTCTGACAACTCCCAAATCATCTGGCACAACTTTAAGACATTTTTTTTGAAATATTTTCTTAAGAAAAACATATTTAAAAAGTTGTTTTAGAGAGTGTGTGTGTGTGTGTGTGTGTGTGTGTATGTGCGGGCGCGCGTGTGTGTGACTAGCCATATAACTTTACAATAAAGCCCTCATGCTTGTACAATGTTATTCACTCAGACGTGTTAGGGCGAGCTTTCACACACTTTAAGTCTTGTCAGATGCTTCACTTTTGTAGTCACTTGCTTGAGCTTTACTTTGAGATAAGGCTTGAGTTATATTCCATTTAGATATCATCATCTGAGAATCATGTTAATCAAACCCTATTAATCTGGTTGCATCTTTAACTTCTTATACTTGACTTTAGTTGTTATCATCAAAGACTAGTTGTCATCATCAAAAACATGTTCATATTCACTTGAAATTTCTTGACAAATAACCTGCAAAACAAGGGTCCACACTGTCACGGTGAGAAAAATACCTAGAGCTCTCGCACGCTCGAGATGATAACAAAGTCTCCACCAAAACTTATTCATTCCAAAAGGAAAGGGAAAATATTGATAAAACTCTTAAAAGAAAAAGAAAATGATCGTCGTAACCAAATTTGGGTTCGAAATTCAATTATGCAAGGGGATCCATTATACTCAATGTGAGCCATTTAGTTAGCCTTACAAATATAAGTGTTAGCTTTCATTTGTTTCTTCTAATTCTTAAAAGTTTGAAAAAAGAGAAAAGGAATAAAAATATTTTTTATTAGGGTGCCTGACAAGACTTTGAATCTCGCTCCTACGCATCCCTAGATGTGATGGGAAACTCAAGGATACATAGTTATGGATAGAAAATGTTTTTTGGTTAGTCAATTTAAACAAAGGGTACTTAGTTCGCATTCGAGCAAAAAGCATCACTTGCTGCCTAAAACATTGAGAAATGAACATTAACATCACAACAGAATGTACAACATAACTTGGAATCTCATAGAGTTATGTTCTCGTCGTATTCGAGCGGAAAACGTTCCAATTTCTTGCGCATGGTAGGAAAGAAGTGTTTGTTTGCATCGTTTTAGAATTGACGAAGCATCTTTTGTTTATGAAAAGGTTCGACCTCACGCTAAGGAAGAAAAGATAGTTTCATTGATTGAGTTTATTTTAGGTGGATAACGAATGTTCCCTAAGTCCAAGACATGTGCCTCGGGGCCGATTATTCGAGGCTTCAAAGGACTGTGCACCCCAAGGTCCTTTTTCATCCATTTGATTAAAGAAAATTATTTGCGGAAGATGAATGCTCGGTAAGTCCAAGACGTATGCCTCGAGGCCGATTATTCGAGGTTTCAAAGGATTGTGCACTCCAAGGTCCTCTTTCATATGATTTTAAGAAAAATATTTTCAATGCTTCGAGTAAGCGGAAAAGAAACTTGATGTTGATCAAGTATTTTATTCGCGTTTTGAAAATGGTTGAAATTGTTTTGAATTGACGGTGAAATGGTTGAAAAATAATAGAAAGGCGCGAGTTGCAACACGAGGTCGCGAGTTGCATCACGATGGTGTGAATTCTAGCGCGATAGCGCAAACTCTAATGTGATGGCGTAACTTAATGCCACAAACCATTCTAATCGCAATACCGCACACAAGCACGCAACAAAATGACAAGATAAATGATGCGCATAAAATATAATTACAGCAAGCACACATTCATCACAATTAAATCGTAAAGTAAACAAACACATAACCTGCACATGTTAAATTAACAAAACGCGAGGATGCAAATTGAGTTCACGTAAAGCGAGAACGTTCAACGCAAAGCTGCCAACGTAGAATTTAAATTCAATTTAAATGTAACAAAATCAAAATGTTGTATACCAACATGACTTAAACAACAAGTTGCTAATGTGAAGCGCGGTCATCGTAATCAAGTCCAGCGCAACAAATTATATAATAATTAAAGTAACATTACGTGACACAACATGAAGTAGCAAATGCAAACGTGAATTGACGTTATGCCAAGCTACTAATACATATCCGAGTTAAAGGTGACAACAATAAAATTGAAACTTTGCATATAACCAAAAGAAAATTAGTCGGCAAATTGCTAACGCAAAAATTCCCTCATCGCAATCGAAATCAAATTGAAACTAATGCTAGCATGCATAGTATTTTTGAATCGATTTTGACATAATGAAAACAAGAGCAACAACAACACGAAACAAATATTACAACATCAAAAACATTGTATCCGGATCAAAAATCCAACAAGCCACTAATATTGAATATGCATATTATGATTGAATCAAAATGCGACTGATATATTACATGTCATAATGCAAAGTGGCTGACAAAAGCGAGTTTGATTTAAACAATACCAAACAGCCAACTTCTATGCAAACGAATTAACTACGTAAGCAGTGGTGGAACCAATTTTTTTTTTAGTGGGCCACTAAAATAAACTATAATATTTAAATTAAATATAAAAATTATATTGCATATAAAGATTTAAATCGTAATAATTGCAAATTTAATTACTAGAAAAATGAATTACATATCTCAAAATAATACTCTACGTGTATTGAGTGACTTGAAATCATCAATAATAGAGTCTAAACTAATGCATGCACTAACTTCTCTTTCAATGTAAACAGTCACGCTATCTGCTAGAAACCGACCTTTCATCTTGTTTCGCAACTTGGTATTGATAATTTTCATTGCCGAAAAAGATCTCTCAGTTGTGGCAGTAGAAACAGGAAGAGTCAAGATAAGGCGAAGTAGTCTATCAATCAAGAAGTAAATTTTATTCCAGTTAGTTGCAACCAAACACGAGCACAATTTTTGAATAGTTGATAAATTCTTCAAATTTGTTAATTGACGAGCATCAACAAGAAATTTCCGAAGCTGAAATTTCAAAGTAATCTTCTCTTGCTCATTGAAATCCATAGGATAATATTTTTCAACTAGAGTGCAAATAGTATCAATGTTAAAGCTTTATAACTACCCTTAGGATTCAAATCACAACATAGAGTTAACAAATCCATTGCTTGCTTACTAAATCTACTATTCAACTCTTGTAATTGTTGGTCAATAATAGCAAAAAAATATTTCAACTTTAAAGTAATGTTCTAGTGTGACCTGATTCTCTGCAAGACGAGAGCGTTCATATCTTGTTGCTGAATGAGTATCATCAAGACTAGGAATCTCAATATCATGTCTCACACAATAAGACGTCACGTTAGCATACAACTTATCCCAACCATTTTCTCTCAGCTCTTGAATAAGAGTTTTTGTTGCACGAATTAAAATCATAGAATTAACCACATCCTGAGATTCTTGTTGTAAAGCTTGACAATGCACATATGTTATCCCCATAATTTATTTCATCAAATGCAATATTAGTAAAAAATCAAATTCTTTCAAGTGATTGTAACCACTGTCCCCATCCTCACGTGTATTATAATTTTCTCCTTCCTTTGATAATGTTTTTAAAACACGACAAGTTGCTTCCTACATATTCATCAAGCTACAAATAAAATTGAAATGCGATCCCCAACGAGTAGTCCCAGCTCATTTCAAATTACCAATTTAATTTTCACCTTTACGAGTAATCTCATTAATCTACCACAAATGTTCAATTTCTTTTAATTGGGCTTATTGTAACTCGTCATAACACTTTGGTGAAGAACAAACAACATTGAACACATAAGTTAGCTTTTCAAAGAATTTATTTATTGGTTTGATTTCTTTTGAAGCAGTAATTAAAGTAAGTTGTGATCGATGAGCAAAACAATGGACGTAATATGCATAAGGATAATCCTTCATAAATAGTGCTTGTAAACCATTCCATTCTCCTCTCATATTGCATGCACCATAATACCCTTGGCCACGAAGGTTAGAAACATCAAGGTTATGTTGAGAAAGTATATCACATACTGTTTTCTTAAGAGTTAACGCCGTCGTGTCATTCACATGTGCCACATCAAAAAACCGCTCTTGTATTAAGCAAAATTTATCAACAAATCTTAAAACAAGAGCCATTTGTTCCTTGTTTAACTTGTCACAGACTTCATCTACAAGGATCATAATTTGGAATCACCAATTTCTTCACGAATATGATTTCTAACCCTACAAGCAATAATTTCCAAGAGCTTTTTTTGAATTTTATGTGAAGTATATTTGCCATTTTGTGGAGCATTACTTCATCATTATAAGATGCCAAGAGTTTTAGCAACTCAAGAAAATTATCTTAGTTTTTTGACTTGCTAGATTCATCATGGACCCTAAAAGCACAAGCTTGAAGTGTCAACCAACGAACAGTGTCAATTAAAGCCTTGAGACATAGTCGATTCTTCTTTCTTTGGCTTAAGCTTTGCTTTTGGAAAACATTCTCAATATGTGGCTCTTTATTCAACAAGTCTTGATAAGCTTCCATTGCATTGTTGTGTGCCGAGCAAAGATCCTTCCCTATATGCTTAAGAAAAGCACAATTCTTTCCATCTCTCACTCTTTTTCAACCTCTAAAACTTGTAGTAATAAAGGAATCCGATCCAGAATTTCCATTGGTCCTTTGTTAAAAAAATAACATGGAAAGTAATACGTGGTATTCTTTGAAGGTGAATTTTCTAGCCATGAATTAAAGATTTCAAACCAAGTTTCTTGAAACCGTCTTGGATGATCCTCTTTGCCAGACAAAGGATATTATTCTAAATGGATTTGATATATACCCCATTTCATATAAGCTCTCCATATTTGATCGACTTGATTTGGTGAATATTTCCATATTGGAGGACGCTTTCCATTATCACGTTCTAAAGAATTCAAAATATCATCTGAAACTTCAACTCGTTGAGGGATACCTGTTGTTACTTCTTGAATTGATGGAACTTCAACTCGTTGAGGGTAACAGTTGTCACTTCTTCAATTGGTGGAACTTCAACTGGTTGGGGCATAGAATTTATCACTACTTCGATTCTTGAAACTTTAACAAGTTTGGATGTAGAAGCATTCTCACAAACGTTCCTCTTAAAAAATGATTAATTTTTCCTACTTCATCTTTATTTCTTCTGCTTTACAAGAACAGAATTTAGTCCCAGCATAAATTATTTGAAAACAATACTAAAATTCAATCATAATAAAACTTTTTATAAGTTTTTTTTGACAGACTTGTTATTATAAGTTATAACAATAAAAACACAAGTTTTAATTTGTTGTTATAACAGGGGTGGCTGTGGCAGTGGCATCATCAACAACAATCAACAACATCATTCATTCAAAATTAAAAATCAATAATCATTCAAAATTAACAATCAACAATCATCATCATTATTAGTCTCGGCATAAATGATTTGAAAATAATACTGAAATTCAATCATAATAAAACTTGTTGTTATAAGTTTCTTTGACATTATTGTTGTTATAAGTTATAACAATAAAAATACAAGTTTTAATTTGTTGTTATTATAGGGGTGGCTGTGGCAGTGACATCATCAGCAATAATCAACATCATTCATTCAAAATTAACAATTACTAACAATCAACAAACATAATTAACAATCAGCAATAATTAATTCTTTAAGAACAATATTTTCATAGTCAATTTCACCTTAAAATTGCTTCACAATTCACAAAATTTCCAATAACAAAATCAGTCATTCAAAATTAACAATCAACAGTGTGATGAAACAGTGTGATGAATTAGAGAGAGAGAGAGCTTACCTTTCTAAAAACAAAGGAGAAATATCACGACGGAGAGGGAGAACCGGAGAACGACTCGTCGTCGGTTGTCGCTGCCGATGAATAGTCTTAATAATGAAAATTCAGCAGGAATGCAAACAATGCATACAATTGATAAACAACATAAACGCGACAAAAGAAAAAGAAAAAAACGAGTCAGATCGTTACCAAATATAGAACTTTGATGTTATTGCTGCATTGTGAGGATAAGAGTCGGGATGTCGTAGTTGGGTTTATTGCAGTGATGTTGTCGTTTGAAACGGAATTGAGGGTGGTATTGTGGTTATGAGAGTGGTTCACCGGAGTTGTTTTGTGGTGGTTATGCGGCAACCTTTTCAGGAGCAGGAAACTGAGGGAGTTGGTTGTGCGTGGTGAAGAGAACGGAGCAGGCATGGTGTCGCTGGCGGAATTCCGACGGTGAGTTGTGGTTTGGAGGTGGACGGTGAGCTCAAAGATGAGAGCACGGTGGCCGAAGAAGAAGGAGGTCAGCCAGATTTTGTGGTGTAAAGCAGGAAAGAACAGTGGTTGGAAGTGTTTCAACGAAGGAGAAAAGTTAAAAAACTCACTTTTTCTTATCACTATTTTTTCATCATTTTTTTAATCTTTGAAAATGAGAGGTTTATTTGCTATCTGATGTGGATGAGCAGGTTATCTTGAAAACGCAGGAGGGAGTACATGTTGTATGGCTTTGATGGTGGAAGAAAGCATGTAGGTGGTTTGGAGTTTGCACAACATTGTTGTTTGTAGATGTATTTGAAGAAGGAAGGTGATATGTGTATGACATGTGGTGAGTAATGAAATAGGGTGGCTTTTGTGAAAAGTACGCAAATGGATGCAAAAGAAGAAGATTTTGTGTGTGGTAGAGGGTCAAACTTTTGGTGATGGAAATTGAAGGAGAAATATATGTGTCTACATGATTTGTAGAAAAAAATGATCCACCAATAAACACACACTTTCAGCTTTCTCTCTCTCTCTCTCTCTCTCTCTCTCTCTCTCTCTCTCTCTCTCTCTCTCATTTTTGCTTTGAATTTCGATTGGGAGAGTCATATGAGAATGAAGGCTGACTTCCGATTTCTTTCAAGGCCTCAATGTTTAACTTTAAATACTACACATCTAGGGTTGCAAAATTTAATCAATCTCCAATCTACCCTTTGGATTTTAATGTGTGAAAAAAATGAATATTATTGACGAAATAAAATCAAATATTAGTTTTTAAATAAATCAAACTTAATTTGTTTATTTATCCTTATTTATTTTTCTTTGATTATTTGATAAAAAACAAATTAAAAGGAATTAAAATTAATAAAAAGAGGACGCATGAATGCACAAAAATAAAATAAAATGAATGCACTAAAATAATATACGCGAAATATAATTCAGTAAAACAGACAGTCGTAGATTAAATCTTGAAGTTAAAAATACCCGGATGAAAAGGCTCAAACTGATTCAAATGCAAACGCACGCAGATTCAAAAAAATTAAATGAGCATATCGAGTTAAACCACGCAAAACATAGATCAATAAAACAGACAGTTGAAGGCCTGAATTTAAAATCTTTCACCCGCTAATTTTACATGCGATTGAAAATTAATTCAACCATCCTGTCTATAAAACCGAAATTTTATTCTGGTATACTTTTTAGGAAATATGCTTAAAGAAATGCATGTCTTGATATGCAAATGATGCAAATGTCCTATGAATGAATCAATTTATTGATCTAGAGGCAAAATTAGGGTATGGCACACACTTATTAACTTATTTTAAAATCAATTAATATACAAACCTCAAATTTATATATGAAAAGTGATAAAAACACTTGGTTGGGCTTTCCCAGTATGTATTAAACTAAAACAAGTAAAAAGAATTGGAAAACCACAATCCAGCACGCAAAGACCAAGCCAAAGTAAAACCATGGCATTCAAGGCTTGTTAGACCTAGCCACAGGCGCGCTAGGCGAGAGCAGGAAGCCAGATGGCATGTCCAGGTTTAAGTACTTCATAGTGAAGCAAGGGTTTGTGTGCTAAGCATAGAGGCAATGTGCTTAGTGAGGTAATGCGAATAGGGCTACATCTCAAACAACTAGCATTGCTTAATGGAGAAGAAAGTTAGGCACAAGGGCAATACACCTAGCAAGGGGTCCAAATTCATTGCAAGAGGAGTTTTAGTGGAGTGAGGTAGTACATAATTGAAGTAGGTTCACCTTGGTCTACAATAGAAGAATAAGAGAGTGAGCCTGAAGACGAAAGCACTGCTCAATTGACAGGGAAGATAAACTGCTAAGATCAACTTCACGAGATTATCGACAGCTATAATGAGTAAGCGTAAATAAATATATTTTTATTGTGGGTTAGATGTAGTCATTATATTCATGTACTTAATAGGTCATGGCATTTTATGTAAATCTATCCAAGCTTTAATATTGATAACTCTTTAATCTTAATGCTTGTTTTAACTTTGCTATCTAAAACTTGTTTTCATGTTATGACATGATATTTGAAAGGTGTTTGTCATTACTATATCCAAGATAATAATCTATTGGATACTATTGCATAGACATAGGGTTAGGTTAAATATCCGCATGCACTGTAGTGAGATTGGTGTGGAGTCTTGTTGTTTTATAATGGTTGGAACGTAATACTTTGTGTTGGTTAATAGACAGAGATATCAATTATTAGGTAATGAAGTGATCTCACAATGTTGAGACTGATAGGAGATACAAATGAGAGCAACAAGTGGTAATATGAATAGATGAGTAGAGGAGCTTATTATTGACCTATGGTTATGCATGACAAATACGTAGTGACAAAATTTACCCCTAGCATGTTTTCTTACACTGAAATTTCCATTTTACATTTTGTCATTTACTTTCATGCATCGAACCAAATATAAAACCATTCTCTAGTTAGAATCTTAAAAACTGTTGAACAGTCTTTAAAAACCACCAGTCTCTGTCGATACGATAATTATAAAACTTATTTTTGTTGCTCAACGAACACTCATACACAAAATTTTCTTTGAGATTGACACCAAAATTTTTACTCTTGCATAAGTTCACTCTCAAACCAGATGCTAATTCAAACCCTCATAATATGGATTTTATGCACCATATTACGAGGGTTCTTTCTGAGAGGTCAAACGCCTTGCCTGAGAGACTTATTGTCTCACCAAAAGTGCTACATATTATTGTGCCTGAGGGACTTAGATTCCCTAGACTAATCAAACTATCATCTGCTGGAATTATGGCCTCTTCAGTCGGGCTGCATGTTACCACGACTAAAAGACTAGGATTTCAATGGATAACTATGGCCTTACTTAAGGAAATGCAGGTTCTCGGGATACTCCCCTAAGATACGATTTAAAAACACTTCATCTTCTATCAAAGGCCTCGTGCTTGAAGGGCTATGTAGTGTTACAATCGTAAAGGGCCCCCGCCTAGGCCGATGTCTTTAGACCGCCCAAGAAGAGTTGACGATGGAATGTCACCCAAAGGGAGGAATTGCCTCAACTAGAGCTTTGCTATCGCCCAGTCATGGGAATCATGATATAAGACATTTCTTGGGCATAGAGAAATCAAGGTCATTAACTAACCCACACCTCCGTTAGAAATAGGGATTCAACGATCCACCGTTGACTGAGTGGGAGGAAACCCTCTCCAAGGAAACTCTAGGCCCTAGAGGCCTATATAAATACTCTTATATCTAAGTACACCATTCATCTACAGAGCCTCTCACCTCACATGACCATGACTCCTTAAACCACCGTACAAGGTTTCTTGTCGGCGTGAGCAATCCCTAACCACCATACAAAGTTATAAACCTACTAATTAGGCCTCTGAGTCCCCCTGCCCTTACAGAAGGAACACGCACCTGTACTTTTTGTACACTACAATGATAAAGAAATTTATTCCTTACCA
Source organism: Lathyrus tuberosus (assembly GCA_022829125.1). NCBI lineage: Eukaryota > Viridiplantae > Streptophyta > Magnoliopsida > Fabales > Fabaceae > Lathyrus > Lathyrus tuberosus. The sequence goes on from JALAZF010000439.1 coordinate 1,651,220, forward strand.
CACCATATTAATCCCCACATAACCTTCCTCTTTAAAACATCGAGTATCGGCCAATCGTTTCGCACAATCAACGATGAAGATTTACCCAAAATGTTTCTAAAGATACTCAAACACCATAAGGACAGGAGGAACTTCATTACTGATTAAAGTAGGGATACATATCAACCACTCCCAACGTCACGTCATGCCACGCAAAGAAAGTATTTAATGCACTTCTTCCCAAAGACGACGACGTCCCATCAAAGTCTCCACATATATGATTCTGTGGCGGAACAAGAATGTTCATTACAAACCATCGCACTGCATAGTAGAAACCAGGGGCTTGAGGGGCAAATATTATGGACCATTTTCAAGGCCCAAAAGCACAAAAGTCCAATATTTGTGAAACATAAAAGGCAAGATGCAAAACATATGGACTTCATTCCTCTACCGAATATGTGAACTCGTCCATGAAGTCCATCATCATTAGGGGTGGCAAACAGACATGACCGTCCAGTTTAGGCCCGCCCCACAAAAGCCCGCAAAAAATGGGGCAGAATGAAATAGGCTTTGTTGAGGGTGTGGGCCTAATACCTTACCTATCCCCATACAAAAATGAGTGCGGGCGAGGTGGACCTACGAGCATTGCACCTTTTAAGCATAAAAATTACAAATTTTCATGTTAATGTCTGGACCTGCAAAAGCTCGCAAAAAAAAGGGCGGGGCGGGATGTGCATATTAGTGAGTGTGGACCTAAAACCTTGGTCTGCCCCATAAAAAAGTGTGGGCAAAACGGACATGGCCGATGGGCGGGTCCCGTTTTGCCACCCATAATCGCCGCCATAAACATCAATCAGACGTCCGACTGCATTTCAACCCCCCTCTCACACATTCAGTTACTAATCTCCTATTCTATTCAAAGAGAGAACTGCGCTATTTATGAGGTATTCAAATCCTTCTCCCTAAAAAATTCACTTCTTACTCCCTTAGTGGCTTGAGCGTTGAAGTGTTAACCTACCTTGTCAGCATTTTCTCCACCACATCAGACGTCTTGAACCACTATAATTCACTGTGAATTCAACCTCTCTGATTGTCATCTAATTCTAGAGCAGAACACTATATCTTCAAATTTAATTCTTCTAGGATATTTGATGAAACCACATCATGCATGGTTGTTCAACTTGATGAAAACAATAATATGTGTCATCAATGATTTTGTGTAGATTCAATTATAATCTTGTTGTTGTTGAATTGATTTAACAAAGTGTTTATGTTAAATGTGTTAGAACAAGATTTGGTTCTGCAAGATATCTCTATGTTTTGATAATAACAAAGTTGTATTTGTGTGAGAACAATTTTGGTACTCTAACATTTATTTTTTAAATTATTGACAAACAGGTTCTGACTCTGATAAAGATAATCCTGACTCTGATAAAGATGGCTCTGACTCAGATAGAGATCATGTGAAATGTCACTCTTAAATTATCAAAAGCCGCTTCCGCGTCAAAGAAGAAAGACTGCTTCTGATCTACCGTGCTTCAGAAAGACTCTAAGAAGACAATATGTTGATGTTGCAATGTTCTCTTTGATTCTGGCTCTAAATATAACTCTGATACTTATCTTCTGAAGACTAAGTGCTAACGACTCTGAAGACAAGGTTCTGAAGACTCTGAAGACTTAAGTTTCTGAAGACCAAGTTCTGAAAACTCTGAAGACAAGGTTCTGCTGAACAAGTTCTGACGACTTATGTTTCTGATAACCAAGGGTTCTGAAGAAGGAGTGCTGAAGACTCTGAAGACATGGTTCTACTGAACAAGTTCTGAAGACTCTGAAGACTCATGACTCTGAATACCCAGTGATCCATTCTTCTGATCATGCTTCAACCATATCAATTCAGAAGCCTCTGATGAATAGAAGAAGATGAAACGTTTGCGAGGGAAAATAGTACACAATACAGATCAAACACGTTCTTTTCCACTACCATTTCACTACCCTAATTTGGAGGTACAAAGGACAATTTTAGTGTACGATTTTCATATCAGCATAACGAAATTATTTCAAGTCGCCAGTACTTTTACTAATATTCCTGATCTACCCTTCAATGGATCTTTTTTAGGCTATATAAAGGTTTGATCATTCAAAGAATCATGTGACACTGAGTGTGAAAATGATATATACAAAGACACTGATTCATACGAGAAAGAAACATAGAAATACACATAGAGAAATCCATGAGTGAACAGTAAAGCACTACAATACAAAGAAGAAAATAATTCTTACTGTATAGATTTTCTCTAAGTTAGTTTGAGCTAGAAATTGTGTTTTTATCAGCTTATGTAGAAACATTTCATTATAAATATTTTATTTGATCAAACAGTTGTTTGAATTCCTTAAGGGACTAGTTGGGTCAGAATCCTTAAGAAAAGACAGTTAGTATGTGTGTGTTAGTCACCAGCAGTTGCTAGTGCAGTTGTAATCAGTTTGGTTATAGTGGATTAAGTCCTTGTGTATAAGGCGAAATCACCTTGGCGGGTGGATTGGATTAACTTGATAGTTTTCAAGGGAACCAGGATATATCATGTGTCTTTCTTTATTGTTAGTGTATTTGATATCTTTATTTGAGTTTCACAAAAAGCTTTCATTTTGAAAACCCAATTCAAACCCCCCTTTCTTGTGTTTTCATCACACCTTCAATTGGCATCAAAGCTCCGGTTCTGATTGTGATAAAACGATTTAACAACACTTCACCGTGTTCAGCACATATCTAGTATTTGTGTGAGATATCATGGTTGTAGTAACTAATGTTAATTATGTTGTAGAAGAGAAAGATCATTACAGTGTCAAACCACCAGTCTTTGATGGTGAAAAGTTTGACTACTGGAAAGACAGAATAGAAAGTTTCTTTCTTGGTTATGATGTAGATCTTTGGGATCTTGTATTCGATGGTTACACTCACCCAGTTGATGTTACAGGTGCTAAAATATCTATAAGTGATATGACCAACCAACAAGAGAAAGATTATAAGAATCATCACAAGGCAAGAACCATATTGCTAAATGCTATCTCTTATACTGAGTATGAGAAGATAATAAATAGAGATACTGCCAAATCCATTTTTGATTCTCTGAGAATGACTCATGAAGGAAATGCTCAAGTTAAAGAGATAAAGGAGTTGACCCTAATCCAAAAATACGAGGCATTCCGAATGGAGGATGATGAAACAATTGAGACTATGTTTTCAAGGTTTCAAATGCCAGTCGCAGGACTTAAAGTTCTGGACAAAGGTTACTCAACTGCTGAACATGTTAAAAAAATCATCAGAAGTCTTCCCAAGAAATGGAGACCTATGGTAACAGCTCTAAAGCTATCCAAGGATCTTAACAACATAAGTCTTGAAGAACTTGTTAGTTCTTTAAGAAGTCACGAGATAGAGTTGGAAGAAGATGAACCTCAGAAGAAAAGTAAATCTATTGCTCTTAAGTCTAAACCTGAAAGGCAAAGGCTTATCAAGTTGAGGAAGAATCAGAAGATTCTGGTGAAGAGTCAGAAGATGAGTTGTCGCTAATCTCCAGAAGGATAAAAAAACTCTGAAAGCATAGGCAAGGAAACTTCAGAGGATCAAGAAGAAACAAAGGATGCTCTGAGTCATCATCTGGACAGAAGAAGTAGAACTCCAGAAAGAAAGTCATCTGTTATGAGTGTAATGAGCCAGGTTATTACAAGAACGAGTGTCCAAAGCGAAGAAAGGACTAATGGCAACTTGGGACGACTCTGATTTCGAAGAAGAAGACGTCGATGAAGAACAAGCAAATGTTGTGCTAGTAGCAACAATTGCCGATGAAGTATTTGGAGAACCAGAAGACAAAATAGCATCAAAACCAGAATCAGACTCAGACTCAGACTCAGAGGTATTGTCTAAACTCTCTCGTTGTGAATTAGAACCGTGTCTTTCAGAAATGCTGGAAAAGTATCAAACTCTTCAGAGTAAATACAAATATCTTAAAAGATCACATGTAGCTGCTTCTGAAGTAAAAGATAAGCTTTAGCAGAATAATTCTTCTCTGAATGAAAACATTTTTCCTTAAAAAATAGTAATTGTGCCCTGAAAAGCAAAATTGCTAAATTAGAAGAAGAATTAATCTCAATTGTCTCTAACACAAGCTGTATCAATAAGTATGATAGAGCATTCCAGTATTTTCTAGCTAAAAGCATAGATAGAAACAGAATAACTTCCATGATCTACGGAGTTTGTAGAAATGGTAAGAAAGGTTTGGGATGTACAAAATCATCTGAAATTGACGAAAGTCAACCTATTAAACCAAAACCTCTCTATGACCATTTTGTGCCTTCTGGCATTGAGATTGTTTGCTCTGAGCTTGCACAAGAACCCCCACCGACACAGAAATATGTTTCTAAAGTTAAATATCATGCACAAATTTCACATGATTATCCTATTGCACAAAAGCCCAAAGTTGTTAAACACTCTGGGAAAACTAACAAGAGAGGACCCATAAAGTGGGTACCTAAGGATAAGATAATCTATGTTGCAGATATCCTTAGCAGCTCAGTTAAAACACCAATCGTGGTACCTGGACATTGGTTGCTCGCGACACATGACGGGAAGAAGGCATATGTTCCAAAGTCTAGAACTTAAGCCTGGAGGCTTCGTTGGTTTCGGAGGAAACCAGAAAGGAAAAATCATTGGCTCTAGAACCATTGGTAATGGTAACCTTCCTTCTATTACTGATGTTTTTTTGGTAGATAGTTTGATGCATAACTTATTGTCAATTAGTCAACTTAGTGACAATGGTTATGATATCATCTTTAATCAAAAGTCCTGTAAGGCTGTAAGTCAGAAAGATGGTTCAATCCTATTTGTTGGAAAGAGGAAAAACAACATTTATAAAATTAGACTTTCTGATCTTTATGAACAGAATGTCAAATGCTTAATGTCTGTTAATGAAGAGCAATTGGTATGGCATAGACGTTTAGGCCATATTAGCATGAGGAGGATTTCTCAGCTAAATAAGCTTGAACTTGTCAGAGGCTTGCCAAATCTGAAGTATTCTTCAGATGCTCTTTGTGAAGCATGTCAGAAAGGAAAGTTTTCCAAAACTTCCTTTAAAGCAAAAAATGTTGTGTCCACCTCTAGACCGTTAGAACTTCTACATATTGATTTGTTTGGACCAGTGAAAACTGCTTCAATCAGTGGAAAGAAGTATGGATTAGTAACCGTTGATGATTATAGTTGTTGGACATGGGTAAAATTCTTGAAACACAAGGATGAGTCTCATTATGTGTTCTCTACCTTTTGCTCTCAAGTGCAAACAGAGAAGGATTGCAAAATAGTTAAAGTCAGAAGTGATCATGGCGAAGAATTTGAGAACAGATACTTTGAGAATCTTTTTTATTCCCGTGGCATTTCCCATGATTTCTCCTGTCCCAGAACTCCACAACAAAATGGAGTAGTGGAAAGGAAGAATAGAACTTTGCAAGAAATGGCTCGTACCATGATCCAAGAAAATGACATGGCTAAGCACTTCTGAGCAGAGGCAGTAAATACAGCATGTTACATTCATAACAGGGTTTCAATAAAACCTATTCTGGGTAAGACTCCTTATGAATTGTGGAAGAATAGAAAACCCAACATTTCATATTTTCATCCTTTTGGATGTATTAGTTTTATGTTGAACACTAAAGAGAATCTTGGCAAGTTTGACTCCAAAGCTCAAAAGTGTTTACTGTCAGGATACTCTGAACGCTCTAAAGGCTACATAATCTATAACACAGAAACACGAATTATTGTGGAATCAATTCATGTCAAATTCAATGATAAGCTTGACCCTGAAAAGTCAAAGTTAGTTGAAAAGTTTGCAGATCTGAAGATCACCTTATCAGAATCAAAAGAAGAAGAAGATTCAAGAGAAGTAGACAAAGATGCAGATTCTCTAGATTCAGATACAACCTTACCAGAAACTGAAAATAATACATCTCATCAGAAGAAGAATAGATTAAAGACTTCTCGTTCTGAAGAATTGATTCTGGGAGATAAAGCTGATCCAGTTAAAACTCGTTCATCTTTCAGACCTTTTGAAGAAACTCTTCTGGGTTTGGTGTCTCTGATAGAGCCAACATCAATTGATGATGTTCTTAAGGAAAATGAGTGGATTCTGGCCATGCAAGAAGAACTGAATTAATTCACCAAAAATGATGTATGGGATCTTGTTCAGAAAACCAAAGGTGTCCACGTCATTGGAACTAAGTGAGTATTCAGAAACAAGTTAGATGAGAAAGGTGAGGTCGTAAGAAACAAAGCACGGCTGGTTGCACAAGCACTACGCCAAAATTGGTTTTTCGCAGCACTACATAGATAACGCTTTTTCCTAAAAGCGCTGCTATAAGTTTTAATAAAAACAAAAAAAACAAAGGAAAAAAGCGCTGTTATAGGGGGACTTTAGAAAGCGCTTTTGAAAAGCGCTGCTAAAGGCCTGAGGTAGGTTGCACTTTAGAAAGCACTTTTTGGGAAGCGCTGCTAAAGGCTACCATTAGCCAACGCTTTTGAAAAGCACTGCTAAAGGCATTTCGTACACCATACTTTAGCCAGCGCATTTGGAAAGTGCTGCTAAAGGCCATTCCTATACCACACATTAGAAAGCGCTTTTATAAAGCGCTGTTGTATGCATAGGAAAAGAAAGCGCTTTTAATTCAAAAGCGCTGCTAAAGGTATCACATAAGAAAGCGATTTTGAAAAGCGCTGCTACAAGTCTTTTAAAATATAAATAATAAAATAGATACTTTCCCTCTAATTTTCAATACCGTTGTTTCTCTTCTTCGTAGCCCTAACGTACATTGTTTCAGACTCTCTCTCTCTCTCTCTCTCTCGTGACTATTACTCCCCCTCTCCCTCTCCCTCTGCGCAACTCCCTCCGTTCGTGATTGTTCCTCTTCTCCGTAGCACTCTCACGGCGACGAAACTCCCTCATTTTGTGACCGTTTTCTCTTCTCCAAAGCACTCTCACGACGATAAAACTCTCTCCGTTCGTGTCTTCATCACGCCCTCCGCCCTCCGCCGTAACTCCCGCCGTCGTAACCTCGTTTGAGGTATGTTTTCATTTGCAATGTTAATGTCATGCTTTTGTTTATCAGTTCTGTTGAAAACAAGTTATGCTAATTTGTGGGTTAGTTGCATTGGATAAGTGTGAATAAGTTAGGACATGAGTTTCTAAATGTAATGCTAGTTTATGGTCAAAGTGTAGTGGATAACTTATTAACCGTTAATAATTGAACCTACAGTTAGAGGTTATGTCAATGTTAACCGAGTTAATATGGTGTGTTTGGATCGTTAATGAGAATGGAGTTGGAAATTGGTTAAGTATATGAAGTGGCTATACTATTTGAATAGATATTGTTAGGAGAGTGAATTGTTCGATTGGTTATGCTAATGTGTGATTCTTGCTAACTGTTAATGAATGTTAATTGTTGTTAATAGTTATAGAAGGAGTTAGCTTATGAAATCATGATGATTGAAATTAGAATGTGATGCACTACTATTGAATCCAATTTGACTTAGTGATGTAAGGATTTGGGTAAAAAAACCATTGTGAGCTTCATTTGTATACCGTTGTTATAGATTTCAGAAAAAGGTTATGTAGCTTGGTGAATGCTTGTTGATAATGTACGTAGTAAGGTTGAAGATGATAAATAGTGTTATTTGTGGTGAATTTATTTTGAGAGTTGATTGAAAATGATAATGAAATTAATTGTTAATTGAACTAGTGATTGAATTTATTTTGAGAGTTGATTGAAAATAATAATGAAATTAATTGTTATTTTGAGAGTTGATTGAAAATGATAAATAGTGATTGAATTGTTAATTGAATTTGAATTGATGATTCTTTGTTGGAAAGAACTTTGAAGTTAATTGAACTTAAGTGTTGAAGTTGTTTTTTTTTACTTACTTGAGTTGAAACATGTTGATGTGTCATTTGTGATGAATCAAAGTATACCATGCTACTTGAATTAATGTGATTGAATTTGCGTGTCAATGCCATGTTGCTTAATTGAAGGAAGTGATGATGTTTACTAAATTTGATTCTTGAGACTTTGACTTGTTTCCCCGATATATCTTGTTTTTCCTAATATATACTAAATTTGTCCTGTTATATTTGGTATACACCATCAGTTACTAACTTAGTGAATTTTCTATAGGGGTTACTTGTGAAGAGTCAAATTCGGATCGTTTCCAAGAATCTTGCACTGTGTGGTTCCAGAAGTTGTTGACTTCTATACAGGTAATTAGTTATTCTTTTGTTTTTGTTTAGCTTACTTAGTAAATCCATGGATAAAAAATGGATGTCTTCCAATCGATTGTCAAAAGAGTACGAGAATGGGGTATCAGAATTCGTTAAGTTTGCTGTTGAACACGCCAAAGACCCCAGTCGAATCACATATCCTTGCTTAGGTTGCTGTTATGGGCGTCGAATTGACGTAGTTCAGTTGGAATCACATATAATGAGGCATGTAATTGATCGAAGTTATACATGTTGGATATTACATGGTGAGATAAGTAACGAGAATGTTGAACCGGAGGATAATACGACCTATGCTTCAAACGACAATGACACAGATACACACGATTGTGATCGAGTCGAAGAGATTGCAGAAGCACTTGAAGAAGATCTTCAGGATTATCCCAAAATGTTTGAGAGGTTTGTAAGCGATGCAGAGAAACCGTTGTATAAAGTTTGCACTAAATTCATAAGATTGTCTGCGGTATTAAAGTTGTATAACTTAAAGGCGGGCAATGGATGGTCGGATAAAAGTTTTACAGAGTTATTAGCCCTTATGAGAGATATGCTTCTGGAGGATAATGTTCTTCCTAATCGAACCTATGAGGCCAAAAAAATGTTGTGCTCTATTGGCATGAGTTATGATAAGATACATGCTTGTCTAAATGATTGCATTTTGTTTCAGAATGAATATGCATCGTTAAATGAGTGCATAAATGTGGTGTCTCTCGATATAAGAAAAAAATGTCTCCAACAAAAGTCTTATGGTATTTTCCTATAATTCCGAGATTTAGACGCATGTTTTATAGTGAAACCGATGCAAAACACTTGACTTGGCACGCAGATGAAAGAATTATAGATGGAAAGTGTCGGCATCTGGCAGATTCACCACAGTGGATGAAAATTGACAATGATTATCCTGATTTTGGAAAAGAAGCAAGAAACCTTCGCTTGGCATTATCTACTGATGGAATGAACCCACATGGTCTTCAAAGTATCTCACATACCACATGGCTTGTGATTATTATGATTTATAACCTACCTCCATGACTATGTATGAAGCGTAAGTACATGATGTTATCTATGTTAATCGCTGGGCCTAAACAACCAGGGAATGACATAGACGTATACTTGACACCTTTAATCGAAGACTTAAAGATTTTGTGGGAGAACGGTGTGGAGGTTTATGATGGATATAGGAAAGAAAGTTTCAATTTGAGGGCGCTGTTGTTTGGCACAATTAATGATTTTCCAGCATACGGAAATCTATCAGGGTATAGCATTAAAGGTCAATGTGCGTGTCTTATTTGTGAAGAAAATACAGATTGGACGCGTTTGGAATTTTGTCAGAAGAATGTCTTTCTCGGTCATCGTAGATTTTTAAATTCTAATCATCACTACCGTGGATGGAGAAAAGCATTCAATGGAAATCCAGAACAAGGTAGAGCTCCACCTACATTGACAGGTGATCAAATTTTTGAAAAGGTGAAAGATGTGGCTACTAAGTTTGAAAAGCCTTTTGCACATACGCTTGTCAAACATGGGTGGAAGAAGAGGTCAGTTTTTTTTAATTGCCATATTGGAAGTCGTTGTATGTAAGACATTTTCTTGATGTCATGCATATTGAAAAAAATGTATTTGAAAATGTTATTGGTACGTTACTCAATATACAAGGAAAGTCGAAGGATGGCCTTAAAGCAAGAAAGGACTTGGTAGCGATGGGAATAAGAAATGAATTAGGACCCATGAAGAAAGGAAAACAAGCATATCTACCACCTGCTGCTTATACTCTATCTTGAAAGGAGAAAAAGATATTGTGTAAGTTTCAAAGTGAAGTTAAAGTTCCAGAAGGATACTCTTTAGATATTAGAAGACTCGTGTCTTTGAAAGACCTTAAGTTAAAGAGTTTGAAGACACATGATTGCCATGTTATAATGGAACATTTTCTACCAATAGGTATACGTTCTATTTTGCCAGAAAAAGTAAGAAGCACAATAACTAAATTGTGTTTTTTCTTCAGGTCAATTTGTAGTAAGGTGATCGATCCTGCGATCTTACCAACATTGCAAAAAGAAATAGTTATTACATTGTGTGAGCTTGAAATGTTTTTTCCTCCCTCATTTTTTGACATAATGGTACATCTAGTTGTTCATGTTGTGAAAGAGACACAATTGTGTGGACCTGCTTATATGAGATGGATGTACTCTGTTGAATGGTATATTTAAATATTAAAAGGGTATGTGAAAAACCGAAGTCGACTAGAGGGTTGTATTGTTGAACGATACATTGTTGAAGAAGCGATTGAGTTTTGTACTAAATATTTGTCCAATGTTCACTCCATTGGACTCCCCAAATCTCATATTGTTGAAAAAAAAGAAGGAAAAAATTTAATTGGAAATAAAATTGTGACAGTATCAAGGACTGAACGGGAGCAAGTGCATTTGTATGTTCTGTACAATGACAATGAGGTTGAGCCGTATGTTGAAATGCACAAGGATGTTCTCTGAGGTTTAAATCCGAATAGAAATGAAAATTGGATAGTATGAGAGCACAATCGAAGTTTCATACCATGGTTTACGGATCATATTTATTCAAAGTTTTATGTAGATCCCACTTCAACAACAGAAAGGTTGATTTGTTTAACATATGGTCCAAGTTTGCATGTGTTTTCTTATAGCGCATGCGCAATTAATGGATACACATTTTATACCAAAGAACAAGATGATAAAAGTACTATGCAAAATAGTGGTGTCACCTTGGTAGCTGAATCAATGTACATTTCAAGTGTGAAGGACTTAAACCCTAAATATGCAAAAATGTCGTATTTTGGGGTTATCGAGCGTATTTGGGTGTTTGATTATGAGAAGTTTCAGATTCCTATCTTTGGTTACAAGTGGGTTGAAAATAATAGTGGCATACGAATGGATAAGTCAATATTTTTGCAAGCAGATCTTAATAGGGTGGGGTACAAAGATGAGCCTTTTATTCTAGCCTCTCAAGCTAGACAAGTGTTCTATGTCACTGATCCGACAAGTACGAAATGGTCTACAGTGCTTTTATATAACAAAGTAATTGATGATAACATTGGAGATCAAGGTGATATTGATATTGAGAACGAATCGTATATTATAAGTGATCAAGATGAGAATATTGGAGCGAATGAATCATATATTAGAAATGATCATAATGAGGGAATTTGGATCAATCCATCCATCCGTGTTGTTAAGAGACAAGTAGATCATATTCCTACCCGGGAAAGAAAGAGATGTTAATAAAAAGGTAATAGTAAAATTATATATTCTGTCATGTGTTTTTCATATTTGAGAATGAGTCGTATATTTATGTTCAACTGATTATGAATTATGGATTATGGATTATGGATTATGGATTTATATGTTTGTCATGTGTTTGTCGTGTTATGTATTTGTCATTTCATAATTTATGGATTATGTATTTGTCATGTGTTTGTCATGTTATGAATTTGTCATTTCATATTTATGGATTATGTATTTGTCATGTGTTTGTCATGTTATGTATTTGTCATTTCATATTTATGGATTATGTATTGTCATGTGTTTGTCATGTTATGTATTTGTCATTTCATATTTGAGAATGAATCGTATATTTATGTTCAACTGATTTTGGATTATGGATTATGGATTATGGATTTATATGTGTTTTTCTTTATTACAGGTCAAATGGCTACTAATGAGGAGAACTCACACGATACTTCCAAGAATGATGCAAAAGAATCAATTCATGATGCGGAAAGAGATATTTCAAGAGGTATAACAATTATGAAAGGAATAATTCGTGCTAGAGACAAGGGAATAAAATATGACGTTCATTGGAATAAAACGGGTCAACTAATTGAGCCTAACAGCGCAATGTTGACAAGTTACATGGTGCACTTGTTCGTTCACAAATTCCTATTACTTGTGATAATTGGAGAACTCCATCGTTGAAACTCGCCAAAGATAAAATATGGAGTGAGATACAGGTACCATATGTGATGTTATTTGTTGTTTTTGACGATTATATCTTTAAATTACTTATACTAACACACTTTATGTTTATTTTTTGTAGAGGACTTTTAACATTGGTGACGACCGACAAAAATATTGTCTTCAATTAGCCGGAAAATGACTTAGAGGGTTTCGAGCATTTTTAACTAACAAGTTTCTTAAGGATAACCAAGGAAACTTTGTTGAAGCGGAACGTCCGAAGAAGTATGCGGACTTGATTTCACCCGAAGAATGGGACACTTTTGTCGCCAAACGAAGAACTCAAGAATTTCACGTAATCTTAATTTAATTTGTCATGAACATTGTATTATATACTTGTTCCACATGTGTTCTGATATGACTTAAAATTGTTTATCCAGGATGTGAGTGACGTAAATCGTCAAAGAGCCTCAAAACCCGCGTATCCATATAAGAAAGGGCGTTTGGGATATGCACGCTTAGAACAAAGAATAGTAAGTATATATAATTGATATGATATACTTGTTCCCGATGTGTTATTATTCATCTTAATACTTGACTTAATGTGTAGTTTGAAGAGGAGAAAAGTGAAGAAACATCTCTTCCGGAGCATGTTTTGTGGAAGGCTGCCCGTGTGGGAAAGGATGAAGTTGTTACTGAAGGTGTTCAAAAAGTTTTTGAACAATGTGTAAGTATAACATTATTTGTTTAATTAAATCAAAAGTTTATGAAAATATTAAATATTTATTCCTTTTAATCCCCACTAATGGTTTTCGATATGCATATGAATTTTAGGAGACTTTATCTCAGTCCTTAACTCTAACTGAAGACCAGGATTGCAGGAGCATACTAAGTCGAGTATTAAATGTTCCTGAGTATTCTGGTCGTGAGGGGTAAGGGATTTGGGGTTACTCCATCTTCCTTGTATAAGCGTCCAAAGACCCAAAATCCTAGCAATAAACAGGTAATGGAAACGTTGGAAGAATTAAAAGCTCAAGTTCGTGAACTGCAAAATGATAAAGAAAGATATATGTCGGAAAGATGCGATTCAGAATTTAAAGATACTAGTGACAAAGATAGTATCAATTTTCAACAAAAGAATCCCGAGGTAATTATATATATTATTATGAAATTAAATTAGCACAATCTTTTATATTGACATATATACACAATAACAATTTTATATTAATTTCTTTTTGGTTTAGGGCATTTCACCTTGTCAGCTATATTTATCGGCACCGACATATCGCATGGTTGGCAAGGGAAAAATGCATAACACTTTGGGAGACGTACTTCACCATAGACCGCTCCCTGCTGGATTTTTGAAAGTTTCGATTGATATTGCTTTAGAGCGGGATGCGTTACTACCTATACCTGACGACGTTTCAGATGCAACATAGGTGCGGGACGCAATAGGGTCGTATGTTGCATGGCCGTCAAACCTCATTGTCATAGATGACGAGGTATGTTGAAAACCATTATGAACCTTTTAGTTTTCAAATGTTTTACTTGCATATAAGTTATGTTATGCTTACATTTACGTACATTTTATTTACATGGTATTGTTAGACTCCTACAAAATCCAAAGCAAAAGATAAAGGGATTGTGTGGCACATCGAGCCAGTTGCATCAAAAAAAGAGGTACATTGATATATATGCATTGAAAATGTTAATTCTATGATCCGAATTCAAAAGCTTCATGATTTTATACTTTACCTAACTTATATGATTTTTAGATTCCTACACAAGAGATGCAACAAGGTAGCAAGAATAAGAAGGCATAATTAGGCAACATGGCCAAGCCAAAAAAAGCTTTTATTCCTTGATTTCGGTTGTGCCTTGAAACAATTGTAGGCACATCGAATTTGATGGAATGTGGTATCCGTGAAATACCTATGGAAGAAGGTATTTTTGGGTTTGCCTATTCAGAAACAATTGCTAAAGAAGATTTGGATCAGATTTTTCAGCATGCTGAATTAGGCATCGGTGTTATGAATTCATACATCAGGTAATCCATCGATTTTATTTAATTAATTGATCAATTTATTTACTCATTTCAATGAATATTCTAATGTTGATTATGTTTTTATTTCAGGTTCTTGTATGAAAAATTGATGCTTCCGCGTCAATTGACAGAAAGATTATCTTTCTTGTCTCCTAGCTGTGTCAACGCAAATCTAATTGATCAAACTGCAAATGCGGTAAGAGATCACTTAGTAGATGCATTTATGACCAACAAAGATACAGAGAAGTTGTATCTTTTACCATATAATACTGGCCATGAGTTAGATTTTCATTCTAACTTCATTTATTATAATCGTTCGCTTTTTTACGTTGTGTATAACATTTCCATCTAAACTTTTGTTTTATTTTACAGTGGACATTGGTTATTGCTTGTGATTAATCCGATAAAAGAAATAGTATATTATATGGATTCGCTAGATGGTGATCAAACAAAATACCCGAAAATGAAAAAGATGATTGATGCGTAAGTGATGAGATTGTTCTAAATATTCGCGTGCGTATTTATTTATTTATGTGAGATTGTTCTAAATATTTGTTTATATTATGATAGAGGCATTCAAATATTTTGATCACAATGACAAGCTCGAGTACCAAAGAGTAAAGCAAACAACATTACATGGATAAGAGTGCAGGTATATTTTCACATTTTTTTATTATAATAGTGATGCTACTTGATAACACAAGTTAAACTATATATCCTGATACATATTCATACTTTTTTTATGTGTAGTGTCCTCGTCAGCGTAATGGTATAGATTGTGGTTATTTTGTATTGAGATTCATGAAATAAACTATTCATTTGGAACAAATAGAGATTCCAAACATGGTATGGATTTATAAGTTATGATTTATTTTAAGACTTATTATCGGATATTTCATCTAATTAATTACTTTTAACTAAATCATGCATATTATGTTATATTATGTAGTACTTTGATGAATTCAAGTGTGCCACCTACACGAAAGATAAATTAGAAGAAATAAAGGAGGAATGGTGTCAATACATTATTGAAATGAGAATTATATAAGGTATATTATTATTTTCATTATTTTGTGTTAAGTTTATGGAAGGTGTTGTATAGTTTTGGAAATTGTTGGATAGTTTTGGAAGTTGATGTATAGGTGATGGAAATGATGTATGAGATTTTGAATTGGTGCATCTTTAGGATGTTTGGTGTAATTAGTTTTGGAAGTTGTTATTAAAATTTTGGTTGTTTACTTGGATGTATGAGGTTTGTATTGAGTTATATATATATATAATGGTTATTTTGGTGTATGAGGTTTGTGTTGAAATATATATAATGGTTATTATACGGTTTATGTGTTTAATTATAATGGTATACAAGGCCTATGTGTTGAATTATAATGGTATACAAGGCCTATGTGTTGAAATAAAGGCTTGTGTTGAATTATACAGGTTTATGATTAGCGATAATGAAAATTTTGAATTATAATCGTATGTGCTGCCAATAGACAGCGCAAAATAAGACTTATGGAAAAAAAATGCACAATAGACAGAGCTTTGGCAAAAAAAAAAACGCTCCAAAAAAATTGATTTTCAAAGAAGTGCTTTTAAAAAGCGCTTTTAGAAAAGACAACGCTTTCTTAAATCGTTGCTAAAGGGGATCCTACGAAAGCGTTTTTCCTTGAAAAAGCGCTGCCTAAAGTGGTACCAAAAGAAAGCGCTTTTAAAAGCGCTATCTAAAGTGTAAAGAAAAGGGGTCCTACGAAAGCGCTTTGATAAGCGCTGCTAAAGAGGGTCCTACGAAAGCATTTTTCCTTGAAAAAGCGCTGCCTAAAGTTTAAAGAAAGGACACTTTAAGCAGCGCTTTAAAAAGCGCTGCCTAAAGGGGACCTAAGGCAGTGCTTTTCCAAGAAAAAAAGTGTTGCCTTTACCTACAACAGCGCCACTTTAGGCAGCGCTTTTAAGCGCTGCTAAAGGCCAAAAAAAGCGCTGTTAAAGGTCTTTTATGGCATAGTGAAGGTTATAGTCAACAAGAAGGGATATATTATACAGAAACCTTTGCACCAGTTGTCAGGTTAGAATCTATTCGCATTTTAATCTCATTTGCTGTGAATCATGACATTACTTTATATTAGATGGATGTAAACAGTGCATTTTTAAATGGGTATATTTCTGAAGAAGTGTATGTGCACCAACCTCCTGGTTTTGAAAGTTCTGAAAATCCAGATTTTGTTTTCAAACTTAAAAAATCGTTATATGGTCTGAAACAGGCTCCCAGAGCTTGGTATGAAAGGCTAAGTAACTTTCTTTTAGAAAATGACTTTACCAGAGGAAAAGTGGATACAACACTTTTTTGTAAAACATTTAAAAATGACATTCTGATTGTTCAAATCTACGTTGATGATATTATATTTGGTTCTGCTAGTATTTCCTTGTGCAAGGAATTTTCCAAGTTAATGCAGGCTGAATTTGAAATGAGTCTGATGGGAGAACTCAGATTCTTTCTGGGAATTCAAATTGATCAACGTTCAGAAGGAACGTACATTCATCAGAGTAAGTATGCAAAAGAACTTCTGAAGAAATTCAATATGTCCGAAAGTAAACCTGCTAAGACTCCTATGCATCCGACATGCATTCTGGAGAAAGAAGAAGTAAGTAAAAAGGTTTGTCAGAAGCATTATCGTGGTATGATAGGCTCTCTTCTGTATTTGACAGCTTCTCGTCCAGATATTTTGTTCAACGTATGTCTTTGTGCTCGTTTCCAATCAGATCCAAGGGAAACTCACTTAACTGTTGTTAAGAGAATCCTAAGGTATCTAAAAGAAACAACTAACCATGGCTTGATGTATAAGAAAACATCAGAATACAAGCTTTCTGGTTATTGTGATGCAGATTATGCTGGAGACAGATTAGAAAGGAAAAACACTTCTGGAAACTGTCAGTTTCTGGGAAGTAACCTCGTCTCCCGGGCAAGCAAAAGACAATCAACAACTGCTCTCTCAACTGCAGAAGCAGAATACATCTCAGCATGTCTGTGTAGTACTCAGATACACTGGATGAAGGATCAACTTGAAGATTATCAAATACACGAGTGTAACATTCCTATCTTCTGTGATAATACTTCTGCCATTTGTTTATCTAAGAATCCTATTCTACATTCTAGGGCAAAACATATTGAAATAAAACATCACTTTTTTCGTGACTATGTTCAGAAGGGTACTTTTCAGTTAAAATTTGTGGATACAAATCACAAGTGGGTTGATATTTTCACAAAACCCCTTGCTAAAGATAGATTCATATTCATTATAGAAAACCTTTTTATTAAACCTTGTCCAGAATGAGAAGATGATATTTTAATGTGTCAAACCACCAGAACTTCTGATATAAGATTTTGATGTTAAGCAAAGTGTGTTATTTTTATTGACCTTCTGATTCATGATACTTCTACAAGTTAGAAGATGTCTTGATCAGAAACTAGTTCGGTCAGATACCTCTTGGTATTCTTGACGTTGGGAACATCAAACGTGCTCTCTTGAGAATAAACGGCTATGATTATTTGTGACACGTGTCCAAAATTAAATCATATATACTGTTGAAGAGACACCTCGAGCATTGTGATTTCGTGAGACTAGGTTTCAAGTAATTATTTCCTATTACTCCCACCTTGTCATAATCATTATTTTTTTATAAATACACACTCTCTCACTTTCACACACTACGATATTCTCACTTCCCACACTTTTTTCTTAGAAACCCTAAAACCCATTTGGTGCTCTGAAACTTCATCATCTTCTTATAATGGATTCTCAACAACAAAGCTTTTTTTAATTTTCTCAACAACATCAACAAGCAGAATTGACCTCAATGGCCTCATCAACAACTGCTCAAACAGAATCAACTTCTCTCCATCAATCACTTTCCACTTTTCAAAAACCAACTGTAGTTCACATAATAGATCGTCCTGCTCATATTCATCTGGCTGCTTCCTTCTTAGAACTTGAAGTTCTAAGTGAATGGCTGGTAGACTTTGATAACCTAAAGGAAAATGGAATACACTTGTCCGAGAATCTAAATGCTCAAGGTTGGAAAACCTATTTTGATCGTCTCTACGGTCCCATTTACTCAAATCTCGTCAAGGTATTCTGGAGATATGCTGACGCTAATGAACACTTTATTTTGTCATATGTTTTGGGAAACAAGTTCATCATTACTTAGAAATCCATAGCCACGCTACTTGGTGTTGTATCTGCGAAAATCAACCGGCGAAAAAGACAGAAGAGTCGCCATCGAACGTTATTTATCCTGATGCAGGGAAAGGAAACGATCAAAGAAAACCTCAACAAAGGGAAAGACATGGTCATCGTTACCATAGTTTAGGCTCGGGAGTTGGTTACGTGAGAGAAAGGTATTAGCACCCCCTTACGTCCATCGTACTCAATGGGATCCATGCTTGTTGTTCTGATCAAAGGGTGTAGGTATCTGAAGCTCCAATGCTAACGGGAAAGAAAAAAACGGGAAACGGAGAACGAGGGGAGAAAAGAAAAAGTGACTCGATAGGACATCACCGTCCTAGACCTACGTATTCCCCCGGGAGTGGGAAAATCAGAGTCAAGGTAGTTCGGAGGACTACGGGATTGTGGGGGAAGGTTGCTTGCCAAGACATCGCCGTCTTGTCCCTACGTATCCTCAATCGTACGGGAGAGAGAAAGTTAGAGCAGCCGTAGTTCGACCTTCAGGGTCAGTAAGTGTTTTTTATGAGCGACGTTAGGTTCGCGTCCGACAGTTAGGGTCGATGCCTATTTCCGACAGAACGGAGTTTATTTTCAAGCTTTTGACTTAGCGGGCTTTCTTTCTCCTTTTTCTTTTTCTTCTTTTTTTTGGAACAAATCGTGTGACACTAACTGTCTTGACTTCTTTGAAAGGATTGTGACTGCTTCACTCTTTGCGGTGAGGGATAACCACTGTGGTTTCACGCCCATGGATCTTAAGACGCACATTCCTTTTGAAATTTGAACGCTCGGTCAAATCAACTGACAACTACCCTGCCCCTAGGTTAAAGTTAGGGTTTTTTTTATACGAAAAAAAACTCCTACTTCGAGGCTCAACGGGGTTAAAGAGGTTTTATCACCCTTATATCTCTGGTGTTTGGGGAGTTGAAACAATGCCTGTACATCATCAGTAAGGTTTTGTTCCCAAAAGCATACAACTAGAAAGTTTGCGTTTTCAATTCATCATCCTCCCTTCAAGAGTTTAAGCACGTAAATTGGTATTGCAATGCACAGAAATATCATATGAATGAATAAGAATGAATTACTTCAAGAAAAACACATTCATTGCATTAAAACAACCATTCAGTACAAACAAGTTTTACATGTATACAACGTATTAACAACCAATGAAAAAATTACAACTGAAAATATAGTAAAGAAGCTAAAAATGCCATTGTTGAGGAGGTCTACCTTCGCCTGGACTTATTTGCAGCATGAGTGCTTCACTTGGAAGGCTTCAATTAGTGTGCAGACCGTCTGCCATGAAAGCAATGACCCCTAGCATCAGTCAAATCCTGCACCTTATGTTGAAGCTCTGCGATCTTCAGTTGAATACCTCTACGTCCCACCATGATTAGGCATAGGGTTTTGGATCACATTGGGACTATCGTTGGTAAAGTTGATTGCTTTTGAATCAAGCAAGTCTTGGACCTTGTGCTTGAATGCTTTGCAATTTTCAATGTGATGCCCCGGCGCTCCAGAATGGAAATCGCAGTGGGCGTTGGCATCATAACCGGGTGGAGGAGTGCCGGTTAGCGGAGCCAAAGTTCTCTTTTGGACCAATTGAAACTGAAGCAGATGTTGCAATAGCTGAGCGTACGGCATAGGCGGGGTTCAAAACGTCTGTCTGTCATTTTTGGTCTATTAGGGTACCGACGGGGAGCACCATTTTGTTGTTGTAGTGTAGCTGGAATTGTTACAACAGCCGCATGATGATATGGGGCCTGATACCCTCTGTTTCTGCTCCTCTGAGAAGACGTAGCATTAGCTTCTCCTTCACGCTTTTTACTTGTGCCCGCAAAAGGTTTCCTCACACCAGAAGATGACCCAACACTATCCTGAATCTTTCCCAACTTAATCAGATTCTCGATTCTCTCTCCAGCAACTACAATATCAGAAAAATCAGTCGATGGACACCCTGCAAGGCGTTCCAGTAATGGATCTTGCAATGTTCCCATAAACATGTCAGCGATTTCTCTTTCAAGTAACGGTGGTTGCACTCGTGCAGCCAACTCACGCCACCGATGGGCGTATTCCTTAAATCTTTCTTTTCTATTCTGCGTCATACTCTGCAACTAAGTTCGGTTGGGAGCCATATCGATGTTATACTAATACTGCTTCAGAAATGCTTCATCCAAATCTTTCCAATTCCTGACATGAGTCCTTTCCAGCTTCATATACCACTCAAGAGACGCCCCAGACAGGTTGTCTTGGAAGAAGTACAACCATAGCTTTTCGTCATTAGAATAAGCAGATATCTTCCTAAGTAGGCAGGCAAATGAGTTTTCGGGCATGAGCTGTCATTGTATTTGTCAAAAGATGGAGCCTTGAATTTAGGAGGAATCCTCACTCCTTGAACCAGCCCCATGTCTGCCACATCAATGCCCATAGTATTCTGGCATTCCACGACCTTGATCCTTTCAGTAAGCAGCTGATACCTCCGGTCTCTGTCACTATCATTACTGCCCAAATCTGCATTCATCAAAGAAAACTGATCCTCGTGGTTGTCCTCCAGATGAGGAATAGGAATATGAATGGGGATAGCCCCCCAGAAGCTCCAGCAACAGGAAACCACCATAACTCCGCCAACAGGAATACCACCTCCAACCGGAGGGTCAACTTGATTATTAGCGTTTGGAACCTCAATTTCGGGCCCCTGCACCATTGCCCTCAGCTCTTGTTGGCCCTGAGCCACCCCTTGCATTAGGTCCATAAATTGGTTCATACAGGCCCTCATTTCGGCCATCTCTGCCTGTAGTTGTTCCATAGCTCGTTGTTGGTTTTGGCGCATTGAATATCAGTGGATATAAGAATCCATAATCCTGCTTGTGAATCAAACAAGGTTAGGAAATCCAGAAATAAGCACCTGTTATGCAAAATGAGATGTATGAATGCATGCATATGCCATGTTCAATTATTTCCAAGAAATCTTTCTGCTTTGATTCAAGTTTTTCACATGAACACCACAAGGAAAAGATAGACAGCTCGGCTACGAGACCCAAAGTTAAGATCCTTGGAAATAAAAGAACATGTATGTCTGAATGATGATATGAATGCAGAGAAATGGGGTCAAAGCTTCCAAAAATTCTGACTAGCAGCTGTGCTGCTGATGAACTAAGTTCAAAGGTCTGCTCTGATAAGAAAACCAGAATACCCAGAATACCGGAATAACCATAATACCAGAATACCAAGCTGATAAATCCACACTGATAAGAAAAACAGAATACCTGGTAGGTTGGAGGTCAAAGTTACCTGCAAACCTGTAAACACCCAGCCCCTCTCACATGTGGGTTCTAGTCTTGGACGACATTCTAGCAGGTCCTCAATATCACGGACTCTCAGGTTGAGAAATGATGATACATTCACCATTTTTGGTTTGGCGTCATCACCAATCGAGGAGGTCTCAACTGACTTCCCATGAACGGTCTCTAGAGTCATAAGCTCTCTAAGTCAACATTCTATCGTCTGCCCCAACGCGCAGGATAGAACATCTCCAAAGAAAACCTCGTCTGGATGTGGAGTTTTCGTGTCATTTAAACGTGATCAGACATCACGCAAGCCACACTACTTCCCACTCTAATCCTAAGTGTGTACTCAAGCCTGGGTATTGGGCTTATCTCTCAGAACACCCTGCCCACTATAGAAAATAGTAATCCAGCGCAATCTAGTATATATGGCAACAATGAAATGTAATAAAGTAAGTAAATGCGATGAAAGCAATAAACATGCAATAAAAGCCATAAATAAAGCATAAAGATAAACACCCCATAACCGAAAACACGTAAGCGCTAGGATTGACTCGATTAGGGAATCAGCGTCCCCAGCAGAGTCGCCAGCTGTCGCATCTGTGAAAATCAACCAGCAGAAAAGACAAAAGAGTCGCCACCGAACGTTATTTATCCCGACGAAGAGAAAGGAAACGATCGAAGAAAACCTCAACAAAGGGAAATACATGGTCATCGCAACCATAGTCTAGGCTCGGGAGTCGGTTACGCGAGAGGAAGGTATTTGCACCCCCTCACGTCCATCGTACTCGATGGGATCCACGCTTGTTGTTCTGATCAAAGGGTGTAGGTATCTGAAGCTCCAATGCTAACGGGAAAGGAAAAGAACGAGAAACGGAGAACGGGGGAATGTCATACCCCAAATTTGTCCTACCTACTGCAGGATTATTTGGCTTCTGGCTAATCACCTTCCAAGACTCAAGTCATAAGGGTCTGGTATGTGTTTGAAGTGCTTGATAGCTTGATTTGGGGTTGGCTATGTTATCAAGAGAATTATTAACCATATTACAAGTGTGACACTGAGGTTATATAGTTAAACAAGCTAAGGAATGGACATTCTCGATTCATCCAAGTTTGCATTGGTTTTCAAGGTTAATGAGTTATTGTAACTTGCGAGCAAGTCGTGTCTCAAAAGAATCCTGACATAATTAAGGTTTGCGTCAAGTTGACCCAAGATATGATGAACATTGTTTCAAGCCATGATCAAGTGTATTTCAAGTTTCAAGCCCATTTATTTTTAAGACAAGTCAGTAAACCTCACACTATTTGAGAAGTTAAGAACACTTTAAGTGCAAAGTTAAAAAAAAAATCCAATAAGAAGTGGGAATTGAAAGTTTAAAAAAAGACATCTCATTCTTGAGCACAATGTCTTATAAGGTTCAAATAGCAATTTCAAGGTGGTCCTAAATTGAATGCAAAGGATAATATACATGGATTCTTATTTTTACGTGGCATTACAAGTGTACAATTGGGTTACAAGATACACGTGCATTTTCAAGCTTCTCATGTTAAGAAAAAAACGTGCACTTTCTTAATATTCTACAAGAATGGTATCCACCATGGATGCAAGCAAACTCAGTATAATTCATGGTCACAAACTTTACCCTAGTTCTGCTAAAGTCCATAAGTCAAAGTTAGAAGTGGACAAGATCAATTTGAGCTCTAATTATATTATCAACACTTAAAAGTTACGAAGAGTTGTTGGTTGTATCATATCAAGTCAATTACAAGATTAAGATCACAAGATAACTAAGCTTTACAACAGTATAGATTAAAAAGAAAGAGAATAAAAAACAAAGGCAATGAGAATTAAGCTAAATCCGGACTGAATCCAATCATCTCCATTTGTCTTAAACAGAAGCATCTGCAGCACAGAATTATGTACGCATAATCCTTTTCTTTCAAGCCTACACTTGATGCAGGACCCTCTTTTATCACAGTGTTGGCAGCAAACTCTTCACGGTTTCGGAAGCTTCGGTTCAATCTCAAAGAGTTGATGCGATCGAGAACAAAAGTAGCCTCCATCTATTAGGAAAAACTCGTCAAATGCTCTTGTGCTTGTTCCTGCTAAGCCAAATGGAAATTGAAGTAAGTGATCAATCTTATGGATTATTTGGTAATTGACAAATAGATTCTAATGCTACTCCTGAGAAGTCGTCAACTTCAATCGGCTGAGATGATAATTTTGAGCAGAGTTCCCATCAAAAGAGTAGATCTGGCGGTGGTGATGAATATGATGATGATGAGTCAGCTAATACATCATATAAACCATCTCACCACATCTTACGCAAGCCAAGCCAACGTCTAACATTGTCGTCACGCAACACACCAATGTCAACGCACCAACCATGATCCATGGAACCTGCAGCAAACCATAAACACCAAGCTCAATTCATACCACATACAAACCCATTCAGAGATAATTCACATAAACCATTCTTCACAATTAAATAAGACATGTTTCACTTTTCAATTCAAGAATTCTATCACAAAAAAGGAATCATGGACCACAAGGATGGTCCAAACACAGTAAGACAAAAATTCAGCAGCAAGGCACATAGCATAACAGAACAGGGTTCAGAAAGTACAGATAGGGCAGATACACTATTTTGGCAAGAACACCTTATGAACCTTAGAAAGTAACAATAAACATACCAAAATGGAGATTCCGCAGCGGGGCTACAAGACATCAAACCCTAATTCCTGAGCTATTTAAAACAATTCGTCTATTCATAGAGGGGGGACACACCAAGAACCCTAGAGCGGCTGCGCAAGGAGATTCACAAACCCTATTCACAAAAGCTCTAAGACCTCTAAGAATTACTCAGAGTTTCTCATTGAAACTCTGAGCTAATTTGAGCTAAACCACTCCATTTGAAACAAGCTTCAACAACACAGCAACAATATCAAACGAGGAAAGGGTAGAAGAGAAGAAACAAAGGAAAAGGCAGGAATCAGAAAGAAGTATTACCTTGCCCGGAATTGAAACTCGGACTTGCTCCGATTTGGGTAAAATCCTTCTCTTTTTGCTCTTTCTGATGTGATATCTTTGCTTGTCTTGTTCTTGTGACTCCAAACCCTCTTGTTGTTTCTTGTTTCTTCATTGATTTTGTAGATCTAGGTTTGTTAGGGTTTTTGGCTTTTGAGAGTTTTGAGAAGGTTTTTGGGTATTTTGTGGTCAGATTTGAGACGAGGAAAGAAAATAATGTAGGGTTTGTGTAGGTTGTCTTCGTTTTGGGAGAGATCTCGCCGGAGAAGACGGTGGCGGCCGCCGCACGCCGCCGCTTTTCCGGCCATTATTTAGGTTTTTGGCGATGTAATTTTTGCGGAGAGTGAGGAGAGTGTAACGTTGAGAATGAGAGATTTTGAGGGTTGAAATTTCTTTTCACCCTTTTTAATGATTGTAAGTGGACTAGAATGGGTGAGTCACCTTGTTGGACTCCCCACCGGTGACATGTGTCACCGGTTTGTGACATACCAGCTTCTGATGCAGTTTTCTTATAGCCTTATCCTACACTGTGTTATGCCAATCGTTGGAGGGAAGAGTAAAGGTCTGACTCACTGGATCCAACGCCCCTGGTTGATCCCTGAGGTCAACAGAGGTTGACTAGGGTTCATGGTGAACCCTCACCTGCGTCGGGCTTCTATGTATTGGGCCTGGGGTAATTTTCTGATCGCACACCCCCCCTCCCCCCCCCGTTTTACTAACTATTTCTAGCCCATTTCCCTTTTTATTTATTTTCTTTTTAGTTTTTATAATATTTCCTTTTAATATAAAATTCCAAAAATCTTTAACTAATCTCTTTTTTCTTAAAAATAAGAAAATCTGTTTATTAATTAATTTTCATTAATTTTATTAAAATCATTTATTTAATATTAACTAATTAATTTAATAATTAGTTTTATTAAACATTCGATTTTAATTTAATTAATCAAGTTAAATCATTTTCCCTAATTCTAAAAATCCAAAAAATACTTTTAATTAAGTTTAAAAATCCTTTTTCTTTAATCAAATTTCAATTAATTCTATTAAACTATTTTATTTAATATTAATTAACTTTAGTAGTTAATTTTATTAAATATTTTAGTTTAATTTAATTAATTATTTGAGTTTTCTTTTCATTCTAAAAAATCTAAAAACAAATTAGTTAATTTAGAGATTTCTCCTCCTTAGATTAATCTTAGGAATTTAGGATACTAACTAAACTAACATGCTTGCTTATATTTCTCCCCCCACTTTGTTTGGTTTATGATCTTTGTGTGCTATTTATACCTTTCTCAAATGGATTATTATCATGCCTTGATTATATCTATGTCATTCATCATACGCTTATCCAAACTTTTTTTCAAACTAATACTTTGACTTAATGTCAAGCCCTTTTCAAATACCTTGTAAGTCGATTATTTTCACGATCGCCATCAACCTCACATAGCCTCCTCTTGGGCTTTATACAACGATACTTGTTGCATCTCCTACACTTTGGCTTGCATTCATACGTGTGATTGTCTTGCTTTGATTGTGGCTTGATTATTCCCATTTGAGTAAGTGTATCCTTCTCCCATAAGATTAAAATCAACTGTTTCCAAAGAATAAACAAGCTTGATCCAACATCAAGCATTTTTTAAAACAAATTCAATTAATCACCAATTCATCTTCAAGCATTCACTTGATCCATATATCAAGTTC
This sequence comes from Lathyrus tuberosus, assembly GCA_022829125.1. Taxonomy (NCBI): domain Eukaryota; kingdom Viridiplantae; phylum Streptophyta; class Magnoliopsida; order Fabales; family Fabaceae; genus Lathyrus; species Lathyrus tuberosus. Next base: position 1,677,699 of record JALAZF010000439.1, read on the forward strand.
CTTTACCCAACTTGTAAGTCGAGTGCTTTTTGCCTCGCCATCGATGATGTGTGTTATCCGCAAGTATACAGAGTACGTCAGAGTAATATAAAAGATTTATCGTTCCCACAGAGACCAATGTCAAATATATCGATTACTATTGTTACGGTGTTTATCTAAGGCCAAACGAAATTTGAGTACAAGCTTTAACTGAACGAAAATAGAAATTAATCAGATAAATAAATATGCTGGAATGTAATTCACATCAATCAAACAATACTCCTATCTTCTAAATAGTAACACTTACGGGGCAATGTTTCCTTCTTTGAAATAGAGTTAATTGTGATCGGAAACATACCTAACCTTTAATCTATACCAGCCGCTCACGCTGCACCGGTCGCTCCTTGCATTAAAGTGTTGAAAGTCCTTTTTTATATAATTACCTCTAAGACTTAGTTAAAAAGTGCTTTCGATTGAAAATATTTTATACCCAAGGGTTTCCGGCATATGCTCGGCCAACCGGATCCTAAATCTATAAACGCGTCCGAAAATAGTTTTAAAACCTCTTTCTAATAATATGAAACTTTCCTAGTTAATCAATAAAGTGCTTCCGCTGTATTTATCAATTAACTACTAACAAACTCTTTTCTAAAATGTTGGACGGCTTTCGATCTTACCCGATCTAGTCACAATCATTACGCAAACAAAAACACGGTCTTATTTACGTAATGATCGATCAATTTAAGTTCAGAAGAGTTTAATTAAAATCAAAAACAGCCCCTAAAGTATTTCTAAAGAGAAGACACGTGGAGTACCGTCGGAACGACGATCCTCACATTCTAGCACAAGGGATTTAGCTAGACATAGTAATTAAAGACATAATAATAAATTAGTTTGCAAACGAAAACATTTATAAGATAAAAAAAATGTGCGAAGTGTGATAGTGTACTTTAAGAGGGTGAACACAAGTGTCACGCTTAAGTTCAGTTCCAAAATACAACAAATCACACAGATAAATAAATAACAAAGTAAAACAGAGACAGAAAATAAATGAATATAAAGCAGTGCGAGAAAATAGATAATATAAAGGCGATGCGAAATATAATAAAATGCGATTTATAAATAAACCTGCTCCAAAGCGAAGACTGATTCTGGTACAAAGCTGGAAATTAAACTGCTGGAAAGTAAACAACTTCTAACTACAATGCTCCAATCGAACCAACAACTATAGTGCAATAACCCCTCGATGTGACGGATTATTGCTTTACAAGAGAACTCTATGCCTAAGGTTGAAACTAAGATTGGATATCTAGAAAGTGAAAATACAAGTCCTTATATAGGAAACTCGAAGTTGTAACTGCCTCTAATCATAATGAAAAAACGTTTTAGAAACTAAATTCTTCAGGTGTAACTGCCTTAAACGTTTCAGACCGTTTCCCCTTTATAACTGTCGGAGCCCGCCGACCCATGCTCCGCGTCTGCCGAGTGTGGTTTGGAAGGTGAAACGTCTTTTGTGACCGTTTCCTCGTTACAACAGTCGGCGCCCGCCGACCCTTGCTTCGCATCCGCCGAGTGCTTTTCTTTCCATGTTGTATATCTCTTTGTTAGCTTTCCAACACTTCAAACGGGGCGTCATTCTGATTTGCTGATAAAAAGTTATGGCCAAAATCGTCAGACAATGCCTTGCGTGCAAATTGCTGCATTTCTTCCGTTTTTCATTCGAATTACTTCATTTCTTCGCATGTGACTCTTAAATGGCTAAATACCTAAAAATAAACAAAATACCAACATAATAGTATAAATGCAAATCAAAACAACTAGAAAACACGCATTAATCAAGTCAAATAAACGATGTATTTTCATGTTATCAATCGACCTTACCTTGAACCATTAGGACCACCTTTCCATTATTCCCCAACCACTTCGCACGCAAATTCAAACCTCGATTCATATCGAGCATGTTTCTCAAGGTAAACCAAAAATACCTAACTATACTTAAACACTATTTCTTGAAAGGTGAAAAGTTAGGGGGATCGAGTCTTTGATCTTTCTCCTCAATTGTTTGGGTGCGAGTTTTCTTACTCGTGTGTGGAAAATTGACGCCTCTAAAACACTTGTAACTCGACAACATTCAAACTTCTTTCCAAGCAATCATTAAAACATTTAATTAATCCCTATCTAAACACATTTCTACTAAAGGTGAAGTGAGGGTGGTCGAGTCTTCGATCCTTCTCCTCAATTGTTTGGGTGCGAGTTCTCTTACTCGTGTGTGAACAATTGTCATCTCTAAAACATCCAATACGAATAAAACTCCTTTTCTCGCCCCCGTGCGATCGAAACCCTAAAACACATACAAATTAAATCCTCTTTTCTTAATCAAATTCTTTAATACACTTAATCATATATTCAAATACAACTTCCTAAAAGGTGATGTGAGGGGGCCAAGTATTTGACCTTTCTCCTCAATTGTTTGGGTGCGAGTTCTCTTACTCGTGTGTGGACAATTGGCGCCTGTTAAAAAAATACAAACCAAACAACCGTAGTCCCACGAACTACGAATGCTCTGACTTTCCCATTGCACGAGGGAATACGTAGGCACAAGGGTTCTAATCCTTGCCGAGCACCCTAATAAAAAAAACACCCATTTTCCCCTTAAGCAATATTACCTTAGAAGATAACAAACAAACCTAACTAACTTTCTCACGAATCGAATCAAGAGGTTCCCGTTGAGTACAACTGACGTAGAGGGTACTAATACCTTCCCTCTTGCGTAACCGACTCCCGAACCCGAATTTGGTTGTGATGACCATTTTCTTATCCCTTAAAAGGTTTTATCGATATTTTCCTATTCCTTCCTTGGAATGAATAAAGTTCAATGGCGACTCTATTTAGAACAGTTTTTTCCGCATCCATCGCGAGGATCGTATTTTTCGAGGTACGATAGATGGCGACTCTGCTGGGGATATCGCATAGCCCTATGCTAGAGAGAGTCAAGCCTAACCTGACTTGATTCGTGAGAGTTAGATCCGCTTGTTTGTTTATATTCTCTTGTTTGTTTGCTTGCTTGTTTGATTATCTATTATCTACTTGCTTGCTTATTGTTATTATATCCTATCATTATCTCTTATGACACTGTGGTGGTCCTCTGATCATTGGTGCTTTGTTAGACGGCTCTACACCCGATTCTAAGTATAACCCTTGGATTATGATGGTGGTTGTGTAGTGGAGGCTTGCGTGGTCTCTTCCACGTGAGCCAAAGCAAAGACTCCGCTTGGAGTAGATTCCCTTGGAAATGTTATCGTTTTGATGTTACTTCGTCACGATGATAATGTTTTCGAGCCTGAATCATTAATCCCAAAGACCATTAACCCATTTATCCATGGTGGTTGGTAGTGTTAACTCTTTGTGTTAATACGAATGCCACAATCAGATGAGATCCCTCGAACATATTACTTCCTGGCAGTAATATTTTCGACCTCGATCTAGGATTCTGAGAACCCTACTTAGAACCCGTGTGTCGATGGTTGTGTAGTGGACGCCTCCGAGGAGTCTTTCTCGTGGGGAAGAAACAAAGACCTCACCTAGACGAGATCCTTTCAAGGATATTATCGTTTGATGTTCCTTCGTCATGGCTATAATGTCTTTGAAAGATATCCATAACTCTAGGCACCTACCCGTTTAGAGCATACCTATGGGGGGTCTTGTGATCAGAGATATCCTATGTCTAACTCCTTCCTTAGAATCAGATGATGTTTTGATCCTGGAATCCTGCATTGCATACTCATAACATTAGCATATCATTTTCCAACAAACTCATCCGATCCTTTGTCCATTTCCTGCCAGTTGATTTCCCGACGCTCATACTAAACCTGTGGTAACCGCAAAACATTTAAAGCAAGCTCAAGCAGAGATAAGAGGAGCATAGACAATTTGAAAGTTGTGATGGCTATGTCAGAGGATAGCTTTCAACATGATGGAATGAAGGATTTTGGCCCCTCATCAGGTTTTGCTGTGTTGACTAACCCATTATATGATTGCCTACCGGGTGATCATCCTCCACGAGTGAACATCCCTGTTCAGTCTCAGATGATGTAGCTGACCGATTCCATGGAGAAAAGGTTTTGTGCCCTCGAAGAGAAGGTTTAAGCTATGAAAACGCGCGATACTTCTGGGCTCGATGTTGTTGATATGTGCCTAGTGCCAGACTTGGTAATTCCTCCAAAATTCAAAGTACCCAACTTTGAGAAGTACGCTGGTATCAGTTGTCCAAAGCGTCATTTGGTGATGTTCTGCCAAAAGATGACTCCTCATGTTCGCGACGACAAGTTGATGATTTACTATTTTCAAGACAGTTTAAGTGGTGCATCTTTGAATTGGTACATGGATTTAGAAAGAAGTTGTATCCAATCATGGAAAGACTTATCCAATGCTTTCCTAAAGCAATATGAGTACAATTTGGACATGGCTCTCAGTCACACGTAGTTGCAAAGCCTATCTCAAAAGAGCGGTGAATCCATTAAGGATTATGCACAACGATGGAGAGAGTTGGCAGCCAGGGTGCAACCACCACTCTCGGATAAAGAATTGATTGACATGTTCTTGGACAGTCTGCATGCCACCTATCTTGAAAGAATGACTGACAGTTCATTGTTAAGCTTCTCTGACCTTATAATAGTAGGAGAACGCATCGAGAGTTACCTCTGAAATTCTGGCACAGATATCAGATGTCCTACACAGATGTTGAGACACTGATATCCAACACAATGAACAAGATAATAATAATAATAACAGTGCAGAAAGTAAAGAACACAGTGATATGTTTACCCAGTTCGGATCAACAATCCTACTCTGGGGGCTACCAACCCAGGGACGAAACTAATATACGATAGTATCAATTCACAGATCATACAATAACCAAACCCTGTTATAATCTGCTCACTTAATCACTACCCTTCCTATGACTTCTACCTAAGACTCACCTAGGTATGAGGCCCTCCTCAAATCCCTCTACAATCACAACCCGTGATTGGTTCCTTTCAACACAAGTAACAAAAACGAAAGTCACACTTTCAAAACACACAATTCTCAATACTTCAAAGCTTATGAGAATTGACACACAAGAAACTCAATGCTTAAAAGCTTATGAGTAACTGACAGAACTTACAACACAAAAACCAGTCCTTATACTGTTATCAGAATGATACCAGTTAGGCTCACAATTAACACTCGAAAACCCTAACAAACACACATAAGTTCCACACCTAAACTAGGTTTACACCAGTCAATATATAGCATTAAATCTGGACTGGATTGGGCTTCAAAAACGCAGCAAAGAGACTGCTCACAAATCTGCAAAATAAACTCCAACAAAATAGGTCTTCAATCTAAAGTTTCCTAATATGTCTCCATAATTAGAAAGCGCTGAAAATCCGAAAACCAACACAAAAACACAACCCAAAAATAATTTAGATGCCACATAGGATAACCAAATATTCACAGAATATTCAGTAACAATTAACAGCAACAGAATATTCTTTTAAATCCATATCAGACGCGATGTCCTATGAGCCAGTATGGGACATCTTCATTCGACATGTTGAATGCAGAAAAATAGAACATCTTGTTTCAACATCTTGCTGCTAGATTAGTTTTAGCAAAATAAATGCCAACCACAAAATCAACGAAATAACAATCTCCCCCGTTGGCTTATTTTGGCTAAAACTACACACAAACAAATCTTGCAAAGAACACACAAGCAAAAAAAATCCATATCAGAGACATCAGCGAAATACCAACACACAACACAGCATAGCAGCAAAAAAAACTCCCCCTCAACTGCAGCAACACAACATAACATTCCACATTCTCCCCCTCAGCTGCAGCACCAGCACAAGCACAACACACACAAGTACACTACTCCCCATTTTTTGCCAGAAATATGACAAAGGCAAGTAGAACAGTTATTAATATTTGAGAAATGGTCAAGTCATAGACCAGAATAAACAGCATCAGAGAGTAGATGCACACCACATCACATGACCAAGTGTCATGCACAAACTTCAGCATCTTCCCCTTCATAACCTCATGCACACACTGCACTACCAGAACCTCCTTTAATCTTTTCAATCTGGCAGCCAGAAGGAACATTAATTGCTATAGTTCTTCATGAATGCAAACCCCAAGTCTGCTCCTCAGGTTTTCAAACTGAACTGCATCCAGAGCCTTGGTAAATATGTCAGCAAGCTAATTCTCGGTGCTCACATGCTCAAGAGTTATGACTTTGTCCTCCACAAGTTCTCTGATGAAGTGATACCTGATATCAATGTGCTTAGTCCTGCTATGTTGAATAGGATTTTTAGAAATATTAATAGCACTCAGGTTGTCACAAAATAATGTCATGACATCTTGTGTGACATTATACTCAGATAGCATTTGCTTCATCCACACCAGTTGAGCACACTACTTCCAGTTGCTATGTACTCAGCTTCAGCAGTAGAAAGAGAAACAGAATTTTGCTTCTTACTAAACCATGAAATAAGATTATTTCCCAAAAAGAAACATCCTCCAGAGGTACTCTTCATATCATCAGCACTTCCAGCCCAATCAGCATCACAGTATCCTACTAAAATGGAACTTGAGTCATGGGAGTACAACAACCCATAATCACATGTACCACTCACATACTTAAGAATTCTCTTAACTTGATTGATGTGACTGACCTTGGGTTCTGCTTGGTATCTTGCACATACGCCAACAGCAAAGGTTATGTCTGGCCTACTTGCTGTAAGATACAGCAGACTTCCAATCATGCTTCTGTATAAACTTTGTTCAACATTCACTCCCTTTTCATCTTTGGATAACTTCAAGTGAGTAGGAGTAGGAGTTCTCTTATGCTTGGCATTATCCAGTCCAAACTTCTTCACAATATTCCTCGCATATTTGCTCTGACAAATAAAAATGGAATCTTCCATCTGCTTGACTTGTAATCCAAGGAAGTAAGTCAATTCACCTACCAAGCTCATCTCAAATTCAGACTGCATTTGGTTGATAAAATGTTGGACCATTTCATCCGACATCCCACCAAACACAATATCATCTACATAAATCTGAGAAATCATTAGTTTCCCATCCTTCTCCTTGACAAAAAGTGTTTTATCAATACCACCCTTCTTGTATCCATGGTTGGCTAAGAACTCAGTCAGCCTTTCATACCAAGCTCATGGAGCTTGTTTCAACCCATACAACGTCTTCTTTAGCTTGAAAACATGATCAGGAAAATTTGGATCCACAAACCCTTTAGGTTGCTCAACATAAACTTCCTCATTAAGATAGCCATTCAAAAAGGCACTCTTGACATCCATTTGAAACAATCTGAATTTCAACAAACATGCCACTCTTAGCAGCAATCTGATGGATTCCAATCGAGCCACAGGAGCAAATGTTTCATCGAAGTCTACTCCATCAACCTGTGTGTATCCTTGAGCAACTAGTCTGGCTTTGTTTCTGGTAACAACTCCTTGTTCATCAGACTTATTCTTATAAACCCATTTTGTTCCAATCACATTTGTTCCTGCTGGTCGTGGTACCGGTTCCCAGACTTCATTCCTCTTGAATTGACAAAGCTCATCATGCATAGCACTTATCCAGAACTCATATGTCAATGCTTCTTTGACATTCTTTGGTTCAAGCTTTGAAACAAAGCATGCATTTGACACAGCCTCCCTAGTTCTGGTTCTTACACCTTCATTCAGATTTCCAATAATCAATTCCTTAGGGTGATCCTTCTGAATCCTTATAGAGGGTCCCCTGTTAGCATCCTCTACCTTTTCATTCTCAGGTCTAGTGTCGGTATCTTGGGCATTATCTTCTACGGACTCAATGTCTTGTGAGACTTCATCGTTCATGGGAAGGCATGCTCCAACATCATCTGGGACATTTTCGTCTTTCCCAGAGTCATCAACCACCACATTTATGGATTCCATCATCACCTTAGTTCTGGAATTAAATACCCTATATGATTTACTATTTGTAGAGTATCCCAAAAAATCCCTTCCTCACTCTTAGGATCCATCTTTCGCCTCTGCTCACGATCCACCAAGATATAGCACTTACTCCCAAACACATGGAAATACTTCACATTTGGCTTTCTACCTTTCCATAGCTCATAAAGAGTAACAGAAGTACCTGATCTGATAGTCACCCTATTGTGTATATAGCAAGCGGTATTCATGGCTTCAGCCCAAAAATGATATGGAAGCTTTTTGGCATGAATCATGACCCTTGCACACTCTTCTATAGTCCTATTCTTGCGTTCCACCACACCATTCTGCTGAGGAGTGATCGGTGATGAGAATTCATGAGTGATTCCTTCAGATAAGCAAAACTCTTCAAACCTGCTATTTTCGAATTCTTTCCCATGGTCACTTCTGATTCGAACAACACCACAATCCTTTTCCCGTTGAATCCTTTGACACAACTCTTTGAAGGCTGCAAATACTTCAGACTTTTCTCTGATAAAGCTTATCCAGGTGAATCTGGAGTAATCATCAACGACAACATAGGCATACTTCTTCCCACCAAGATTTTCAACCTGCATGGGTCCCATTAAGTCCATGTGAAGCAGTTCCAGAACTCTAGAGGTTGTGGTAAGATGTTGAAGCCTTTTGTGTGACACCCTTGTTTGCTTCCCAACTTGACATTCACCACATATTCTATCCTCATCAATCTTCAGCTTGGAAATACCTCTAACAGCTTCACTTGACATAACTTTCTTCATCCCTTTCAAATGTAAGTGACCTAATTTCTGATGCCACAGTTTGGTTTCATCTTCCTTTGACATCAAACAGGTAGACAAACTTTCTGATTCTTGAGGATTCCATAGATAGCAGTTATCCTTAGACCTGGTTCCCTTCATAACAACTTTATCTTTCTCATTGGTTACTAGACATTCAGATTTTGTGAAATTTACTTTGAGTCCTAGATCACACAGTTGGCTTATACTGATCAAATTCGCGGTCAGCCCTTTGACAAATAGAACACGATCCAGATTTGGTTGTCCTGTGTAGTCCAGCTTTCCAACACCTTTTATTTCACCTTTTGATCCATCCCCAAAAGTGACATAATTGGTGGAGTGAGGCTTGATATCTGACAAGAATTTCTTCACACCAATCATGTGTCTTGAACAACCATTGTCAAAGTACCAATCTTCCCTTGCAGATGCTCTGAGAGAGGTATGTGCTATGAGACCGGTCATCATATTTCTAGGAGTCCATCTTCTCTTTATTTTAGCCCAACTCTGTCCTTTATTTTGTTGATGAGCAGTTTTGGGATAGCCGTGCAACTTGTAGCAAAAGGACTTTAAGTGACCAATCTTTCCACAGTAATGACATCTCCATGGTTTATACTTTGAACTACATACTCTTTTCTGATGCTTCATCTGATGTTGAAACATGTGATTTGGCATCCCCTCTTCTTGCTTTATTTTCTGAGGAACAAACTTTAATACAGGCTTCTTGTAGTTCTCTACTTGATTGTTAAAACCAAGGCCTTGCACATTTCCAGCATCTTTCCCAGTCTGAAGAATCTCATCCAGCTGCGTGGTACCATTGTTCAGCATTCTTATAGATTTGGTCATATTGTCAACTTTTGACTTTTGCCATACAACCTCCTCTTTAAGATCAGCAATGATTGATAGATGTTCTTCCTTTTCAGCTTCTAGTTGAGCTATCAGAACCTTCTGTTGTAATATTATCTGGCACCTCTCTTCATTCTTGATACACAACTCTGAGAACCCGGTGAAAACTTCTTCCTTAGTGAGTTCTCCAATATAAGATTCTTTGTCAGAATCAGACTCACAAGTAGTTTCTCCATCAGCCTTACATATCCCGGTCAAGCCTGTCACCAATTTTGCTGATTCTTCTTCAAGATCACTCTCAGACTCTCCTTCTGACCAAGACACAGATAATCCATTCTTCTGCCTTTTGAGATATGTGGGACACTCAGTCTTTATGTGCCCAAATCCCTCACATTCAAAACACTGAACTCTCTTCCCTTGATTGGAGTCTTCTTCAATTCTGGACCGTCTGCCTCCATCCTGGTTTTTACTGATGTCAAGTGACTTGTTCTGAACATTTGCTCTTGACTTCCAGTCAATCCTTTTCAACACTTTGTTAAATTTTTTTCCAAACAATACCAGATCTTTAGACACCCCTTCATCTCTGACCAGGCCACCTTCATCGTCTGAGTCACCAGCATTTGACACAAAAGCTATGCTCTTCTTCTTTTCAGACTTTTCACTGATCCCCAATTCAAATGTTTGAAGAGATCCCACAAGTTCATCCACTTTCATCTTATCTATATCCTGAGCTTCTTCTATAGCAGTCACTTTCATGTCAAATCTCTTAGGTAGAGATCTGAGGATTTTTCTGACTAGTTTGCTATCAGACATCTTTTCACCTAGGGCACTTGAAGCATTAGCTATCTCAATAATATTCATGTGAAAATCATGAATGCTCTCATCCTCCTTCATCTTCAAACTCTCAAACTTGGTAGTGAGAAGCTGAAGTTTTGACATCTTCACCTTTGAAGTCCCTTCATGAGCAACCTTCAAGACCTCCCACACCTCTTTTGTAATGGTGCAATGTTCAATCAACCTGAAGATATTCTTATTAACACCATTAAACAATGCATTCATGGCTTTGGAATTTCCCACGGACCCTTTGTAGTCTGCATCGTCCCAGTCTTCCTCTTCCTTCACCACATCAGTAGGAGTACCTTTTCCATCTTTAACCTTTGGGGGTTCCCATCCTTTGATAACAGCTTTCCATGCTTGATCATCCATGGATTTGATGAATGCTATCATCCTTGGTTTCCAATAGTCATAGTTGGAACCATCAAGCAGAGGTGGTTTGTTCAAAAATCCTCCATCCTTGTCCATTGTACCAGAAAGTACCTTCCCTGAATCTCACCCAGAACCAAACAAGGGTGCAAGCTCTTGATGCCAATTGAAATTTTGGCACAGATATCAGATGTCCTACACAGATGTTGAGACACTGATATCCAACACAATGAATAAGATAACAATAATAATAACAGTGCAGAAAGTAAAGAACACAATGATATGTTTACCCAGTTCGGATCAACAATCCTACTCTGGGGGCTACCAAGCCAGGGACGAAACTAATATACAATAGTATCAATTCACAGATCATACAATAACCAAACCCTGTTATAATCTGCTCACTTAATCACTACCCTTCCTATGACTTCTACCTAAGACTCACCTAGGTATGAGGCCCTCCTCAAATCCCTCTACAATCACAACCCGTGATTGGTTCCTTTCAACACAAGTAACAAAAACGAAAGTCACACTTTCAAAACACACAATTCTCAATACTTCAAAGCTTATGAGAATTGACACACAAGAAACTCAATGCTTAAAAGCTTATGAGTAACTGACAGAACTTACAACACAAAAACCAATCCTTATACTGTTATCAGAATGATACCAGTTAGGCTCACAATTAACACTCGAAAACCCTAACAAACACACGTAAGTTCCACACCTAAACTAGGTTTACACCAGTCAATATATAGCATTAAATCTGGACTGGATTGGGCTTCAAAAACGCAGCAAAGAGACTGCTCACAAATCTGCAAAATAAACTCCAACAAAATAGGTCTTCAATCTAAAGTTTCCTAATATGTCTCCATAATTAGAAAGCGCTGAAAATCCGAAAACCAACACAAAAACACAACCCAAAAATACTTTAGATGCCACATAGGATAACCAAATATTCACAGAATATTCAGTAACAATTAACAGCAACAGAATCTTCTTTTAAATCCATATCAGACGCGATGTCCTATGAGCCAGTATGGGACATCTTCATTCAACATGTTGAATGCAGAAAAATAGAACATCTTGTTTCAACATCTTGCTGCTAGATTAGTTTTAGCAAAATAAATGCCAACCACAAAATCAACGAAATAACAACCTCAAAGCTAAACAAGTCCAAGACGTCTCGAGCAACCAAGATGGAGAGACTGAATCCTTTAGCAACCCCCAAGAAGAAAAGGATAATGAAACTAATGCAGTAATAGCAAATGATGAGTATTCTCAAGGTGCACCAGCAAAACTTTATGGTCCCTCAGCTTCTCGACAGTTATCATTGTTAACTCCATATCATCCTTATGGGCAACCTGTCAATCCTAGGGCGTCATACCAGAAACCCATGATTTCTCCTCGTGCAAATAAACGAGCCCCTGGTCGAGGATATCAGAATCATCATCAGAATTAGCATAGGCCTTGAAACAACTTGGAAAGAAGGATTGCTCCTCTTCACCCAGTTCCTATGTAGTACAGTTAACTTTTGCCGCATCTGGTCCGAAACTCACTGGTAGAGCCCAAAGCTATCAAGCCATTTCCAAAACCATACCCGCCTGGGTACGACCCCAATGCACATTATGGATATCATGCTGGATCAATGGGGCATTCAACTGAAGATTGCAAAGCTTTTCAAGCCAAGGTGCAACAGTTGATTGACAACAAACACATATCATTTCCAGAAGGAAACTTGGTTGTGCACGTCAGCTTCTCGTCCAAATGAGTTCCAAGACTTCAAGAGGCATCCCCTAAAGCCAGTGGTTCAGACAGGAAGACTTCCTCAGATACTGGCAACCATTGGACATTTATCATTTGCATGCTACTTGTTTTTTAATATTGTTGTTTTGAATGGTAATATTAATGATGTGATCATGCATTTTCTGAATTAATCATGTCGCATTCGCTCATTTTTCTTTACTTATATATAAAAAATAAAAATACAAAAAACAAAAACAACAAAATTCTTCCATATACTTCTTGTCCACTCTCTTTATCAAACTTTTGTTTAGCAAAGATTGGAGGGAGGATGACGAAAACGAAGTACCCATAATTGCTGATGGTATGCTTTCGGATGGAATCCTGCCAAGGATATACAGGCATTGTTTCAAATCCCCAAATTCTGGAGAGATAAGGAGTTAGTCCCTAGTTAACCACTTCGAGCCTAGAAGTAGGAGTTTTCTTCGGATTTAAAAACCCTTATGCTTAACCGAGGGCATGGGTAGTTGTTCGGTTAATTTGACTACACATTCAAATTACAAGATGAAACATCCTGTCTGAGAATCAGTCATGTGCTATTCTTCGCACACATTCCAACTTGTTGAAGGAGCAATACAAAACTCCAAAGTTATGGTGTTTGTTATTCGATGACCAATGACTTGGCAGTTACAAGCTTTCCAAAAAAACCCGTTAAGTCGAACACTCAAAAGAGGGGACTTAGGCAAAAATGAGGGCAAATCCTGGTGGACTTGAAAAAAAAATCAGTCCAGGAAAAATTTAGGGATCAAAATAAAAATCAAAATAAAAAGAGGTTGTTAAATCCTTAAGCAAGAAAAATAAGAGTCAGTGACCACCATGTCAAAAATCAAAGGGTCACTGACATCATGACAAAAGAAAAATAAGGTGACTTCCATTTCAAGCAAATCTTGAATCCTCACCTTCGCTCTTACGCCGTCAAACTCTCTTAGAAGACAAATGTGTGTCAATTTAGCTGAACGTAGAACTAGAGATCATCATGAAGAAGGGATGGGTACAAATAAATTTGAGCCATATATCCTTTGTTTCCAATAACCGTGAACCAGACCACGTTACAACCCTCGAAAGACCTAATTGAGGCGGGGTTTATTCTGAAAGCATACTACAGCAAGTTTGCGTAAACTGACTCCTAGAGATTTGCTAATCTTCTGAATTGGTGTCATATTCTTGCTATATCTTTCACACCAGCTAAATCAGCACCACGTTTGGACTAATGGTCCATTCGTCACACACTATCACATCATTCTAATAATGACTGATTTTCAAAACTTGCATGAGCATCGCATTAAAATTACCATTTGTGAACGAACAATTTTGACTGCAAGTCAGTGTTTGACATTAAGGAAATTCCAACAAGGAGCAATCAAAGAGAGCTAGATCATTCAACAAAGTTGATTTGGACTAACAACACCTCATAACCCTATGGAACAGGGGCATTGGCATCCAATGATTATGGAATCAGTCAGTTTAAAGCAAGTCCCCGAAGCATTAGTTGATTATGGGGCAAATCATTCAGGACTCAGGCTGAACATGGTGAATCATCTCAAGACTCTACCAACCAGGGGCAGGCCACCCAGAGGTTCTTTTGATTAAAGGAAAACCCCTCCAATGTTCAATCAACACAAGTTAAGTTACTCCAACGCTCATTCTGGGGCAAGCTACCTCAAGGGTACTTCGAAGCCAAATACTCCAAGAGCCAGTCAATCAAGGAAGAATCCTTTCATGGCTTGGAATTCTGGGACAAACCATCTCGAGTTCATATCATGGTATAATTATTCTGAGGCACGCCATCTCGAGTAATCTCATGGTACATCTGCTTCTGAATTTTCCGTTCAAGGACAAACCCTTTTACGACTTGAAGTTGTGAGGCATACTATCTCGAGTTCATCTCATGGTACATCTGCTTCCAACTTTCTTTCAAGGACAAAGCCTTTCACGACTTGGAATTCTGGGGCAAGCCATCTCGAGGTCATCTCATGGTACAGTTGTTTCCAATTTCCTGTCAAGGAGAAATTCTTCATAGACCCAGACTAGGGAAGGATGAGCCACACAGGGGTAAATCTCTCCGTTGCTTTCAATCTGCTCAAGCAAACACCGTCAAGTGACCTTTGAGTTCAAGATGAGTGTCGGGGAATTATGCTATCACCCCACAAATGACCTTTTGCCTTCCTTCTGACAAGAAACCTTGCTGCATAGGAACCTATTCATCCATTATCCTCTACTGGGGCATCTTTGGAAACCTTCATATCATTGCATAAATCACTCATATGCATTAGTCATGTCGCTTCGCTCATTGCATAGACATGTGTATCATACCTCAAGCCTAACCTTCCAACAAGATTTGACGTCTCAAAGCCTGGTATCGCAGGACTTGACCCCAAAGTCCAACTTAGCTTGGCAATCCAAAAGTCCAACTTAGCTTGGCAACCCAAAGTCCAACTTAGCTTGGCAACCCAAAAGTCCAACTTAGCTTGGCAACCCAAAAGTCCAACTTAGCCTGGCAACCCAAAAGTCCAACTTAGCTTGGAAATCCAAGGTCAAGTTCTCGTCTGGCAAAACATTTTAAGGTCCAGTTCTTGTCTGGCAATCCATTTTAAGGTCCAGTTCTCGTCTGGCAAACATTTTAAGGTCCAGTTCTCGTCTGGCAAACATTTTAAGGTCCAGTTCTTGTCTGGCAGTCCATTCTAAGGTCCAATTCTCGTCTGGAAAACATTTTAAGGTCCAGTTCTCGTCTGGCAATCCATTTCAAGGTCCAGTTCCCGTCTGGCAATCCATTTTAAGGTCCAGTTCCCGTCTGGAAAATTTTAAAAGGTCCAGTTCCCGTCTGGCAAATCATTTTAAGGTCCAGTTCTCGTCTGGAAAACCAATTTAAGGTCCAGTTCTCGTCTGGCAAACCAATTCAAGGTCCAGTTCTCGTCTGGCAAATCTTTTAAGGTCTATTTCTCGTCTGGCAAACCAATTCAAGGTCCAGTTCTCGTCTGGCAAACCAATTCAAGGTCCACTTCTCGTTTGGAAAATCTTTTAAGGCCCAGTTCTCATCTGGCGAATACCTTTTTCTCACCAATTCTCGTCTGGTAGACTATCCAGAAGTCAGTTCTCATCTGACAAACAAAAGTTTAAATACCAGTTCTAGTCTGGTAATCTATCCTCCAATCCAGTTTTAGTCTGGAAGTTTGACCCAAAGTCCAGTCTTCATTGGCAACCAGTAAAAGTCCACCGTCGTTGGCATCCTCATAACACCAAAATTACCAAAGTCCAATTTCATTTGGCAATTACCAAATCCAATCCCTGGTGATACCCTCAACAAGGAAACCTACCCCCAGTGCGCCCGATCATTTGCATCGTCATGTGCATAACATTCTAGCATAACATTACATAATCATATCAAGCACTATCATATCTTATGCATTCATACGTGCATTAGATTCCCTAGCAGTTGCATCTTAGTGTGTATGTTGGTGCATCATGCAATGCATGGCATTCCCATCCCCAGCAACATAGTATAACAGGATCCAGGATCAGTTCGCAAGTATCTTGGTCAGCCCCCCCTCAAAGCCGGCAGAATTCTTCTGAAAAGATACCCTGCATGTGCACAAGGAATTCCTATTCCCCAGCAAGTTATTCTTCAGCCATGCAGCTGATAATGACAATCCTCAACAGCTGTTGTCAGTGCTCCCCAAGCAGAGGTTACCCTAGAAAGTTTCTTGTGAGTTCTCCCCTGCAGAGCCAGCACATTTCTTCCAACAGGAATCTTGCTCAACTATCCCCCAACAAATATATCACAGAGATACTGCTTTGGTATCATCGAGGAACCTTAATGGATAAGGGACTGCTTCGACGACCCAGAGAATCGTCTGCCTTCAGAGATACTGCTTTGGTATCATCGAGGAACTTTAATGGATAAGGGACTGCTTCGACGACCCAGAGAATCGTCTGCCTTCAGAGATACTGCTTTTGTATCATCGAGGAACCTTAATGGATAAGGGACTGCTTCGACGACCCAGAGAATCGTCTACCTTCAGAGATGCTGCTTTGGTATCATCGAGGAACCTTAATGGATAAAGGACTGCTTCGACGACCCAGAGAATCATCCGCCTTCAAAGATGCTGCTTTGGTATCATCGAGGAACCTTAATGGATAAGGGACTGCTTCGATGACCCAGAGAATCGTCTGCCTTCAGAGATGCTGCTTTGGTATCATCGAGGAACCTTAATGGATAAGGGACTGCTTCGACGACCCAGAGAATCGTCTGCCTTCAGAGATGCTGCTTTGGTATCATCGAGGAACCTTAATGTACAAGGGACTGCTTCGACCACCCAAAAAGCCTCTAGTTATTTTGTTTAGTCTGAACCCTGTTACCTCATTCTGTCAACTCTCACTCTATAGCACTTTACTCTTTGTCGGACAAATTTTAGGGTCTTCTTATATCTAATTGACTTCTACCCTAAAAATAAATGCCATACAATGGCTCATTCTCTCGGGTCCAAGACAATTAGATAGGGGCATCTGTCATACCCCAAATTTGTCCTACCTATTGCAGGATTATTTGGCTTCTGGCTAATCACCTTCCAAGACTCAGGTCATAAGGGTCTGGTATGTGTTTGAAGTGCTTGATAGCTTGATTTGGGGTTGGCTATGTTATCAAGAAGATTATTAACCATATTCCAAGTGTAACACTGAGGTTATATAGTTAAACAAGCTAAGGAATGGACATTCTCGATCCATCCAAGTTTGCATTGGTTTTCAAGGTTAATAAGTTATTGTAACTTGCGAGCAAGTCGTGTCTCAAAAGAACCCTGACATAATTAAGGTTTGCGTCAAGTTGACCCAAGATATGATGAACATTGTTTCAAGCCATGATCAAGTGTATTTCAAGTTTCAAGCCCATTTATTTTTAAGACAAGTCAGTAAACCTCACACTATTTGAGAAGTCAAGAACACTTTAAGTGCAAAGTTTAAAAAAAATCCAAATATCCATTATAAGAAGTGGGAATTGAAAGTTTAAAACAAGACATCTCATTCTTGAGCACAATGTCTTATAAGGTTCAAATAGCAATTTCAAGGTGGTCCTAAATTGAATGCAAAGGATAATATACATGGATTCTTCTTTTTACGTGGCATTACAAGTGTACAATTGGGTTACAAGATACACATGCATTTTCAAGCTTCTCATGTTAAGCAAAAAAACGTGCACTTTCTCAATATTCTACAAGAATGGTATCCACCATGGATGCAAGCAAACTCAGTATAATTCATGGTCACAAACTTTACCCTAGTTTTGCTAAAGTCCATAAATCAAAGTTAAAAGTGGACAAGATCAATTTGAGCTCCAATTATATTATCAACACTCAAAAGTTACGAAGAGTTGCTGGCTATATCATATCAAGTCAATTACAAGATTAAGAACACAAGATAACTAAGCTTTACAACAATATAGATTAAAAAGAAAGAGAATAAAAAACAAAGGCAATGAGAATTAAGCTAAATCCGGACTGAATCCAATCATCTCCATTTGTCTTAAACAGAAGCATCTGCAGCACATAATTATGTACGCATCATCCTTTTCTTTCAAGCCTACACTTGATGTAGGACCCTCTTCTATCATAGTGTTGGCAGCAAACTCTTCACGGTTTTGGAAGCTTCGGTTCAATCTCAAAGAGTTGATGCGATCGAGAACAAAAGTAGCCTCCATCTGTTAGGAAAAACTCGTCAAATGCTCTTGTGCTTGTTCCTGCTAAGCCAAATGGAAATTGAAGTCACTGATCAATCTTATGGATTATTTGGTAATTGACAAATAGATTCTAATGCTACTCCTGAGAAGTCGTCAACTTCAATCGGCGGAGATGATAATTTTGAGCAGAGTTCCCATCAAAAGAGTAGATCTGGCGGTGGTGATGAATATGATGATGATGAGTCAGCTAATACATCATATAAACCATCTCACCACATCTTACGCAAGCCAAGCCAACAGCTAACATTGTCGTCACGCAACACACCAATGTCAACGCACCAGCCATGATCCATGGAACCTGCAGCAAACCATAAACACTAAGCTCAATTCATACCACATACAAACCCATTCAAAGATAATTCACATAAACCATTCTTCACAATTAAAAAAGACATGTTTCACTTTTCAATTCAAGAATTCTGTCACAAAAAAGGAATCATGAACCACAAGGATGGTCCAAACACAGTAAGACAAAAATTCAGCAGCAAGGCACATAGCATAACAGAACAGGGTTCAGAAAGTACAGATAGGGCAGATACACTATTTTGGCAAGAACACCTTCTAAACCTTAGAAAGTAACAATAAACATACGAAAATGAAGATTCCGCAGCAGGGCTACAAGACATCAAACCCTAATTCCTTAGCTATTTAAAATAATTCGTCTGTTCATAGAGGGGGGACACACCAAGAACCCTAGAGCGGCTGCGCAAGGAGATTCACAAACCCTATTCATAAAAGCTCTAAGACCTCTAAGAATTACTCAGAGTTTCTCATTGAAACTCTGAGATAATTTGAGCTAAACCACTCCATTTGAAACAAGCTTCAACAACACAACAACAACATCAAACGAGGAAAGAGTAGAAGAGAAGAAACAAAGGAAAAGGCAGGAATCAGAAAGAAGTATTACCTTGGCCGGAATTGAAACTCGGACTTGCTCCGATTTGGGTAAAATCCTTCTCTTTTTGCTCTTTCTGATGTGATATCTTTGCTTGTCTTGTTCTTGTGACTCCAAACCCTCTTGTTGTTTCTTGTTTCTTCATTGATTTTGTAGATCTAGGTTTGTTAGGGTTTTTGGCTTTTGAGAGTTTTGAGAAGGTTTTTGGGTATTTTGTGGTCGGATTTGAGACGAGGAAAGAAAATAATGTAGGGTTTGTGTAGGTTGTCTTCGTTTTGGGAGAGAACTCGCCGGAGAAGAAGGTGGGGGCCGCCGCGCGCCGCCGCTTCTCCGGCCAATATTTAGGTTTCCGGCGATGTAATTTTTGCAGAGAGTGAGGAGAGTGTAACGTTGAGAATGAGAGATTTTGAGGGTTGAAATTTCTTTTCACCCTTTTTAATGATTGTAAGTGGACTAGAATGGGTGAGTCACCTTGTTGGACTCCCCACTGGTGACATGTGTCACCGGTTTGTGGCGTGCCAGCTTCTGATGCAGTTTTCTTATAGCCTTATCCTACACTATGTTATGCCAATCGTTGGATGGAAGATTAAAGGTCTGACTCGCTGGATCCAACGCCCCTGGTTGATCCCTGAGGTCAACAGAGGTTGACTAGGGTTCATGGTGAACCCTCACCTGCGTCGGGCTTCTATGTATTGGGCCTGGGGTAATTTTCTGATCGCACCCCCCCCCCCCCCCCCCCGTTTTACTAACTATTTCTGGCCCATTTCCCTTTTTATTTATTTTCTTTTTAGTTTTTATAATATTTCCTTTTAATATAAAATTCCAAAAATCTTTAACTAATCTCTTTTTTTTTTAAATAATAAAATCTGTTTATTAATTAATTTTATTAAAATCATTTATTTAATATTAACTAATTAATTTAATAATTAGTTTTATTAAACATTTGATTTTAATTTAATTAATCAAGTTAAATCATTTTCCCTAATTCTAAAAATCCAAAAAATACTTTTAATCAAGTTTAAAAATCCTTTTTCTTTAATCAAATTTCAATTAATTCTATTAAACCATTTTATTTAATATTAATTAACTTTAGTAGTTAATTTTATTAAATATTTTAGTTTAATTTAATTAATTATTTGAGTTTTCTTTTCATTCTAAAAAATCTAAAAACAAATTAGTTAATTTAGAGATTTCTCCTCCTTAGATTAATCTTAGGAATTTAGGATACTAACTAAACTAACATGCTTGCTTATATTTCTCCCCCCACTTTGTTTGGTTTATGATCTTTGTGTGTTATTTATACTTTTCTCAAATGGATTATTATCATGCCTTAATTATATTTATGTCATTCATCATACGCTTATCCAAACTTTTTTTCAAACTAATACTTTGACTTAATGTCAAGCCCTTTTCAAATACCTTGTAAGTCGATTGTTTTCACGATCGCCATCAACCTCACATAGCCTCCTCTTGGGCTTTATACAACGATACTTGTTGCATCTCCTACACTTTGGCTTGCATTCATACGTGTGATTATTTTACTTTGATTGTGGCTTGATTATTCCCATTTGAGTAAGTGTATTTGTCTCCCATAAGATTAAAATCAACCGTTTCCAAAGAATTAACAAGCTTGATCCAACGTCAAGCATTTTTTAAAACAAATTCAATTAATCACCAATTCATCTTCAAGCATTCACTTGATCCATATATCAAGTTCCTTTACCCAACTTGTAAGTCGAGTGCTTTTGCCTCGCCATCGACCTTACCTTGAACCATTAGGACCACCTTTCCATTAGTCCCCAACCACTTCGCACGCAAATTCAAACCTCGATTCATATCGAGCATGTTTCTCAAGTTAAACCAAAAATACCTAACTATACTTAAACATTATTTCTTGAAAGGTGAAAAGTGAGGGGGATCGAGTCTTTGATCTTTCTTCTCAATTGTTTGGGTGCGAGTTTTCTTACTCGTGTGTGGACAATTGACGCCTCTAAAACACTTGTAACTCGACAACATTCAAACTTCTTTCCAAGCAATCATTAAAACATTTAATTAATCCCTATCTAAACACATTTCTACTAAAGGTGAAGTGAGGGTGGTCGAGTCTTCGATCCTTCTCCTCAATTGTTTGGGTACGAGTTCTCTTACTCGTGTGTGAACAATTGTCATCTCTAAAACATCCAATACGAATAAAACTCCTTTTCTCGCCCCCGTGTGATCGAAACCCTAAAACACATACAAATTAAATCCTCTTTTCTTAATCAAACTCTTTAATACACTTAATCATATATTCAAATACAACTTCCTAAAAGGTGATGTGAGGGGGGCCAAGTCTTTGACCTTTCTCCTTAATTGTTTGGGTGCGAGTTCTCTTACTCGTGTGTGGACAATTGGCGCCTGTAAAAAAAATACAAACCAAACAACCGTAGTCCCACGAACTACGAATGCTCTGACTTTTCCATTGCACGAGGGAATACGTAGGCACAAGGGTTCTAATCCTTGCCGAGCACCCTAATAAAAAAACCACCCATTTTCCCCTTAAGCAATATTACCTTAGAAGATAACAAACAAACCTAACTAACTTTCTCACGAATCGAATCAAGAGGTTCCCGTTGAGTACAATGGACGTAGAGGGTGCTAATACCTTCCCTCTTGCGTAACCGACTCCCGAACCCGAATTTGGTTGCGATGACCATTTTCTTATCCCTTAAAAGGTTTTATCGATATTTTCCTATTCCTTCCTTGGAATGAATAAAGTTCGGTGGCGACTCTGTTTCGAACAGTTTTTTCCGCGTCCATCGCGAGGATCGTATTTTTCGAGGTACGATAGGGGAGAAAAGAAAAGGTGACTCGATAGGACATCGCCGTCCTAGGCCTACGTATTCCCTCGGGAGTGGGAAAATCAGAGTCAACGTAGTTCGGAGGACTACGGGATTATGGGGGAAGGTTGCTCGCCAAGACATCACCGTCTTGTGCCTACGTATCCTCAATCGTACGGGAGAGAGGAAGTCAGAGTAGTCGTAGTTCGACCTACAGGGTCGGTAAGTGTTTTTTATGAGCGACGTTAGGTTCGTGTCCGGCAGTTAGGGTCGATGTCTGTTTGCGACAGAACATAAATAACATGCTCTTTTCTGAAAATGATTTGAAACCCTGTTAATCCCGAAGGATAAAATGATTTTAACTTTGTTTGTGTTTTTTAGACAGAAGTAGATTAAGTAAGTTTGAAACTTATATTGCACTAAAGTCTATGACATAGGAGCGAATGCGTCGCATGGTCGTCCCTAAACGGGACGTATGCTAAACACTCTAGAAAAGTGAAGGGACGCCCTTCATTCTTTATTTCCCATGTACTTAAGGCTCGTGGCGTACAATACTCGTTGTATTTATTAGGTGTTTTAAACTTTTTTAGAGATGAGAAGAGAAAGGACTCAAAGGTTGAAAAGAAAACAACTACAAGAAACTAAGTCCTAATGTTGTCATACACAATGGTCCTAAGGTTGAGATAGAATGGATTATTCTACTTGTTATCATGCATAGATTGCAAGCCTAATGTCTCTCCTACCTCAAACTTAATCGAAAATTAAGTCGAGCTAGGAATCCTAAGGGATCATGTGGACATACACAAGTAAACATTATACTAATCAGTCACAAAATGAATGATGTCGTGATCACAGCCAAGAAACAAAACTGAGTGACTCTTCGTCCTCGACTAAAAGAAAGTGCAATAGAAACGGACGATGTCGTGATCTCAACTATGAGGAAGTTGAGTGACTCTTCGTCAACAAGGAAGGAACGATGTCGTGATCTCAACTATGAGGAAGTTGAGTGACTCTCCATTCTCCAAAAGAAAACAAAAGACAAGACAATAAACCAAAAACAGCAGCAACAACAGCGCTCCTGCACTTGGACAGCGATAAAATCCAGCGACAAGCTAGAACAACTTTTAACAGCCCCTGTTTTCAGAACGAAAATAGGTATAAAAAGTTTGGACATAATTGCAACATTTAACAGCTCACCTTGTGCACAACAGCTATGTATGTAACAACACTTCCTACCTTCAAACGACTTAGAAACTCAAGTGTGAATCACTACCGAAGATAACTAAAAAATTAGTCAAGGCAATCCAAGAAAATAATCAAAGCGGTAAATCCCCATTATTACATGTCCATAGGGAGGGGGGGAGCATATTATCCACAATGAGGGATGAATCATAAGCCATGCAAGAATTAAAAAATTTCATACAAGCATACAAACCATACGACCATAAAAAGTCAAGTGAAAGAGGTGAAAGAATTAAATTTGAATGTGTTTTAATTGAAAATCAATTCTAAGACTAATCCTAATTAAGATGCTAATTAAAGTCTTGTGTGAATTATTTTCTACCTAAAATAGTGTATTAATTTTAACTAAACAAAATGAATTAATTTTTAATTAAGCTAAGTGAATTTCTAATTAAGTTAAAGTATCAATTATTCGTAATTAAAGCTAAAGTATTATCTTAGACTAAAATTAATGTATTATTTTTCTAAGGGTCTTGCTAACCAGTGCTCCTGAGACACTGGATAAGAAGTATTAAATTGTCCTTGATCACATTTAATTCTTTTAGAAAATGTATAATTAAATATACTTAATTACTAATTATCTTAAATAAATTTAATACATTCATTTTCTCTCTAAGACTAATTATTTTAATTACATGCATTGCCCTTTTTCTAATCTAAGACTAATGTATATCTCTAACTAAAATTAATAGTCACTAGTAGTTATTTATTCAAGCTAAAATTAATGGTTATTTATTCTAGCTAAGTAGCTAATGTATAAATTTCTAATTAAAACTAAGCTAATTATGCTAACATATATTTTAGACTAAGGTACTAAATTATAAAAAGGAAAGGCTAAAGTATCAATCCAGGAAAATGCAAGTGTGGCGCTACATGTATGTCGGTATTGCTGTTGTGTTTATTGATGACGATACCGTCCGCATAACGTGTGAAATCATTATAAAAGTACACTAGATACAACCACTAATAATAGAAAAATGTTAGAATTTCTACTTTCTAAAATGTTTATTCATCTACTGATTCAAATTCAAATTAATTGCAGCCATTAGGAAGTACTAGTACTAATTTTGTTTATTTTTATTGTACAGATTTTCAAATAGTACTAAATCTATAAAGATAGAAAATCGAAAAGTACCTGCATGAATTTCCAAACGGTTAATACATAGCAGTATAAAGAATGAAAATATATGTTTTGCATAAGTTTTCGGCAACGGTCAACGAAATCGAATTCGACAAATTAACATATCGTTGAAATTGGAATTTCACAAAAAATTAAATATATAATGTAAATTGCGAATCAAGTTACGGATTATATTCCAAAACAAAATGTGGGCGAAAATTCGATTAAAGAATGTGTCGGTTCGTATAAACTATGCACCGGAACGAAAAACTAATTATATTTTCACGACCGGCACGAAAAATCGGTTCGGATGACATATTCACATGTAATTATCCGTTAAAAGTTAGAGATCACTATTTTTAAGTTTATGTTAAAATAAGTGATTATTTCAAGGGTTAAATATGTTTTTAGTCCCTATAAAATTTGAAATTTCATTTTTAGTCTTTCCCTACCTTTTGGCAACGGTTTTTACAAAAAAACCGTTGCCAAAATCCAGGAGGGACTAAAAATGAAATTTCAAACTTTATAGGGACTAAAAACTTATTTAACCCTTATTTCAATAATCAATTTCAAAACAGTAGCATAATTTAATGGCTCTACCACATGCAATTAATAAGATCAAACACACAAGAAGATTCATGGCAATAACTAAGTTTATGCTTCTGATTAATCTTTTGTTTGATGATAAGATGAAGATAGATGATAAAAGTAGAGAATTGGAAAATAATAAAAAATTGATGAATCCTTGAATCTTGAATATAATTAAAATTGAGTGTTGAATATCCTTGAATCCACTTAAATGATGATTATAGAAATTGATTGTGGCTAAGTTCCACCAAGTTTAGGATTTCAATGTGAAATCGTAAATAGTGATGAAGATGAACTTTTGTGAAGGTGATGAAAAATGGTGGCAAAGTGTTGAAATTGGTTAGAAGCAAAATTGGAGAAAAAATGATTAAAAATGGTTCATAGTGGCTAACCCCAAAAATTGGAAAAAAGAAGGTTTTTATAGATTTTTTGGTTAATTGATGTTCGTTAGATCATGATCCAAGTCACCACTTTATCAATGGTTAAAAACTAATTTAAATGTTAGTTGCGGATCACCAATCTTAGCCGTTAGATCGATTATTATCAATGGTTGAAGTTTGGTAAAAAAGTTTGATTTTGTGTTAGTTTGTGAGATTTAAGGAAGTTGGAGTTAGTTAATTAGTTTAAGGGTAAATGGGTAAACGCATGGGTTTGAGGGTAAATAGGTAGTTAAGGGAAGTTAGAGACAAGACATGTTGGAGTTTAGCATAAATACCAAGTCTCAATGTAAGACTAATGGTCACTTGAAATATCACTTGAAATAACTTGAATTAAAATGCTTTTGCCTTGATTTTTCTACCACATTTTCCTTGAATTTTTGCGACTTAACCCATGATTTTAGGTGCCTTCGGGAAGTGACTTTATGTTGGAAATAAACACTTCTCAATTAAGTGACAATCCTTCAAATCTCTCAACTAGCCATGAGTCTCAAATAAAGAGATGATCCGCACCAATATGGGAAATAAACCCGAATAATTACCGAATAAAATCCTCCTTGAAAATCCGCTTAAACCGATTACGTCAACTATTACCGAATTGTGACCTAATGATGGTGTTATGTAAAATACGATGAATGGTATGCTAAATGCATGACCTAATGGAGATGCATATGAATGCGAAGCGAAACGCAGAAAAAGTTAGAAAATTAGGGGCAAATTTTGGGGTGTTACACTTGGAATGGAAAATTCTGGCGGAAAGAAAATTTTCAAGATGAACCATAAATCAAAGTTTCTCTCTGACGTGGTCAACCCAGCAATTTTCACTCAATCTTCCAGTGGAAAACCTTCAAAACTCTAGACTTATCAAAGGAACTTCGTGTCTGGCTGAAAATTATTATGGGATGCATCTATCATAGACCAAATTCAAGTTCTTCTGATTTTCTTAACACTGATAAGAAATTCATGCTTTACTATCTGATGAAAGGGAGAAAATATGCCTTCCATCAGTTCTATTCAGATATCTCAGAGACTCAGTAAGAGAAACAAGATATCAATCAAAGAAATCTAAGAACTACATTCCTTTTGGTAGATTGATCTCAGATATTCTGGTTGAGAGTGGAATGATTGATCATTTGTCAAAAATGGCAGTCACAGATGAATTAAATATCATAACTGGAACTCCTCTGAACAGCAAAAATCTGAAGAGAATGCAGATTATTGATGAAATCAGAGTTGAACCAAGTATGGCAACAGATAGTGAGAGTCTGAAGTAAAAAAGACTGATGTTAGATGGATATCCTCTGTTCACCAAACATGATAATCCAGAGGTTATAGAAGCATATATACAGCTTCGAGAGGAAGAAGGCTATGATTTATCTAACTTCAGCATTGACGATCTGATGGATCATCCACTTGATATGATGAAGAAGAAAAGACTCTACTCCAACACAGCTCCTCAAATGAAAACTGCAAAAAGGCAGAAGAAATATCCTGGTGAAGCCAGCACAAGGAACATCTCTCTGAAATCATATATAGAACAACAAAGTAAGTCTTTTGAATCTCCCTCTGTAACTGCATCTATTTCTATTGACAGAAATTTGTCTTCATCTCTTCCCATATCATCACCACCACCTACAACTCAACCATTATTCTTCACTCCTCCACCAATTTTTTCTACTGTTGTCACCACCTCCCCAACACCCATATCTGAATCACCTACTGAAGTAATTCCATTTTCACCACATACACTTGAACTTACCTCAACTCAACCAACTTCCACCATTTTTATCCAATCAACTCTTGTCACATCTATTTAACCATCTCCAACCAATTCCTTACCATTAACCACTCAATTCATTGAAGAAATTCTCACCGAAAATCCTCAAACAACCATCTCTCCATCACCAACTCCATTAACTACTCCGCAACCAATTCTAGAATCCATAATAGATAATCCTGACCCTTCTTTAAATAATGATACCACCAATCTTGGTGACTTTGTTGAAGAAAATTAACCTTTACCTGAGAATCAACCTTCTGACGTTCCTTCTAACCTAGATAAAGCAATATCTGTTTTTAAGGACATTGTGGTTATGAGATTCAAGACACTCTCTGATGAATCAAATTCTAGTGAATACCCTTCTGATTTGGGTGCTTCATGGGATCAATTCAATCAGTGGATGTCTGAGGAATTTCAGAAGATTCAAAATCTTTCTGTTCAGACAAAGGACTACTTTGTCCAACAAGCTAAAAAGAGGTTGCAAGAGAAGAAGGAAGCTGAGGCTAAGCTAGTTACAGAAAAGGAACTGGCAGAAAGGTTAGCCAAAGAAGCTCAAGATAGAGAGGCTGAAAGGTTAGCTAAGGAAGCTAAAGATCAAGCTGAAAGAGAAGCTACTGAAAACTCTTCCTCTGATCCAGTGTTGAAAAATCTGGCTACCCTTCAGAAGAAACATGAGTTGTTCAGAGCAAGAATGGACAAGTAAGATGAAGTCACTGTCAACATTCAGAATGCTCTTGCTCAGATTCTTTAGAGGCTCCCTCCTCCTTCTCAACCTTAGGTACCTCTTTTAGGCTACCCCGTAGTTTGTCTTTGACTGTTTGTTTCTGATATACGGTACTTTTGGATTATCATTTTGATTACCCTTTTTTATTATGACAAAAAGGGGGAGTATTAATATGGAAAGTTATTTTGATAAATATATTGTCTCTTATCATAGCTCTAACATTCTAACACTTTAATTGCATATTTTTTAAGAATGTTTTTCAGGAAAAATATTTATATTGGCAAAATGATTCTACTATCAATCAGGCTCTGATTTACATAATCAAGCTCTGTTATCAGAATGCATTACCACTATAATCAAGCTCTCATATTTTGGATCTGTTTAGATCTTTGCAATCAGGCTATGTATCCCAAATCTTATAAGATTTTCGTTAAGTCTTAGATTCAGGGGGAACTTGGTAAAGGGAAGTTTACTTTGAACTTATCTGAGCCAATTCTTATTATCTTCGTACAAAATTATGTTATCAAAATACATTGTATTGTCATTATCAAAAAGGGGGAGATTGTTAGAACAAGATTTGGTTCTGCAAGATATCTCTATGTTTTGATAATAACAAAGTTGTATTTGTGTAAGAACAATTTTGATACTCTAACGTTTATTTTCTAAAGTATTGACAAACAGGTTCTGACTCTGATAAAGATAATTCTGACTATGATAAAGATAGCTCTGACTCAGATAGATATCATGTGAAACGTCACTCTCAAATTATCAAAAGTCGTTTCTGCGTCAAAGAAGCAAGATTGCTTATGATCTACTGTGCTTCAGAAAGACTCTAAGAAGACAATATATTATTGTTGCAATGTTCTCTTTGATTCTGGATCTGAATATAACTCTGGTACTTATCTTCTGAAGACTAAGTGCTAACGACTCTGAAGACAAGGTTGTAATAAACAACATTCTGAAGACTCTGAAGACAAGGTTCAGCTGAACAAGTTCTGAAGATTCTGAAGACTTATGTTTCTGATAACCAAGGGTTATGAAGAAGGAGTGCTGAAGACTCTGAAGACAAGGTTCTGGTGAACAAGTTCTGAAGACTCTGAAGACTCAAGACTCTAAAGACCCAGTGGTCCATTCTTCTGATCATGCTTCAACCATATCAATTCAGAAGCCTCTGATGAATAGAAGAAGATAAAACGTTTGCGAGGGAAAATAGTACACAGTACATATCAAACACGTTCTTTTCCACTACCATTCCACTACCCTGATTTGGAGGTACAAAGGATAATTTCAGTGTACGATTTTCATCCCAGCATAACGACATTATTTCAAGTCGCCAGTAATTTTACTGATATTCCTGATCTGCCCTTCAACGGATCTTTTTCTGGCTATATAAAGACTTGATCATTCAAAGAATCATGTGACATTGAGTGTGAAAAAGATATATACAAAGACACTTATTCATACGAGAAAGAAATACAGAAATACACATAGAGAAATCCATGAGTGAACAATAAAGCACTACAATACAAAGAAGAAAATAAATCTTACTGTATAGATTTTCTCTAAGTTGGTTTGAGCTAGAAATTGTGTTTATATCAGCTTATGTAGAAGAATTTCATTGTAAACATTTTATTTGAATAAACAGTTGTTTGAATTCCTTAAGGGACCTGTTGGGTCAGAATCCTTAAGAAGAGACAGTTAGTCTGTGTATGTTGGTCACTAGCAGTTGCTAGTGCAGTTGTAATCAGTTTGGTTATAGTGGATTAAGTCCTTGTGCATAAGGTGAAATCACCTTGGTGGGTGTACTGGATTAACTTGATAGTTTTCTAGTGAACCAGGATATATCGTGTGTCTTTCTCTATTGTTAGTCTATTTGTGATCTTTGTTTGAGTTTCACAAAAAGCTTTCATTCTGAAAACTCAATTTAAACCCCCATTTCTTGTGTTTTTCTCACACCTTCAAAATGCTTTTGTGCTAAATTCACATTATGTTTGGATTCTATAAACTAAAACGTCAAAAGCATATTCCAAATTCCTAATTTGAAACAATTTTTTTTATAATATGGGTTGAGAGGTGTCAGGTGAAGAATGTGACAAAAAAATGATAGTTAGTACACGTGGAACCCGATACCAAGAATATCAAGGCCTAAGTATACATTAGTTCATTAACACCACAGAGCCTACTTCAACTTCCACATCCACCTTACCTTCTTTTATCCATCTACCGGTCATCTATCATGTCATGTCATGTCCACCACTCTTTCCACAAATCTAAAATCGACGTTTCATATTACTATTCAAAACCTTACTTATTCAAACTTTTATCATTCAAAATTCTAGGTATCAACGCACGTGTTGACGACGATTTGTCATATTGTCAGTCTAGGTATCAACACTCATGTTGACGATGATTTGTCTTGTTGACAATCTAGGTATCAACACTCGTGTTGACGACGACCTATCTTATTTTAACATGAATATAATGACGACCAATTTCAATGGACTACAATGCACATAAACTTGTATACATGGATGTTTTTGGTTCATTTTTATCCACAACACAAAACAATGAACTTTTATCCATAACCATTCTTAATGAACTCTAACTAGTTGTAGTTTACTACAACAAGGAGACTTTCAATTTATTTTGAATCAATGTCGATGTTACACTTTGAAGGACTTGCTGAACCAAGTAAAAGGTCATCTCAATTACGACAATACGAGAATGGTGGTAAGTGTTAAGTATTGTCGTCCATCAACCAACTTAGATGGACATGTTTTATTCACTAACATGTAATTTCAAAACAGCAATGATATGAGAACCATGTTCTCAATATTTCTCTAATATCATTTCAAGTGACCAACCAAGTTAGATGCTTTTATGGTCAAATTTGTTCATGCTATTTATTCAAATTTGATTCATACTAATATATTTGATGAAACCACACCTTCAAGGGAGAAATCGATTGTAGGGGATGAATTTTTGGAATTTTTACCATAAGCAATTGATTTCTCGTTTGATTCAATCGATTGATCCTTTGATTTTTTTTGCCAGAATGGATCCATCAATCGATTGCTCACTTGAGTCAATCGATCGATCCTTTGAAATTTTGGATAACCCAGACCTTGCAATCAATTACTTCATGGAGACAATCAATTGATCCCTTGTTTGAGCATGATTCTTAGGAAAATTAGACCCTACAATTGATTGCACTAAAATAATAATTGATTGCACACCATGTAACCACCATAACTTGAGTTTCATAACTCCTTTTGCAGCGTTGTCAAATGCGTTGATTAATGATGTGCTAACATGCTAGGATGGTTCATTTGTGAGTAAATATGATTCAGCTATCTCGTGAAGTCCTATTTGGATTACATAACATAAAGTTGTGTAAAAGTGTGAATGATGTCATATCATGTATATGTGCCATATTTCATATGCTTGAAATATAATGGTATGCAAACTATACCAAAATAACATGAATACGATTAAAAATCCTAATCAGTCATAAGGACGTAGATGTGTCTTATGATACAAAATAGTGTATAAGTGTCATCTAAGGTAACTGACAGACACACTTGGAGATTCATCGAATATAAGTACGACATACAAAACCTGAGTCGGTTGTAAAAATATAATCATACTGTGATTGAAGTATGAAAGATCAAGTGTGATCGTAAGAACCAACAACTCTTGATATCATATGTGATAAAGTAATGAGAGACATTATTGAATGATTATGAGAAAGTTGATTTCTAGATCAAATATGTAGTAATATAAACCTCTAGATTATGTTAACTAGGGTAGAATGATGGAGCACCGATGATGTATTTGTATGTGTATGTCTACTTAATGGAATAATCGATAATTGAGAAACCTATCCCTTAAAAGAGAATAATTAGGAAAAGAGTTTAGAACACCATGATTGTGTGTGTGTGTGTGTGTGTGTGTGTGTGTGTGTGAACTTACCTAGAGGATATCACTTGGTAAGCAAGGATACCTTAAGATCGAGTTAGGATCTGGCAGTGTAAGCTCATGGGAAGTGTGATGACACTTCAAGCTAGGCAAGTACTGATATCCCTTGATTCTGGAGGGAACCAAATGGAGTGATTAGATGAATGTTAAGGACTTAGACTTGTCAAAAGATATAACTCTGTAAAGTGTATTCACGCGGTGAAGGTCTTGCATTCCATCGACCATATCTGGTAGAAAGTGTGTTATACGTAGTTGAAGTTTAATATCCATTGACCATATATGGTGAATATCGTGTTCTACACGGTTGAGGTTTGGAATCCATTGACCATATTTGGTGGGTACTATAATCCATATAGTGGATATCTGGAATTCAACCATATCTGGTAGATAATGTAGTTCGTGCAGTGGAGGTCTGGTATTCCAATGGCCATATCTAATGGAGAGTGTAACCCATATAGTGGAGGTTTGGTATTTCATTGACCATATCTAGTGGAGAGTGTAACCCATATAGTGGACGTCTGGTATCCCATAGACCATACCTGATAGATAGATTAGTAGATCTTTGTGATTGGTTTTTGGGGCTAATCACCCCTGAGTTACATGACAAGTCTAGTTATGAGCATGACATTCATACATTTTGAGGAGCTAGAAGAGCTTTGTTGTTCTCGTTAGTTTTCTAATACGTGAATGTAGTGTTAGTGGTACAATATGTCAGAAGGATCCTGTAAAGCCGAGTGAACCCATAAGATAGAGAATTCCATTGAGATTTAGTAATCTCACTCAATATTGTTGTTGTTTTCAGTGAGATGCAGAAGCTAGAGATATTATGAGAATACCTGAAGCTTGAAGACCTAAATGTCTTATGGATAGTTTTTGCTATGTTTTCTGTTCATCTTAGTGAACATCTATTGTATTAATTCTGACGTATTATGTTATAGATTCAAACTAGTACACTTTTTAGATGTTATTTAGATAATGACAATACTCAATATCAAATTTTAACACATTAACCTGCGTGGTTGAATCTGATGAAAAAACTAATATGTGTCATCAATAATTTTGTGTGTTCAATTGATGTTGTTAATTTTTATGGTGGTGTTGTAGTTGAATTTAATTTAAAGAAGTGTTTATGTTAAATGCTTGTTTACTAAATTCACAATATATTAGGATTCTAAAAACTAAAACGGCAAAAAAAACTAGAACGTCAAAAACATATTCCAAATTCCTAATTTGAAAGAAACAATTTTTGATAATATGGGTTGAGAGGTGTGGGGCAAAGAATGTGACAAAAAAATGATACTTAGTACACATGGTGGAACCCAAGATCCAAGGATCTCAACGCGTAATTAGTTCGTTAACACCACCGGGCCTACTTCAACTTCCACCTCCACATTACCTTCTTTTATCCATCTACCGGCCGTCTATCATGTCATGTCCACCACTCTTTCCGCAAATCTAAAATCGACGTTTCATATTACTTCCTCCGTCTCATAAAAAATGTCTTATTTGAATAATACACAGTTCTTAAAAAAATAATTAGATGCATTGGTTTTAATGAAAAAACAAATATCATTTATTAAAATACCCTTATTAAATATAATTAATAGAGTTGTTAGATAAAGTGAAAGCTAGTCAATAGGGTTATAGTAGTGGAAAAATAATAATAAATGATGTATTGGTAATATAAATGGACAATTATTTTGAGACAAAAAAAAAATACAAATGAAAACACACATTCTTCTTTAAAAATCAAATATTCAATTTACCGACAAAAAAGTAAACCGAAAGATTTCTCTAGTCCTTTCATAATTTAATCCCTTAATCATAACAATTAATTCCAATATCTCAAATTTAATTTTTTCCTCAAACTCATCAGTCAAACAACAAAAACACAAATAAAAACACACACAAATGTTTCTCATCCATTAGTACACACGAACAACCATGTCTCTCTCTTTCACTTCCCCTCCACGTTCTCGCTCCCGCTCCCGCTCCCGCTCCACTTCCAACCACACACTCTTCCGCTTCCTCTTCATCGCTATAGCCGCAATCCTCTGCACTCACGCCCACGCTCGTTTCGTCTCGCACGATCTCGTCTCCGATGGCTCCGTTTTCAATGTTCTTCGACTCTCTACAGATCCCGCTGTTGAACCCGCCTGCGAACAGACCTACGGTTTCTTACCCTGCACCACCACCGTCCTTGGAAACTTGTTTCTTATTATAGTCTATGGATTTCTCATGTACACCGCCGCGACGTTCTTGTCCAACGGTAGTGAACTTTTGCTTGAGATCTTGGGTCCCGGCATTGTTGGGGGACTGTTTCTTCCTATCCTTGGTGCTCTCCCTGATGCCATGCTCATTCTCGGTAATCATAGCTAATTATTAGTTTCTGTAATTTAAGTGATTATGATTATTCGCAATTCAAATTGATTTTGCTTTTATAATCGATTCTGGTTCGAATCTAAGATTTGTAAGATGCGATTTTTTAGCTCAATTTTAGTGTTCAAATCAAATTTAGATATTCAAACAAAAACCACTTTACTCTATTTTACAACTATTCCAAGTGGAAAATGAATCATGTCCCTTTTAAGTTGTAAAGTAAAACTTTAACAACTTTTAACAACTTTTTGAGTAAAATTTTAGTTATTTAGTTGTTCTTATTCTGTCAAATCACAGATTTTTCAGTTAAAGTGATTCATTGTTATCTCGAGTGTGACTTTTTGTTCGCTATCACTCGGGATGAATCTGAACCTTTTGCCCATGTCAAATATCTCCCTATGAGTGGAAATCAACCATCACATCACTTTACTATACGGTATCTGGTCTTGTAGGGTTGAGTTGAGACGTGATTTTTACATTGAAATTTGTTGTTCAACTCACTTTTACATAAATGTATACATAAATCACTTTACAAGCAACTCACTCTTAACCCGAATCAATTATACAAAATCAATTCATTCAAAATCAATTATACAAAATCAATTCATTCAAAATCAATTCTCCCTACCGCAGAACCATTAGTACACTTGTCTTGTTTTGTTTTTTCTTCTTCTTTTGCTTCTCATTTCATTTATGAAGATTTATGGTCATTTAGTGCATTAATGTGTTTTGCTTTTGACATAATCTGTGTTGTTTTGTGTAGTGTCTGGGCTTTCAGGCAGTGCAGAAGTTGCTCAAAGTCAGGTAGCGGTTGGAATGGGACTGCTAGCCGGATCAACCGTGCTGCTTCTGACTATAATATGGGGGACTTGTGTGATTGTAGGCAAGTGTGACATTGAGAATTCAATTGCACTAGATTCAACAGACACTAGAGGATTCAGCTTAACTGGTATGTCGTTTTGTGTTGGTTATAAAAAGATTGAGAGTTACTTCAACAAACTTCTTTATGCCTTGACATTCGGATTATTGTGTTTTCTGGTCTCCTCTTTCTTGTTCTTCAAGCAACCAAACACGACGATGCTGCTTAGTGCTTATGTCACATGCGATAATGTTTGATTCATTTTGATACGTGCTTGTATTCTACTAAAATCTCTATGTGCAGGTTCTGGTGTTAGTACGGATATTTGGACAAGTTATGCTGCAAGGATTATGGTTATATCTGTTGTTCCATTCGTGATTGTTCAATTACCACAAATGCTCAATTCAACTTCTGGAAGACACTTTGCTGTTTTGATTGGTCTCGTTATCTCTGTCTGCTTATTGATATCGTATTGCCTTTACCAAGTAAGTTTCTTTTTTGTGATGTACTTGTGTTTCCTGTGCCGTTTTATTTAACACTGACGGTACGCATAATTTATTTTACTCTATAGTTAACACTTTCGATAACTTTATACTCGATGAAAATTATTATTTTTAACATTTAGAAACTGAGCAGAATGAAAAAAATGGTGCAGATTTTCCAACCCTGGATACAAAAAAGAAAATTGGATTATATTAAACATAAGCATGTTATTTTGGGACTTCTGAAACATTTGAAGATGCGTTCATTGGGAAGGCTTCTGAAAGATAATGGCGAACCCGACACAGACGTAATTAGAAAGTAAGGCTTTATCGCCTTTGTGCTTCGACTTAAGAGTTAAGACATGTTCATTTTAATGGTTTTGGTTGACATTGACTTAATTGCATATGCAGGTTATTTGCAACAATTGATGAAAATAAAGATGGACATCTTACTCATGGTGAAATGACAGCACTGGTTGTTGGAATTCAGTTCGAGGAGATTGACCTTGACCATGACGACGCTGTAACAAGAATAATGGCGGATTTTGATACTTCTCGTAATCAACTTATTGACGAAGAAGAGTTTGTTAACGGAGTCTCCAGATGGCTTCAAGGGGCCAGACGTTCTAAAGTTCAAGGTGGTGATGCTGGTGCACACACTGTCAAGTTTTTAAGTGATTTTCACACCGTAAGTCGTGCTTTGCTCAGCTTCATAAACTTGTCCTATTTCCTTTTTGGGACGCAAAAGTATGACAGAGATTTTATGCACAGGAAACAAAGCGGGAACACGATCTTCTGGATGTGGGGGGTCAGGGTGATGAAGCCACTGAAGTTGTTGAGAATGCCAGATGGATTTCCATCAAAGCGGGACTGCTGCTGCTACTAGGTGCCCTTATCGCCGCTGCATTTGCTGATCCTCTGGTTGGTGCGGTCGATGACTTCTCTAATGCTACAAATATTCCAGCTTTCTTCATTTCCTTCATTTTTCTACCTTTAGCAACCAATTCAAGTGAAGCTGTATCAGCAATAATTTTTGCTAGTCGTGATAAGAGGCAAACAGCATCATTAACATTCTCCGAGGTTTGTTTTCGTGTTTAGTACAGTCTCATTTTGGCACAAAATCTGCTCCTACTCAAATGATTATGTTTTTTTTTTTGCAGATATACGGTGCAGTAACAATGAACAATGTACTATGCCTATCGGTCTTCTTGGCGCTCGTATACGTGAGGGGATTGACATGGGACTTCTCTTCAGAAGTGCTGGTTATTCTCATTGTCTGCGTTGTCATGGGCGCGTTCGCCAGTTTCCGCACTCTTTTCCCTCTATGGACATCAATACTGGCTATCCTACTCTATCCATTCTCCTTGGCATTGGTCTATGTTCTTGATTATGTATTTGGGTGGTCATAGATCAAACTATGTTTTATTTAATGTTTTTTTTATGTCTCTTTTGTTTCTTGGTGTAATTGAGATTGAGAACGGTTGGAGTGGGTACAGTTTTGAATCATGCTTCTCATTGTGAGAATCATTATACAAAATAAATTATTGTTGCATTTGTCAAAATTAATATTGTGATGGTTCATGTATTTGATTGTGTTTTGAATTTCATCATTGAGAAACTTTAGATACTATTTTGTGTATTTTTCTAAACAACTTAACTAGTATACTATATTATATTAAAGACAAATTGCACTTCCAAAAATAGGATATGGAGTGTGCAAACCAACGTGAACATGCTGTAAATTGCAGTTTCATCAAATGTATTAGGACGAATCAAGTTTGAACATGTAATGCAAACATATCTGATCAATGTAGCATTTAATTCGATCAATCTCTGGGTACTATACTGATCAAATATTGAGAACATAGTTTTAACATCATTGTTATTTTCAAGTTGCGTGTTGGTGAAACGAATACATCCATCATCGTCGATTGAAAAATGATAATACTAACACTAACCACCTTTCTTTTGTCGTGGTGGTTGAGACAACAATTGAGTTTGTCATTCATATCAAACAGTGGAACTTCAAAATTGATCCTGAGCAAATAAGGTGGAGTCACCTTGTTCTAGTATCCTACAACAATGTTAGAATTCATTTTAAATGGGTATTTGCAATAGCTTATTGTATTGTGTTGTGAACTTTAAATAAATCAACCACCTCATTTTATAGAAGTGTATGTGCATTTCAATCCACACAAATTATCGGGGCAATTTAGATCACACGATAAAAACCTTTGAGTTTACAAATTTCATATTCTACAATTGGAACATGTTGAGTGTTGGAAATCAACCACAACCTATGGTAATTCTTCGTTAATCTTGATCTCAAGATTGATGACAAACCACACAACACGTAAAGACAATGATAAAGATGAAGAACAAACAGGCAGAAAGAAACGAGAGAAGAGAAATATTTGGAGAAAAAGTTACCCATGAACCGTGGAATTTCTATTATTGATCACTTGTAAATCTGCAACTGTGCTTTACACAAGCACTGTGATTATCTTCACTACTTGTTATGATTCTGCATCTTATAAAGTACAAGGGATACTCCCTATTTATAGATTTAGATTTACAAATGCCCAAAAATCTAAAGGCCCAAAATATCTATTTGAACTAAATCAAATCTAATATAAATCATATCAAATCTTATCAAAACAAATATGTGTGAAACAAACTGTTTCGACACGCTGAAAGTTTCGACTTCGACACACTTAGACACTAGGAATTACAATTTAACACACCACCTAATTCATTGTGTCTAAGCTGTCTACATTCATCATGGCTCTTAGTCTTCTGAAGACTTCGACCTGCACTCCCTTCGTCATGATATCTGCAATCTGATTCCCAGTTCTGCAGTGTTCCAGATTCATCTTCCCTTCTGCTACCTGCTCTTGAAGATAATGGAACCTCATTTCGATATGCTTGCTTCGATCGTGAGCTATTGGATTCTTCGCTAAGTTGATAGCTGACATGCTGTCTATTTTCATGGTAATTGCTCCATGATTCTTCCCTGTAAGCTCCTCGACCAAGTTCACCATCCAGGTTGCTTGACATGCACAAAGAGAAGCATCTATATATTCTGCTTCGCATGATGACAATGCCACTACTGGCTCCTTTCTCGAACTCCGAGCAACTGGTGCACCACCTAACATAAACACATATCCAGCTGTGGATTTTCTATCCTCAACGTCACTACACCAGCTGGAGTCGGTGTATCCCACCAACTTGCATTCTTTCCCTTCATCAGCTACAGGAAACAAAATGCCGTAGTCGAGAGTCCCTTTCAGATACCTCAGTATCCTCTTCGTCGCTGTTAGGTGTGATACCTTTGGCTTCTGCATGAATCTACTTACCATACCCACACTGTATGCTAAGTCAAGCCTTGTGTGACAAAGGTATCTAAGTGACCCAATAAGTTTTCTGTATTGGGTTGGGTCAACATCATCTTCATCTGAATCCTTCGACAGTTGCAGTCTGGTCTCAGCTAGAGTCGAAGTTGGGCTGCAATCTTGCATCTCAAATCTCTTGAGTATTTCGCCTGCATATCTTCTTTGGTGCATCATCAAACCTCTACTAGTCTTGTAGAATTCGATGCCAAGGAAATATGAGAGATTTTCCAAGTTTGACATTTCAAACTCCTCACTCAGGTCATGTTTGAAATCTTCGATCTCGTTCTTGCAACTCCCTGTTATCAAAAAATTATCGACATAGAGGCATAGTATAAGCAATTCATTATTGCTTCTCCTTACATATACTTCATGCTCAGTCGTACACTTCACAAATTCCTTCTCCCTTAAGAAGCTGTCGATTTTCTTATTCCAAGCTCTTGGAGCTTGCTTAAGTCCGTACAGGGCTTTGTGCAGCCTGTACACCTTTCCTTCTTCGCCTCATTTCACATACCCAGCTGGTTGTGCGACATAAACTTCTTCATCTAAGGGGCCATTAAGGAACACACACTTCACGTCCATCTAACATGTGTGCCAATTGTTCATATTTGCTAGACCAACAACCAACCTGATTGTTTCGATTCTAGCAACAGGTGCGAACACTTCATCGAATTCAATTCCTTCCTTCTGTAGAAATCCTTTCGCCACAAGTCTCGCCTTGTGTCGAGTTACTTATCCTCTAGGATTCACCTTCACCTTGTAAACCCACTTCACATCAATTTCCTTCTTGCCTTGAGGCAATTCGACAAGTGACCAGGTGTTGTTGACTTCGATGGATTCTAACTCTTTATTCATTGCTTTCACCCACTTCGAATCTTTCAATGCCTCAGCTGCATTGACTGGTTCGACATCTGCGTAGAAAGCATAATGTACCAGCTCACCCTCTTCATCTACCACATCATCTTATGTAATTACACATTCTTGCAACCTTGCAGGCATGTGCCTTGTTCATCGAGGTCTGCTTGAACCTGCTTCATCTGCGACTGGTTCCTGTCGAACTTCTCTTTCGACTTCAGTGGCTGGTTCTTCACAAGAGATTCTCACTAAATCCTTCTTGGCATTCTCTGTCCAATCCCATTCTTTAAGCTCATCTATGATCACGTCCATACTGATCACTACCTGCTTATTCACTGGGTCGAACAACTTGTAACCTCCAGTCGAACGATATCCTATCAAGATCATCTGATTCGACTTGTCATCAAGCTTCCTTCTCAACTGATCTGGAACATGTCTATGTGCTATAGATCCAAACACCTTTAGGTGACTGAGGCTAGGTTTGACACCATACCAACATTCTTCTGGTGTGATTCCTTCAAGCTTCTTCGTCGGACATCTGTTCAAAATATATGTTGCTGTCGAAACCGCTTCTCCGCGTAATTCTTTGGGTAGATGCTTTCCATTCAACATACTTCTCACCATATTCATGATGGTTCTGTTCTTTCGTTCTGCAACTCCATTTTGCTGTGGTGTATAGGGTGTCACCACCTCATGCACAATCCCTTCTTTTTCACATAATGCATCGAACTCTTTCGACACATACTCTCCACCACCATCTGTCCTCAGAATTTTCAGCTTTCGACCACTCTGTCTTTCGACCATGGATTTGAATCTGGAAAATACCTCAATCACATCACTTTTCTTCTTGATGAGGTAAGTCCACAACTTTCGACTGAAATCATCTATAAACGTGACAAAATATCTGTTGCCATCAATCGAATCCACCTGGATTGGACCACATACATCAGAGTATATGACTTCCAGATTTGCCTTCGACTTTCTTCCTGCATCCTTGCTGAAGCTATTCTTGTGTTGTTTCGACTGAACACACTCCTCACAGACTTCACTTGGAATGTCGATTTCTGGTAATCCTGAAACCATATTTCTTCTCTTCAGCTCTCTGATGTCATTGAAATTGAGATGGCCTAGTCGAAAATGCCATAACCATTCATCTCTGCTGGCTGCCGTTGCTAGACACTTGTGCTCCACCACCTTGAGTTCAATCTTGAAGGTCCTATTCTGAGACATTGGAGCCTTCAAGATCAACCTACCACCTACGTCGAGAACTCTCATCATCTTGTCTTCGACAACTACCTTGTAGTTCTTTTCGACAAGCTGCCCTATACTGAGAAAATTACTCTTCATGCCTGGTATGTACAACACATTGGAAATTGTTGACCTTTTACCATCTTTTCTCATAATCAGAACATCACCAACACCTTCAGCTGCTAGAGTGTTGTCATTTGCAAACTTCACTGTGTTCTTCGACGGGGCTTCATGTTGACAAACCAATCTTTCCTTCCAGTCATGTGTGATGAGCATCCTGAGTCCAAGTACCACTGATCTTGGAATCTTTCTTCATCTTTTGTTGTGACCATCAGCAACGTCTCTTCTTCTTCATGTTTCATCAGCTTTGCATCAGTTTCTTGATTTCTCTTCTTTTCTGGACAATCACTAACATAGTGACCATACTTCTGACAATTGAAACATTGAATGTGACTTTTGTCTGGCTTTCGACCACTACCTCTTCCTCTACCTGCAGCACCACCTCTTTGGTTGCCTTGGTTCTAGGGTTTCTTCTGAGTCGAATTGTAGCCTCCTCTACCTTTGTTTCCATTCACGTTTCCTTTGCCTTTCCTTTCCTTTTCTGACTGCGCCTGCAAAGCCATATCACTTTTCGACTTTCCTGCAGCTCTTTCAGCCATCCTTTGTTCATGAGACTCAAACGTCCCTTGAAGCTCTTCCTTCGTCAATACTGACAAGTCTTTCGACTCTTCTATGGCTACTGCCACGTGGTCGAATTTTGGAGCCAATGACCTCAAGATCTTTGCAATAACTGATCTTGATGTCAACACCTCTCCACATACCTTAATTTGATTCACCAACTTTGTAACTCTGGTGAAGAAATCTGTAATACTTTCGTTGTCTTCCATCTGAAGCAACTCATAGGTTCTCTTGTGAGTTTGTAACCTCACCTCTTTCACCTTTTCCGCGCCTCCAAACGACTTTTCAATAATCTCCCACGCTTCCTTCGCTGACTCTGCATCACTAACTTTTTCAAAGTTATATGGATCAACACACTGGTGGATTATAAAGAGTGCTTTATAATCTTTCTTCTTCAACTCTTTGTGTGCAGCCTTTTCTTGATCTGTCGCTTTCTCCCCAAGCGGTGTTACTCCTTCCTTCACAAGATCCCAAAGATCTTGATAACAGAAAACCACCTTGATCTGCTTGCACCAATTCTCATAATTATCTTTCTTCATAATTGGTAGGGTCGCCGGAAAGTGCCCATTTGAATGATTCATAGCCATCACGGTTTTCTTCCTTGAATCGCAACTGGAGCTCTATATACCAGATGTTGGAAATCAACCACAACCTATGGTAATTCCTCTTTAATCTTGATCTCAAGATTGATGACAAACCACACAACACGTAATGACAATGATAAAGATGAAGAACAAACAGCAAGAAAGAAACGAGAGAAGAGAAATATTTGGAGAAAAAGTTACCCACGAACTGTGGGATTTCTATTATTGATCGCTTGCAAATCTGCAACTGTGATTTACACAAGCACTGTGATTATCTTCACTACTTGTTATGATTCTGCATCTTACAAAGTACAAGGGATACTCCCTATTTATAGATTTAGATTTACAAAGGCCCAAAACTCTAAAGGCCCAAAATATCTATTTGAACTAAATCAAATCTAATCTAAATCATATCAAATCTTATCAAAACAATTCTGTGTGAAACAAACTGTTTCGACACACTGAAAGTTTCGACTTCGACACACTTAGACACTAGGAATTACAATTTAACATTGAGCACCTCTCACGAATTATAGAATCTGAGTGTGTTGAGCACCCTCTCATCATGTGTTTGGATTATATACTAAGAAAACATGTGGTTTACAATAACA
The DNA here is from genome assembly GCA_022829125.1 of Lathyrus tuberosus. NCBI lineage: Eukaryota > Viridiplantae > Streptophyta > Magnoliopsida > Fabales > Fabaceae > Lathyrus > Lathyrus tuberosus. The sequence continues at coordinate 1,720,714 of JALAZF010000439.1, forward strand.
AAATACATATATTTTTTTTTGTTAATAACACATTTAAATCACACCAACATAAAGAATGCCATAACATGCCACTGATAAATAATTATTTAAGAAAAAATATTTAAAATAATACATAATATAACATGTCAAACAAAATACATGATAAATAATATACATCCTATTTATTTTTTACTATAAATTGCTTTGGCCTTTTTATACATACAAAAGAAATTATTAACATTTGCTAATTTTATAAACATATCATATAATGTTCAAATATTACCTTTTAAAAATGACACTCAAAATCTCTTCTTTTAAAATATACTAAATTAATCATTATGATTTTATGAGGGGGTTTCTTAATACACCACTCATATTTCTTAGACACTACGCGGAATTTCGTTTTTGCCCCCAGTTTCCGAATGTGCACATCAGGACGCACCATTTTTTTTAAAAATGTTGATTTGTTCCGAATGTACAAATCAGGAAAAATTCCTGATCTGCAGATCCGGAAAAAATCAAAAGAATTCCATAAAATCATTTCCTGATCTGCAGATTCGGATAAAATCAAAAGTATTCTATAAAATTATTTACTTCTAAATATAATTCTTATAAATAGATAAGTTAAAATTTTAACTTATAGTCACAGAGGTATAAATAGATAAGTAATTTTTTTTTTTCGTATTTTTCATATTTTTGAATTTTAAAATTTTAACTTATCTATTTATAAGAATTATATTTAGAAGTAAATGATTTTATGGAATACTTTTGATTTTATCCGGATCTGCAGATCAGAAAATGATTTTATGGAAATGATTTTTTTCGGATCTGCATATCAGGAATTTTTCCTGATTTGCAAATCCGGAACAAATCAACGTTTTTTAACAAAATGGTGCGTCCTGATGTGCACATCCAGAAACTGGGGGCAAAACGAAATTTCGCGTGGTGTCTAAGAAATATGGGTGGTGTATTAAGAAACCCCCTTTTATGATGGAGTATCTAGATTGTAGTTATTTCATGAATAAAAAATATAGGTGAAAACATAATTTAAAAAATGATGGAATATCTAGACTACCATTAATAAAAAAAAATCCAATTTTAAAATTAAAAAAAAATTAAATTTACTTTACACTTTTAAGAGAGAGAAATTTTTTAAACTAAAATCCATTTAATTGAGAGTTACACTTTTAAGAGAGAGAGAAATTTATCAAACTAAAATCCAATTTTTTTTTTAAAAAGCAAAAAATTGAATTAATAAGCCAGACCAGGCATAAGCAATGCCAGACCAGGGCTACAACTGATACAAGCAAAAATCCACAAGCCAAACACACTGAGGAACCAAAGCAAAAAGCAAGAAAACTCCCTAAAAATAACATCACACACAGTTACAAAACACATGCATTGCAACATCTAAAGCAGACTAATGGTCCAAAAGCCATAACACACAACCAACATAGCCAGACACTCCTAAGACTACAATACTGCTAAACCAGATAAATTCAACTAAAAACACAAACTAAACCAACCTTATATAGCCACCACCATACGCCCAAGCCTACTGCTGCCGCGAAAAACAACATTACACCGACAATAACGGTGAGCCAAAACAACACCTGCAGAACAACATAAAAAAAAGCCACAATACGGCAGGCTTCTTAACAGAATTATCCTTATCAGTGCAAAAAGAATGCTGATGTTTTTGAGCCACCCGAATGAAAAACTGCACCAGAACTCCTATGATCGATCGAAAAAGCTTCGCACCACCAAATGCACTGGGACTCATATAATATACCTCTATCCTGCTAACGACTATGAAACCAACACTCCAAGGCATTCTCTAGGATGTGTGAACCACTGAGAGATACATTCGGGCATCTTGCTCGATTTGAACCGTAACCACTTCCACGATAGAATTTTCACCTCATCAACCAACTTTTCAATGTTTATATCCTTATTTTGAAATATCTTTTCGTTTTTGGCCTTCCAAATTGTCCAGATACACGCAAACCAAATCACCTCATAAAAAACACATACAAAGCTTCTCACCTCTTATGTGACCTAGCTCCCATCCCCATAAAAGAACTTAAAACCTCTTATAACCCTTGATCAATAAGGGTTGCCACATATAGTACTTTTTATCAAGTACAATTGGCACCCATCGTGGGGCCCGATAAACTTGAACTGAGTCACCGCAAGAACACTTGGCCAAATTTTTGTCCTCACTTCCAACCCCTCTGGCCATCACAGTGAACAAAAAGAGAACAACTCTGACCAATGAGGAATCTTAAAGCGAATAAAACACCACAATAATAATCAAGCTCTAGAGGATGATGTCCTCCATATCCAATGGCATCAGCAAACATAATCCCTATTGAGGAGAAGGAGATTCTAGACCCACAACCTCTTTTTAACGAGATATGAGAGTTCCCATTTCAGAGATCTTTAAGCCTCTTTCACTGGCCAAGTTCGATGGACGCATTGACCCGTATGAACACATCGCATCCATCAACACACATATGGCCATCCCTTGAAATGCAAGCTCCTGTCAGACACCTTCAAAGATGCATCCCTAAGGTGGTATATGTGTTTGCCTCGACTCTCCATAACCAACTACCATAACTTGGTAAAAAATCTAGTCCATCAAATTGCAGCGAGCAAGCATAAAAAGATGTATTCCACTAGTCTTTTTAACATTCACCAAGGCCTATTTGAATCCCTGAGGGACTACCTCGCCCGCTTCAGTGAGGTGACCATTAATGTGATTCATCCAAAGAAAGAAATATTTGTAAGAGAATTCTACAACAGGCTCAAGGTGGTACTTTTTTATGAATCCCTAGCCCAGAAGCCAATGGCGTCCTTGGACAAAGTTATGAAATAAGCAGAATATTACATCAAAGGCGAGAAAAGCGATGCTGAAAATAATGTACGAGATATGAAAGAATAAACTTTCAACGTTGAAGGCTAACAACAGTCAAGAAAGAATCAGTACATGTCGCCCATCAGGGATAAGACTATGTTTAAGAGAAGTGAAAGGCCAATTAAGAACTTCATGCCCCTGAGAACTCACTAGGAGCATATATTGAAATAATTCCGACATATGCATAACATCCCTCAACCTCCACCTCCATAGGCATATGTTATAGGCCATAAACCTCGTAGTTGGTGCAAGTTCTACAAATTTAAGAGACAACATACTGCTATCAACTCAAGAAAGAGATAGAGCGCCTGATCAAAGAAGGGCACCTGAAGAAGTATGCATTGGGTGTTTCCATTCTTGGATCAGGTGAATCTAATTCCAATGGATAAGATCCCCCTGGGACTCATAAATCCAAGAAAGGGAAGGAACCATGCAAAGGAGATTTCAGGGTTATCTTTCATACTCTTAACTCTATCACATGAAGATTTTTTATGGCCAAAGATACTAGTTTCGCACGTATAAGATATGCTCGCCAAATCCTAACTATAGAGGACTTGCCCCTAACGCTTCCCTGAAAGAGTTAAAAGCTCCCAAAGTTGAGATAGCCATTTTTCAGAAAGATGTTTCAGGCATCCACTGAAGGTGAGAAAAGTACACAAGAAGAGGGGGTTGAATTGTATTTTCCGTTTTCTTAATTTGCGTCTAATCAGAGTTCGGAATCTAAACTAGTGTTCAGATTCTGATTATACTTAGCAGCGGATGTTAACAGAAGAAAATAAAAAATAGTTGAAGACACAAAGATTTATACTGGTTCCTCCCAGCTGAGAGTAGTCCAGTCTCATTACTTCACAAGAGATTTTCACTATAACCAAATCATGATTACAATCACTTATGCATTCTACATAAGTCTTTTACACTGCTTACACCTTAGGTCCAAGACTTCTTGCTCAAGTCCTACAGACTCAAGACTTCTGCTCCAGGTTCCATGAAACGAGCCTTCCTACCCAAACTCCTCAGGTTCAAGACTTCTGCTCCAGGTTCCACAAACCGAGCCATCTTGCTCAAGCCACACTGACCCGAGACTTCTTCTCCAGGTTCCATGAAATGAACCTTCCTGCTCAAACCCTTCAGGTTCAAGACTTCTGCTCCAAGTTCCACAAACTAAACCATCCTGCTCAATCAATTTACTTAATTAAGACTTTCATTGCTCAAGCACATAGCATGAGACTTACATGGCTCAAGCATCTTGGCAAGAGACTTACTTGAATCCCAATGATACAAGACTTATACTCAATAAATCCACTTTATTAAGACTTTCATTTCTCAAGCACATAGCATGAGACTTACATGGCTCAAGCATCTTGGCGAGAGACTTAATCTAAACTGCTAAACAAGTTCAGTAGAATAAAGAACAAGGTGTACTTGGTACTAATATCAGAGGTACGAGAAATCACCATAACAAAGACCTAAAGCTCTTAAGATTTCTAATATATTCAATGTGTTAGAAATATTAACGATTTTATAAGTGGCTGAAGGTTCAAACTGAATCTTTAACAAGGATTAACCAGATGAAGGAGTAACAAGATCAATAATTATCAAGGTGTTACATGTTTAACCATTGATAGCAGTTGCAGCAGACTAGCCATTGGAAGATATAACTTGATCAAGTGTCTTTGCTTTACTCCATAGTACAAGAGCCGTTGAAGATAGATACACCAAGATATCTTGATCCATTGTGTAGCATGTTTAACCATTGAGTCTTCAAAAAGATCCTGTACTATAGAGCCGTTGAGAGTAGATATCCGTAAAGCATGTCAACCTTTCTTGAGCCTTGTGAACTCAAACTCTAGATGACAAAGTGATTTGACAATGCAGCTTGCTTTTTGCAGTACGGACAACTTCAGCTTTATCACCAACTCTGAATGATACCAGAAGCCAATTAACATTCACCAAGTGTAGAGACAATTATGTTGCTTCTTCTGATGCTGAGGTCTTTAGCTTCAGAGTCTATGTCAGACATCAATTACCAAGTGTTCTTCAGATTTTGCATCACCAGAAGCTAGCAATTCAGCTTCTCTCAAGTGTGCCTTTGTATATTATATTATGTATATAAATATTTACAAGTATTAGAACCTGCATACAAGAAACACACATCAAATATAACCATTATTCTTTAAATATTTTGTTATCATCAAAACCCAAGGAATATATGTCACGAACAAATCTTGTTCTAATATCCACCCTCATAACGATGATCCCATAGTCATCACTATATGATGCAACTATTGGGAGATGAAAAGGGTCTTGATTGATCAAGGATGCTCCACACACATTTTCTATTGAGATGATTTTGAGAGGGTTTGCCTTGATTTAGATTACCTCAAGCTCTTCCAAGGAATGTTGGTGGGATTTTCGGGCGAAAGAGTGCAAGTGAAAGGTTATATAACACTGAAGACTACCTTCAGAGACAAAGAAAACTCTAAGAAAATTAATGTAAGGTATATAGTCATTGATGCACATTCCTCATACAACATGATTATAGAGTGAACCTCCTTTAATCAATGAGGATTCGCCTTGTCTACACTATATTTTTTCATATAATATCCACTCACAAATGGTAAAGTTGGGGTTATCCAGGGAGACTAAGAGATCACGAAGAAATACTACTTAGAGAGTTTAAATTTTAAGAAGGTCAGAGAACCGTTGTCGTGAATGCCCTTGACAGAGATCGAGGCATAGCCTGTAAAGAAAGCTCTCTCGCGTAAAGGCACGACCACCCTATACCAAGTAGTCACGAAGGACATTTGGAAAGATGTAAGGAAGCTAAGGCATTAAGCCTAATTGTATTTAGTTTAGAGTAGTATAATTTACTGTTTTTTAGGCGAGTTACAATTTCTTCCGTTGTAACTTTTGTAATATTCTTTATTCTTGGGAGGCCATCACTTTAAGATTTGAGTTTAGATTATTGTCATTTTATGTGTAGGGAATCGAGGAGCAAATGGATCTTATCTAGATCGCCCTTTTAGTCTATTAAAAACGATGGATCATCATGGAGGAGTCCTTGCCGCCCTTTGAGGTTATTAAACTTATTGGATTCTCATGAAGGAGTCCTTGCCACCCTTTGAGGCTATCAATTATGTTGAATCATTTCAAAGCAATTCTTGTCGCCTGTAGGGAAATTTTAAACATCTCTAATAAAGGATCCTCCCCCTATAAGAATGTCATGGCAAAAACTTGGCCAGTAATATCCCCTAAAAGTTCATATAGAGACAACAACTGTAAAAACAAAGAAAATATAAAAAGAAACACTCGATGTTAATAGTTAATATTACATAAAAATACCTAGGGGGCCTATTAAGGAAAACCTCCAGAGGAATGATTACAAAACCATAAAAGAAAATAAGAAAGAGTCTTTGGCTTATTGGCCTTCCTCTGAAGTCTGTTTCTCCTCTAGGGAGTCTCCTTGACGCGTCACCTCCATATTAGTGTATTTATTCACCATATCTCCTTCAGTCTCAGTTTCGGTGTCCTTAGTTGGAGAGGTGTCATTTTCAGTTGGAAAGAGTCATTTGTATCGTCCACTAGATGGCTGCTAGGAACAACTTTGAAATGTTCAAACCACTCAAATCCAGCCCATGATGAAAAAAACGTCATTTGCTCCTTCACCATCTCAAAATAGATGTTTGAGATCTTTATCAAATTATCTTTGAGGACATAAACCGCCTGCTTTACTTTCCTCTGAGATCTAAGTGTTTGATTTAAAGATGATTGTAGACTTTGTTCTTTGGTGTCAAACTCCTTGGACTTAACCTCTGCTTCTCGTAGGTTGTTTGTTAGGGTCTCCTTATCTTTCTACAAGACGTCTATAATATTATTCCCTTTGTCCATGTCGCTTTAATAGCATGTGTGTTTCTTCCTCAACTCATTTTCAGTCTAAGCATGTTTTTTCCTGTCAGCGCAATCCATTAAGAGAACCCTCAGCTGATGGTTCTCTTTAAGGCCAGAAAGCTTGAGGGAAGGCTTACTATAAACCACTTTATAATCACCAAGAAAATATTTAGGGAAGGGGAGGCGAGCTCCAGTAAACTTGATGGCGTTGAAATCAAATTCATTCCACAAAAAACACTCAGTTGGTGAGTTCCTCTTTTGAGATGATGTAGGAGCGTCCCCTCTTTCAGTAGCACTGGTATGAACCCTCTTACCCTTGGGGCAGAGGAGGAATCAACCCTCCGCTTCTAGACTTTCATGTCCTTGTTGTTAGAACATAATTTGGTTCTGCAAGATATCTCTTTGTTTTGATAATAACAAAGTTGTATTTGTGTGAGAACAATTTTGGTACTCTAACGTGTACTTTCTTAAGAATTGACAAACAGGTTCTGGCTCTGATAAGAGAAAGTTCCGACTCTGATAGAGAAAGTTCTGACTCTGATAGAGATTGTGTACTACGTCACTCTGAAGTTTTCAATGGTCGCTTTTACGTCAAGAACCAAGGTTGCTTCTGATCTACTGTGCGCCAGAAAGACTCCAAGAAGACTCCATGTTAGTGCTGCAATGTTCTCTTGGATTCTGGCTTTGAATTTAACTCTGATACTCATCTTCTGAAGACTAAGTGTTGAAGACTCTAAAGACAAGGTTCTGATGAACAACATTCTGAAGACTCTTAAGACTTAAGTTTCTGAAGACCAAGTTCTGAAGATTCTGAAGACAAGGTTCTGCTGAACAAGTTCTCAAGACTCTGAAGAGTTATGTTTCTGATAACCAAGAGTTCTGAAGAAGGAGTGATGAAGACTCTGATGACAAGGTTTTAGTGAACAAGCTCTGAAGACTCAAGACTCTGAAGACCCAATGATTCATTCTTCTGATCATGCTTCAATCATATCAACTCAAAAGCCTCTGATGAACAGAAGAAGATGAAACGTTTACATGGGAAAATAGTACATAGTACAGATCAAACAAGTTCTTTTCCACTACCATTCCACTACCTTGATTTGGTGGTACAAAGGACAATTTAAGTGTATGATTTTCATCCCAGCATAACGACATTATTTCAAGTCGCCAGTATTTTTCTGATATTACTGATCTGCCTTTCAACGAATCTTTTTTCTGGCTATATAAAGACTTGATGATTCAACGAATCATGTGTGACACTGAGTGTGAAAAAGAGAAATAATCAAAACACTTATTCATACGAAGAAAGAACTCAAGAAATAAAGAAATACATGAGTGAACAGTAAAGCACCACAATGCAAAGAAGAAGATTGTTATTACTGTGTAGATTCGCTCTAAGTTAGATTGAGCTAAAAATTGTGTTTATATCAGCTTATGTAAGAAGCAATTCATTGTAAACATTTTATTTGATCAAACAGTTGTTTGAATTCCTTAAGGGACCAGTTAGGTCAGAAGCCTTAAGAAGAGACGGTTAGTCTGTGTATTGTTAGTCACCAACAGTTGCTAGTGCAGTTGTAATCAGTTTGGATATAGTGGATTAAGTCCTTGTGTATAAGGAGAAATCACCTTGGCGGGTGGACTGGATTAACTTGATAGTTTTCAAGTGAACCAGGATATATCGTGTGTCTTTCTCTATTGTGAGTCTATTTGTGATCTTTGTTTGAGTTTCATAAAAAGCTTTCATTTTGAAAACCCAATTCAACCCCCCCCCCCCATTTATTGTGTTTTTCTCACACCTTCAACTGGCATCAGAGTGTCGGTTCTGATTGCGATAAACATTTTATCAACACTTAACAATGTTCAGTACCGATCCAATATTTGTGTGAGATATCATGGCAGCTCCTGCTAATACCACTGAAGAGAAAGATCATTACAGTGCCAAACCACCAGTTTTTGATGTTGAAAAGTTTGACTACTGGAAAGACATAATAGAAAGTTTCTTTCTTGGTTATGATGTAGATATTTGGGATTTGGTAGTCGATGGCTACACACACCCAGTTGATGCTACAGGTGCTAAAATATCCAGAAGTGTTATGACCAACCAACAGAAGAAAGACTATAAGAATCATCATAAGGCGAGAACCATATTGCTAAATGTTATCTCTTATACTGAGTATGAGAAGATAACAAACAGAGACACTGCCAAATCTATCTTTGATTCTCTAAGAATGACTCATGAAGGTAGTGCTCAAGCCAAGGAGACAAAGGCGTTAACCCTAATCCAAAAATATAAGGCATTCAGAATGGAGGATGATGAGACAGTTGAGACCATGTTTTCAAGGTTTCAAATGCTAGTCGCGTGACTCAAAGTTCTGGACAAAGGTTACTCAACTGCTGATCATGTGAAAAAGATCATCAGAAGTCTTCCTAAGAAATGAAGACCTATGGTAACAGCTCCAAAGCTATCAAAGGATCTCAATAGCATAAGTCTTGAAGAGCTTTTTAGTTCTTTGAGAAGTCATGAGATATAACTCGAAGAAGATGAACCTCAGAAGAAAAGCAAGTCTATAGCTCTTAAGTCTAAACCTGAAAAGGCAAAGGCTTATCAAGCTGAGGAAGAATTAGAAGATTCAGGTGAAGAATCAGAAGATGAGCTATCGTTAATCTCCAGAAGAATCTGGAAGCATAGGCAAGGAAACTTTAGAGGATCTAAAAGAAACAAAGGCCGCTCTGAGTCATCATTTGGACAGAAGAAGCAGAACTCTGGAAAGGAGGTTATCTGCTACGAGTGTAATGAGCCAGGTCATTACAAGAACGAGTTTCCAAAGATTAAGAAAGAAAAGAAGCCTAAGAAGAACTTCTCCAAAGGGAAGAAAGGTCTAATGGCAACTTGGGACGACTCTGATTCTGAAGAAGAGGAATCTGATGAAGAACAAGCAAATGTTGCACTAGTTGCAACAACTGAAGATGAAGTTTATGGAGAACCAAAAGACAGAATATCATCAGAACCAGAATCAGACTCAGACTCAGACTCAGACTCAGAGGTATTATCTAAACTCTCTCGCTCTGAATTAGAGTCATGTCTGTCAGAAATGCTGGAAAAATATCAAACTCTTCAAAGTAAATGCAAAGATCTTAAAAAATTTCTTGTAATTGCTTCTGAGGAAAAAGATAAGCTTGAGCAGAATAACTCTTCTCTAAATGAAAACATTTTTTGCTTAAAAATAGTAATTATGCCTTAAAAAGCAAAGTCGCTAAATTAGAAGAAGAATTTATCTCCAATGTCTCTGACACAAGCTGTATCTACAAGTATGATAGAGAATTCCAGTATTTTCTTGCTAAAAGCATAGATAGAAGCAAAATAGCTTCCATGATCTATGGAGTAAGCAGAAATGGTAAGAAAGGTTTAGGATGTACAAAATCATCTGACGTTGACGAAAGTCAAAGTGTTAAACCAAAACCTCTATATGACTATTTTGTGCCTTCAGGCACTGAGATTGTTTGCTCTGAGCTTGCACAAAACCCCCCACCGACACAGAAGTCTGTTTGTAAAGTTAAATATCATGCACAAATTCCACTTGATTATCCAGTTGCACAAAAGCCCAAAGTTGTGAAACACTCTAGGAAAGCTAACAAGAAAGGACCCAGAAAGTGGGTACCTAAGGACAAGATAATCTATGTTGCACATATCCTTAGCAGCTCAGTTGAAACACCAGTAATGGTACATGGACAGTGGTTGCTCGCGGCACATGACGGGAAGAAGGCATATGTTCCAAAGTCTGGAACTTAAGCCTGGAGGCTTCGTCGATTTCGGAGGAAACCAGAAAGGAAAAATCATTGGCCCTGGAACCGTTGGTAATGGTAACCTTCCCTATATTACTGATGTTCTTTTAGTCGATGGTTTGATGCATAACTTATTGTCAATCAGTCAACTTAGTGATAATGGTTATGATATCATCTTTAATCAAAAGTTTTGTAAAGATGTAAGTCATAAAGATGGTTCAATCCTATTTGTCGGAAAGAGGAAAAACAACATTTATAAGATTAGACTTTCTGATCTTCGTGAACAGAATGTCAAATGCTTAATGTCTTTTAATGAAGAGCAATGGGTATGGCATATACGTTTAGGCCATATTAGCATGAGGAGGATTTCCCAGCTAAATAAGCTTGAACTTGTCAGAGGCTTGCCAAATATGAAGTATTCTTCAGATGCTCTTTGTGAAGCATGTCAGAAAGGAAAGTTTTCCAAAACTTCCTTTAAAGCAAAGAATGTTGTGTCCACCTCTAGACCGTTAGAACTTCTGCACATTGACTTGTTTGGACCAGTGAAAACTGCGTCAATCAGTGGAAAGAAGTATGGATTAGTAATCGTTGATGATTATAGTCGTTAGACATGGGTAAAATTCTTGAAACACAACGATGAGTCTCATTGTGTGTTCTCTACCTTTTGCTCTCAAGTGCAAACAGAAAAGGATTGTAAAATAGTCAAAGTCAGAAGTGATCGTGGCGGAGAATTTGAGAATAAATACTTTGAGAATCTTTTTTATTCTCATGGCATATCCCATGATTTCTCCTGTTCTAGAACTCCACAACAAAATGGAGTAGTGGAAAGGAATAATAGGACTTTGCAAGAAATGGCTCGAACCATGATCCAAGAAACTGACATGGCTAAGAACTTCTGGGCAGAGGCAGTAAATACAACATGTTACATTCAGAACAGGATCTCAATAAGACCTATTCTGGGTAAGACTCCTATTGAATTGTGGAAGAATAGAAAACCCAACATTTCATATTTTCATCCTTTTGGATGTATTTGTTTTATCAATGAAGCTTTTCTTTCCTTATTTGCACTTATCTTGTCTTACTGCATTCCATTATGATTACCATAAAAAGGAAGAAAATGACTAACTTTAACTTATCTAAATTCCTTCAAATCAAAATGATTTAGTTGAACTTTTTGTTACCCTTTTTTATTATGACAAAAAGGGGGAGTATTAATATGGAAAAATTATTTTGATAAATATCTTGTCTCCAATCATAGCTCTAACATTCTAACACTTTAAATATCATATCTTTGTAGAATATTTTTCAGGAAAAGATATTATATTGGTAAAATGAATCTGATATCAATCAGGCTCTGATTTGGTTAATCAAGCTCTGTTATCAGAATGCATCACCACTATAATCAAGCTCTAATATTTTGGATTTATCTCAGATCTTTGCAATCAGGCTCTATATCCCAAATCTTATAAGATTTTGTTAAGTCTTAGATTCAGGGGGAGCTTGCAAAGGGAAGTTTACTTTAAACTTATCTGAGTCAATTCTGATTATCTTCGTAAAAAAATTGTGCCATCAAAATACATTGTTTTGTCATTATCAAAAAGGGGGAGATTGTTAGAACAAGATTTGGTTTTGCAAGATATCTCTTTGTTTTTATTATAACAAAGTTGTATTTGTGCGAGAACAATTTTGGTACTCTAACGTGTACTTTCTTAAGAATTGACAAACAGGTTCTGGCTCTGATAAGAGAAAGTTCTAACTCTGATAGAGAAAGTTCAGACTCTGATAGAGATTATGTGCTACGTCACTCTGAAATTTTCAATGGTCGCTTCTGTGTCAAGAAGCAAGGTTGCTTCTGATCTACAGTGCATCAGAAAGACTCCAAGAAGACTATATGTTGCTGCTGCAATGTTATCTTGGATTTTGGATTTGAATTTAACTCTGATACTCATCTTCTGAAGACTAAGTGCTGAAGACTCTGAAGACAAGGTTCTGATGAACAGCGTTCTGAAGACTCTAAAGACGTAAGTTTCTGAAGACCAAGTTCTGAAGATTCTGAAGACAAGGTTCTGCTGAACAAGTTCTGAAGACTCTGAAGACTCAAGACTCTGAAGACCTAACAATTCATTCTTCTGATCATGCTTCAATCATATCAACTCAAAAGCCTCTGATGAACAGAAGAAGAGGAAATGTTTGCGTGGGAAAATAGTACATAGTACAGATCAAACACGTTCTTTTCCACTACCATTCCACTACCCTGATTTGGTGGTGCAAAGGACAATTTCAGTGTAGGATTTTCATCCCAACACAACGACATTATTTCAAGTCGCCAGTATTTTTATGATATTACTTATCCGCCCTTCAACGGATATTTTTTCTGACTATATAAAGACTTGATCATTCAACAAATCATGTGTGACTCTGAGTGTGAAAAAGAGAAATAATCAAAACACTGATTCATACGAAGAAAGAACTCAAGAAATAGAGAAATACATGAGTGAACAGTAAAGCACCATAATACAAAGAAGAATATTGTTATTACTATGTAGATTCACTCTAAGTTAGATTGAGCTAGAAATTGTGTTTATATCAGCTTATGTAAGAAGCAATTCATTGTAAACTTTTTATTTGATCAAATAGTTATTTGAATTCCTTAAGGGGCCAGTTAGGTCAGAAGCCTTAAGAAGAGACGGTTAGTCTGTGTATTTTCTTCACCAGCAGTTGCTAGTGCAGTTGTAATTTGTTTGGTTATAGTGGATTAAGTCCTTGTGTATAAGGCGAAATCACCTTGGCGGGTGGACTGGATTAACTTGATAGTTTTCAAGTGAACCAGGATATATCGTGTGTCTATTTGTGATCTTTGTTTGAGTTTCACAAAAAGCTTTCATTTTGAAAACCCAATTCAAACCCCCCTTTCTTGTGTTTTTCTCACACCTTCACTTGTGGGTCTGAGGCTCGTGAGGCGCCTTGCCTTCAAGTTTGTGATTGATGATCCTTACAAGTAAGTTGCATGGGCGACTCCCAGGATTGTCTAGTCCATGGCATTTGACTTTCCTCTTGCCAGACATTGATTCCTCTCATCCAGGGAAATTTTGGACATCTTTTATGTAGAAGAAAAAACAGTAAAAATAAGTACATAATCCCTTAACTAAATAAGTACATGATCATTTGCAAAAAAACCCAAGCAAATGACACTATCAACGAAACTTACTCAGATATATGTCCATAGTGTCGTCATCCCCTGATCCAAAATGATCATGGTTTGAAATTGTATGACCTTAAACTCATTCAAGGTCTTGACCATCTCGACCCATATGCATCGAAGTAATCAAAGTCATATTGGTGATTGACACATGATTACCTGTTGAGGCGAGGGGAAACTTACGGGCGTCATCCTCCCCCATAATGAAAAATGAGGGGTCGTCTCTTCTCCTACCCCTCACTAACTTATCCTTCCAACCTTTGAGGTGGTTGGAATGAGGTTTGAATAAGATTTTCCTAGGTATAACACCTAAAGTTACCCAACCCAACAGACATACATTTTTGCACCATAAAAAGAAAAAAATCCCTATAGTGGGATGGAACCCTAGCCGTCGACATATAATCTCAAATGCCCTGATCAAACTAATCATTCAACGTAATTTAGGAGGGGAAACATTGGGCATCTTAATAACCTATGCCTCAAAGTAAGAGAAGAGAGGCGAACCCCAATATCCTAAATGTTGGGGATGTAAAAGTAGAAGGAAATAATGGAAGATTATTCCAAGGCAGCCATATTGGCTCTTTCTGTTGAGGAACACGCCTCTAGGATGATTTCCTCTTTGTTTATGTGTAAAGAGAAGTTAAGCTATTATCAGAGGGAAGATTTTTGGTCCTCATTTGTGTAATGAGACTTGACTTCCTATAAATTCTTTAGTTCAAGATCAAAGGTGGTCATTATCTTCTTATTTCATGAGAAAATAGAAAGGAACACTACTACAAAAGCGCTTCTTACCTCGGACGTGAAATGCATAATACCTCCGCAATAGAAGTGAGGCAACGAAAGGCGGCATGAAATATCGCCATTTATCACGTCGGCAGAATTAAAACCGAGAGGTAAGTTAAATGCACATGGGTTCGAACCCCACCAACAACACTTTTATTATTTCCAAAACTAGTGTATCTTTCATCTCGGTTTATCTTGAAAACCGTTGGGTAAGCTACTTTCATTTTTTAAAATTTTTTTTTTACATTGTTTACCTAAAATATCACATTGTTTACCAAGAATATTACATTGTTTACACATAATATTACACTGTTTAAAATAAAAGTCAAATTCCCTAGAGAACAAGGTAAAAATCAAATTCCCCGAAGATCTAGATCTTAGATCTTCGAATTATTGAGTCTTGGGGAAGATCAAATGTTGAGTGCAAGATTATTCTTTACGGATCTAGCATGCATTTGTTTCTGAAGTAAAATAAAATAAGGGTTAGATAAATAAAATATGTAATATCCCATATTCCCTTAAATACTCATTTGAGTGTCAATTGAGATCAACTGAGTTCCTATGTACCCTATCTTTTGGCAGTTGGAACAATTAGTGCTCTTAATTTCTCTAAGTATTATCAGTTGGAACAAATATAGTAATCAGTGAACTCTGAAGAGATCAATTATTATTAAAAGAAAAGGACCATTATTAATAAAAACAAGAGGAGACATTTTGGTAACATTAATAATCGGTCAATAAGTGTTGGATGACAAAATATCAATTGGGATATTTTATATAATTATATAATATTATATATACATATTTGTGTGGTTAAGAAAGGAAAAAGATAGAAAGAAGAGAAGAGAAGAAGGGAAAGAAAGAGAGAAGAGAAAGGAAAAGATGAAAAGAAGAAGAAGTCATGGAAGAAGAAGAGGAGGTTCATGGAATCATCGTCATCATTTCATCTCAATTTCTTCATTATCATCATCTCCATGTGATAAGGTGAGTTCTATAGGTAGTGTAACTTTGGAGGAAAAAGCATGGAAACATTGGGTTAGGGTTTTGTGTTAATAATTGGATTGTTCTTGCTTCGATGTGGTTATTGTTGTTTGTTTATGTTGAATTCATGGTGAATATGTTCGAATATGTTGGTCTATGATTAATTATGGGTTAGAATGGTCATGAGTAAAAGAAAGTATGGAATTGGCCATTTTCCCTTCCAATTGCGTTTCTGGAAATTCTGGAAATCGTCGCTCTCGTCGGGCGAGCTTTGGCGAGCTCGAGGCGAGTTGTTTTCTATCAGCTTCGTCGGGCAAGCTTTGGCGAACTAAAGGAGAGCTAGCTCGCTAGCTGCTCGCTGGGAGACCATGGTACATTTTCACCACTACCTGGGCCTTGCCTAGCATTCGCCGGGTGAACCAAAAGTGAGCCAGCTTCGTAGGCTGCTCGCCGGGCGACCATGACAACATGCAGGATTTGGTTTCTTGTTTTTTCCATAACTTGAGAACCGTAACTCAGAATGAGGCACGGTTTAAAGCATTAGAAAGTTACTCTAATGCTCTATTTGATAATGAAGACGAAACATGGATATATATATATATATATATATATATATATATATATATATATATATATACACAAACACACACACACACCATTGATGGATACGATACGAGAGTCATTGGAAGGCTATTCTAGTGAGGTATTGCAAGGTGTTGAGAGACCATGTTTAACCAAGGATTCTTGGTAGATAATAGAAATGATTATGTTGACTTGTTTGTGCATAATAACTTGAATAACCTTGTGATATGCTAATGTGTATGTTATGAATTATATGTTAATGTATGCCATACATTGTTGTTTTGCTTATGTGATGCAATTCATAATCTATGCTTGAATTATTGTTGTATCTTATGGTTATATTGGTTGTGGAATAACATTATTAAAACCTTATAAAGATGAGTGAAGAAACCTAGGAGCATAACTAGGTAAATGACTTAGTAAGATAACTTAGGATATGAAATGGTTTAGATAGTGATGCTTGGGCGAAATTGTACCGCGGAGTGTACAATGGACAAGTAGTCACGTGCTCGTTGGATAATAGGATTTGTATTGAACATGTTGTGTTTTTATGTGATAAAGGTGAATGTGATCACCTTGTGGTTGTTGAATATGATCACGTTATGTTATATTTAATCACGTAGTCAAAAATAGCCCCTTGATTGTGCTGTCCCAAGTCATGATATTTATATAGTGTAAGATTGGGATGAATGCACCGATACTTCGCGCCAACCAAATTGGTTAAATTCCCATATGTGCAACCAAATGTGTTAGAGTCCCATATGTTCAACCAAATGGGCTAGAGTCCCATAGTGCAACCAAATGGGTTAGAGTCCCTTAGAAGAATTTGAAGAGCTCAAGAAAGTTGAAGTATGATACAACGATCTGTGACCCATGTCGATAACCCTAGACGTAGGGATTGCTGGGGAAAGATGCGTTGGTACGGTTTCCAGACTAGTGATTGTTTGAGTTGATGAACTCAAGAGACATGTTTCCATACATTGCGAGTTTTGTGAACTCAAGTCATGTTTCCCCTCTGACTTGAATTAAGATTTGATTAGAATCCTATAGAGCCAAGTGAAATCTTAGGATATGGGAACTCACTGAGATTATTATCTCACCCCAATATTGTTGTTATTTTTCAGGTATTGTTGGAGGTTTAGTATACAAGAGGAGCTGTGGATCGATGTTTCAAGGGAAGCTTTTATTATGATCTTCTGCTGTGAATCTTGTATAATGATAGATATTGTACTTAGATCTTAGACTTTTATTTTTGTCACTTTCCATATCTTGTACCATATGTTGTCTTTATTGTAATTGTAAATGGTCAAATATGTAAATGACGCCAATAAGCACTTATGATTGTGTCAGTACCAAATAATGACAATTGTAAGATATTATTATATATATATATATATATATATATATATATATATATATATTAACGGGATGTTACATTTGGTATCAGAGCTGGTCAATTCTCGACCTAGCCTTGAAACATCATAAGTAAATCTATTCCTGCCTCATATGTGTGTTATGCCAACATGATTCTTAATGTCACGTTATGTAGTATTAGGCCTGATCAACCTAATGATATGTTTGTGGTAGGCAGATCATGGTTGAGCAACCACGAGGACTCCGAAGTGTTGGTAGAGCTTGTAATTCGATGGTAGACTCAAGGCAATAGGTAGCAACTAAGGAGAAACGGTGAGCTCGGTTGAAGTTGTTGTAAGAGTTGTGCGTTTGGTAGTGTGGAAGTGCAAGGTGGTATTTGGGTTAAGAAATATTATAGTGCTAGAGAAGTTAGAAAATGAGGATTTCTATCAGATAAATTTGTTTTAGTTTGAGAAATTAATGAGCTTGTTGTGGAACTGGATTGACCACTGGTAATGAAAAGAATTTCAAGTAATCCCATACAGTGAGCAAGAATGATGTTTTGTTGAGCGTGTGACTTAAAGTCTGGAAGTGGGGTAGTTTATCAGTGTTTCAGTTTCTAAGGTCACTATGGCATCTTGGAAGAACGAGAGTATTTCAGGGTGTATGTTTAGAATGGTACCTTCCAAATGGTTGAGATCTTGAGAGATAAGGACATTCAACATTTTTGTAAGAGTCTAAGGTAGTGGTGAAGTGTAAGAGGAGACTCGAGGACACGAATACGTATTCCAAGTGAATCATGTATGCACCAGACGAAGAGTAGAAGATAAATCAAGTATATTCAGTCTTGGAAGGGAGATCGGTTTCAGGATAGTTCATCAGGAATTCAGTGTCCAGTAAGAGAGTAATTTGGAAATGTTGTTACCCAGGACCAATTATAAAAGATTGTGTTGAAGAAAAAGCAAGCATTATATAGTAACAAAAGTTGTAGTGGTATGGGTTGAAGGAAGTTTATGTTGAGAGATAGAGCAAGTAATTTGGAATCAAGGAAACTCTGGTAGGATGGTGTTATAATTGGAAATTAAGAGAAATACCATAGGGAGAGAAGCAAACACAAAGTGGAGAACGGTGTAAACGTTATAATATGAAGAGGTAACAGGATGTATTTTGGACGAAAGCATAATGGAATTATTAAGATTTTGTTAAGACTAAGATAAAGGTGTGTCATTAATGATTGTTCACATACGAACACTTCGAGAGTGTGAAGTGGAATGGAAGCAGTTATACATTGGTATTATGAAATATGTGATAAAAGCATTTATGGTCACAAGTATGTGTGATTGATTACCTTGTTCTGGGACGACTACCGAGTATCACACTCTTTGTTGAGCAGTGAGTCTTGTGTTCTGAGAAGTTGTGTTTGTGGTAAACAGCAGAAGGAAAACCAAGAGTGAGTACGAGACTAAGTGTGAATTGTGGAAGGGACTATACCGGGTGGTCTAATAGGTAATTGATGAGAGTTGTAGATCACGAGTCATTCAAATAAGTGGTTTCGGTGTAGTGAGCTGTCTAATGAATATTGGGTTGGAAGAGGATCCCAGTTAATAAGTATATGGAAGATGTCAAGTTTCTTCAGGAAAAGGGTATTATTTTTTGTTGTCAAGAGTGAGAGAATTTCCTGTGTTTGTGAGTGATCGAAGTATTCCGAATCTACCTTTTATTGGACTGGTAAAGTTTATTACCTTGATTCTTACGAAGGAATTAAGTGAGAGAGTAAGGTGGTGTGCTTGACTCTGTTTGTTCCTGATACCTCTTAGATGAAGTGATGACTATGGTGTTCTGGGTTTGATGTTGAGTTATAAATCATGTTGTTGAACTTATACCATGTCGTTAAATCGTATGGTAGAAGACTTGTGGTTGCTAATCCTTGAAGTTGAGATGGTGTTGATTGTTGTTCTTATTGTCCTTTTCAGGTCACTATCGCAAGTTGTGTTGTAGTGGTGGTTACCGACGGTATCCTTAGCGATTCTCGTACCCCACAAGAATCGAGGAAAATTTTGGTAAAGTTTAACATGTTGAGTCTTCATGTCCATAGCGGAGTTCCTTAGTCTTGTGATATCGCGAGCAGGAGTGAATGAAAGTCAGATGAGTGAAAGTATTAATTAGATCATATACGTATAAGGTTGAAGTATAATATTAGAGTATGAATTATTAGAAGGGTTGTCAGAATAATTTTGATAAGGAGGAATTAGACAAGACTTACCAAGTGGTGATCCCAAGAGATCTGTTCAGTATATGGTAAGTATTATTAAGGTATACGTGGTTAGTCAAAATATGGCATTTGTTAATTATCACTGATTCATGGCCTCGGATATAGAACCCATGCGAGTGGTATTGAATGTGTGCAGTTATGCTTTACCCAATTGAAAGGATATGTAAGTTATCCTTTCGGGAAAGAGTGGGAATGAGAGATTTATAAAGTTAAGCATGTGACTTGGATTGTATATGAAAGAGGACACGAGTTGGAGTTGCGAGAAATGGAACAGGGCGATCAAGAGGGATGAGTTTAGACAGGAAGTGCTATGTTATCTCCAGATGTGTGTGAAGTGTTGTGTGTGAATTGGTGAGTAGTATGCATACTCGCAGTTACGTCTAGATTGCTTAAGTTCTTTGGAAGTGGTGTCTCCTTGATGATTTGAAGTTCCTTGATGGTGTTATGTTGTTATTGGTTGAGATCTCGTGTCGGCAGAGATCTTGAATGAGCCAGAACCCTACGAGATTTGATATGGGATATGGTAACCAGAATCGAAAGTTGTCAAACTAAATTGGATAAATGGCTTCGAGCCCAGGATGAATCTAGAGGTTGTACATTTTTATGGTTTTAGTTATGTGAATCATGTATACCTATCTCATGGAGAGTGTTGGTACTATTCTAAACCTTTGTGTGTCAACAAGAAAGTTATTATACTAATGGATGTCAGTAAGGTTCTAGTACCATTTTGGGTGGTGGGCACTCTGACGGATAAGTGTGTTTTCTATGCAGATTATTAACTAACCAACAGTGCCTAGGAATCCTAGGTGTTCCACTGTTGGAATCAGAGTAGCACAGTGGAAGGTGGTAGAAGAAAGAATTCAATCAAGTTTATGGGGATCAGAGAGATAGTTACTTGTAAGAATGGAATTAAGACAATCTCGTGCTAAGTGTGCTATCTGATTATAAATAATACGAGAGGGGTGAAGCATCAGGTATAAACACTTGCAGTATATAGTGTCAGGTCAAGTTAAATTGATAAGGATATCAATACATGGATTATAAAGTTGTCTTAACTGTTGAAGGATCTATAAAAGAAGTGTCATCAGTACTGCATGTAGTCAAGAAATCAGCAAATTATCTCGTGAAGATTTGAAGAGTGTTGATTATCTAAACCAAGATAAGATATCTTGGTTATGTTTTGTGTGACTCAGTACAAGAATATGGAGTTGTAGATTCTAGAATGAAGTGACCGAGTGTTTCATAACGACACGTCAGATGAATTAAGTGGCAACTAGGTTAGAAGTTTATCAAATATTGGAAAAAGAATATGGTTCAGATCATAAAGCTTGAAAATTCTTGATAG
The DNA here is from genome assembly GCA_022829125.1 of Lathyrus tuberosus. Lineage (NCBI taxonomy): Eukaryota > Viridiplantae > Streptophyta > Magnoliopsida > Fabales > Fabaceae > Lathyrus > Lathyrus tuberosus. The sequence continues at coordinate 1,741,796 of JALAZF010000439.1, forward strand.
ATAGGAGATTGCTGGTGAAGACTAGTTGAATGATTGAATACGTTAGAAGATTGAACTGAAGCAACGACAAGAGTTGACTTAGGACAAGGATGTGAGATATGGTTATTATTGAGTATAGAAAATTCAGGGGCGAATTTCAATTTAAGGGGGGGGGGGTGTAACACCCCAAAATTTGCCCTCATATTTATACCATCAATAAGTGGCTTATGCTTCACATACATGTGCATTTAGGTCATAAACATCATACATGAATCATTGGCTTTCCCAAGGCATGGGATCAAAGGTCTATGTCATTGATTATTCAAAGCAAATATAATGAAACCCTAATGCACTACATACACAAAAGAATGAAACCCTGGTCTTCTGAGAAATACAGAGAAATAAACCTTGGTTCAAGACCTTGGTGAATTTTGGAGAAGAATAACCTTTGATGCAGAAGAGATCCTCAATAACCATGAATCAAAACCCTAATTCCACACTTCAGCGCTTGAAGAACTAGAAGAGTCAGTCTTATTTGTTATATATACCTCAGACCACTGTGAAACCCTAGCGACAGCTAACGACTCTGCTGAGATCAACTGAGTGTCAGTTGAGATCAACTGAGTTCATATGTACCTTATCTTTTGCTAGTTTGAACAATTAGTGTTCTTAAGTTCTCTAAGTGTTGTTAGTTGGGACAAATCGAGTAATCAGTGAACTCTAAAGAGATCAATTATTATTAAAAGAAAAGGGTCATTTTTAATAAGTACAAGAGGAGACATTTTGGTAACATTAATAATTGGTCAATTAATGTTGCATGAAAAATTATAAATTGGGATATTTTATATCATTATATAATAGTATATATACATATTTTTGTTGTTAAGAAAGGAAAAAGATAGAAAGAAAAAGAGAAGAAAGAAAAGAAAGAGAGAAGAGAAAGGAAGAGAGGAAAAGAAGAAAAACTCATGGAAGAAGAAGAAGGGGAAGTTCATGGAATCATCATCATTTCATATTAATTTCTTCATCTTCATCATCTCCAAGTGATAAGGTGAGTTCCATAGATAGTGTAGCTTTGAGGGAAAAAGCATGGAAACATTGGGTTAGGGTTTTATGTTAATAATTGGATTGTTCTTGCTTCAATGCGGTTAATGTTGTTTCTTGATGTTAAATTCATGGTGAACATGTTTGAATATGTTGGGCTATGATTAATTATGGGTTAGAATGGTCATGAGTAGAAGAAATTGTGGAATTGGCCATTTTCCCCTTCCAATTGCGTTTCTGGAAATCGTCGCTCTCGCCAGGCAAGCTGTTTTCTGTCAGCTTCGCCAGGCGAGATTTGGCGAATTGAAGGCGAGCTAGCTCGTTAGCTGCTCATAGGGTAACCATGGTACATTTTAACCACTGCCTGGGCCTCGGCCCGGGTTCGTCGGGCGAACCAAAGGCGAGTTAGCCTCCCTGGTTACTCGCCAAGTGACCATGACAGTATGCAGAATTTTGTTTCTTATTTTTCCCATAACTTAAGAACCGTAACTCGCAATGAGGCACAATCTGAAGTGTTGGAAAGCTACTCCAATGATCTATTTAATAATGACGAAGAAACACAAACACAGATATATATATATATATATACCATTGATGAATACGAGACTAGAGTCATTGGAAGGCTAATCTAATGAGGTATTGTAAGTTGTTGAGAGACCGTGGTTTAACGAAGGATTTTTGGCAGAGAATAGAAATGAGTATGTTGACTTGTTTGTGCATAACAACTTGAATGACCTTGTGATATGCTAATGTGTATGTTTATGAATTATATGTTAATGTATTCCATACATTGTTGTTTTGCTTATGTGATGCAATTCATAATCTATACTTGAATTATTGTTGTATCTTGTGTTTGTATTGGTTGTGGAATAACATGCTTAAAACCTTATAAAGATGAGTGAGGAAACCTATGAGCATAACTAGGTATATGACTTAGTAAGATAACTTAGGATATGAAATGGTTTAGATAGTGATGCTTAGACGGAATTGTACCGCGGTGTGTACATTGGACAATTAGTCACATGATTGTTGGATAATAGGCTTTATATGGAACATGTTGTGTTAATATTTAATGAAGGTGAATGTGATCACCTTGTGGTTGTCGAATACCATCACGTTATGTTATATTTAATCACGTATTTAGAAATATCTCCTTGATTGTGTTGTCCCAAGTCATGATACTTATATAGAGAAAGATTGGGATGAATGCACCGATACTCGCGCCAACCAAATGGGTTAAAGTCTCATATGTGCAACCAAATGGGTTAGAGTCCCATATGTTCAACCAAATGGGTTAGAGTCCCATAGTGCAACCAAATGGGTTAGAGTCCCATAGAAGAATTTGAAGAGCTCAAGAAAGTCGAAATATGATACAAGGATCCGTGACCCATGTCTATAACCCTAGACATAGGGCTTGCCAGGGAAAGATGCGCTGGTACGGTTTCTGGACTAGTGATTGTTTGAGTTGATGAACTCAAGAGACATGTTTCCATACATTGCAAGTTTTGTGAACTCAAGTCCTTTTTCCCCTCTGACTTGAATTAAGATTTGATTAGAACCCTGTAGAGCTGATTGACCTCTTAGTATAGAGGAACTCACTGAGATTATTATCTCACCCCAATATTATTGTTATTTTTCAAGTATTGTTGTAGGTTTAGTATACAAGAGGAGTTGTGGACCGATGTTTCAAGGGAAGCTTTTATTATGATCTTCTGTTATGGATCTTGTACAATGACGGATATTGTACTTAGATCTTAAAGTTTTATTTTTGGCATTTTCCATATCTTGTACCATATGTTGTCTTTATTGTAATTGTAAATGGTCAAATATGTAAATGATGCCAATAGACACTTATGATTGTGTTAGTACCAAATAATAACACTTGTAAGATATTATTCTAGATATATATATTTTACGAGATGTTACAAAATGAATATTTAAATATATGATTCTGTGCTCAAATAAATATTCAAGAAAACAAACACTAAACCTAAGTAATTTTCTGCTCTTGAAATCCATCTTAGAGAACTTTTCAAAACGTCTTTATGTTTCAAGCACTTCATGTTTCATTTAGGTTAGATTTTCAATATTCAACATACTTTTATAACGGATGTCCATTAGGTTTCACGCGGATAACTAATGGCAGATTCTTAAGTGTTGGTAAACATTAAGTGAAAGACAAAGATTTGTTTAAGGACGATGTATATAGTAAAAAAAAATTAACTATCCCGTCGACTAAGAAGAAATCCGAGGTGAATACGTTTTTTTATAAAATACATTGTTTACATAAAATATTAAAAATGCATTGTAAAATCTATTTCCCAATGAGAAATTTATTTTACATGTCTAGGTCCCATGCAAGATGTTAGAGATTTATTTCCCAATGAAAATTTTTATTTTCTGCGCACTTGCAATCCATCCCAGAGATCTGTAGTAGCAACTCATGATAGAAATGGATGGGGCTGAATATTTCCTCTCTTTGGGGCAGCTACATATAATTTAGTAAAATATGATTACTAACCACCTCGGTTTTACTATAAAACTGAGGTCTTATTTTAACTATCACCTCGATTTTAATGAAAACCGAGTTAACTATTTATGTTATTTTATTTTTAAATTACATTGTTTACACAAAATATTAAAAAATATTGTTTACAACAAATATTCGGTGATATCCAAATTTTGTTGGATACCCATTAAAAGAAATATTTTTGAAACAAGAATGATTTTCTACACTTGCAATCTATCAACTGAGTACTCTTCAAATATTGAGCTCATTTCTTTGTTGGTTAAGCTCAATTCTTTGTTTAATTTGAAGTAGGAATGATTTTCTGCACTTGCAATCTATTAACTGAGCTCTTTTCAAAGGTTGAACTCCTTTCATTGTTGGTTAAGCTTTATTCTTTATTTAATTTGAAGCAGGAATAATTTTCTGCACTTGCAATCTATCAACTGAGTATCCTTCTTTAACTGAGGGTTATTCCAAAAAAATACAACAACGACAACATCAACACCATTACGTGAGATAGATTGTAAGAGCAGAAAAAAATGTTTTGTTCAAGATAGAAGAACAATGGAGATTTTTTCTGTCTTGCAATTAATCCCAAAGGATGATGCTTGGGGAGGCTTCATATTAGTAATGATTAAGGTAAAATCTGTTTAACAAGTGCTTTTATAGTAAAATCTTATTATTTTATGCCTCGGTTAAATAGAAAACCAAAGGTTTAGAGAATTTTGCTTACACTTATAAACAAATAGAATCATAAACTATGTTTGCAGAGAATCGAAGATTGTACTGATTTGTTTTTTCATCTCGGTTTTATGAAAAACCGAGGGAATTTATCTTTTTTTTTTAATGGCAAAACTACTGTCTAGGTCCTTTAAGTTATTTTAAAATATCAAGTTAGTCCCTTAAGTTTTTTTTGTAACGCTTTGCTCCTTTTTTAAAAATCTCCGTTACAATAAATTACAATCTCATATACCATTTGAATTGGTTTTTCGCGTTGATCACGAATATGTAATTAGTTTTGCGTTTGATTGTGTATTTTGGTCGGATCGATGATTTTTCATTATGTATTTCGTCCATTTTTACCAGATTCTCATGAACCGTAATTTGATTGCATATTCGTGATCAGCGCGAAAAACCAGTTCAAATGATATATGAGTTTGCAATTTATTGTAACGAAGATTTTTAAAAAGGGACCAAAGCGTTACAAAAAAAACTTAAGGGACTAATTTGATATTTTAAAATAACTTAAAGGACTAAATTAATAGTTTTGCCTTTTTAATTTTTTTAAATAATAAAAAATAGTGCGCCTTGACTTTATACCTCAGCTTTCCATTATTCGAGGTGAAAGGTTCATCATGAAAATCGTTATTTGTTGTAGAGGAAAATGAATCACTTTCACTACCAAGACTACTATCACTATCAAAATTAAGGGAAATCTCTCAATTGCCAAAATGTCTAATTCCACTAATTTACAGTTGATTGTCATGTCGGAACGTATAGCAATGGTTCCACAAGGCTATGCACTCATTGCGAGTTGTATGCTCTATCAGGTTTTCGTTCTCATCTAAATTCCTAATTATTTCCATAAAGGAAAATGGGAAAAGAGAAGTCCAATCAGTACCTGTAAAAGGGAGAAGCTTGAACTCTCAAGAGCTGTTGGAGAAGATAGAAGGAGCTTTCGAAGGCTTCAGCAAAAATATATGTGAAAAGGATAAAGGATTGAGGGTAACTCCTTTTAATAAAAGAGAGAAACTAGGGATAATCAAGGGCCTCATAGGTTTTCCATTAGACATGAAAGAGGTTGCACGTTGTTGACACGTGTGAAAAAGTAAGGCTTATTTGACGTCCCAAGGATAAATCATCATTGCTAACATTAAATGTTTCACACGCTTTTTCTCTCCCAACATTCGTTTGGGGATTTCCCCAACTGATATCACCTCGATGACACTTGGGAACATATGTCAGAGTTGCCCATATATGAAATTCACTTTACGCATAAGGGACTCGCCTTTACATAAGAGATTCGCCTCACACTTGAGGGACTCATTCACTTCATCTTTTCCAAACCCTTGTGCTTGAGGGACTGTGTATTGGTATATTCATGGGGAGCCCATAAGAGGCGACAAGTGAGGTAGATGATGCCTTGTCTCAACATAAAGCTCCATTGGTCACTTGTCTACTGGATATATCACTCATTTGTTAGATGTATCGCCCTTATATCTAATATGTCACCTTCCTCTCAGAGGAGCCACCCAAGGGAAAGAAATGGGGAATGACATGGCCCTATTCCGCATCAGTATGGAAGGAGGCATTTGACCATATTCTCCAGAATAATAGGGGATTAATCGTCCACTTTCGCATCCTCTCAACAATGGTTATTACTTTTAAGGGGCCTAAAATACAGGTCAAACACAGCTATAAATACCTCAACATTAAAGAAGAGAATGATAATCTCATTCTCACATACAAAAAAAAAATACACAGAGCTTCTCACCCGTTATGTGAATTAACTATCATTCCCACAAAATACTTTAAACCCCTTATGTGAATTAGCTATCATCCCCACAAAATACTTTAAAGCTTATGACAACCTTTAATCAATAGAAATTATCATAAAATACAAAATACAATTATCATAAAAAAAATCTTTCAGTAATTATCTTATTTAAAATTTATAAAAGTCTTAATTGAATAAAAAAAATTATTTTAAAAAATCTTTTAAAAACCTTTACAATCTCAATGCAATAAAGCTATTAAATTAAGAATATAAAATATTTAAAAATAAAAACTTTGGAATGAGAATGAGTGAGTGCAAGATCTATTCAAAAGAGGTGTGCTATTTAAACATCCCAAAGTCAAACATGGTACAAAATCAACTCCTAAAATTAACAATACAATCCCTATAAATCAAAAATTGCTTGCACATTATTCAATGTTGATATCAGATAGGGACCCTACCCCTCTTCTGTCAATTATTTTAGAGCCATAATAATGAAAATCAGATATTGGGACCCACAGAAACAAAGAAAGGACATAGAACAATCAGATTCCTCCACAACCCACATGCAAAAGTTTGTTACATCTCCAGTTCCTGACTCATCTAACAAGCACACAGACTACAAAAACCAGAAAAGGAACAACAAAAGATTAAGGAAAAAATAGCCAGATTTATTCCAAAACAGATTCACATTTCAAACATTATTTTAAGATTAAACGGTTCAGATTACCCAATTACAAATTCATATATCTGTCGTTGGTTCAAACCAGACGACAGATATTTAAAAGTGCGCAAATGACACAACATTAAATTTGGTCTCATCAACATAAGCATTATTATTAAGGAGTATTAAAAACAAATAAATCGACATTTGTCCTCCTATTTCACACATGTCAAGGATTTCTAGTCCTTTTCATACTCAACTTTACATGTGAAGATTTAGGAATATGTATCAATTATAAATAAATAAAATCCAAAGATGAATGTTCAAGTTTCATAATGATGAACATATGGTTTTTATAGCTTCAAATTGAGATCAATAGTTCCTTCCATTTGATGACCATTTTGAGTTCTGGATGATGTTTGTCCATTTTGTGTCTCCTTTGATGCTGCAATGAAGCTGTATGTAGGTTGCGGCATCTGTTGTTTGACTAATTTGTACCCTGGTGGAATAGAGAATTGATCTTCTATGTTTTTCTGTAGCATATCATATAGAAGTTAAGAATGAGCATTGATTATATTAGCAAAATTGGTCTAACCTTATATCCGATCCAATCAAATTTCATCGGTTTGGGTTGGATAGAAAATCTGGACTTTTTCTGTCAAATTCAAACTAATCAACCCGTAATGAGCAGGTTGGATCGTGTCATGAGGCATAAGTTTTGGCCTTTATACACCTAAAGGACAAAACTTGTACACTGTTGTAAACATTGTTCCCATTGTTTTCTGCTAAAAATCTCTATTTTATCTAATAAGTGTGGCACAAACCTCAGGGGATTCTTCGTTGTTCAATTCGAGTGGTTTTGACGGTGAAACTGCACATGAAGTAGGAGGAGTTGGAGGAGCCAAAGTGAGGAAACTTCCATCAAATTCTTTAATCCCTTTATCTTTTTTCTTCGACTTTGGATCAGAGTTAGATGCTGAACAAGATTGAGATTCTCTGCATATAGTTCAGAAATACATCGTGTCAGAAGACAGCAGTTATAATATTATTTCATTTTGGAGAAAGTACAACAACGAAGAAAGTGCTTAAACGATAGTGTTATAACCGAAACAACCTGGAAGTTGAATTGGCAGCATCGAGATGAAATCCACTTTCGCTCTCACATGAAGTTCTTCCATTTGTACTCACTTGACCAATGGAGGGAAATTTATAATTTAGAGGTGTTTGCGAATAATCCAGGGAGAAAGGGTATGGCCTTTTCATGCCAATCATCATCTGCACCATGTTTTAAACAGCTATATAAAATTTCATAAACTCGAAAAACAAATCATGAATCCATAATATAAGCTCAATATCACACAATCTATATTTCAAGCTTGGTATATTAGAGGTTAAAACAAAAATCAAAACTGGCCTGCTTTGTACACTGTTTGATCTCGATTCAACGATTACTGATGCGCTGATGACACAAATTTGTGACAGCAGAAAAAAAAATTAAGGACTGCAACATATCTAATTAAAAACCTTTCAATTAATCAATAAACATGTATATGATATATGCATATCAAGGTTTTAAAATACGTTACATGTTAAGAGTCCCACATCGAACAATCTATAGCCTGAACATGTATTTATAAGTGGGGGCAATCCTCACCCTGCAAATTCATTTTGTAGGGTTGAATTAGGCCCAACTCATACATTCTTAAGTTTTAAGATGGTATCAGAGTCTCGTTTAAGAACCATTGGACCACCCACCATTTAGTTCTTAGTTCCATACAATTATGGTTTAAGAACCATTGGACCACCCACCATTTAGTTCTTAGTTCCATACAATTATGGTGCATCGACCGTGAAAATATTGATGCCATATACAAAATACAGATCAAACAGAACTATGCAGATGGTCTATGAATTACATTGAGAGCAAATCTTGCAAGTAAAAGATTACCTTCTCCGCCGGCCTAACCGGTGTACCGTTGCTAGTACTATTTTGGTTTGAAGGGGGCTCAATTGACAACTGAGGCACACGAGTGGATGAAGTTCCTGAGGAGTTATTCACCTACATGTATCAAAAACCAAATATTTCATATTCCATAGGAAGAAAATGTGACAAAATAAAACCAAATCATGAAAATTGAACAAAGAAAAAAAGGATCTTTATCTTTACCACTTGTGATGAAGGTTGATGATGAAATTGTGATCTCTGGACCCAATTAGGCAGAGGCCAAATTGGATTAGAATCAAAAGGCAAACTAGGAACAAAGGGCAATCCATGTTCCATACCAAAACTCTCCTTCTCAAAATCCAACTCGCGGGAGCTCCAAAACTTAGGCACATTCCCAAACACACCACTGTTGTTCAATGGAACAGTACCAGAACCTTTACCATCCAAATGTTGCAGTGACATTGGAGATCTGAAATCCAGTGGTGGTAAAGGTAAAGGACTAGGAGAAGAATTTTGGTTCATGTGATTGTAATTGGTAATTGGGAGAGGCAAATAGTTTGATATGGTTGTCGATGATGGCGACGATGATGACGACGAAGTAGAATTTTGTGATGGTAAAATGAAAGCACCATCTTTTACATTAGAATGGTTAAAATTGTTGATTGGAAGAGGCAAATAAGATGATATAGTTGTTGGTGATGATGAAGATGTTGATGAATTTTTGGATGGTGAAATCACAACACCATCTTTCATGTGTTGTTCTTCTAGTATTTTTTCAAGCTGTGCTACACCAAGACCTCTTTGTGGAACCTTCTTTTGCTTTGGCCTTTTAGTAGATCTACCACCATTGATACAATTGTTTCTTGATTGATCCTCTTGTTCTTGAGCCATTTTTGAGTCATCTTCCATAGAGAAAAAAAATGCAACAGGAAATTATAATAAAATTAAAAACTAACAGTGTCACCTCAACTACAGCCTATTTGCTAGCATTTTGACAATGAATCATAAAACCCTTTTGCAAAGATCAAAATTTTAAGCAAAATTCATATACCCTTTTGCAAAGATCAAATTTTTAAGGAAAATTCATATATATACCCTTTTGCAAAGATTGAATTTTTAAGCAAAATTCAGATACCCTATTGCAAAGATTGAATTTTTAAGCAAAATTCAGATACCCTTTTATCAATGAAGAGAGATAAAAGAGCCTACAATTCAGAACAGTTTATGTAGGCAAAATCCAAAAGACTCATTATTTAAAATTACCTAATAATCCAAAAGACCAGGCACCAATTGAGCAGAAAAGTGCATCTGAACTCTGAGAGAGAGAGAGAGAGAGAGAGAAGTGTGGGAAAGATTTCTCGGATTTATCTGAGATTTAGTTTGCTTGTCTGAAAGATAAAAACAATAAAAATAATATATATATTTTGGAAATTCAAACCATGCAAATCTATGAATGAGAGTAATAATCACTTATTTCTCGGCCAAATTCTCGCTCCACTCTCCTCATTTTGTTCCTACACTCACTCACATTAAGTTTTTCTCTCTGTCACTCAATCTCAAGTTGTAGTTGAAGTCTGTGTAGATCAGATTTCTCTCTCTCTAAATCATTTTTTTAGTCCTAAAAGTAGCTAAGAGACAGTTTTGGGAGGAACTAGAAAGTGTCATCTTAGGTTGTTTGTTTCATTTTTAAGGAGTGGACCTTGGTTGGCTATTGGGGCCCACTTTTGTTGATTTTTTAATTTTGTTCCTTATTAATTATGAAATTATTACTATTTTAAAGATAGTTCCAATTCAACTAGGTGATTCAATCTCAACCTTTAATATTTATGTATTTATAGGTCTTCTAAATCAAATATAGATGAACCATGACAGTATTTCACCAATTTGATTATAAAACGTAGGAAAGAAGTATACATATGATAATTGACCCACCACACATACATGTATATTTCACATGACTTGTTGCTTTCTTTTAACTAAATTGGTTAAGTGCTAACGCGGATTTTTTTTCATCACAGTAACTGATACACTGCACTGACTAATTTAATTTGGAGACAATTGGCATCAAGTGATTTCATCTCCTCTCAAATATGTTTTAGTATTATTATTTTTGGAAAGGTTAATCTCTAGAAACGTATACTAATACATTTTAGTTGGAGCGGCAAAACGGATCCGGCCTGTTGGATATGTCAGTTTTGCCCACGCTTTAGGACGGGACGGTCCAAAGATTTAGACCCTCACCTTCTAACGTGTCCTCCCTGTCCCATTTTTTTCGCGGGCTTTTGTGGACACAAACATTTCCATAAACTTTTTCAATTTTAAACTTAAAAGGTGAAGTGTCCGCAGACTTTTCCCGCCTCCGTCCTCACTTTTTGCGAGACGGACTTAAGTTTTAGACTCACATCTTCAACTATGACAGTTTCGTTTTTTTACGAATTTTTGCGAGACGGACCTAAACAGGACGGGCATGCCCGTTTGTCATCCTACATGTTAGATTGAGTCTTATTCACCTAAAATTATATAATAGTTTGCGAAACTAACAAAAAAAAATATTGTTTTGTTTATTAAGCTTTAGCGAGAAAAAAAAAGGGAAATAAATCGCACCGCTTTCCTTTCATCCGCATTTGAAAAAGCTCGCTTTTGAGAAATCCTTGCATTTGAACGAGGATGTTATTGTTCATATTCTAATTATATTGAGTTTACTTTAAAATATATCTCAAAATAGAATTTATTTAATTTTTATATATTGATTAAGATATACAATTAAGTGAATGCGAAAATCTAATACGAGATATATATTGTCATTATTATTGTTAGAAAGCACACAATACTAACGATATGGTCGGTCACCTTTTCTCTTTGATTAGTAATAAATAATGAAAAAAGTGCTAATAAAATAAAGTAAATGAAAGAAGAAATTATAAAAAAAATAATTATACCAAAAGCAAGTATTCTCTTTATATTTACCACCAAACCTAGATGTATTAATTTGTGTGTCCATACGCTTTTCTATTGGATTTTTTTGTTACAAGAATAAAGAAAAAGAAAATTTACAATCTTATTTAAAAAATGCTAGTACATCAATTGCAAGGATGTTGTTCAACATAGAAGGAGGGAATACATGCACCATGAAGCCAATATTGGAGAAAGTTTTGGGTTTGACCATGAAATCAACATTTTGATTTCCCTCACGAAGAGTATGCACAACTTTGAACAACTTATGTAACAAATTGAGTCATAAAAACCCACATCTTTGGCGAGTGAAAGGTCATGGTGAAAATAGAATAAATTTTTGCTTGAAGGCTGACGTAGGAGTTTGGAATAAAGCCGGAGAAGTCACACTTCTTGTTCCTTGAAGAAGTATGTATTGTTCCATGAAAGCTAGTACGGGTTGTTATACTATGGCAACTTCGATCAGCATTAGTAAAATAGTGCATATGCAGTTGAAGGGGTTTTATTTAATAAAATGTTCTTCTATGTGCTCGTGTTGTGGTTTTATAAAGCAAGTGCAGAAGGAGTCTTCCATGTAGCAAGACTCCAAGAAAAGGCGATAAGTCGAAATAAAATCATGGAAGAATCATTTTAAGCATATATTTCTAAAACCCTACAGACTCCTATAAAAGAGCGAGTAAACGGATGTTAGTCTTAGAACAAGATTTGTTCATGGCATATTTTCGCTGGGTTTTGATGATAAAAAAATATTGAATGAACAATGGTTTAATTGTGTGTTACATGTGTGCAAGTTCTAATACTTGTAAATATTATGGTCAGAATTTGTTGTTATTAAGCACAATATGAAAGTTGCTGAATTTCTAACTTCTGGTGGCAGAATATGAAGAACACTTGTTAAGTGGTGTCTGGTGAAGACTCTGAAGCTGAAGGCCTCAACATCAGAAGAAGCAACGTTATTGTCTCTACATTTAGTGAATGTAAATTGGCCTCTGGTACCATTCAGAGTTGGTGATAAAGCTGAAGTTGTCCGTACTGCAGAAAATAAGTTGTATTGTCAAATTAGTTTGTCAGCTAGAGTCTACAGATTGCAAGGCTCAAGAAAAGCTGAGATACTTTATGGATATCTACTATCAACGGCTCTATTAGTACAAAATCTCTTGAAGACTCAAAGGTTAAACATGTTACACATTGGATCAAGATCTTCTAGTGTATATATCTTCAACGACTCTTGTATTATGGAGTAACAGCAAAGACTTTTAATCAAGTTACCTCTTCAACGGATAGTTTATGAAAATGCTATAAATATGGCTGAAGGTTCAAACTGAATCTTTAACAAGGATCAACCAGAAGAAGGAGTAACAAGATCAACAATTATCAACTCATTGTATATGCAGATTTTTCTAATGTAGGTTGTAATTGTAAAAGTCTTAAGATTTCTTACACATTGAATATCTTAGAAATCTTAAGAGCTTTAGATCTTTGTTATGGTGATTTCCCGTACCTCTGATACTTGTATCATGTACACCTTATTCTCTATTCTGCTAAGCTTGTACAACAGTTTAGATAAAAAAAGTCTTGTATCATTGGGATACAAGCAAGGAAGTCTCGAGCCAAGATGCTTGAGCCACGTAAGTCTCTTGCTATGTGCTTGAGCTGTGAATGTCTTAATCAATTGGATTGATTGATCAGAAGTCTTATATCATTGAGATACAAGCAAGGAAGTCTCGAACCAAGATACTTGAGCCACATAAGTCTCTTGCTAGGAGCTTGAGCAGTGAAAGTCTTAATCAAGTAGATTGATTGAGCAGAAAAGTCTTGAGTCAGTGTGGCTTGAGCAGCATAGTCCGGTGCATGGAATTAGGAGCAATAAGTCTTGGCCAGTGGGGTGCAAGCGGATAAATGCTCATTTCATGTGACCTGGAGTTGAAGTCTTGGGCTTGAGCAGGAATGCTCATTGCATGGAATTTGGAGCAGTAAGTCTTGGTCAGTGGGATGTAAGCAGAGAGGCTCATTTCATGTGACTAGGAGCATACGCCTTGGGTGAGGAGCCTGAGCAAGGAAGTATCAGGCTAGAACTTGAGCAGGAAGTCTCGAGTGAGGAGCTTGAGCAGAAGTCTTGGACCTTGGGTCTGAGCAGGTGTAAAAGTCTTATGCAAAATGCATAAGCGATTGTAATCATGGTTTGATTATAGTGAAAATCTCTTGTGAAGTAAGGGGGCAGGAGTACTCTCAGTTAGAGGAGGAACCAGTATAAATCTTTGTGCCTTCGGCTATTATTTATTTTCTTCTGTTAACATTCTGTTGCTGAGAACTAAGAAAACGGAAAGTACAAATCAACCCTCCTTCTTGTCTACTTTTCTCACCTTCAATTGGCATCAGAGCATGGTATGTGCTTAACACTTAACAGTGGCGCAACTAATGATCCAATAAGAAAAGTATGTTTGTTAAAGACTTTCCTTCAAGAAGGAATCAGGTGTCATGTTGAGTGATAAATTATTGTTATTTTGAGTGTGAATAATTAGCACTCAATGGATTTATTCGTTTGTTTTTCGTTAATAATCCCCCATTTTGGTGTACTTTTTGTATAAATTACATAATGTTGTATATATTGCATTTTCATGTACATATCAGTGAGTTTGATAGTTTTTCATCTGTTTTTATAGGTAATAATGCATGGTTAAAGTATAGATCCAATTGAGCCAAGAGGAATGCTTCAAGATGCAGAATTTTGGATTTAAAATTCTGTCATTCGCGCTTAGCGCCATTTTCAGTGTGCTGGGATTGGATTGGCCATGGCTGGGAGTATTTTTGTTTCCCTGATTGTGCTTAGCAGGAGCAGACCATGCTTAGCGTGGTTTACTAGTACATTAAGTGAGATCGCGCTTAGCGCGGTTGTAAGTTCTTAGTTTTGTATAAATACCCCTCATTCAGATTTTTAGGGTATGTTTTTGGGAACTTTTAACCCCAACTTCATCAAACATATTCTTTAGTAGTTTTAGCTTATAAACAGCATATGAATGATGCATCTTGACGATCCGGAGTCGAATCCACTTCAATCAAAGTTGACAAATCGTGAGAAATTTGTTCTCCCTCTTTCTTCTCTATGTATTTTTCATTGTGTTGGGGTTTTTGTATGTATGTTTACTTTGATTGTATGTTCATCTATGGATCTTTGTATAAAATCTCTTTTGCAAATCTTAATCGATGTCATTTTTTATTTAATATCTATCTTAATGGGTTTGGATCGCCGTAGACATATATTTTTCAAACTCGACCTAAGATGATTATCTATTGGCTTTAGGAAATGGTTTAATATTCACATGTGTGTGTGTGTGTGTGTGTGTGTGTGTGTGTGTGTGTGTGTGTGTTGGATCTTAATGCTTAGTGTTGTTTAGTTGCGTGAGACATCACCTTCAAGAGAATGCGGTTGATCTCTCGAACTTTGCGTTAGACATAACCTCTGTTTGTGAGCGATACGTGGGGTTTTTGACTAGTAATAGGGTGAGTGCAATTGATCAATATTTTTTTTATTACTTGATGGGTAGAATGAAATACAACTCCTGACGAGTTTTCTCCTCTCTAAATAATGATTTATTTAATTGTTTTCATGTTTTTCTTTTTGTTCATGTTACTCGCAAACCATTTAAACCCAAGCTTAGAAACGTAGAGACTGTCGAACGACATTCTTTCCCTCGAACCGATCCTTGTGAAGATGATATAAATCCCGAAGGAATTCTTACAAAAATAATTTTTGCTTGCCGCTTTACCGCTTCAACGTTCCACATGAAAAATATTATACTGCTTTTCCTACCATATTCAAAGGGTGATTCCGCTGAATTTAAATGATGGAAAAATCAAAACATATTTTTAACTCATTGGTCTTGATAAAAAGGGTTATGAAGGTCTATAGAATATTCTTTCAAAAAATATTACTATAGAAGTTAATGGTGTAGAGATAGGCTATTTGAAAGTATCTATCACTATCTCAAAAGAAGCTTATTAAATATATTAAGAGGTAGTTGCATTCTGGTAGTTATTCTATCTCACTTCTGAGTATATCAACGTCATTGATATGTTTGATGCTCAGACTATCTCTGAATTTTTGTGCTCAGATTTGTGGGAATCAGTTTTGAAGCTTGTCTAGTTACACTTCATCTAATCTTTCAAGCAAATTCTGAAAAAATTGATTTAGATTCAAACTTGAGGTCACAGTTATTTAAGAAGTTATACAACTTAAATTTATTATGGTCTGTTGGTTTATCTTGAAAATCTTGAAGAAAATAAATGAAATTAGATGATGAAAAGATATCTAACAGATCACCTTTCCTGAAGCTTGATTCCTTGAAGTATCTGATGATAAGGAACTTATATTTCTTATCATAAGTACTTATTAATTAGTTGGATGGTCATAATATTTGTTGTTAGAAGAGTAACTTCAAAAGCTTCTGAAGTACTTTTACTTCAACTGATCTCCCAGATCTGAAAGCAAGAAGAAACACTACTAGAACCTAATGTCAGTTACTCTTCACTGCATATTCTTTTGAAGATGACATTAGTGTAGGATTCAGATAAAAGAGTAATTTGGCTCTGCCAGTCATTACTACTTCTGAAAAAGCATCTGAGTACTGAAATAAAAATCAAGTATTGAAGAGAAAGAGTTTATGTCAAATCTATCTTGCTTCAATATTTGATAATAAGGAGTCTGCTCTTTAATGTGATATCTTAAGAGACTCTATTGCCCCTTGGTTGAGGGTCATCATGGAATTTGTATTAAAGGAAAAGTCTATGAGAAACCTTCAGTTTTTATTTGTGTTCTGCAGGCAATTAGATGATGAGATTTAATTTGTTTTATGTCATTGTCTGATAGCTAACAGCATCTGGTTCCGTGCTTATCAAAGATCTTAGAGTCATGTGTCAACACAATGAAATTGATGATTCTGCTAAGAACAAGATCTTGTTCATATTATGGTTTATTTTATATTGATACTCTGGAATGAATCATGGTACTGCTGTCAGAATGTGGCATAAGGTGAAGGAAAGCCTATCTGAACATTTGTGAATGGTCTCATAGAAATATGAGTGTCATGATCTGAATGTAATTGCTGCAGATATCATGGAAAGGAGAAGAGGCATTTTCCATGGTATTTATCAAAGGTTGTTCACAACATTTGATGGAAGAAGAGCCCGCAACCCAGACTCAAGTGCTAGAGGTACTAAGTTTGATGAGAGAAGTGGAGTCATTGGTTTAACAACCATTGAATCAGAATCCACTCAAAACGGTGTTCAGACTCTATGGTCAAGTCTGAATACTTATACGGGTCTGATCGAGAAAATAACAAAAAAAAGGGTATGCTTGTTCTTGCCTGGCTTATCTCTTGATTCAATGAGATATTTGATTAGATGTAAACACAAAGTTTATGTTAGATGTCTAGAGAAGCTCTTCTGAAAAAGGATCTTCAGACATCTTTAAGAAGAAACTCTGTTGTGTTTACCTATTCTATGTATTTCATTAAGCCAGATGATGATCATATTTATGGAAACAGTTTTCTCATTTTTTGTGATGTTACTGTTGTTTGTTATCTGTCAAAGATAATAATTCAATATTTGTCTATCACTCATGACTCTTGTTTCAAGAGGAAGTGTTGGTTCTTATTAGAATCTTAGAGACTTATGACTGACAGAAGATATTTTTCTTTCTTAGTCTAGTTATATTAGACTCTGATGGATGATAACTTCTAAAAGTTGTCAGATTCTGAGATTCAGAAGAGGATTATTTACTTTTGATAAAGCAGTTTAAGTAAAAGGTTTTCCAAGACTTTTATAATGCTTAAATTTTCATAAAGGTGAAATTCATCTTGTGGATTTAAGAAATCTGCTGGATAAGAACCTTTGGGTAATGATGTTTTCTTTTGGATACTTATTTTCACTATCCCCTGTCTTGTAAAACATCATTTTTGTCCTTCTTCTGACAAGATTCTTATTCTTTTAGGAATCTTATTTAGTTCTCTTTCTTTTTATTTTCTCTGTGTAGTTTTGTGCTGATCAATCCAAACTTGAGATGAGATTCCTAGTCAATTCTTCTTTGAATCAACTGGTAGTCATCAATGAAAATTTTATGGATTTTGATGAGTTGCTTAAGTTAGGCTTTAACTTCTGGAAGACTATGTGTCAACAAGGATGGAGTGGATACTTTGAGATGCTCTATGGTTTCACTTATCCAGATCTTGTCAAAGAGTTTTGGATTAATTCTTCCATTGTTGAGCTGAATTCTGAGTGTGCTATTCTTTCTAAAGTAATTGGTTTTTCTATAACAATAACCTCTAAAGCGATTGCTAATGTGATCAATTGTGAGGAAATTGGAGAAATCTCAGGAACTCTTGTTTGGGAACATTGTCTTCCTACTTGGCATATCTTTGTAGATCCATCTAATACATCAGTGGTTTCAAATCTTCGTCCTGGTGTTGTTGTTTGGAGTCAGAATCTGAATTCAAATTTACTTCCTAATGATAAGGATTTAGACCTAGTGGAACCTATTGAAAAGGATATGCTTCTACTTCTCAATTCAGACATGCAGATTGATCTTCCTCAAGTTATGTTTGACTATTTGAAGAAGACTTTTTCTTCCTTTCACAAGGGAAAGATTTTCTTCATTCCTTTTGGATGAGTTCTTTCAGAATTACTTGTTCAGCATGGAGTTATCATAAGTTCTAAGTTTGATTTGTCTAAAATCTGGAGAGACAAGCTTGAAGCCATCTATGAATGATTCTGATGTTAAATTTCTGCATAGTTATGCCTTGTAATTGTTAAAACCTTTGTATTAAGTTATCTTATTAATAATTCAAAGTTTGTTCATGTTGTTGTTCAGTTAACTGTTAATTATATTTATTCATAGTTCTTCAAGAGAATTAAAATTAATAGGAGTAAGAACTTAATGCTTGCAACTTTTTCATTAATAAGAAGGAAGTGATTACAAATCACTTAGACATTCTAGTCTGATTGATTGGCCCAAAGTTATTACCTAGGATTATCTGGCATGTCCAAATTATCTAAGTAATCTTGTCATTCTTCCTTGGCAAATTTGAAAGCCTCCTTTCTTAGTTGATTTTTGCGTTTGGACCCCGAAGATCTTCTTCTTCTGTGTGTCTTTACAAAGGATACTGAAGAGGTGAGAACTTCTAAAGTCACCTACTTGTTTGTAGATCCTTCAGCTGCTGCTTTGCTTTCACTTTCCTGTGTTGCTGCGTTTAGTATGGCTGTCTTTATGAAATCTCTCTTTGGAACACAGATTTGTTTCTGCTTGTACATCTTGGTGTTTTGAAGATTAAGTGATTATGAAAGTAAGCTTGCTAAGAGTTCTTATATAGACGTGTTACATACATTGTTTCAAGTGACTGTTGTTTTTATATTGATTAAGTCTTATCAATATCTTAAAGGATATATCTTGGAAATACTATCTAACAGTCTAACCTAATAAATATTCTTTAACAGCTATGAATTTTATACTTGACTTGTTTAACTGTCGTTTCTGGTGTCAGTTTTACTTCATTAATGTACTTCAGTAAACCTAAAGAAAGTTATTGAAAGTGTATACTAGCAATAAACAATTTGGTCAAAGAGATATTTTTTTCATTAATTTAAGCAAAGGATTACAAAACATTGACTCATAAGGAACTACTAATGCTTAGTATAGGTCCCTATCTAAGTCATCTTGAGCCTTATGTCTTGCTCATCTTTATCAATGTCTTCATCCTCTACCTCTAGGATTGGACGGTAGAACAGCTTGTTGGATCGTCTTCTCTTCCTTCATCTCTTTATTATCCTTCTTCTGGGCCTCATCACAGCTTCTGATGAATCTACTCTGGTAGATTATGTTGGAGCTATTGAGGAAGCTTCTTCAGAAGTGATTCTTGCAGAGGGCAAGGGCTCAGTGGTGGATGTTTTAGAAACAACTTGTTTCTAAACATCTTGGACACATTGTTTCATAGAGCTCTTGGAGATTTCAGTTACCACAAAAGTCTTATGACTCTCGACTGATGCTTCCATGATTCTGATGGATGTTGATGAAAATGAACTAGGTTTGAGCTGCTTTTATAAAGACTTCTAAGCAACTCAAACGTCTGATTTAATCCTGCTTGATTTTTGGAACAATAATGACCACTAAAAATTTAAGGCATGCATTATACAATCTTTAATGACCTATGTTACTTGATCGTCTTTCAATTTATTAGAAATTGATCCTGTAATGATTATTCGTGATGTATTTATGACTGTAATTATTTTCTTCTTCTCTTTTTATTTTTCTTTTTGCTGTGACAAAAGGGGGAGAAATAATGGTAAGTATTTAATTAGAAACTGAATCCATTGAGTACCTATTCAGTTGTACATATTGGTCATTTATAATTTTGTCATTTATATTTCTATTTTTATGGTTATCTTGCTCGGGCGACACATTTTAACTTTCTTATACATAGAACGAAGGAAGAGCTTACAAAACTCAGCCTTAGCCTATCAGACTCAGAAGGAGCTTACAAACCTCGTATTCTGATGTTACCAAAGGAAATTAAAATATTATTTTTGGTTTTCTTAAATATGGAACTGAAAGGGAGCTTACAAACCTCAACCTTGGAATTGTTTGACTCAGTGGGAGCTTACAAACCTCAGACTCTGATGTTACTAAGAAGACTAAATTACTTTTTCTTAAAAGTAGTTCCTAGTATGATGTTACAGAACTCTGCTTTGGACTATTAGACTCAAGGGGAGCTTACAAACCTCATACCCTGATGTTGCAAAGAAAATTAAAACTGTCCAATATTGTCCTTTAAATACTTGTGTTTATCATCATAAAAAAGGGGGAGATTGTTAGAACAATATTTGTTCATGGCATATTTTCCTTGGGTTTTGATGATAACAAAGTATTGAAAGAATAATGGTTTAATTGTGTGTTACATGTGTGCAGGTTCTAATATTTGTAAATATTATGGTCAAAATCTGTTATACATTAAGCACAATTTGAGAGTTGCTGAATTGCTAGCTTCTGGTGGCAAAATCTAAAGAACACTTGCTATTTGATGTCTAGATAAGACTCTGAAGCTGAAGACCTCAACATCAGAAGAAGCAACGTTATTGTTTCTACACTTAGTGAATGTAAATTGACCTCTGGTACCATTCAGAGTTGGTGATAAACCTGAAGTTGTCTGTATTGTAGAAAGCAAGTTGTATTGTCAAATTAGTTTGTCAGCTAGAGACTACAGATTGCAAGACTCAAGAAAAATTGAGATGCTTTATGGATATCTCTCAATGAATCTATTAGTGCAGAATCTCTTGAAGACTCAAAGGTTAAACATGTTACACATTTGATCAAGATCTTCTGGTGTATCTATCTTCAATGGCTCTTGTACTATGGAGTAACAACAAAGACTCTTAATCAAGTTACCTCTTCAACGGATAGTTTCTGAAAAGGCTATAAATATGAATCAAGGTTCAAACTGAATCTTTAAAAAAGATCAACCAGAAGAAGGAGTAATAAGATCAACAATTATCAACTCATTGTATATGCAGATTTTTCTGATGTAGGTTGTAATTGTAAAAGTCTTAAGATTTCTTACACATTGAATATCTTAGAAATCTTAAGAGCTTTAGATCTTTGTTATGATGATTTCCCGTACCTCTGATACTTGTATCATGTACACCTTGTTCTCTATTCTGCTAAGCTTGTATAATAGTTTAGATAAAAAAAGTCTTGTATAATTGGGATACAAGCAAGGAAGTCTCGAGCCAAGATGCTTGAGCCATGTAAGTCTCTTGTTATGTGCTTGAGCTATGAAAGTCTTAATCAATTGGATTGATTGAGCAGAAGTCTTGTATCATTGGGATAAAAGCAAGGAAGTCTTGAGCCAAGATGCTCGAGCCACGTAAGTCTCTTGCTAAGAGCTTGAGCAGTGAAAGTCTTAATCAAGTAGATTGATTGAGCATGAACGTCTTTAGCCAGTGTAGCTTGAGCAGGATAGTTCGGTGCATGGAATTAAGAGCAGTAAGTCTTGGCCAGTGGGGTGCAAGCAGAGAAAGGCTCGTTTCATGTGACCTGGAGCTGAAGTATTGCGCCCGAGGGCTTGAACAGGAATGCTCGGTGCATGGAATTCAGAGCATTAAGTATTGGCTAGTGGTGTGCAAGCAGAGAGGCTCGTTTCATGTGACTAGGAGCAGAAGTCTTGGGTGAGGAGTCTGAGCAAGGAAGTATTTGGTCTGGAACCTGAGCAGGAAGTCTCGAGTGAGGAGCTTGACCAAAAGTCTTGGACTTTGGGCCTGAGCAGGTGTAAAAGTCTTATGTAGAATGAAAAAGCGATTGTAATCATGGTTTAATTATAGTGAAAATCTCTTGTGAAGCAAGGGAACTGAACTACTCTCAGTTAGGGGAGGAACCAGTATAAATCTTTGTGTCTTCTGCTATTATTTATATGCTTTTATTAACATTACGCTGCTAAGAAAACGAAAAACACAATTCAACTTCCCCCCTTCTTGTGTACTTTTCTCACATTCAGTTAGATCTTCCATTTTAAGCTAGAAATTAGTATCCTGCATGGATCAAGAAAAAGTCTAAAAAGGAAAATGTAAGGTTTAGCTAATTTCATTTAAAAGGCTGCAATATCGAGCATAATGAAGGAATGACTCGTATTTTAGCCCACATATAGAGCATATATTTGAGGTTATAATGTTCTAGTAATGAAACAGAGAGAGTAGGAGCATAGTTGTGAAAAAGGAGCCAAAAATGAAACTTAATATTTTCGGAGACAAAACTTCAAAATCCATAACCAAGTTTTTGTTTTATGAATAAATTGATTGTCTTTGTTGTAAATGAGTTACATATAGCTACTTATGGTAGTGTAGTTGCCATTGTTTTAATCAAACCAAACAAAGACATCAATTGTGTAAGGGTTGAAGCTAATATTATGGTTGTTGAGCTCCTATGTGATGTTTTGAAAGAGTTAATTGTATTAAATGTTACACTGGGTGGAATTGTTGAGTTGAAGGATTTAAGTGTTGAAGTAAGGACATGAACTTGCACAAATGGTACAATAAAAACTAGATGCCAAAGAAAGTCCAATGAGTAAACCTGAAGAAAGAATATCATACCCAGACCTTTGATCAAACCCATAATTAAACGAGTTCTTTGTTTTAACAAAGAAATTCCTCGAGGAAGAACCTATAGTGGTACAAAGATAGAATAAACGTGTATGAGACAAATATTTTATAGAGATGTCACTTACCTATAGTTTATCAATTTGTTGAGGCATGTCCCAAACGAGTTTTCTGAGTATGACTATGTTGACACCCCTAGTTGATCTGATTCTTAAGCCCTCCATTTTCTTTGGGCCAAATGTTTTGATCTAACCAACCATATTTATACTTGTGTTGTTATTACCTTTCCATATGATATTATGTGTAGGCATGGCAAAAAAAATCCTCCCTCGTTCAGACCTGGCCGCCTCCGCCCCAAATTTCACAGGGAAAATCAATTTAATTGGGGACGAAGGTGGGTGCGAGAAAATATGGTATTTAATTACGAGACAGGGCGGGGAAAGGGGTGTTAGTACCCGCCCAACATCATCCCCCCCCCCCCTATTAAATTAATTTTATTTTTAATAACTTTACTACCCATTTACTTTATTTAATCTTAAGATAGTAAATTTATTAGACTTATTATTCTTTCTTTTTTTTGAAAATATAGATTAAATAAAATTGATCAAATATTATCATTATAATTAAAATGATCAAATATTTAGTTTAAGTATTGACTTTTGATTTTATAGAATATAAAAATGCATTTTAAAAAATATATATTTAATTTTTGCATATGGTGGCGGGGCAGGGCGGGGAAACCCGTTCCCCATTGGAGGCGGGAGTGGATGTTTATTTGTTACCCTCGATTGGGGACTAGGAAGGGGGCTACGATGTTACAGAGAGGCGAGGGAAGGGCTGATAATGGTTAAACTCACCCCACCCGCCTGTTGCCATCCTTGTTATTGCAAGTAGTATCAATGTAAAAGAGGCTCATTGGGCTCTAATAAATTAAAGGCTTAAATGCACTTTTGGTCCCCCTAGTTTAGATTTTTTACACTTTTGGTCTCCCTATTACAAAACCTGCGATTTTGGTCCCTACATTTTGATGGTCTTTGCAATTTTGTGGTCCCCCTCCAATCTTGATCCAAAACAGTACATAAACAGTGCATGTCCATACATGAACAGTGCACTGTTCATGTACGGTTTTTGAGCAAAATTGGAGGGGGATCACAAAATTGCAAAGACCATCAAAATGTAGGGACCAAAATCGCAGGTTTTGTATTAGGGCGACCGAAAGTGTAAAAAATCTAAACTAGGGGGACCAAAAGTGCATTTAAGCCTAAATTAAAAGGATCAAATGTGATAACTTATGTATACATGCCAAGCGAGAGAAATATATAATACTTGAATTGTATCTAACAAATTTCCTAAAGCCCATTTAACTGTCTAAAAGACTAAGAAGGTGATTTTTATTGGGGCCCACTTTGTTGATTTTTTTGTTTCTTAATTAAATACTATGAAATTCTAATTATTTTAAAGATAATTCAAATTCAACCAAGTGATTCAATTTCTATCTTTAATATTTATTTATTTATAGGTCTTCTATATCAAATATAGTTGAACCATGACAATATTTCACCAATTTGATTATAAAACATAGGAAATAACTATACATGAGATAATTGACTCACCACACACATATGCATATTGCAATGTAAAAGAGGCTCATTGGGCTTAATTGATTCAAAAGCTATACATAGTGCAATGTAAAAGAGGCTCATTGGGCTTAATTGAATCAAAAGCTAGGCAGGCATAGGATTGTAGAATTATATGTTTGATCAATGACTCTTACATTAAAAAATTATTATTATAGGAAAAGTAACTCTCAAATGTGTTTTTTGATTATCATATTTAGAAAGAAAAAAAGGTTAATATCCAGAATAGTATATGAATCACGTTTTAGATAAAGTCTGATCCACCTTAAATTATATAATATTTTGCGAAACTAACAAAAATATTGTTTTTATTTAGTTTTATTGAAAAAATGGGGAAATGAATCACACTTCTTTCCTTTCATCCTAATTTGGAAAAAGCTCGCTTTTGAAAATCTTTGCAGTTGAGCGAGGATGTTATTGTTCATATTCTAATTCTATTGAATTTACTTTAAGTATTAGACTTAAATGCATTTTTGGTTTTTCTAGTTTGGTGTGTTTACACTTTTGATCCTCTATTATAAAACATGTGTTTTTGGTCCTTTAGTTTGATGCGCTTTGTATTTTATTAGTCTCCCTCCACTTTTGCATACGTGGCAATGGTGATTGGGATAAAAAAATAATTTTTAATAATATATTATTGATTACTAGGATAATTTATTAATGGCTTAAATACACTTTTGGTCCCTCTAGTTTGGACTTTTTACACTATTAGTCCCCCTATTACAAAACATGCGATTTTGGTCCCTTAAGTTAGATGCACTTTGCATTTTTGTGGTCCCCCTCCATTTTTGCATATGTGGCATTGATGATTAGGATTAAAAAATTATTTTTAATGACTTGTCATTGATGATTAGAATATTTATTTTTTTATAGAATAAGTTAATATTTTAAATCAACTAAATGATATGATGACTAGATTCTTTTTTATAAAATAAATTAATATTTCTATATTTTTTTTTTCATAATTAATTTATATAACACGTGATCCTGACACGTCACCCACTCACTCAACCACTCTGCCTCTCTCTCACATGTGGTTCACTTTGGAATCAATAGATTTACCATACTATATAAACACTATTTCCATTGTTTGAGAAATCGATGTGGGACTATTTTTTGCACTATTTCAGTCACACTCTCTCTTCTCAACATGGAGTAAGTTGTTGCAGTTTGTATACATGGACTAATTACTATTCAAACAACCAATAAGACATTGCAGTCAGTTACACTCTCTCTTCTCAAATGCATTGTTGCAGTTTATAGAATGATATTAAATAAGGCATTGCAGTCAGTTATTAAAAACCAAGAGTTACACAACCAATAATACCTTAAGATAAACCAACTCTCCATCAAAATATCAGTAACACTTGTGTGTTACATTAGAAATCAAACATAAACTAGAAACAAATCAATAAAAACATGCATTATCAAATCAAGCATGATTCTATATTCCAGAGAAATATGCAGATTTAAGAGATGTAAAACTCATAATTTTTCAGTCATGTATCAGGCAATACTCGCAAACACAGCAACACTGACACCCTTATAATCCCGGTCGGAGTCATGTATCAGGCATGCTCCAAACAACTTTGTAGAAATATCCGCATAACACGTGAAATGTAAAGGTCTGGTGCATTTACGACCATTCACTTGAAAGTAGTATTGGGGATCATTGAAATACCTCCTTATACTATTTTAGTCACACTTAAAAATACATTCTCAAATGGTGTGGTTGGTATATAACTTTATTGTAGATTCTACTTTTTGTAATAATGAGCTTCGTGTGATTGTCATGAGTTTTTGTAAATGCAACGAGAAATAAATCTTGTGATGTGAACAAAACATTCTCACCTAGTCATAGAGTGCAATTTGAAACTAAACCTGACATCACTTGCTTGCCTACTATGCATTGAAATATGGTTTGGAAACTAAACCTGACATCACTTGCAATTTTGTTACTATTATTTAACTTTCCAATTTTTATGTAAACGAAGCAAAAATCACACTAATGGTATAAGAAGAAGAATGCTTACACAACCTTAGTAGAATTAAACCAAAGGTTAAGTCTTTGTTCACGGTTACCAACTCCGTTAACATACACATTTGTTTGAACAAAATAAGGTTCAACCTCTCCACTTTCACTCTACTTGTTGATGTTGTTTCAGAGGTGATTGCAGTTTGTGTGTCAAAGATAAATGCTCTGGTTTGTGTTAATTGCAGTAGCAGTATTGAGTCCCACATTGTTTATTTCTATTATAATTCAAGGGTTTATAAAGCTTGATCAAGTATAAACTATCACTTAAATAAGTTGGGATGGAAGTGGGCCTTTGGGAGTTTGATATATGTTCATACAAAATGGGCTACAAGCCCTAAATACTTTTCAAAATTTTAATTAATTAAATAATAATTTAAACTATTAATTCTCTAATAAAAAATATTAAATTAATTAAAAATATTAATAAATATTAAAATATCCTAGTCATCAATGACAAGTCATTAAAAATAATTTTTTAATCTTAATCATCAATGCCACATATGCAAAAATGGAGGGGGACCACAGAAATGCAAAGTGTATCTAACTTAAGGGACCAAAATCGCAGGTTTTGTAATAAGGGGACTAATAGTGTAAAAAGTCCAAACTAGAGGGATCAAAAGTGCATTTAAGCCTTTATTAATTAATATTTTTTATAGACTAAATTAATAACTAATTGTTTTAATTAATATTTTTAGAAATTAATTATTTAAAATTTTGAAAAGAATTACTGGGCCTAAGCCCAATTCATAACAACATCCATCTCATTTAGCATTTGTCCAACACATAAGATGACAACAACCCATGTGTTACTAAGTTTTATAAACACTCATTTTATTTGCAAACAAAACAATGTGGGACTTTGTTGATAAACAATACAACTCAGCCACCACCCATTCTATCACCACACACATCAACACCAACGCTACTGGTGAATATTCTTCCCTAACTCCAGTCACGAAAATGGACCCCCAATGTTCAATTGAGTTCAATCCATCAGGTACTTATTGGAGGAAGTTTGATGATAAATAGCCATGAATAGCCATTCTATCATTTTTCATGTCAGTTCACGGCAGATCTAATAGCCATGAATAGCGCTGTTTTTATCATCACCAGTACATATCAAGAGATTGCAGGAACGTAAGTTTTCATGATATACAGTGTACTTCATGATTTCTGATTGCTCCTTGTGATTTTGCTCAATGATATTTTTCCTTATATATATAACCATCATTTCTTTTCTTTTACAATTTGGCAAGCTCATGCTTACATTTCATTATGGAATATGTGTGCTGCAGAGTTATGATCCTCACTAGCATTTCCATACGAGTAATGATTGATTCGAAGTTTCAAAGTGCAAGAAATTTTTGAGCAAACAGTCTAATATGATATACTGCACTGCTTAATGTTAAGTGAAAGTTATTTTTCCTTTTATTTTTTTATGGGTTGAGGTAGTTAATTCCCAACAAAAAGAACATAAGTGGGGGCATTCTTTTAGTTGTATTTCTAAAGTTTGTCAAGTGGTTTTTGATTTTTACATAGTGGCATTTTCAAAGTGTGGTAGTTTCTGCACGATATGAAAGAATCCACTGCTGTCATTGCAGCACATGTTTGTTTTAAAATCTTGCTTTGAAAACATATAACAAATTCAATAAGACTAAAATGGTTTTAATGTTAGCTAAGACCAAGTGATGATTGGACAAGCTCTTTGGCTCTGTTGATAACACCTGTTGCAGAATTGGTTTTAATGTTAGCTAAGACCAAGTGATGATTTGACAGAAATAACAAAGAACAAAGACCAAGTAATGACAGTGTAATTATGCATAAACTGGTCATAAAATTTCTCATGATATGGTGTTGTTGTTGTCTGTTGAAGTTGAAGTTGAAGTTGAAAGTGGGTTCTGGTGGTGTTGGTAGTATAGTCCCACATTGTTTATTCATGTTATAATATCAAGGTTTATAAAGCTTGAACATGTGGAATATATTGCATAAGTGTTTGTGATGATAGTGGGCCTTTTAGAATGGACCATGTGCTGTAATGAAGAAATTGGCTTTAAGCCATGATTTTCAAAATTTTGATTAATAAATTTATTAAATAAAAATGTATTAACTTATTAATTATGTAAAAAATTATTAATAAATAAATAATCTAGTCATCAATGTCATGTCATTAAAAGTAAATTTTTAATCTTAACCATCACTCCACGTATGCAAAAGTGGAGGGGACCAACAAAATGCAAAGCGCACCAAACTAAAGGGACCAAAAACATAGGTTTTGTAATAGGGGGATCAAAAGTGTAAAAACATCAAACTAGGGGGACCAAAAGTGCATTTAAGCCTAAGTTTTATTTATTGATTAAGATTTACGATTATGTGAATGCCAAAATCTAATCCAAGTAATATCTATTGTCATTATTATTGTTAGAATGCAGATAACACTAATGATTGGGTCGGTCACCTTTTCTCTTTGATTAAGTAATAAATAATGAAAAAACCGTTGATAAAATAACGTAAGTGAAAGAACAAATTATAAGAAAAATAAGTATACTAAAAGAAAGTATTCTCTTTATATATACCCACAAAAATAGATGTATTAATGTGTCTGTCTGTAGAATTTTTTATTGTATTTTTTGTTACAAGACTAAAGAAAAAGAAAAACTACAATCTTAATAAAAAAAAATGCTAGTAGCGTCAATTGCAAGGATGTTGTTCAACATAGAAGGAGGGAATACATGCACCATTAAGTAAATGTTCGAAAAAGTTTTAGGTTTGACCATGAAATCAACCTTTTGATTTTCTTCACGAAGAGTATGCACAACTCTGAACAACTTGTGTAAAAAGTTTAGTCAAAAGACCACATCTTTAGCGAGGAGAGGTCATGGTGAGAATATAATCAATTTTGCTTGAAGAATGACATAAGAGTTTGGAATAAAGCCAAAGAAGTCACAAAGTCCTTAAAGAATTATGAATGGTTCCACGAAAGCCAAGGCGGGTTGTCATACTATGGCAACTTTGATCGACGTTAGTAAAATATTGCATATGCAGTTGAAGGAGTTCTATTTGATAAAATGTTCTTCTATGCGATTGTGTTGTGGTTTTATAAAGCAAGTGAATGAGACTTCCATGTAGCGAGACTCTAGGAAAAGATGATACAAGGAAATAAGATCATGGAAGATTCATGTTAAGTTTATATTTCTTAAAGCTCACAGACTACCATAATAGAAAGAGTATAATGATTGATAGATATTCCATTTTTAAGCTAGAAATTAGTATCCTGGATCAAGAAATTTTCTATTAGAGAGGACATAAGGTTTAGCTAAAGTTTTTTTTTAAAAGCTGCAATATAGAATACAATGAAGGAATGACTTGTCTTTTACCCCAAATATAGAGCATATACCCGAGATTATAATGTTATAGTGATGAAATTGAGAAAGTAAGAGCAAAGTTGTGACAAACGAGCCAAAATAAAATTTAATGTTTTCTGAGAGACAAAACTTCAAAATTCAAAACCACGTTTTTATGTTATGAATAAATTGATTGTCTTTGTTGGGAATGAGTTACATATAGACACTTAGGGTAGTGCAGTTTCCATTTTTTGATCAAACCAAACAAAGACATCATCTATGTAAGGGTTGAAGGTAATCTTATGATTGTTGAGCAACTATATGTTGTTTTAAGGGAGTTCATTGTATAAAATGTTACACTGGGTGACATTGTTGAGTAGAAGGATTTAACTGTTAAAGTAAGGCCATGAACTTGAACAAATGGTACGATAAAAGCTAGATGACCAGATAAAGCCCAATGACTAAACCTGAAGAAAGAATATCATACCTAGACCTTTGATCAAACCCATTATTAAATAAGTTCTTTGCTTTGACAAAGGTATTTCTCGAGGAAGAACCTATAGTGGTACAAAGAAAGAATAAACATGTATGAGACAAATACTTTATAGAGATGACACTTACCTAAAGTTTATCAATTTGTTGGAGCATGTCCCAAATAAGTTTTCTGAGTATGACTATGTTGACATCCCTAGTTGATCGGATTCTTGGTCCCTCAATTTTCCTTGGGCAAAATGTTTTATTCCAACCAACAATATTGATATTTGTGTTTTTATTACCATTCCATATGATGTTGTGTGTAAGCATGGAAAAAAATCTGCCCCATGTCAGATCCGGGTGCCTTCGCCCTAAATTTTTTGGGGAAAAATTTATTTAATTGTGGATAAGGGTGGGTGCAGGGAAACTCGGTTTTTAGTTACGCAACGGGGACGGGGTGAGAGATGCTAGTACTCGCCCCATACCCACCCTCTCTCCCTCCCCGTCCTATTAAATTTATTTTATTATTTTTATTTTTATTAATTTAACGACCCACTTACTTTTTTTAATCTTAAGATAGTAATTTATTAGATTTTTTTTTAAATATAGATTAAATAAAAATGACTTAATATTATTATTTTAATTAAAATTATCAAATATTTAGTTTAATAATAATTTTTTGTTTGTATAGAAAAAATATGCATTTAAAAAAATATATATTTAAATTTTGCATATGGTGGCCAGGTAGGGCGGGTAACCAGTTCCTCGTTGGAGGAGGGGGTGGGTGTTAATTTGTTATCCTCGACTAGGGACGAGGGCGGGGCGAGGACGAAGTTGTTTCAGAGAGGCGAGGGTGGGGCTAGGGATGTAAATGGATATTCATGGGGACGGATACTATGATATCCGTATCTGCCCCGTTGGATAAATATGATATCCATATCCGCCCCATATCCATGTGGATATCCGTTAAGCGGATAATCCGCGGGTTTTACGATATCCGTGGATATTTACAGATATCCATGGATAATATTTTTTTTATGAAAATTATTTTTTTTAAATATACTTTTAACTTCTTTTAAAGACACAAAAAATTATTATCATATAACATCTATACAATTCGCTCTTAATTTAACAATAAAATTCCATCACATTAATTTTCTTCTTAATCCATACATAATATCCATACATTTCATTTTAACGAAACAAATAAAAGATATTATGATTGTGAGTTATGATGGAAGAGCGAACACAGAGGAGTAGGCAGGGAGACACTGGTTCGATAGAGGAATGACAACACTAGTTGGTTGGATTGTGAAATTATTGAAGTGGGGTATGAAGTATTGAAGAGTTTAAATACGAAATGACTAATCGAATTTGAATGAAATGTGAAAGGTTTTCTTCAAAGAAAATTTAAAAAAAAGAAATAAATATAATAATACTATTTATTTTAGAAGATGAAAAGGTAAGGTATAATAAACTAATGATATTTAAATGATTTTTATAATTTGTTAACGGATATGGATATCCGCGGGTACAGATATCATTAAACCCATATCCATATTCATTAACAAACGGATATTTAAATATCTATTTATTTTATCCGTGGATATCCATTAAATTATCCGTCCCATATCCATGACGGATTTTATCCACGGATATCCGCGAGTACGGATATTTTTGCCATCCCTAGGTGGGGCTGGTAATGCTTAAATCTGTCCCTGTCCGCCCGTTGCTATCTTTGTTATTGCAAGTAGTATTAAGGTAAGAGAGGCTCATTGGGCTCTAATGAGTTAAAAGAATCGAATGTGATAACTTATGTATACAGGCCAGAGAGAGAAATATATAATACTTGAGTTGTATTTAACAAATTCCCTAAAGCCCATTTAACTATCTAAAAGACTAACTAGTTGATTTTCATCGGGACCCACTTTTGTTGATTTTTATTTTTGTTTTTCATTAATTACTTTAAAATTATTATTATTTTAAAGATAATTCCAATTCAACTAGGTGATTTAATCTCTAACTTTAATATTTATTTATTTATAGGTCTCCTAAGTAAAATATAGTTGAACCATGACAATATTTTACCAATTTGATTCTAAAATGTAAGAAAGAACTATACATATGATAATTGACCCACTATACACACATGCATATTGAACATGACTTGTTACTTTCATTTAACTAAATTGGTTCAAGTGCTAGGCAGGTATAAGATTTTTTTTTAAGTGTGTGAGTACATGTTTGATCATTGGCTTTTACATATGAGAAATTATAATTATAGGAGAAGTAACTCTCATGTGTTTTTTGATTATTATTTTTGAAAAGGTTAATCTCTAGAATAGTATATGAATTCCGTTTTAGATTAAGTCTGATCTACCTTAAATTATATAATATTTTACGAAACTAACAAAAAATATTGTTTTTTATTTAATTTTATCGGAAAAAAGGGGAAATGAATTGCATTGCTTCCCTTTCATCCTCATTAGGAAAAAGCTCGTTGTTGAGAAATATTTGCAGTTGAACAAAGATGTTATTGTTCATATTCTAATTATATTGAATTCATTTTAGGCAAAATATCATTTTTGGTCCTTTAACTTTACTTCGGGGTTTATTTTGATCTCTTAACTTTAAAAAGTGTCATAATGGTCTTTTAACTCTTCAAAACGTTCCATATTAGTCCTTTTCGTCTTATTAGCGACGGAAAAATTCAAAAATCAGTCGCTAAATTCGTCGTTAATAAGACAAAAGGACTAATATGGAACGTTTTGAAGAGTTAAAGGACCAAAACGACACTTTTTAAAGTTAAGAGAGCAAAATGAACTCCGAGATAAAGTTAAAGGACCAAAAATGATATTTTGTCTTTAAAATATATCTTTAAATAAAATTTATTTCATTGTTATTTATTGATTAAGATTTAGGATTTTATGAATGCAAAAATATAATTCGAGAAATATTATTGTCATTATTATTGTTAGAATGCTGATAACACTAATGATTAGGTCGGTCACCTTTTCTCTTTGATTCAGTAATAAATAATGGAAAAAAGGCTAATAAAATAATTTAAATGAAAGAAGAAATTATAAAAAAAAAATTATATCAAAAACAGGTGTTCTTTTTATATATACCAACAAAAATAGATACATTAATGTGTTTGTCTATACGTTTTCTATTGTATTTTTTGTTACAAGACTAAAGAAAAAAGAAAAACTACAATCTTAATTAACAAATGCTAGTAGCGTCAGTTGCAAGGATGTTGTTCGACATAGAAGGAGGGAATGCATGCACTATGGAGTCAATTTTGGAGAAAGTTTTAAGTTTGACCATGAAATCAACATATTTATTTCCTTCGATCGACATTAGTAAAATAATGCATATGCAGTTGAAAGGGTTCTATTTGATAAAATGTTCTTCTATGTGATCGTGTTGTGGTTTTATAAAGAAAGTGCAGAAGGAGTCTTCCACGTAGAGAGCCTCCAGGAAAAGGTGATACTAGGAAATAAGATCATGGAAGATTCATGTTAATTTACATCTTAAAGCCCACAGACTCCCATGATAAATAGAGTATAACGATTGTTAGATCTTCTCGTTTTAAGCTAGAAATTAGTATCCCAGATCAAGAAAAAATCTATTAGAGAGAACATAAGGTTTTGCAAAAGTTTTTTTAAACACTACAATATCGAACACAATGAAGGAATAACTCATCTTTTACCCCCACATATAGAGCATATACCCGAGAATATAATGTTCTAGTGATGAAACAGAGATAGTAGGAGCAGAGCTGTGACAAACAAGCCAAAAATGAAACTTAATATTTTCTGAGAGACATAACTTCAAAATCCAAAACCATGTTTTTATGTTATGAATAAATTGATTGTCTTTGTTGTGGATGAGTTACATATAGCCAATTATGGTAGTGTAGTTGCTATTATGTACATCTTGGAAATTTAGTTGACCAACTAAGATATATGCCCGGAAAAGTTGATTATACGTCCTAAAAGGTCTTTGAGGTCGTGTTGGAAGAACAGTCGAGCATGATGTGACTAACAAGTCGGAAGGCTATATTCCTACTTATAAATCAGGCTACAATCGCCTTCTCTTAAAACGATGTCGAAGGAATGGTCGCCTACGAGGATGACCCAATGGTGATCAAAGTGAAAATTAGAAACTGGAACGTGAAGCGAGTTCTAGTCGATCCGAGAAGTTCAACAAAGGTCTTACATTGGGAAGCATTTAAAGGAATGAACTTTGATATCACCGAACTATTATCCTTTAAGGGGACGTTAATCGGATTTTCAGGAGAACAGATACAAGTGTTGGTATATTATCCCGTGATAACCACTTTTGGTGATGGAGAAAACGTGAAAAGTATCCATGTGAGGTACTAAGTTATAAACGTTGCATCTCCCTACAACATCATTTTTGGTTGGCCCTCTTTTAATGCTCTGGAAGTAGCATTGTCCACCCTATATCTTACACTAAAATTTCCTCTGGAAGATGATCGAGAAGGAATAATAAAAGGTGACCAAGGGATAACAAGAAAATGTTATGAAGACAGTCTGAGACTCAAGAAGAGAAATCGTACCAAAGGACCAATAGGGAATGATCTGGTAAAACTAAACTTCGTTGACATAGATTCAAGGGAAGATCTAGTGAAAGATAGTTTTACACCTATGGAAGATGTGAAGACTGTACAGATATGTGCCCAATCATCATAAACAACTCAGATCGGCTTCAGGTTGTCCCTTGAGGAAGAAGTCGAGGTCGTCAGAATATTGAGAGAAAATATGGACTTGTTCGCATGGAAGCTGACTGATTTGCTCGGGATTGATCCCAATATAGACTGTCATAATTTAGCGTTGGATCAAACCATCAAGCCAGTAGCTCAAACAAAATGGAAGAAAGGCGAAGAAAAGAGAAGGGTTGTGGAAGATGAAGTCAAAAAGCTCATGAAGGTCAGCTTTATCAAGGAATACAGGTACCCGACGTGGTTAGCTAACATAGTCCTGGTGAAGAAGAAATCAGGGAAATGGAGAATATGTGTGGATTTTACCGACTTGAATAAGGCATGTCCAAAATACCCCTATTCACTTCCTCACATTGATCGGCTCATAGATAGAGCTTCCGTTTTTCTCCTTCTTAGTTTTTTGGATGCCTACTCAAAGTACAATCAGATACAAATGAATCCAAGAGACATATCCAAAGCGAATTCATGACGAATAGGAACAATTACTATTACGAAGTGATGCCTTTTGGATTAAAAAATGCAAGGTCTACCTACCAGAGATTGATGGACATGGTGTTGGCCTCACAAATAGGAAGGAACCTAGAAGTATATGTGGAAAATATGGTGATAAAAACCCCAAAAAAACAGGAATCACCTTGAATATTTAAAGGAGACATTTGCCTCAACCCAAGGTTATAACATTAGGTTAAATCCATATAAATGTACGTTTGGAGTACAAGCAGGGAAATTTCTCGGATTTATGTTAACTAACCGAGGAATAGAAGTGAATCCAAATAAGTGTCAAGCAATCATTGACATGCGGATTCCATCGACGGTGAAGGAGGTACAACAGTTAACAGGTCGTTTGGCCTCCCTATCCCGTTTTTCATATTGTGCAGGGGATAAGGCGATTTATTTCTTCGCTGTCGTGAGGAAATCAACAAAGTTCCAGTGGACAGAAGAATGCGAGGAGGCTTTTAAGGAAATATAACGCTTCTTATATGTACCTCCCATCTTAGTGCGGCCAAAGGAAACCCAACCTCTCATCCTGTACTTATCTGTATCAGACAAAGCCAAGAGCTCGGTCTTAGTTTAGGAAACTGAGGAAGGAGAAAATCTGGTATATTTTGTTAGTAAGGTACTAAGAGGAGCAGGGTTATGTTACCAGAAGATTGAGTGTCTTGCATTGACGGTAGTAATTACATATCGGTAGTTGAGATACTCCTTCCAGAGACACCCCATCATCGTCAAAACTAACTACCCTATTAGACAAGTCTTGAAGAAACAAGATTTGGCAAGAAGCATGATTGCTTGGGCGATAGAGTTGTCGGAATATGATATAAATTTTATA
Organism: Lathyrus tuberosus; assembly: GCA_022829125.1. NCBI lineage: Eukaryota > Viridiplantae > Streptophyta > Magnoliopsida > Fabales > Fabaceae > Lathyrus > Lathyrus tuberosus. Next base: position 1,778,086 of record JALAZF010000439.1, read on the forward strand.
CCAAGAAGTAGCATTAAGTTTTAAATCCTCGCTGATTTCTTGAACGAATTAAGTACCTCGGTTCCAGAAGAATCGTCATGTAGATGGGCATTGTTTGTGGACGGGTCCTCTAATCTCAAAGAAAATGGAGCTGAGATAGTGCTAGAAGGACCGAGAAACCTAATACTTGAATATTCTTTGTGTTTTAACTTTCAGGCTAGCAACAACCAAGCCGAATGCGAAGCTTTAATTGTGGGGATGAAGTTAGCAAAAGAAGTCGAAGTGACGCACTTATTGGTCTAAACTGGCTCATAGTTCATCACCATCCAGGTCAAAGGGGAGTTTCATACAAAAGATCCAACATTGATCAGATATTTGCACAAAGCTCTCAAGATGTCCCATACATTCGAAATGTTTGAGATAAACCACATTCCCAGGGGAGAAAATACCAGAACCGATCTCCGGATACATTTAGCAAGCACCAAGGGTAATAGATTTAACAAAATAATTATTCAAGAAACCCCAAAAACGATGAGCACAGGGGTAGAGGAAGTTATCACACTAAGCGAGGCTAAAGGGTGGATGACACCTATCGTTTGATATTTCACTCAGAACGAGCTACCCGAAGAAGAAATAGAAGTAAAACGTGTTAACAGGATATATGCAAGATACCTCATTCTGGCTGACCGCTTATAAAAAATGGGTAGATCGTCTCCTATGTTAAGATGCATCTCAGAAGAAGACACTGTTTTCGTCATGAAAGAGGTACACAAAGGAATTTGTGGAAGTCACATCAGAGGAAGGGCGCTATGAGAGCTGGATATTCCTGACTGAGCATGTTACAAGATTGTGCGCGATTTATAAGTCGGTGCGAGAAATGTCAGGTGTTCGCTCCTTTTATCCATTCGCCTGCAAAAGCGCTGCACTCAGTGTTTTCATTGTGGTCGTTCTATCAATGGGGAACAAATATCCTAGGTTCTTTTCCTGTGGCACCCGACCAGCTAAATTTTTTTATAGTGGTTGTCGATTACTTCACTAAATGGATGGAGGCAGAAGCAGTGGCACAAATCACAGCAGAGAGGGTACGCCGATTCTACTAGAAGAACATAATATGTTGTTTTGGTCTGCCTGGGGTTATTGTATCTGAAAATGGTGCGCAATTTGCTTTCGCATGGGTTATATAATTTTGCAAGGACCTAGGAATACATAATAGGTTCATTTCAGTAGAACATCCTCAAGAAAACGGACAAGCAGAGGCAGCGAACAAAATCATTTTGTTTGAGATGAAAAAGAAGCTAGATGAAGTTAAGGGATTATGGGCCAATTACTTACGTGAAATTCTATGGTCTTATCATACTACACCACATTTAACTACTCGAGAGACTCCCTTCAAGAGGGTCTACGACACAGATGCAATGATATCGATTGAGATCCATACCCCGACATGGAGGCATATATTTAGCTTTTTATGAAAGCGCCAATTTGGAAGGCTTAAATAATTCGGCAGATTTATTGGATGAGATCAGGGAGACGGCTCACATTAGAGAGTTCGCCGCTAAACAGAGAATTAGGCAAAGGTTCAATATTAAAGTAAGGTAAAGGGGATTTCACAAGGGAGACTTGGTGGTAAGAACAATGACTCATCCTATGAAGAAGGGCAAGATAACTCCGAATTGGGAAGGACCCTACTGTGTTCGTCAGAGGTTGAACAATGGGGCTTACAAGTTAGAAAGCTTGGAAGGTTTTGAGATACCCGGGACTTGGAATGTAACTTGTCTTAAGTTTTATCTCAGCTAAACTTTGTAATAAATATATTGAATAAAAATGGTAGGGATGTACTCTTTTCCCTTGCAAGGGCAAGGGTTTTTAATGAGGCACCCATAGTTAAAACAAATATGTTTATAAATAAAATCCTAGGACATGATCCTTGAATAAGTCCAAGCAAATTAAAGTCTCTGGTAAAATCGATTGCAGTTGGGTTACGTTAATATACCTCTGGTCTAAGTCCAAGAAACTTAAAGCCTCTGGCATAATCGGTTGTGGTTGGGCTATATTAATATACCTTTGGCCTAAGTTCAAGCAACTTAAAGCCTCTGGCATAATCGGCTGCGGTCAGGCTACGTTAATATACCTCTGGCCTAAGTCCAAGCAACTTAAAGCCTCTGACATAATTGACTGCGGTCGGGCTACATTAATATACCTATGTTCTAAGTCCAAGCAACTTAAAACCTCTGGCATAATCGGTTGTGGTCGGTCTACGTTAATATACCTCTGGCCTAAGTCCAAGTAACTTAAAGCCTCTAGCATAATTGGTTGCGGCCGGGCTATGTTAATATACCTCTAGCCTAATTAAAATTTAAGATATTATCTATCTGGAATAAAGCTTTTGTGACCATACAATTTGAAATAAAACTTTTGTGATCGGAGAGACGCAGAACATGTAACAAAATGATATTAGCATACTTAAAAAGGGGTCTGCCTAAGAGGCTCAAACATACAATAAAGATTAGTAAACATTGTTCAAAAATTATTACAAAAGGCACATCACCACTGATGGCCAATCATTAACAAAACTTAAACGTCATTGTGTCTGTCCTCTTGAACCTCGGGAGTAGGGTTGGTAGTCTTCGCGTCCTCTAAAACCTTTGCTTCAGGAGAAGCTTCTTCCAAGTCCACCAGTTGGCCATCTACCACGGTCTTAAAGAAATCCATCTTAGACACATAAAGGTCAGGCATGATGCATAATGCTTGGGCTTTTGCTCTTTCAAAAGCCTCATCACCAGCAGAAAGTATGTCTACCTGGGCATCTTAGAGTGATTTCTTCAGGGTTTCATTTATAGCCCGAGTTTGTTCTTATTCAAGGACCAAACTGACATTAGATGTTTACAGCTCCAAGCATAGGGATTTGGAAACCTCCTTATATTTAGTCGGTTCCAATAATTGAGACTCCCAAGTTTCCTTTTGCTTGTTCATCTCTGACGACCGCTTGTTCAATTCCTCCACTTTATCGGTGTCATACCCTAATTTTTTACTCTAAGATCCCACGAATTTTTACACCATCTATATAGTTTATCACCTCTTGCGTCTTGCATAATACTCAATTTATCAGTTGAAATGAACTTGTTGGATTTAAGGCCGAATCGGTCAAACCAAAAGTCAACTATGCGTAAAATCAGTGGACGGAAAATTTTAAAATCGAGCCTGTAAATGTCAGTGATATTAATCTACGTTCCGCGTAGTTTAACCTGGCTTGCTCATTTGATTATTTTTCCGACTACTTTTTGGTCGCATTTTGACCAGTTTAAGCCATTTAACCGGGTAAAATTCACTTCGAAATTTGACCAAACGCTGTATTTTTCCAATACGAATATTTTGCGCTGATCATTTTGGTATATTCATTTTATTTTATTTTAGCACTTCGATACCGGTCCAATTATTCGTTTTTACCGTTTTTTATTTTAGTTTTAGTTAAATAATTATTCTTTATTTATATTTAATCAGACTTGTATTTTAAATTTTATTTTTAAATAGCTCATATTTTATTGTTTTTCTTTTAATATATAATTTTTTATTTTTATTTTCATTCTTTTTGTAGTATTACTTAATAACTAAGTTTAGGAGAGCTTTTTGTTTTCTATTTCTTTTGGTGTAAGTGCTTAGCATACAGAAGCAGGAAAAGGATACCACGCAAACTGACCTCATAAAGTGTAACACCCCAAATCCCATCGCGGATAAATAATACATAATTAAATCAGAGTGAGTAAAAAAAAATCTTTCGACAGAAATCAGGATGCCACATTCGAGAAAAACATAATCCACCTGCTCAAACTTTGATACATAACACAAAATGGAATAAATAACAACAGGAAACTTTTTCTAACAAAAGGAAAGTTCAATCATGGAATAAAGCGGAACGATCCATAATTGACTCGTTTTACAAAATAAGTTGTTTCATAACATCAAAATATACATACAAGTTATCAAAATATATATATATTCACATATATAATCATAAATAACAAAAGCGTTTCCCCCGACTCCCGTGTTACGTATCAGAACAGACACCAAAGATCTAAGCAAAATGAAGATCTAACTCTTCCACTTGCCTCCACGCCTCTACATCGGTTAATCTGCACTATGCCATAAAAAGCATATTCCAGCATAAGGGTGAGAAATAACAACTAAATCAAGATTGCATAATCATATGTAAACATATAATTCACATATATTATTCAACTCACCCACACACCACATGCTAACACATATAGCATACAAAGATATCATATAGTCAAAAACACAAGTTATGATATATATATATGTACTTCCCAAGTTGTACAGACACAAGAAACAACAAAGGGGTGAGAACTACATTCAATAATTAACGGTGTAAAATACATGTTAAGGAGTAGTAATCAAGCAATCACACATAATGTGCACACATTCACGACACACTTGTCATTTCCATTTATAATTCAACAAAGACATAATAATGTCATGTGACTCAATGACACAATGCAATGTAAGTGGTACCACATAACATGGTTCATTCAATTGAACCCGGTTCATAATAAAATTTGGATAAATCACATACACTCCACTGAGCAATGATTTATCTCCATATAACTCCACATTGGAGTCCGGACAAATCACATACACTCCCACTGAGCAATGATTTATCTCCATCGCAACTCCACATTGGAATCCGGACAATACTAGGCACCCATCATGGATTCCCACCTAGCTGTCTCCACCAGACACATCATGAAATGCATGACACAGATTAGACACAAAACACATGTATAATAACAATTATACATCTTCACGATCCTCATGATCACACGTGAGATACATACTCACCGTAATACACACTAGTATTACCACAACTGTCAAATCAATTCATCATAATACACACAATTAAGGAAAATACCTCACGTGGCCTTAATTAGTTAATTATCTAATTAATCCATCCAAATTCCATTTTAAATAATTTATACTACCATTCATAAATTCAACAAGTTCTGACACCTATCCCAACCTCTCAGACCAAAAAGGAACCACATCGGACGCGAAATCGGGAAAGAAATCGCGAAACGGCAAAATTCTGTACTCTCGCTGGTCTTACGCGTATTGCCCATACCCATACGCATATTGCCTTGCTCATTACGCGTACCCTTACGTGTTTCAGTAGAAGGCCGTGTAAAAATGGGTTCCATACGCGTAACGCCCTCGTATCACCCTTGCCATACGCGTATTGCCTTGCCCGTTACGCGTATGGGCAGCGAACACCCAAAATTTTCCTGTTTCCACACCACTCCAAATTCTGATCAATTCTAGCACCCAAACTTACAACCACATTCTATAGCAAGATTCAACATCATATAAATATCCTAAAGGCTCCACTTTTATATGGCAATAACACAACACACGACAAAATACCGACCGCACGCATTTAACGCGATAAGAACATCCGACAGCACGACTATTTCTCAAAACTACGAATTAATTAAATAATATTTTACCCTCCAAACCATTTCTAATAGAAATAATATCTCATTAGCTTTCCGACACTTCGAACAGGGGTCAAAACGGACTTACGGATCAAAAGATATGAATTTTCTAAGATTTCCCAAAAACAGAATTTTGGCCTGCGGACTGCTACGGGTTGTTGCAATTTTTCTCTAAAATCCACCCAATTCAATCATGTTTTATGAAATAAACACATATTCATTCATACCTAACATATAGTAATGATTTGGAACCATAAAACATGAATTCTAACACTTTGATTTTGATCCCAAATCGCAACATATCAAATGTTGTTATTTTCCATCAAATTCAACCAAGCATGTGAAAACATACAAGTAAGCATGTCCAACTAATTCCTAACCTCACCCGACCATACTACGTGATTTATACCGAGTTTCAACCGTGAAAACATCAATTTCCACTCAATTTACCATTTCTATCAAATGTTAAAACTCTAACATTTTCAACCAAAATCAAACCAAACAAACACATACATATACATATACAATTGAAATATAATCGAAACTTCTCACCCTTACCCGATTAATCGCGATTGAAACGGAGGTTTCTTCAATTTTTCCTCTTTCTCCTCTTCTCTCTTTTCCTTCTCTTCTTTCTCCCCTTTTTCTTTTCTTTCTTACTAACAATATATATATATATATATATATATATATATATATATATATATATATATATATATATATATATATATATATATAACCCAATATTATATAATATAATCCGATAGGGTAAAACATCTCCAATTGATATTTGTCATCTCACCCCAATTGATCAATTATTAGAGTTACCTTAAATACCCTCTTGAACTAATAATTATTAATTCGTCTCTTTAATAAAATAATTGATCTCTAGTTGCTCTCTCTCTATTCCCTTTTTATAACAAAATATCTATCCCTCAAAAGACTATTTTACCCTTTTGCTCAGATATTTCCCAAACGCTCTCAAAAAGCGATAAAACATAAACAGCGATGCAAAATATATTAGGAATTAAAAGTTAATAAGAAAATATTATCAATTGCAATTATTTTATCTATAAGAGAAATTATCCAATTAACGGGTAAAACTCATTTAATTTACACAATTCACAAAATTTCACATAAATGAAATAAATAAATACGATTAACCAAATCGGGGAGTTACAACTCTCCCCCACTTAGACATTTTCGTCCTCAAAAATACAACTGAGATGAACAACTCCAGATACGACTCTCGCATCCGACTAACCAACTATCATGCCAACAAAAGGCACACCGCGAATAACACAAACTGACAAACCACCTTGCTAACAACAACTACAACAACGACAAGATGCAATGCCCATACAATACACTTGACGACTAACTCACAACTCAAAGAATACCCAAGTTACGAACACATAGGTTCACTCTAGAACCAGAACACAACAAGATCGTTACCCTCACCATAGGTAACCCTCCCCTAATTCCCCACATAGGAATTAGCTACTCGCACTCGAACCATCACGATGGAAACGAGGCAACAACAAAAACAAGAACATAAAGTCCCACGACACAACATCATTTCAACAACCTCTACATAACCATAATACCAACATCCTTGTCACACAACATTATTACAACAATGCTACAATTCACCAATCGAACATATAACCAAAACATCCATCTTCATAGTAACCCATGAATAATATTTAAACCATTCACCTAACACTTCCATTCTGAAACGTCCAACGGTCTCATCATTCCTACATGTTTCCAATGTTCAACCTATAAACTCTTACAAGTCACACACGCATACACAAAATGTGCCACCTTATTACTGAATCTTCCAATGGTGCGAAGAAATCCTATGGGAACTTCCAAAATAAGAGAGAAGATCAGACCAATGATGTCATGATTGAAACAAGAAGGCCTCGTCATAGAACTCAGCATTCTAATCAAGCTTATGTTGCTGCTGTTTCTCCTACTATTACTATTCCATGACCATCTCAAGCTCCTCAATGTCCAGCTGTAGGACAGAACCAGTACCATAATATGAATCAATTTGATCCTATTCCCATGACGTACACTGAACTTTATCCTGGTCTGGTTCAACAAGGTTTGATTACCACAAGGACTCTGCCTCCTCCTCCAAGTCCTCTTCCATCTGGATTCAGATCTGATCTCCACTGTGCATTCCATGAAGGCGCCATAGGCCACGACTTGGAAAATTGATATGCATTGAAGGCCAGAGTGCGTGATTTGATTAAGGTCAGAATTCTTAGCTTTCATGACAGCAATCCTAATGTCTAGAAGAATCCTCTGCCAGGGCACGCCAAGTGAAGCTTCAGTCGACTTTAGCCCAGCTACTTCCTAAAGACATAACTGCTCATCCTTGTGTTTAACTAGTCACTAGGCCATGTTTCTTGTTGTTTGCATTTTCCTTTATTTTGTACTAGCTATTTGCCTTCAAATTATGTTTGTACTTTCGTGATTAATGAAACGAGCATTGTAAATTTTGGATTCAATTCATTTGTGTTTGCTATTTACATCTTTATGCTTTCTTTTCAAAAAAATATTTTATCTCTTTTCCACTTTCTTTTAGATTGTGCAAAGATTGGAGGGAGGATGACGAAAACGTTATACCCATAATTACTGGTATGCTTTCAAATAAACTTTGTTGATGATGTAAGGCATTGTTTCAATCCCCCTAAACACTGGAGAAATAAGGAAGTTATTCCCTTGTCAACCCCTTCGAGCCTAGAAGTTGGAATTTCTTTCTTTACAAAAAAAAAACGCAATCTTAACCTTGGGATAGGTAGTTCTCAGTAAAATTGGTTGTGCGTTCATGCAAGACACCTTTCATATAAAGGTTGCATTCACAAATTTTCCTTCGCACACAGCTATCAAGTGTCGAAGATGTTTCAAGCCAAAAAGGCGATGATGGTTCACCGTAATCATTAAGCAAGGCAATCATTCTCTTTCTTTCTAAAAAAAAGCCCGCTAAGTCAAAACCTATGAAGGAGACTTAGGAAAAACTGGGCCATCCCGCTGATTGTAAGCTTAAAAAAACAGATCAGGAAAAAGTTAGGGATAATAAAAAGAGGAAGTCTTTAAATCCTCACCATGGAAATCCTCAATAACAACAACACAATGTTGTGAGGAAGCAGTGACTGCCATCTCAAGAGTCCCTTGACTTCTGAACCATCATCATTACTATCATCAGTGCAATTTCCAACCCTTTGGGAACCTGAACATATAGTCTGAGTTAGCTGAGCGTAGGACTGAAGATCATCACGAAGATTGGGTGGGTGCAAATAAACTTTGAGCCTTTATCCTTTGTTTCATAAATCGTAAACCAGACCGCGTTACAACCATCAAAAGACCTAACTGAAGCAAGGTTATTTTGAAAGAATACTACAGCAAGGTTGCGTAAACTGACTCCAAAAATTTTTTGCGAATCATTTATTTTGGTAAAGCACCTTGTGCTTTACCTTTCACCTTTTAAATGTCTTGAACCGCCGTGTTCTGACTAATAATTCATATGTTTTGCATCTTTCAAAAATGATTTTGATTTCAAAAGTTGCATGAACTTTGCATTAAAATTACAATGTTTGTACAAATACTTTTGTTTGCGAACTGGCTTTCCTCTCAAGGAATTTTCAAACAGTTGAGAAACTTGGTCGGTGATCCTATCAGGGGAAAGTTCCTTCCAAATCCTGTTGAAGAATCAGTTCAAGATTTGTGGTTTAGTGCATGTCCTTCTCAGAATTGGTTCATTCTGAAGATCTTTTCAAGACTCATGCTGGGGAAACCTTCCGAGTGCACAATAAAGCAGTCATCTTCAGAATCAGACAAGCTGAAGCAATGATCAGTTCATCTATAACAGTCAGCTAATCTGGGGCAATTTACTTGAAGAATCCCCAAGCAGCTCTTCATCCTTCCTACAAGGATCATCAACTTGATATAGTTTACCGTGTGGCAGAAATGTGCTCGGTAGTAGCATCTGTAGTCCCCAAGCAGAATGGCAGTGATCTCCGTGTTGAGGAATCAGTCATCCAGTCTTGTCCTCTCCCCAAAAGAGTCGAGCCGTATCGCCGACATCTGCATTTTCATTTGATCATATATCATAGCATAATTTCACATACATATGCATAGCATGAGTGTTTCATCCTCATTTTCATTTTACCATAGGTCGTGTGGCTATCAACGTCTTACCTTGTGGCCAAACACGAACCCACGAAAGAAACGCATTCACCGTTCAGCTCACTTCAACAATAACCAGTAGCTCCAACGGCGACGCTTACGCATTGGTATAGCGGTAACAATTTGGCTTCTAAATGTGGTTTATATCGTGATGTGTTAGTATATAAATATTTTGATTTGTGACTTTTAGTGTCGTGTTTACGTATTCCACATTGTTTGTTGTGTGTGCCTTGTGCTTTGTTTTATAGTATATGTGTGTGTATGGCATCATGTGTTTTGTTTTATGGTACTAGTGGGATACCCGTGCAGATGCACGGGTTCCACGGCGGGCTTATGAAATTGGACCAATATATTTTGAAATGCCAAAATATAAATTTGCAAGTTTTAAAGGAGTGTGCAAAAAAAAATGTAATATGAAAGAGTGTTAAATCACAAAAGTTGAGATAGAGAAAAGGTTAAATTATAAAGATAAAAATGTAAGGTATATGAGCCTACTTAAAAAATTTAAAAGGTATAATTGAGAATAAAATATTTAATATTGCTTGAAAAAATAGTAATAGAAATAAAACTAAAAAAAAAAACAAAACCAAAAATAAATTAATACTAAGCATGAAAACCCAGAAATGTCCTTGGGAGACTTATTTGACAACCCTTGTTTCTCAAAAGGATGCAACTCGGTCTTCATTGCAACTTTTCTTACGCATGCAAAGGAGATGAAGCATTCTTTGAAAGACACAATGGCTGCCCACTTCAAATGTCACAGGCGAAGCAACGATGGCATTCCAACAAAGTCCCTCGCGATGATGCATGCGGCGAAAGACACAATGGGTGCTCATTTCGTCTCTCCCCACACGAAACCGGACCGCAGATCACGGTAAGACTTCGATCAGAAGTTGTCAATGGTAAGGCATGGTGTTAGTTTTTGTAGAGTACAGTAAAATTGAAAGAATATCTGGATTGGATAGGTTCTTATTTGTTAAACATCGTTCATTTAAGTTATATTTCTACTATTGCATGCATAAGGGTCGTCGTTGGAATCCAGGAGTTATGTGTTTTTGTTATTCTGTAAATACAGTACAGCGTTGGCTACTGAAGGGATGAAGAAACAGAAGGGCATTGTTATACACGATGCTGATGATCAGCCTTCGAATGGGAAGGGTAAAGCAAAAGCCGTGCCAGTCGGGAAAGACGTCAAGGGGAAAAGCAAGGTTGGGGTTGGCTTTGTGGAAGTGAAAACAGAGCCGGACTATATTTGTATATCGTCTGATAGCGATGGGTGAGTATTTACGATGGCAGCTTCACTGCAACTGATATATTGGTGCAGGTACAATACGGTTTGGTTCATATGGAGGTATTGGGATATTGATATGGGCTATTCTGAAATGCAGGGAGGTTACACCCATTTACTGTGAAGAGTCTGAAGAAAATTGGGTTCGCGTAGTGAAAGATGCGAAGGCCTTGCGTTCGAATGTATACGTAAGTAATATCTATTTTATGTTTGTTATTATGTAATGATTTCATGCATGAATTGATGTTATTTCCGTTGGCTTATTGGTTGTACAGCAAATACCACGGTTGGTGAATAAGAGGTGCCTGCGCAAACGACAGGACTCTATCAACCTATATGATACAGATAGGTCATGCGCTTACTACTGTGAATTGAAGAAGAGGCGTGGACAAATGGAGAAGTATCTCCTCAGTGGATGGTACGACTTTGTGAAAGACCGAGACATCCAGGATGGAGATGTGCTGCATTTCTGCATCAGACACCCACCAGCCAGTGAAATATTGGTGTCTGTGAAGCGTGGGAATGTGAGGCGGTGAATTTTCTCACAGTGATGTTTAGAAATTTGTAGAGAAAGTGGGGTTGAAATGTGCCGCGATGTGGTTCAAGAAGCGTGGGAATTAGGTGTAGTTTAAATTGTCTGGTGGTGTAGTTTTGTTTTGTCTCTATCATGAGTTGTAATAGTTTTGTAACTTTTATCAGTAACAATATGCAGCATATGTAGCTACTATGGTTTGGTTCTGTTTTATAAGACCCTGTAAAAGGATGTTATGTTTGACTGCTGCAATGGAAATATTGAGAATGCTTCTGTTTGTGGAGTTTTATATTTCATGTTGTTGTTTCTGTCTTCATCCAACAGTTTTCCAAGTGTGGAAATATAATATGGTTCGTGTTTTTATTAGCAGTGATTGTGCCATGTATTTAAAACATAGTTGGGAAATCACATAGTATACGTGGAGAAAACAGAATTAATGCATGATTTGTAGACCACACAATGAGCACACAAATACAGCACAAGTGTAAAGCAAGTGAAATTACTTTAAAAGGACCACATTATTCCCTCACTTCACATGGGAACTGGCGCACTGCAGGAGAAAATATAAAATATTAATCATACTGTTGACATGTGATTTTGATAGGGTAGAGGAAACATTAGTTGAAGCAATAAATACCATCCACTCGTTAGTAAAAATAGCCACAACATACCTGCAACCACGTCTTCAAATTAACAATTCATAGAGTTCCAAAGGAAAGGGTTGGTCCTCTGCTGCATAAAGAGGTGAATGACACAGTTGTAATAGCAAAGTTATCCTTCCAAGTAAGTATAACCATGTTGCTGTAAAACAGATGTGATTTGGGTTTTTGTCTGCATTTTTCACTGAATATAGGTTGTTATATATTAATTTCATGAACTAAATCATAAGAAAGTTATGTGTGTAGGCCTTTCCTGAGATCGAGCCTGTATTCGTTCGAGCGTACCGGGGAGACTTAAGCAAAACGTGGACAGTACTGAACAACCAAGCTATTCATCATACTTTAGTATACAACAATAGGGAGGTTCAACCACTTATAATCAGTGGGTGGAAGGGTATTGAAGATTACTACTCACTACCAGCTAACGTCGTTGTTTGGTTCGGCTACTATGAGGACAAGTACTTTGGGATATGTGGGTTTAAAGAGATTCATGCAAAACAGGAATTACCCAGGTTCCATAGTAGGTATCTGTATAACGAATCGATATATGCTTTTGACGTCGTGCTCCCACCACTGAGTGAGATCTCACCAAAATTAGTTGAGTTCTATTTTTTATGTTCAAATCAGTTGTGATATAGTTGCAAATTAGTTGAATAGCTGATAAATTGGGTGATCTTTTATACACATTCAGAAGCTACAGCCAGATTTTGCCGACGTTCTACAAAAATTCGGTTACGAAGATCTGCTGCTTTATGGGGACAACGGACGTTGTAAAATGCTGTCGATACTGAACATCGATGATGCATACCGCACCAAGGTAGGAAAAGACTGGGATGCATTCTGCGTGTTAAATAATTTCAAAGGTGGAGAGCGCATACGCTTCCGTTTGGATACAACTGATGAAAACAAAGGGTGTCATGTGTATAAGATATGACACAGGTAAGCTTGCACTTGATATTAAAACTTTCTGTCTCTCTGTTGATATGCTTTACAAATTAATGTATGTTTCTGTATTATACTTATATACAAAAGTGCAAAATAGGTATGACTGCAGGTAATGTAATTCTGTACTGTTTATACAGAAGGTGAAAATACAGTAGTGTTATGTGAATTAACAAAAAAACCTACGGATATCCCACAAAGTGCAACAAAAAACCTGACACCTAAACAACAATGTTAAAGTCGTCATATTAAGGTTACATACGGAGTTAAATTCATATAACTAAACATTGTTGAAAACCTCCTTGTAAACAACATTGGAAGTACATGATTTGGCGTTGTTGTTTTCATCGTGTATCAATACTTTGATACCCTTTTTGCTTGTAACCCTTGAAAGTGCGACATAAATCTGGCCATGAGTAAAAATGTCTCGTGGAATATATAGCCCGACCCAATCCAATGACTGACCCTATGATTTGTTAATCGTCATCGCGTAGGAGACAATGACGGGAAATTGTCTCCGGCTTAGTTTGAAAGGCCAAGGAGACTGTGACGGGGACATATCCATCCTGGGAATGTATACGACGTTGCCATGGTGTTTTCCCCCCATGATATGTGCCTCAAGCACATGTGTATCCATTTTGGTCACGATTAGGCAAGTACCATTGCACAGGCCTTCAGACTGATCGATGTTTCGCATCAACATAATGGGTGTCCCAACCTTAAGTTTGATATGATGGTTAGGCAAGCCAGAAGTTTTTAATGAGCTGAGAAACTCCGATGTAAGAACATCTAGAATATCCCTATCATGTATCTCCGATCGATCGACTGTATTACAGCTATAGTAATCCCTCAAGTCACCTGCATTTTCAACATGAGTCACCGTATATCAAGAAAGGCATCACCAACTGTATTGTGTTAAGGAGCTTATCAAATAAAAAGTGAAAGTACCTGGCATAATCGACAACACATGATCGTTAATCTTGTCAACCATGTCTATTGTTGATGCCAATATAGCCCTGCTTTTTAGGTAGTTGAAGTCCGTATAATTAGCGAGAAAATCAGGATACGTACTCGTTATGACAGCAAGGATAGGGTCATCAAAATCGGTGATAAGCATCTCAGGCGGGAACTCAATTTCAGTAGTCCCATCATTTGGTTCTCCGACCTTTCCTCCTCCAATTCTGAGTAGCCAATCAGAGAATTCCGCCATTTCTTTCCTGTCGTGTTCGGTGGGACCGCAATTAAGACGCATATTCTTAGTTAAGTTCAATACCTGTACCGAATGCCATATGTAGGAAGAGTTGATTGTGGCATGTACAATGTCGGAACGACTACCCCTTGGTATTACCGGCAATATCTATCTGAAATCCCCACCAAACACGAAAACCTTCCCACCAAAGAGTTCTTCCGAGTTCCCATCAGTACTCATCACATCTTTTAATGTCTTGTCAAGTGCTTCGAAACACCATTTGTTAGCCATGGGCGCCTCGTCCCAAATGATTAGTTTTGTTTGTCGAAGTGGTTCCGCGGCCTCATCTTTGTGAGTGATATTACAAGTAGAGTTGGACAAAGTAGGGACAGGTATTTTGAATCTTGAGTGAGCCGTTCTCCCACGCGGTAACAACAGCGATGCGATTCCGCTGGTGGCGACAGTTAAACAAATGTCGTGCTTAGATCTAATTGCACTTGCCATCGTCCGCCACTTGTAAGTTTTCCCGGTTCCACCATACCCATGCAGGAAAAAAACTCCACCTTTCTGATTTGTTACGGCGGTCATAATCTTGTCATAGATTCTGTGCTGCTCGTCTAAAACAAATAAGAAAAGTATACGATCAAAGCAACGCCTAAGTATTAAATGAGGAATGGCATTCAGTTTCCTGGTAACTACCTGTAAGAGCAGAATGTAGTGATTGGAATTCGTTTTTCATGGTTTGTATGTCGTAACTACGTTCTTCATATATGAGACAGTTCCCCAGCTGCTCCAACACATAACTGTCGGGGTACGGTATAGGTTTGAAGTCATGGAGGCTTTTTCGATTCTTTTGAAGGAGAGTCTCAATGTGATGCAACGTGAGATTTTGCAGCTCATGGTCATTCAATATTAGTTCTGTCAAAGGAAAATACCCCATAGGTCAGTATGGACAGACTATTCGAATGCATAGCACCTAACCATGCAGTATGGCCTTAATTGAAGGATTGTAAAGTTTTGCCACTTAAAACCCATATTAGAAAGGTAAATGCTAAAGTAATTGAAATGGATGAAATCTAAAACCTTACCTGTGTTATTAACCAAGAGCCTCTGTTGGTGCAACAAACTGTCGGACAGTAAAGGCCATGTATGTGTCCACACATACGCCGGCCGATTGACGGTGCCAGACATAAGCATAACAACGAAAAGCCTGCGTAGGAAATGACCGGACCCCCACTCGCTTGCCTCTTTAATGGCTCCAATGTATTCCCTGTCGTCTTCGAGGAAACCCATAGCAAAACATGCATCTCTAAAGGAATCACACTGTCTATCGCCGACCTTGCGAATATCCTCATAGCACATGGGTCCTTTCACGACAGTCAGCATCATACGTAGATAAAACAACTCGCCAGTAGATGGTGGTACACAAATTAATCGGCCAATTGTATACCCCTTTTTCCGAGGCTTCCACAATCTATTTCTTTTTTGGTAAACAAACCGTGTGACGAACTGACCATAAGTTAATTCTTTGGCTTCTTCGTAAGTCTGGTTGGCAATTAACCACGACGAAAACATAGTCTCCGTTATGCTCGCCTTCTCTAATATATTATCCATCCGATCATGATCGGTGTAGTAGACAGGTTTGTCACCTATAAGATGGAAAAACATGCGTTCCACAGTGGGTTTACGGCCATGAATATTGTAAGAGAAGATTCTCCAACTCGCCTCACACGGAGAGACGTATCTACAGTCAAGATATTGTTGAATTTCGTCTACGGGTTCGACACTATTCGAGGAAGGATGAGACCTATGTACAATAGAAGCTGTAATTCTATCATGGCCTTTGTGTATATATTTGAAAAGATACTTAATTGAAGTACTTTGATTACACCATTCCATGTTAATATGGGCTTGGTACTTCAAGAGCAGTTTTGTGTTGTACGGGACGACATGCCTATTGTCCAGAGGGATGCCGTTCTTGTGTATGACATGCGTAGTTGATCGTCGTCTGTATAGAGGGTAGCCATCAACATCAACAATGGTATTCTCAATGAACTTTTTTGGAAAGAATTTTGTGCACTTTCTGTTCTTCATACATGGTGATGATTGCCTAGCCATACCACAAGGTCCATGCACCATATGCGACTTGACCAAGTTGTACAACGTAGGATGAATGTCCGGGTCAGGTATCTCTGCGGAAATAATTCTGTCAATATCATTGGGGGTGGGGTATTTACTATGAGGATGCAAGAAGATAATAATGTGAGCGTGAGGTAGACCTCTTTTCTGGAATTCAATGGTGTACATAACTGTTGAATGGAATAGCACAGAAGTCAGCATAAGCATAATAGTTGTACGCAATATAAGTGAACATAAAATAGAGGCAGAGTTCCAAACCTAGACTTACATGCCAAAACGCGTCCTAGGACATGTCTCTTTGTTATGTCACGCATAAGTTCGTCGAACTTAATTTTGAAGACCTTTGCTACAATATCCGGACGATCAATAGCACTTAAATTGTTGCTATGCAACAGACGTTTTATTTTAGGCCATGCGGGGTTGCAGGTAAATGTTATAAACAGGCCAGGGAAGCCAAGTTTACTTGAAATCGCCATTCCATCAAAATAGAGCTGGTCCATGTATCGTCTGCTTCCGACAAAGGTCGAAGGCAAAACAACACGCTTGCCCTGTTTAGTACTTTGATTAGAAGTACCTGCAGCGTTTTCCTGCTATAAGTTGCTATATTTACCGACCCTTAATTTAGATTGATTTTTCCGCAACCAGTTTAGACGCTCGGATTCCTTCATAGTATAACCGTCAACCAGGAACTGTTGGAAAAGGCGCCGCGAATGAAGTAAAGTCTTAGGTTCGGATATGCGCTCATGTAGACGGAAGCACAACCAATCCTTGATTGTTTGACGATTTTTGTTCTTGACCTGTCTTTGGTGACTATATTTGTGAAGAATATTATCTATGTAACCGTCTTCGCCATATACAAAAATGAGTGGGTATTGGTATCCAAGGTATGCCGGATGGAATTCATCAATTCGTTGTAACCCTCCATCGCGTGGGTGGACTATTATGTCCCTTTTTTCTGCAGAATCAATATCTCCGACAATGAGAGCAGCAACTTCCGCAACAGTTGGCATATTATAGACACGTCCGTCGCGGGGTCTACTGGATATCAATTTCAACTTCAAGTCTAGAAAAGAATTATCCCTCAACAGATCCCTAGCATTTCTAAATGCTTTGGCATGGACATTGACAGAATCCAACATCACCTTCAAGTCCCTGACCAATTCCCTCTCAAGTTTTTTGTTGTCCCTACAATAAACAGCAAGAACATATATTAGTCCACATACGATTTTCATTTCAAAGAGATTGACAGACACTTAGTTGTACATATGAGAAAAGAGAGTTGAGTTACCTGAAACAATCCATCCTATTTTCAACCTCATTGTCCGTATCGAAGATGTATAGCTGAGCATATTGCGGAGGTTGACCGATTTCGGGAAGCATAGTACCTATCCGGTGACACACCTGACCATGTAGTCGTAAAGTTGGAGGACCGTTCCCTCTCCGTGATGTTGTGTCAAATTTCATCCCAGGAGAAGTGAAAGAGAACATAGCGTTGTATGTTCGTATGTTGGCCTGGAAGTTTTTACTACAGGAGGAATTTCCATCGAAAAGGAGCTTAGCTAATAAAGGTGGCGGCTGCTGCATTAGTGGTAGCACGACTCTACCAGACTTACAGCAAATGTGAAACTTAGGTGCAGTTGTGTGTCTATGTTTGGATTTACGTTCCTGGTACCACATACATGCCTTGCAATGCTGGCATTCCCAAGTAGGAGCTCCGATATCGAAGTATTCTGTGCATGTAACAATTAGATGTCCATAATACGCGACTAAGAAACAAATGGAAATTATGTTAGTTAAATTGGTAAAGAAATTACCTTGTAGGTGATCTTCGACATCTTCAACACTAGATTCAATGTCAGAGTCTGAAGAATCTGCAACCGTATGATCAGAATCTGAATCAGAGTTTTCCTCAGAAGATGAATGTGTAGGTGCGTTACGTTGTGGAGTGCCAGAAGCAGAAGCATTACATGGTGAATGTGCATTACTTCCGACAGGAGGCAGGATTTGGCGGAGGACCGTCCGCGAGGAGTCACAGGGCATGAATGAGGGTGGTGGGGAAGTATAGTTTATAGATGCAAAAGTGCCTGTGTTGGTTGATGAGGACGCATCCAAGGGAGAATTAATGCCTCTTACTGACATAGGCACGACAGAATTTAACTTGGGAAATAGATTTATGCCAGAACTAATATCGATTTGTCTATGCTTTGGAGGAGCAGTAGGAAGATTGTGCCGAATAGACGGTCCAGTGTGTGTCGTATCATCGACATTATTGTGGGGGGATGTACGTTGAGTTTGGGAGTGTTTTACATTAGGAAGCAAAGGTGTTGATGGTGAAACAACATTGTTCTCCTTGTTGGGACGCAAATTATGTTGTCTCTTGTTACTCAAGAATAATTTTCTTTTCTGTCTTGCAATAATGGCAGGCGTATGACTGTCACCATCCATGGGAAGGCTGTGGCAAAAACTTGGACGTGCAAAATGAATACCTAGTAAAGATTTGGCACCATTAACTTTGATGGAGAAAGTCTGAAATCGTAAGCAATCTAATGAGCAGTGGGACCGAATAAATACAGGTTGCTTGCTTTGCTGAGGTGATGATGGGATAGCATTGTGTTGCAATTCATTTCCCACTAAAAATTTGAAATTTTAAAAACCCCTCCAAATAGATGCAGCAACCCACTAATATTTTAATGCCAACTCTGTACTGTTCTTTTTATTGTTATTATAATATGCTGGGAAGGCAAGTAGGAATTATCATTAAGTTTGTACTTGTTTTCTAACATGAAGCAGGAAGGAATGGCGACATGACATATGACAGAGGTGGTGCTTGAGTGCTTTGCAGTGCTACCTACTGAGCAGATGTGTATAGCTACTGGACAATGTACAAAAGTTGGTAGGATCCATATTTTAATATTATTGTAACATAGTTAGTAGGACATACATGGTTTTCTGCTGTTTATCTACAAAAGATGTGCTGATATTGGCAAGTAAACGACTGAAGTGGTAAATATAATGCTAATGGTATGACTTAGTAAGGGGTGGCTGCCAATGCTTTTCTGTCTCGTTAATAGTAAAATGTATAGCATTAGCTTATGTTTATCCGTTATGGTTCATATGTTCTAATACAAATGCATTGAAGCTGTAGATTAGGGGGCTTGTATCAATGTATCTTAACAATACAGATCAAAATATCTTGAATGACAAAACAGATCACATTAATAAAATACAACATATATTACAACATATGTTAACAATAGAGGTCAACATGTATTACAACATATATTCAGTTGTCCTATTGTTGTAGTGATTTGATCAAACAAAGATCAAAAAACTTCAAAACATATACACTAATGTGTTGTATTAAATAGACACGGTAGGAGTGGCAAGTGAAACTTCAAAAAAGAGTCCAATAACATGTAAACTGTCCCGACAGTGGTCGACGGTCAAACTTGTTTTTTACCCCGCTTGTTAAGTTTCTTGGCTTTTGTGGACGAAAGGTCCCCATCTAGTTCAGTTTTGATCGACGGTTCACCGGCTGGTTCCGTAGACATCCGCTTAGCATTGGCCTTAGGGGTTGAAGGATCAGGAGCGTGGGTGGATGTGATTTCACCATCCTGAATTTGACAACAACACAGAAAGGATTACAATTGCAGGCTGTGGTAAATACTCCCAGTAAATTTAGGAATGACATATAAGAACATATTACCGTATGAGGAGTTAGTTTTACAAACGGTACATCCTCACCAACACTCTCCACAACCTGTGTAAATCATAATGCATTGGCATATTGTTAGAGTCATTAGTTGATATTTCCCTATGGTTCGTGTAATACATCATTCATAAAGGAATCGTTATAAAGGACAATTAAGCTACCTGCATTGAATTAGAGGAGGCCTCAACAAAGTGGTCGCTGTCATGAATGAGCTTGTCATCCTGCCATTGGTAAAATACTGTTAGAACAAAATTTGAACAAAACATTTGTGATAGACAAAATACGAACTTTTACACAATAGTAACCTGAGTAATTGCAAGCGGTCCTTCAAGTTTGTTGATCAGCTGGGCATCGTCAAGATAGTGGATGACGGAGCAACTCTTAAACCGAGGATTCCACTTTACCTTGAATGCCAACTTCTTTCCCAACATTTTATTAAGAGCTAGTGGGAACTCAAGCGGGTCAGTGATTCCGGCCTGTTTGCCATCACGTTTAAACCCAATAATATAGATAGAATTTGAATTGGATAACAGAAACAGTTAGAAATGTTGTTGATTATAGTTTTCATTCACCTCAATCATTGTGGCTCGTAAGTCAGCAGCAGATGTTGTCAAAAGCTGTGCTGCAATTTCATCCCAGAAAACAAATATTGTCGAGCATTCCTCATGAACCGCAAACACCTCTATTTTATACCTATAGATGCAACCAAATTCAGACATGGCAAATGTAAGTTTCTATACAACACTACGGACGATAAAGATTATAAAAGGTCAACCTCCATATTTTTGCCTCAGTGCGGTGGCCATCTCTGCAGACAAAAGGAGGCATGGAGCCCTTGGCAACTTGAGGACATTGGTGGCAAGCTCTGTAGCACCACCCATTTGGCGAAGCGATAAGTTTGTCGGTTGTTGCAACCGTGACACTTACAGTTACCTGAATGGGATTCAAAGATGTATCGGGTCTATTAAATTGCGTGAAATTGTAAGAATATCATTGCCAACATGCGTTACCTGGTACAGTTGGATGATTTCTCGGAGTGGTAACTGAACAGATTTTGTTATAAAAACTTCACTTGCAGACTGTTGAGAACCAAACGACATATGAGACGAATCACGTGTTTGGTTGCTAGCCGTGGTGGGTGCAAATAAATTTTGAGCCTTTATCCTTTGTTTCATAAATCGTAAACCAGACCGCGTTACAACCATCAAAAGACCTAACTGAATCAAGGTTATTTTGAAAGAATACTACAGCAAGGTTGCGTAAACTGACTCCAAATTTTTTTTGCGAATAATTTATTTTGGTAAAGCACCTTGTGCTTTACCTTTCACCTTTTAAATGTCTTGAACCGCCGTGTTCTGACTAATAATTCATATGTTTTGCATCTTTCAAAAATGATTTTGATTTCAAAAGTTGCATGAACTTTGCATTAAAATTACAATGTTTGTACAAATACTTTTGTTTGCTAACTGGCTTTCCTCTCAAGGAATTTTCAAACA
This sequence comes from Lathyrus tuberosus, assembly GCA_022829125.1. Classification (NCBI taxonomy): domain Eukaryota; kingdom Viridiplantae; phylum Streptophyta; class Magnoliopsida; order Fabales; family Fabaceae; genus Lathyrus; species Lathyrus tuberosus. The sequence continues at coordinate 1,799,729 of JALAZF010000439.1, forward strand.
GTTGAGAAACTTGGTCGGTGATCCTATCAGGGGAAAGTTCCTTCCAAATCCTGTTGAAGAATCAGTTCAAGATTTGTGGTTTAGTGCATGTCCTTCTCAGAATTGGTTCATTCTGAAGATCTTTTCAAGACTCATGCTGGGGAAACCTTCCGAGTGCACAATAAAGCAGTCATCTTCAGAATCAGACAAGCTGAAGCAATGATCAGTTCATCTATAACAGTAAGCTAATCTGGGGCAATTTACTTGAAGAATCCCCAAGCAGCTCTTCATCCTTCCTACAAGGATCATCAACTTGATATAGTTTACCGTGTGGCAGAAATGTGCTCGGTAGTAGCATCTGTAGTCCCCAAGCAGAATGGCAGTGATCTCCGTGTTGAGGAATCCGTCATCCAGTCTTGTCCTCTCCCCAAAAGATTCGAGTCGTATTGTCGACATCTGCATTTTCATTTGATCATATATCATAGCATAATTTCACATACATATGCATAGCATGAGTGTTTCATCCTCATTTTCATTTTACCATAGGTCGTGTGGCTATCAACGTCTTACCTTGTGGCCAAACACGAACTCACGAAAGAAACGCATTCACCGTTCAACTCACTTCAACAATAACCAGTAGCTCCAACTGCGACGCTTACGCATTGGTATAGCGGTAACGATTTGGCTTCTAAATGTGGTTTATATCGTGATGTGTTAGTATATAAATATTTTGATTTGTGACTTTTAGTGTCGTGTTTACGTATTCCACATTGTTTGTTGTGTGTGCCGTGTGCTTTGTTTTATAGTATATGTGTGTGTATGGCATCATGTGTTTTGTTTTATGGTATATGCGTGTGTATCGTATTTCACGTTTCAATTGTCGTGCCTGGTATTCCATAGATCAAAAGAGGAGAACGAGGTCTTCTTTATTTTTAGGAATCATTCCATTTCCTTAACTGTATGTTTGGTTTTGTTTTGGAAAGTTAATGTAACTTTTGTTTTAAATTCTTTTCTTTATTATTTGTTATTAAGAAGTTGTCTTCTTGGTTTAATGTTAAATTTGAATTTTACTCCCACTGAACAAGTTTGTGTGTTTATGATACTAGTGTCTCTTTGTATAATAAACATATATATATATATATATATATATATATATATATATATATATATATATATATTTTTAATGTGATTGAACTATTTTTATATTTTATTTTTTTAGCTTTATTTCGATTTTGTAGTAATATGGATTTATTATAGATAGTGTGTGTGCATGTTTGTGTTTAGCTTTCTATTTTTTGTTTACTTTGAGTTGATGAAAATTGTGACACTACTATAATGATATTAATGTGCTTTCTGTTTGGTTTTCACGATGCTTTGCTGTGAGTGAATGTATTTTTTTTGTCTGTGGATTTCTTCACGATGTTTTGTCGTGAACGTGTTTGTTGATTTTATTCCGCTATGCTTTGCCGCGTATCTTGTCTGTTTATGCATGATGCTTTTCCATGTAAGTTGTTAGTACTTTCTGTCTGATTACATGATGTTTTTCCATGTGTATTCTGTGATATCTTTGCCGCGTATCTTTGTCTGCTGATTACATGATTGTTTTTCAGTGTATTTCTGTTTACTTTTGTTGTCTGATTACCATGATGTTTTTCCAGGCATATTCTATGACTTTTTGTCTGTTTAATCTGTTACACGATGCTTTGTCGTGTGCCTTTGTTTTATCCACGATGTTTTGTCGTGTATTTTCTCTCTGTTTATTCACGATGCATTGTTGTGACTGTTTTTTGGATTTTATTCGCGATTCTTTTCCGCATATCTGTGTCTATTTATGCATGATGCATTTTCGTGTATTTCTGTTGACTTTTTACTTTCTGATTACCATGATGTTTTTCCATGTGTATTCTGTGATATTTTGTCTGTCTGACCATACATGATGTTCTTACCGTGTACTGTGTCTGTGTCTCGTCTGCTTGTCATTTACATGATGTCCTTCCGTGTATCTGTTGCTTTATTTCTATGCCTTGTTGACCTAATCTAAGGGAAGGTATTGTATGTTGACTTATTGTCATTGTGCATGTCCCTCGTTTGTTCTTTACTTGTCTTTGTTGTTCTTGGTTCTTATAACTTGGCAACTCGTAGTATCACGAACTACGGACGCTCTGATTTCTCAAGTTTCGTTTGAGAATACGTAGGCATAGGATTGCGAGATCCTAGCGAGCAACCTTTTCCTTTTCACACTTTTCTTTTTTGCACCCTTTTCTTTTTTTTCATCGTAGTTCTGAACTACGATTGCTCTGACTTCCTGTTAAGGATACGTAGGCATAGGATTGCGAGATCCTAGCGAGCTACCTTTTTCTTTTTCCACCTTTTCTTTTTACTTTACCCATATTTACCTTTAGCAAACAATTTTATCCAAAACACAAATATATCAAGAGGTTCTTGTAGAGTACTGCAGATACTTAGGGTGCTAGTACCTTCCCTTAGTATAACCAACCCCCGTACCTTTGATCTCCCTTTGCTTATCTTTAGGCCTTGCTTTTTACTTTGCATTTCACTTAGGATTTTTGTTCGACCTTTTCTCCCTTCCCTTGGATAAAATAAAAGTTCGGTGATGATATCCTATTTTGCGAGCCAAGCTAATCCCATAGCTTTGGTATCCGATTTTCACCGCGATAATCAGTTTGAACCTTTAATTCGTCATTCAGCAGAATCATTTCCTTAAAAATACGAGTCTCATTTTCTTCACGAGCCTCGTTCACTTCGAATAAACCTCAAGTCATCACTGCACATCTCATCAAATAGTCCCCAAGATTCTGAGTCAATTATTGAGCGCCAATAGATTTTACCTTCTCAACGTCCTCATTTGCATTCAGGTGATCATAAATACCTTGGCCCATCAAAGTTGTTGAACCATAATTTAAATTCGGAGGAAGGTTTAGATTGGTGACTACTATTTGAATCTTGCATAAGGGTGGTAATGGTTAGATCATCTTGACTGGCGCGTCGCTCATCAAAGTCTTCATTTTTTGGGAGAAGGGGGCTTTGGGTCTTCTGGAGTATGAGCAGTGGTCACCTGCGGCTCAAATATGGCGAGTATCACTTTGGCAACATCCGATTTGTTTCTTTTGAGAGCCCGTACCTGAATTCCCGAAAGGTGACTTTTCGAGGTGGATTGGTCTCTGATATGAGGTGATCAGACTGGATCGTCGTGGCCTCTGTGTAGGGCAGATGATGATGCTTGTAGGAGAGGAAAAAGGGGGGTGGTACCTGCAAGGTACTCCAATGCCAAAGTAAGTGTTTGGTCAAAAGAGAGAAAAACAAGTACAAGAGTTCTCGTAGTGGATATTGAATACCTGCCCCTCTCAAGTGAGAGGGTATTTATGGGGAGATCCCATGCGATCAAAGGGGCTGGCCGGCCAATGGGGGTTTGCCAAGTGGAGGGCAAAGCGCGTGGCCCTTTGACCAGGTCTAATTGTCTCTGTGAGATTCGGGGAGGCAGTTGGCCGCGTGAACTGCTCAGTGAGTGAGGGGGACATGCCCAACGACTAGTTTCTGCCCAACGGCTACTTTCTGCCCAACGGCTAGTTTCTGGCTATTGGGCATGTCCAATGGCTGGATTGGATTGGGCCTTACCCCTCTGGGGGCACAGCGCCTGCCCAGTCCAGAACAGGACCCCCCCAAGTCCTTGCTCTGGTGGAGAGTGAGGACTTAAGGTAGCCGTGTAAACAATCATCTTTGGATAGTATTCAGGGAGAATCTCTTTATCGCCGACAGGGCAGGTCTGGTCGGGGCTGGTGATTTGATCCGCCCGACCAGGTGTTATTTCCCGAAGAACATATTGTCAAGATGTATTTTCTGTCGAGCACGCTCTTGTGAAGGTCCCCGTTGCAGCAACATTTTTGTGTCGGGGACCCTTGGTGTGCGTGTCGGTGAGGAGATGTGTTCGCGGAATAGCAAAAGGTCTGGTGCATGTAACGTTCACACTTGGGAATGTCAAACGCAGGAACCTTTTGACACGTGTTGAACATGCAACCCCTTTGTCAGACCTAGAGCCGCCTAGGTAATGATGGCCTTTGCGATTCCCCACGAGAAAATGCTTATAAAAGGAGGGAGGAGGGATTCATTTGTCCACTTCTCTCAAATTTCTTCTCACCTCTTTTGCTCTGCAATTTGTCCCCTCGCCGGAACCGCCGTAGATCTTCATCGTCTCCGTTCATACCTTCATCTCTAACTCTTCATATTCAAGTAAGTTTGTCCCTCTTTTCTGCATTTTTTCTAGAGTTCTTCGTTTTCTGGGTTTCTTCATGAATTTTTCGGTGACATATGAGTTTTCCGGTGGAAGATTCATGTGTTCTTCGATGAACATATGAATCTATGAAGAACATGAAGAACACGAAGATTCTATAATGAATGTTGGATTTTTTTGGCGTAGATTCTCTTAGATTCTAGTTAGGATTAGTATTAAGTTTGTAGTCGGGCGTTAGGCCTGTTCGGCGAAAGGTCCTAGTTTTTTGCGGTGGGCTTGTGACGTCGCGTCTGAGCTCTCTCTCCGTTGAGTCGTGGAGATTTGTCCCCGTTGTCGGGGACGATGTCGTCGCCGACTTGAGTCGTGGTCAATATGGGCTCGAGGTCGTCCTCAACTTCTTCCTCGCCCTTTCACTTGACTAGTGGTGGAAGGGTGGATTTGAACTTAGTCGTCGAATTCACTTTTTCTTCCTCTGCTTTTCAGGTGAAAATGGCTGATCCTCGTGATGAAGTCGTACCCGACGCCCAGGCCGCGCAGGAGGAGGCGGAGCAGGCCGTCGAGTATGCTAACATTTAGGTCGCGAGGGGAGGCCTTCAATGGATCGCGCACGAGCTGCTGTCGACCAAGTCGACGTTTACTGAGGAGGAGGTTCGGGAGTTCCCCTATCTGGAGGATCGGGCCGAGAATGCTCCCGTGTAATGGAGGGCTATCTGTTCGACCGAAAATGACAGGATCTGTTCGATTTACCCGGGGATGTGGTTCCCCATGTATGAGTTTACCTTTGTGGAGGCTAGGTTTCGGCTACCTTTCACCGACTTCCAGGAGGCCCTTTTTCATCACTTAGAATTGTGCTCGGCCCAGCTTCATCCGAACGCGTTGGCCTTCATACGTGTGTTCGAGCTGGTGTGTCGCTTTCTCTGTGTCGGGGCGACGGTGGACCTTTTCTTCTGCATCTTCCAGCTCCAACGAAGTACTACGGGCACGAAGCAAAGCTGGGTGTCATTTAAACAGCAGAGCAGACTCTTCTGGCCGTACTCTGAGTCTGTTCGTCATTTTAAGGATAGATTCCTAGTCGTGAAGCTTGTTTCTGAGGCGGCCAAGAGATCCATCTCGACGCTTGAAACGGTGACCGTCGATGGTCGGCAGGTTGAAAAGCTCGTGTCTAAGTTTCCTTTGGAATGAATGTTCGCCCACTTCAGATACAGGACCGACCAGTTCCTGGTAAAGCACGATTAACTCTGTGAGGCCGACAAGGAGTCCTATTGTGTGCTCCATGCCTATGTGGAAAGCTTTACACCAACCTTCGTGATGGACACAGATGGTAAGGAACTGATCGGGGACGATGGGGTGCCCGCCAGAGCAGGCCGTTACATTAACACTAAGGCCCTCCTCGAGTGTAAAAACGATGACGTGGCCTTCCAGCTTCTTGGTATAACTTGCTCTTGTGTCCGCATTTGTTGAGCTTTTTCTGTCCTCTAACTTTTGTCTCTTTTGTGTTCGCAGAGAAAATGGCTGACATGAAGGAGCGCTTAATGAGGTCGCAGGCAGCCAAGGTCCAGAAGAAAGTGCCTTCGGTGCCCAAAGCCGGAGCAGCCAAGCAGCAAGCGACGATAGAGAAGTTTGTATCCGGCGCTGGTCCTACCCCGGGGATGACCTCTGTACCGCCAACTCCTGACTCATCCCACAAGAGGAAATGAGATGATATTGGGGCCTCTCCTGCGGGCTACTCGGGTGGCTCTACTGGAGGTAAGTTCGTACTACCCGCATGCTATCAACAGGGGCAAATGTTTGACGAGGGGAGCTTCGTCATCGTCCCGGATCTAGATGTCTCGGCGATTTTGACTGCTGATCCACAGGTGCGAAGAAAGCTCCTTTGCCAGGACGCAGCCAGAATGATCAGAATATTGGAAGCGGCGCTGGCCCTTGGAGATGCAGAGGTGGGTCATCGCTCTGAACTTAAAGAAGCTAAGACTAGGATCAATGACTTGGAGTGCAAGAACGTGGGGATATACAATGAGCTGAAGAAACTTCAGGGTCACCAGGAGGCCAAGATATTGCTTCAAAAAGAGGTGACCCAAATGAAGGAGGAGGTGAAGAATGTCAATGATGAGAATGCCCGCCTGAAGGCGAGGATTATGGAGCTGGAGGGGTCGTCGGCAGCGGGTGAAGATGAGACTGAAGATGAGAGGGCCTTGAGGACGAGGAGGGACCTGATCGAGAGGATCCGTGTCCTCGGGGAGGACAACCTGGGGGCAGCCGAGTTTGGCTTTAATGCTGCTTTGGAGCAGGTGAAGGCCCTCAATTATGACGTCCAGCTGGTGACTGAGGGAATGGGTCTACTCAATATGGTCGTCAATGGCGAGGTGGTCCCCCCGGAGGGTGTCAGCGAGGTCGTCTAGTTTGACCATGATATTTTTTGGATATACATGTATTTTGTGGGTCTGCGTGCATTTTTTGATGTAATGTTTATCGGGCATAGCCCCTCTAATGTACACTTAACTTATTCCGGCCTTGTAGCCGATGTCATTAATCTTTTGTTATGGATTCTTGTCGCATTTATTCATGTATGCTTATTTGTTTGCTCGACTTGTTTTTTGTGCTCGACACGCTGGGAAGCTCGTCGAGGAGGGCAAGGTGTTTTTGCCAGTGATGAGACTAGGACCTCGGTTGAGGTACAAAACTCATAGGCTTGGACTAATCCCATCGCGAGTTGGGTGTCCTGCCTGATTGGTGTGGCAACGACGGAGCTCGATTGAGGTATCCCCGTTGGGCGCAGGATCTGCTCCTCCCATGAGAAGAGGTTGGTCGGCGTTGTAGAATGGTTCGTGCTTCACCAGGGCATGATCCGGTAGCCGCGCCGTTTCCCCGTTCGGGGAGATCTCGTCGGAAGTTAGTCCAACCTCGTGGTCGGGCTTAACTGTAGTATTGTTTGAGCTTTTCAGCATTCCATGGTCGAGCAAATGGTTCTCCATCCAGAGTTTCTAAGTAGTAGGCTCCGGTTCCCGTTTTGGACTTGACCCTATAGGGTCCTTCCCAGTTTGCGGCCAGCTTCCCTTTACGCGAATCTTTCTGGTTTCTGCGCAGGACCAGACTGCCAACGGGGAAGTCGCGCTTTATCACCTTAGCGTCGTGGCGCAAGGTTATTCGTTGTTTCAGCGAGGCCTCGCGGAGAGCTGCTCTTGATCGTATTTCTTCGACCAGATCGAGTTCTTCTCTTAAGGCTTCATCGTTTATCTCCTCGTCGAGGGGAGCTTCTGTTCGTTTGGAAGGTTCTCTAATTTCTACCGGTATCACCGCCTCGGTTCTGTAGGCTAGTCGGAAAGGGGTTTCCCCGGTGGTGGACTGTGGCGTTGTTCTGTAGGCCCAGAGCACGCTATGTAGCTCTTCGACCCATCTCTTCTTGGACTCGCCCAGCCTTCGCTTTAGACCACGAAGGATCACCCTGTTCGCAGCCTCCGCTTGCCCGTTGGTCTGGGGATGCTCGACGGAAGTAAAGTGCTGCTTCGTGCCTAATTTGGCGACGAAGTCTTGGAATTTTCTGTCCGTGAACTGAGTTCCGTTGTCGGTTACGAGGGCCTGGGGCACCCCAAACCATGCGAGGACATTTCTTTTGTAGAAACAAAGTATGTTGAAGGCTGTGATCTTGGCGAGGGCTTCGGCTTCGATCCACTTCGTAAAGTAGTCTACGGCCACGATTAGAAATTTGTTTTGGTAAGACCCCGTTGTAAAGGGGTTGAGTATACGAGGATAGAGTCTTCAATTCATTGGGGGTGCCAAGTGCATGTCCCTGTGACGCTGACACCGGTCGCACTTCTGGACGTGCTCCTTAGCGTCGTGCTGCATGGTTGGCCAGTAATATCCTGCTCGCAAGGCTTTTCATGCCAGGGATCTTCCCCCCAAGTGTTGCGCGTTGACGCCCTCATGCATTTCTTATAGAATCTCGGGGACCTTACTCTCTTCGACGCATTTCAAGAGGGGGATGGAAAATCCTCTTCGGTAGAGTTTGTCCTTAACTAGTACATACGAACAGGCTCGCCGTTCAGTTATGCTAGCTTCTTTATTGTCCTCGGGCAGCTCCCCTTTGGTGAGGTAGTTGTATACGGGAGTCATCCAGCAATGGGTGTCCCCGATGATGTTGACGTCGAGCAGCTCGGATGGTTTCTCAATACTAGGTCGGGCTAGTATTTCTTGTACGACGGACTTATTTCCGCCTTTCCTTCTAGTGCTGGCTAGTTTGGATAGGATGTCTGCTCGCGTGTTTCATTTGCGGGGGATGTGCTGGACTTCCCATGCATCGAACTTTGCTATTCTTTCCTTTACTAGCGCCAGGTATTCGGCTAGCTGGTCGTTCTTTGCTTGAAATTCTCCCCATACTTGCGACGCTACGAGCTAGGAGTCAGTGTAAATTTTTACTTCCTTGGCGCCCACGTCCCTGCCAGGCGTAGTCCCGCGAGGAAGGCTTCGTATTCAGCTTGGTTGTTGGATGTAAGGAAGGACAGGACCAGCGATACTTCGATTAGTATTCCTACCTCATTTTCGAGCATGATACCTGCTCCGCTCCCTGAGGGGCTGGATGCCCCATCTACGTAAACGGTCCATTTATGTGCTCCACATGACGGGGACGGTAGTAGCGTCATTTCTGCCACGAAGTCGGCCAAAACTTGTGCTTTGAGGGCCTTTCTACCCTCATATTGAATGTCGAATTCTGATAACTCTAGGGACCATTTAAGCATCCTGCCCGCCATATCTGGTCGGCATAGCAACTGTCTGATGGGCTGGTCCGTACGGATAACTACAATGTGGGTCAGGAAGTAGTGTCTAAGCCTCTTTGCGGCGGTGATGAGAGCAAGGAAGACTTTCTCTATCTGCGCGTACCTGACCTCTGGCCCTTGTAAGGCCTTGCTGGTGAAATAGATGGGTTTCTGCCCGTCCGTTGTTTCGTGGATGAGGGCAGCACTAATGGCTTCGCTGGCGACAGAGAGGTACAAGTATAGGGTTTCCCCGCACTCTGGTCGGGAAAGCACGGGTGGCTCGGACAGAGCCCGCTTAAGGTGGGCCAGGGCTTGCTCACATTCTTCTGTACATTCGAAACTAGTCTCTTTCCTGAGGAGTTTAAAGAAGGGCAGGACGTGCTGAGCGGATTTGGCCACGAATCAAGAAAGGGAGGCAAGCATCCCGTTTAGGGATTGGATGAACTTCTTAGACCTGGGCGTGGGGAACTCTGCGAATGCTCGAAACTTATTTGGGTTTGCTTCTATTCCCCTTTTGATGAGATAGAACCCGAGGAACTTCCCTGCTCGTACGCCAAAGGTGCATTTTTCTGGGTTAAAGCACATTTTACATTTCATGGCCTGGTCGAAGACCTTTTGCAGGTGAGCCGTATGATTGGATTCCTCTTGGGACTTCACGATCATGTCGTCCATGTATACCTCAAGCATGTCCCCGATCTCTGATCGGAAGACTTTGTTCATTATACGCTGGTACGTGGCCCCAACATTTTTTAGACCGAAGGGCATTACGTTGTAGTAATAGTTCCCCGAGGAGGTCATGAATGCGCTATACCTCTTGTCCTCTCCGGCCATAGGGATTTGATTGTATCTCGAATAGGCGTCCATGAAGGACAAGAGTTTGAAACTTGCAGAGTTATCCATGAGTTTATCTATGCTCGGTAAAGGGTAAGCATCTTTAGGGCACGCCCGGTTGAGATCGGTGTAGTCAATGCACATGCGTCATTTTCCTCTATGTTTTTTCACAAGTACAATGTTGGACAACCAGGTTGTATACCTGGCCTCCGATATGAATTTTGACTCTAAGAGGTCTTGTGCAAGTTTTTTGGCAGCCTGTGCCTTTTCGTCGGATTGCTTTCTTCTCCGTTGTGCAACGGCGCGGGCAGCTAGATCAATGGTCAAATAGTGGCGCGCGGTCTCGGGTTTAACCCGGGCATGTCTGCTGCGCTCCAGGAAAACAGGTCAGCGTTGTCGTCCAGACATTTCTTCAGTTGTAGCTTGACCTCGTCGGGCAATCATGTGCCTATCTTCACCCCTCTATTAGGGTTATTGCTGAAGGTGATGACTTTGAATTCCCCGTCTGGAACTGGCCGCATGAGAGTTGAAGTGGGTGAGTTGGTCGTACCTGTTGGCACGACCTCACCATTATCTTCCTTGCAGTCTTATGAAATTCGGCTGTCAAGGTCGACGATATGCACGGGAAGTGCATGCTTCTTGTCCGGTTGGTCATCTTCAGTTGGACGATCTTCATCCCTTGGTTGTTTGGCTGCTTGCGGTGCTGTTCCGATCTGGTTCTGTCCCCTGGTCACTGTCTCGAAGCATCTGCGGGCAGCTTGTATGTCCCCATGTAAAGTTGCGACGTGACCTTTCTCAGTATAATACTTTAGCTTGAGGTGGACGGTTGAAGGAACAGCGATCAGTTCTGCGAGTGCTGGCCTGCCCAAAATGCATTGATACAGCGACGGGCAATCGATCACCAAAAACTGGGTCTTGATTGACCTGGACACTTCCTCCTCCCCGAATGTGACCGGCAGCTCCACGTATCCCCAAGGTCTGGTCGTGGCTCCGTTGAACCCCTGCAGATCGGATCCCACATACGGTGAGAGGTTCTTATGGTCTAGCTTTAGGGCGCGGAACAGGCCCGTGTACATAATGTCCACCGAACTGCCCTGGTCGACTAGGATCCTCCGGGCGTCGGTGTTCGCTAGTCTGGCCCTGATGAGTAGAGGAATGTGAGAATTCGGAGAGCCCCCGGACATCTCCTCACGATAGAACGTTATCGATTGGGAGCGGCCCTTGATTTTCTCGAGCGTAGAAAACCGGTTGGGTCTGCAATCTATAAGCTGCTCGAACTTCCTCTTGACAAATCCTACTGTCAGCTCATTGTACCCCCCGCATGAGATAACCATGGCTGCAGGGAAAGCTTCCCAAGTACTGTGGATGGATATTCGGGAAGGCTCTTCGAGGTAATCAGGAATGAAGAAGTCCTCTGGTCGCGTAATGGACATGACGACCTGCGGGGGAGGACTGGACTGAGACGATTTTGTCTCCTTCTTTGGATCTGAAGCCTCTCGTCGGGAGGACTCACCTTTCTTCACGTATTGTTTCAAATGACCCTCCTTGATGAGAATCTCTATTGTGTCTTTAAGGTGCACGCAGTCCTCGGTTGTGTGGCTGTGGCTGCGGTGGAAGCGACAATACTTTCTCTTGTCGACATTGCCTTTGGACGTCGTTGGTTTGGGGAACCTGACGCCCCCCTGCTTGAATTCCGTATTGATGCATTCAGAGAGAATACGTTCACAGGGAGCCGTAAGCAGGGTATATTCAGTGAAACGGCCAGCAGGCCCTTTACCTTCTCGAGGATGATCGTCTCGTCGCCTTTCTTTTCCTTGCCAGGATGACTCCGGCTCGTCTTTTTTTGGTGCCCGGGTGCTGTCTCGATCTCTCGTGTCCCGGGCATGATAGGCGGCCTCCTTTTCCTCGTATTGTATATACGCTTCAGCTTTCCAGAGAAGTTCTATCAACGTTCGAGGAGTCTCGATCCCGACGGCTTTGCGAAACTCACTTTTTGGTTTCAGGCCCTTTTCGAGAAGATACTTCTTCATATGGTCCGTCGTATGGACCTCCACGGCTTCTTTGTTGAACCGTTCGATATATGCCCGCAGAGATTCATCCTTTCCTTGTATAATAGCTTCCAAGGTGGCCTCCTACTTGGGATGTCGTCGGAAAGCTGTAAAGTGTCGGGAAAATTGAGTCTTCAAGTTTCTTCATGATGTGATCGACCCTCGAGGAAGGTGCTTGAACCAAGCCATTGCCCCCTTTCTTAGTGTGATCGGGAATAATCTGCATTTTATGGCCCCGGTCACGTTGTGGTAATGGAGCATTGCTTTTATGTTCTCTATGTGTTCGTTAGGGTCGGTGGTCCCGTCGTAAGTTGCTAGAGTAGGGGGCTTCTCTAGCCCGCGAGGAATTCTCGTGTCCATGATCTCCTGTGAAAGGGGGTCGTGGACATCGTCGTCGCTGCTTGAGCTTGGAGAGCGGGAGAAAGAATGGCTACGACCACGGCTTTTGCTGCGTCGTGGAGGATGTCTGCGCGTATGACGGCGCCCATGCCTATCTGGCTGTCGGGGCTTCTTGGATGCCGGGGAGCATCTCGACCTTCGCGAAGGAGATCTGCGGTGTCTTCGGTCGAGATCGGATGCAGGCTCTTCCGATCTTAATCGTCTTTTCTTCGGGGAGAGACTTCTGGACCTATCGTGTCTCCACTTCTGAGGGGGAGACCGAGGACGTGGAGACAGACTGAGTTATTTCTCCGAAGCACGCCGCTCTTGGAGGACATGCTTGAGAGCGTTAATCTTCTCTCCTTGCTGGAAGACCAAAAGGTTTGATTTGTTGAGAGAGGCGATGAGAGCAGCTGTACTTGAGTCAGCGTTTTGCGGGACAGGAATGGGTTCGAAAACGCGTTCGGCGACTGGTGCCCTAGGTTTCACTTCCTCGGGGGTCGGGGACGCAGTCCTTCCGTCCCGTGGGTCGGTTTCTTGAAGCACATGTCCGACGAAGATGTGGTCGGTGTTGTCAGTTACAACGGCAGCAACAGAGTCTTGACGAGCATCATTCTTGGTGGAGGCCATGATGATCTTAAGAGGTTAGAAGATGAAGCTTTGGTCTTTGAAGTGAAAGAGAGGATCTTGAATCAAGAGACGGGGAAGCTAGTTTCCCACAGACGGCGCCACTGATCTGAGGTGATCAGACTAGATCGTCGTTGCCTCTGTGTAAGGCAGATGATGATGCTTGTAGGAGAGGAAAAAGGGGGGTGGTACCTGCAAGGTACTCTGATGCCAAAGTAAGTGTTTGGTCAAAAGAGAGAAAAACAAGTACAAGAGTTCTCGTAGTGGATATTGAATACCTGCCCCTCTCAAGTTAGGGGGTATTTATGGGGAGATCCCATGCGATCAAAGGGCCTGGCCGACCAATGGGGGTTTGCCCAGTGGAGGGCAAAACGCGTGGCCCTTTGACCAGGTCTAATTCTCTCCGTGAGATTCGGGGAGGCAGTTGGCCGCGTGAACTGCTCAGCGAGTGAGGGGGACATGCCCAACGGCTAGTTTCTGCCCAACGGCTACTTTCTGCCCAACGGCTAGTTTCTGGCTATTGGGCCTGTCCAATAGCTGGATTGGATTGGGCCTTGCCCCTCTGGGGGCACAACGCCTGCCCAGTCCAGAACAGTCTCCAACGCCTCGCCCTAGCTTCAGACATCAATTTTTCTGTTCGAAGAGTTTGAGGTTTGTCATCTTAGCTAGAATAAAAGATACCAAACCAATAAAAAGTGATCAATAATATACTAACAATGCGATAAATAAGCAAATATACATTACCCAACTTTTAAATATTTGTTCAGGATCATCAACCATCTGTAAAAGATCTTTTACTTTCATTACTCGAAAAGCGTCCAACACGGTCAAGGATCGAAGTTCCAATCGTTTTGTTTATCATAATTAAAACTAGAGATAGGTAAAGGATTGCCTGACCAATATATCGGGAAAACGATAACCCTCATCCAAGGCATACATGATTTGGGGACATCTTCTTCCACTTTTAACTCGGGGGAATTTGTCTTTAAAACCCTTATAGTTAGTAGTATATGCTTGTAAGAAGCTCTTGCCTGGTATGCTGCTGAGAGAAATCCAGTCTCCTTTCTCTGCACCTTTTAACTCAAAGAACGAAAAGAATAAACCTAGGGTTGGCACTATACTCACAGCGTCACAAACGATCTCAAACGCCTTGATAAAACCCTAACCATTAGGGCGTAGCTGAGAAGGAGCTAAGTTTAAGGTTTTGAGGAGATCAACCTCAAAGTCGATAAAAGGAATGCGGATTTTAAAGTCTTCAATGACTCCCGAATAAAAATAAAAGTGTTCTTCTGACACTCCTTTGGGACGAGTGATACAAACCCTCCCACCTATTACACAGGGCACCAGTATAACATCTTCTTCATTTCTCGTGGAGGAAATTAAAGTAGCAAAACAAAGCTTCGAGATGTAGCTTTCGTCGATAATGCTACGGTCATAACTCAAAACTTATTTATCTATCAAAGATCATGTTGCTTCCATTTGAGTATCTAAAGAACCTGAGGAAGGAGACCCTAAATCAGCGTTACTATTAGGTGAAGGTATTTCACCATAAACTTCCTAAAGAATTTGGTCAAATCGCTCTATTTAAATAACTCTCACACTCTCGCATACAAACATTCTAAATCCTATTCCTATCAAGAGGTAAGGGTAAATGAACTTGAAGACATAATAAAAGTAAAATAGAATAGAAATAGTACCTTGAATCCGAGAAGAGAAATATGGGTCAACTAAAACACTTGATAAGAAAATTTCCTGGAAAAAATGTTTTGACCAAGAAACTGAGCTTTTCTAAAATAATGAAGTTGTAACAGTCAAGAGAATTTATATCGAGGGGTAATGATGGAAGTGGGAGTTTCCATAAAGACCATCATGAAAAGGAGAGAGAAAAAGTTTATCATCATTAAAAGTAGCTGACAAGAACCGAACAAAAACCCGGTCTCTGAGAAAAAGGATTCTGAGATTATTTGTCTGAACACTACGTTTCAGAGGAATCTCGGCTCGGGGGGCTTATGTACATCCCAAAAATTTGGTTGACCAGCCGAGGCACAAGCCCAGAAAAGTTGATTATACATTTTAAAAGGTTTATGAGGCCGATTGGAGGAACAATCGAGCATGAGGTGACTAATAAGTCGGAAGGCCATATTCCTACTCATAAATCGGACTCTGGTAACGGGTGACCAAATAAACAAAGCGGATCCGACCTCATAGGAACCGAGAACTGTCTCACTCATACAAGTCAGAACCGAATATAGGGCTCAAATGCCATATGAAGAGTCATAAGAGATGGTTATAGAATAATGCATTATGACTGAAGAGTTACAGTCATTGAAGAGATATGTGTTACATAGCAATTATAAGAGACATAAAGCGTTACTTGAGGGATCTTTATGAGGAATATGAAAAGCAAAACGGAAGGGAAGAGAGGAAGTTGAGACCTATAAATAGGAGAGGGTTTTGAAGGAACAGACATATAATAATCTACAAGAGACATACATCACAGACACTTGAACCAGTTGTTTAAGACTCTCCTCGAGTTAGAATGAGGAAGCCAACCTTTTAGTGTTTTTAGAAAGAACACGATTGTTTTGTTCAAACCAAACAAACATATCATTTTTGTAAGGGTTGAAGCTAATATTATGGTTGATGAGCTCCTATATGATGTTTTGAGGGAGTTAATTGTATAAAATGCTACACTGGGTGGCATTATTGATTAGGTGGATTTAATTGATGAAGTAAGGGCATGAACTTGCACAAATGGTGCAATAAAAGCTATATGACCAAAAAAAGTCCAATGAATAAACCTGAAGAAAGAATATCATACCCAGACCTTAGATCAAACTCATTATTAAACAAGTTCTTGGCTTTGATAAAGGAATTCCTCGAGGAAGAAGCTATAGTGATACAAAGACAAAGTAAACGTGTATGAGAGAAGTATTTTATAGAGATGACACTTACCTAAAGTTTATCAATTTGTTGGAGCATGTCCCAAACGAGTTTTCCGAGTATGACTATGTTGACATCCCTGGTTGATCGTATTCTTAGGACCTTCATTTTTTTGGGCAAAATGTTTTGTTCCAACCAACCATATTGATACTTGTATTGTTATTTCCTTTCCCTCGCCCCGCCCCGACTTATTAATTTTTTTAAATAATTTTACCACCCATTTACTTTTTTTAATCTTAAAATAGTATATTTATTAGAGTTATTATTCATTTTTTTTAAATATAGATTAAATAAAAATGAACAAATATTATCATTATTATTAAAATGATCAAATATTTAGTTTAATAATTGATTTTTGTTATAGAAAAGAAATATGTATTTAAAAAATATATATTTAATTTTTTCGTCTGGTGGCAAAGCAGGGCGGGGAAACCTGTTCCTCGTTGGAGGAGGGGGTGTTATAGGGAGGCGAGGGTGGGACTAAAAATCCATCGGATACAGAAAGAGAAAGAGTAAATGTTCTAGA
Organism: Lathyrus tuberosus; assembly: GCA_022829125.1. NCBI lineage: Eukaryota > Viridiplantae > Streptophyta > Magnoliopsida > Fabales > Fabaceae > Lathyrus > Lathyrus tuberosus. The sequence continues at coordinate 1,816,061 of JALAZF010000439.1, forward strand.
AATCCATCAAAACAAAAGTAAACATCAGGAAATCCATCTGAAGAAAAAGGTAAGCTCTGGAAATCCATCAGAACGAAGGTAAACATCTGACAGTATATCAGAAGAAAAAGGTAAGTTTTGGAAATCCATCAGAACGAAAGTAAACATTCAACAATCCATCAGATAAGTTTTGGCAATCCATCAGAACAAAAGTAAACATCCAGAAATCCATCAGATAAGTTCTGGAAATCCATCATAACGAAAGTAAACATTCGACAATCCATCGGAAGAAAAATGTAAGTTCTGGAAATCCATCAAAACAAAAGTAAACATCTGATAATCCATCGGATAAGTTTTGGCAATCCATCACAACAAAAGTAAACATCCGGCAATCCATCGAAAGAAAAAGGTAAGTTTTAGAAATCCATCGGAACGAAAGTAAATATTCATCAATCCATCGGAAGAAAAAGGTAAGTTCTGGAAATCAATTAGAACGAAGTAAACATCCTGCAATCCATCGAATGAAAAAAGTTAAGTTCTGGAAGTCCATCAAAATGAAGGAAAACGTCCGGAAATCCATTGGAAGAAAAAGGTAAGTTTTGGAAATCCATCATTACGAAAGTAAACATCCGACAATCCATCGAATAAGTTCTGGAGATCCATCAGAATGAAGATAAACATTCTGAAATCCATCGGATGTGTTCTAGCAATCCACAAAACAAAAGTAAACATCTGGAAATCCATCGGAAGGAAAAGGTAAGTTATGGAAATCGATCAGAACGAAAGTAAACACCATACAATCCATCGGAAGAAAAAGGCAAGTTCTGGCAATCCATCAGAACGAAAGTAACATCTGGAAATCTAAAGGATAAGTTGTGGCAATCCATCAGAGCAAAAGTAAACATCCAGAAATCCATCAGAGCGAAAGTAAACGTCAAAAAATCCATCAGATAAGTTATGGTAATCCATCAGAAAGAAAGTAAACATCTGAAAATCCATCAAACAGATTCTAGCAATCCATCAGAACGAAAGTACACATCCACCAATCTATCAGATAAGTTCTGGCAATCCATCCGAATGAAAGTAAACATCAGGAATTTCATCGGATAGGTTCTGGAAATTCATCAGAACGAAAGTAAACATCCAGAAATCCATCGGATAAGTTCTTGCAATCCATCAAAACGAAAGTAAACATTAGAAAATCCATTAGATAAGTTTTGAAAATTCATCAGAATGAAAGTAAACATCCGAAATTCCATCAGATTAGTTCTGGTAATCCATCAGAATGAAAGTAAACATCTGGCAATCAATTGGATAGGTTTTCGAAATCCATCAGAATGAAAGTAAACATCCACCAATACATCAGATAAGTTTTGACAATCCATCAAAACGAAAGTCAGCATTCGGAAATCCATCGGATAAGTTATGGCAATCTATCAGAACGAAAGTAAACAATTAGAAATCCATTGGATAAGTTTCGGCAATCCATCAGAACGAAAGTAAACATCTGAAAATCCATTAGATAATTTCTGGAAATCCATCAAAATGAAAGTATACATCCGGATATTCATCGGATAAGTTATGGCAATCCATCAGAACGAAAGTAAATATTCAAAAATTCATCGGATAAGTTCTGGCAATCCATCATAATGAAGGTAAACATCCGGAAATCCATCAGATAGGTTTTTGCAATCCATCAGAACGGACGTAAACATTCAATAATCCATCGGATAAGTTCTGGCAATCCATCACAACGAAATGTTCATGATCAATTTGCAATGATTTGGAAAAGGTACGATGACCATGTGTAATGAAGAGGTATGAAGATGAATTTTAATTTTTAATTTTCTACTGATGTCAACGATGGCTCAACCATGTTAATCGATTTCTCTAGTTTCAACGTTCAAAAATATATGAAAAATACAATATGTTAATCAATTCCATATCCCATGTCAATTGATTGTCACTAGTTCAATTTTCAAATTTTGTTTGACAGAGATGTTGAACAATCAATTGTTGCTTAAGAGCAATCAATTGCTTCATTGAAAGTTTTAAAATGTTGCTAAGTTAAAAGATGCAAGTTGAAAAGGTTGATGTAAAAACATTAGGAATGGTTTAGATGAACATGTTTAAGTATCTAAAGTTTATAAATAATGAATTGCATATCTGTACCTTAGATTAAGATTCAATCCTTTGATAATCATCTTCTTCTTTCCACATATTTTGTTAAATTGTAATTCATAGTGTGTCGAAACTAGCATGTGTCGAATTACCTAGGAGTGTCGAATTGTTTCGACAGATGCATCTTAGATTAGATTTGATTGGATTCTGTTTTGATTAGATTAGATTTTATATGATTTAGATTATATTTGATATTTTGGGCTTTAAAGTTTTTGGGCCTTTGTAAATCTAAATCTATATAAAGGAAGTATCCCTTGCATTGTAAACACAACAATTGTATTCACAGTTTGCAGGTAGCAAGTGAAAGTGCAATAGATTCAAAATCCCACAGTTCGTGGGTAACATTCTTTTCTCCAAATATTTCTCTTCTCTCTCGTTTTCTTTTCTTGTTGTTCTTGTTCTTCATTTGTTCTTCATTGTCATTGCATATTGTGTGGGTTGGTGTCAATCTTGAGATCAAGATTGACGCGAAATCATCATAGGGTGTGGTGAATTTCCAACATCTGGTATCTAGAGCTCCGGTTACGATTCAAGGAGGAAAATCGTGATGGCTATGAATCATTCAAATGGGCACTTTCCGGCGACCCTACCAATTCTCAAGAAAGATAATTATGAGAATTGGTGCAAGCAGATCAAGGTGGTTTTCTGTTATCAAGATCTGTGGGATCTTGTAAAGGAAGGAGTAACACCGCTTGGGGAAAATGCGACGGATCAAGAAAAGGTTGCACTTAAAGATTTGAAGAAGAAAGATTATAAAGCGCTGTTTATAATCCATAAATGTGTTGATCTAGATAACTTTGAAAAAGTTAGCGATGCAGAATCAGCAAAGGAAGCATGGGAGATTCTTGAAAAGTCATTTGGAGGTGCAAAAAAGGTGAAAGAGGTGAGGTTACAAACTCACAAGAGAACCTATGAGTTGCTTCAGATGGAAGACAATGAAAGTATTACAGATTTCTTCACCAGAGTTACAAAACTGGTGAATCAAATCAAAGTATGTGGAGAAACGCTGACGACGAAAGCAGTAGTCTCAAAGATTTTGAGATCGTTGGCTCCTAAGTTCGACCACGTGATAGTAGACATAGAAGAGTCGAAAGAGTTGTCAGTATTGACGAAGGAAGAGCTTCAAGGGATGCTTGAGTCTCATGAACAAAGGATGGCTGAGAGAGCTGCAGGAAAGTCGAAGAGTGACATGGCTTTGCAGGCGCAGTCAGAAAAGGAAAGGAAAGCCAAAGGAAACGTGAATGGCAACAAAGATAGAGGAGGCAGTAATTCGACTCAGAAGAAACCTTGGAACCAAGGTAACCAAAGAGGTGGTGCTGCAGGTAGAGGAAGAGGTGGTGGTCGAAATCCAGACAAAAGTCACATTCAATGTTTCAATTGTCAAAAGTATGGCCATTATGTTAGTAACTGTCCAGAAAAGAAGAAAAATCAAGAAACTGATGCAAATCTGGCGAAGCATGAAGAAGAAGAGACGTTGCTGATGGTCACAACGAAAGATGAAGAGAGATTCCAAGATCAGTGGTACTTGGACTCAGGATGCTCATCACACATGACTGGAGGGAAAGATTGGTTTGTCAACATGAAGCCCTCGTCGAAGAACACGGTGAAGTTTGCGAATGACAACACTCTAGCAGCTGAAGGTGTTGGTGATGTTCTGATTATGAGGAAGGATGGCAAAAGGTCAACAATTTGCAATGTGTTTTACATACCAGGCATAAAGAGTAATTTGCTCAGTATATGGAAGCTAGTCGAAAAGAACTACAAGGTAGTTGTCGAAGACAAGATGATGAGAGTTCTCGACGCAAGTGGTAGGTTGATCTTGAAGGCTCCAATGTCTCAGAATAGGACCTTCAAGATTGAACTCAATGTGATGGAGCACAAGTGTCTAGCAACAACAGCCAGCAGAGATGAGTGGTTATGACACTTTCGACTAGGCCATCTCAACTTCAATGACATAGAGAACTGAAGAGAAGAAATATGGTTTTAGGATTACCAGAAATCGACATTCCAAGTGAAGTCTGTGAAGAGTGTGTTCAGTCGAAACAACACAAGAATAGCTTCAGCAAGGATGCAGGAAGGAAGTCGAAGGCAATACTTGAAGTCATATACTCTGATGTATGTGGTCTAATCCAGGTGGATTTGATTGGTGGCAACAGATATTTTGTCACGTTTATAGATGATTTTAGTCGAAAGTTATGGACCTACCTCATCAAGAAGAAAAGTGAAGTGTTTGAGGTATTTATCAGATTCAAATCCATGGTCGAAAGACAGAGTGGTCGAAGGTTGAAAACTTTGAGAACTGATGGTGGTGGAGAATATGTGTCGAAAGAGTCCGATGCATTGTGTAGAAAAGAAGGGATTGTGCATGAGGTGGTGCCACCCTACACTCCACAGCAGAATGGGATTGCAGAACGCAAGAACAGAACCATCATGAACATGGTAAGAAGTATGTTGAATGGAAAGCATCTACCCAAAGAATTATGGGGAGAAGCAGTTTCGATAGCAACATATCTTTTAAACAGATGTCCGACGAAGAAGCTTGAAGGAGTCACACCAGAAGAATGTTGGTCTGGTGACAAGCCTAGTCTCAGTCACTTGAAAGTGTTTGGATATATAGCACATAGACATGTGCCAGATCAGTTGAGAAGGAAGCTTGATGACAAGTCGAATCAGATGATCTTGATAGGATATCATTCGACTGGAGGTTACAAGCTGTTCGACCCAGTGAATAAGCAGGTAGTGATCAGCAGAGATGTGATCATAGATGAACTTAAAGAATGGGATTGGAAAGAGAAAGCCAAGAAGGATTCAGTGAGAATCTCTTGTGAAGAACCAGCCACTGAAGTCGAAAGAGAAGTTCGACAGGAACCAGTTGCAGATGAAGCAGGTTCAAGCAGACCTCGACGAACAAGACACATGCCTGCAAGGTTGCAAGAATGTGTAATTACATCAGATGATGTAGTCGATGAAGAGGATGAGCTGGTACATTATGCTTTCTACGCAGATGTCGAACCGGTCAATGCAGCTGAGGCATTGAAAGATTCGAAGTGGGTGAAAGCAATGAATGAAGAGTTAGAATCCATCGAAGTCAACAACACATGGTCACTTGTCGAATTGCCTCAAGGCAAGAAGACAATTGATGTGAAGTGGGTTTACAAGGTAAAGGTGAATCCTAGAGGAGAAGTAACACGACACAAGGCAAGACTTGTGGCGAAAGGATTTCTTCAGAAGGAAGGAATCGACTTCAATGAAGTGTTCGCACCTGTTACTAGAATTGAAACAATCAGGTTGGTTGTTGGTCTAGCAAATATGAACAATTGGCACACATGTCAGATGGACGTGAAGTGTGCATTCCTTAATGGCCCCTTAGACGAAGAAGTTTATGTCGCACAACCAGCTGGGTATGTGAAACAAGGCGAAGAAGGAAAGGTGTACAGGCTGCATAAAGCCTTGTATGGACTTAAGCAAGCTCCAAGAGCTTGGAATAAGAAAATCGACAGCTTCTTAAGGGAAAAGGAATTTGTGAAGTGTACGACAGAGCATGGAGTATATGTAAGAAGAAGCAATGGAGAATTGCTTATACTATGTCTCTATGTCGATGATTTGTTGATAGCAGGAAGTTGCAAGAAGGAGATCGAAGATTTCAAACATGACCTGGGTGAGGAGTTTGAAATGTCAGACTTGGGAAATCTCTCATATTTCCTTGGCATCGAATTCTACAAGACTAGTAGAGGTTTGATGATGCACCAACGAAGATATGCAGGCGAAATACTCAAGAGATTTGATATGCAAGATTGCAACTCAACTTCGACTCCAGTTGAGACCAGACTGCAACTGTCGAAGGATCCAGACGAAGATGATGTCGACCCAACCCAATATAGAAGACTTATTGGGTCACTTAGATACCTTTGTCACACAAGGCCTGACTTAGCATACAGTGTTGGTATGGTAAGTAGATTTATGCAGAAGCCAAAGGTATCACACCTAACAGCGACGAAGAGGATACTGAGGTATCTGAAAGGGACTCTCGACTATGACATTTTATTTCCTGCAGGTGACGAAGGGAAAGAATGCAAGTTAGTGGGATACACAGACTCTAGCTGGTGTAGTGATGCAGAAGATAGAAAATCCACAGCTGGATATGTGTTTATGTTAGGTGGTGCACCAGTTGCTTGGAGTTCGAGAAAGGAGCCAGTAGTGGCATTGTCATCATGCGAAGCAGAATATATAGCTGCTTCTCTTTGTGCATGTCAAGCAACGTGGATGGTGAACTTGGTCGAAGAGATTACAGGGAAGAATCATGGAGCAATTACCATGAAGATCGACAGCATGTCAGCTATCAATTTGGCAAAGAATCCAATAGCTCACGGTCGAAGCAAGCACATCGAAATGAGGTTCCATTATCTTCGAGAGCAGGTAGCAGAAGGGAAGATGAATTTGGAACACTGCAGAACTGAGAATCAGATTGCAGATATCATGACGAAGGGAGTGCAAGTCGAAGTATTCAAGAAGCTAAGATCGATGATGAATGTAGATAGTTTAGACACAATGAATTAGGTGGTGTGTTAAATTGTAACTCATAGTGTGTCGAAACTAGCATGTGTCGAATTACCTAGGAGTGTCGAATTGTTTCGACAGATGCATCTTAGATTAGATTTGATTGGATTCTGTTTTGACTAGATTAGATTTTATATGATTTGATTTGATTTGATATTTTGGGCTTTAAAATTTTTGGGCCTTTGTAAATCTAAATCTATATAAAGGGAGTATCCCTTGCATTGTAAACACAACAATTGTATTCACAGTTTGCGGGTAGCAAGTGAAAGTGCAATAGATTCAAAATCCCACAGTTCGTGGGTAACATTCTTTTCTCCAAATATTTCTCTTCTCTCTCGTTTTCTTTTCTTGTTGTTCTTGTTCTTCATTTGTTCTTCATTGTCATTGCATATTGTGTGGGTTGGTGATCAATCTTGAGATCAAGATTGAAGCGAAATCATCATAGGGTGTGGTGAATTTCCAACATATTTGTCTTCGTCAAAATATAAATCACCTAGAAATTTGACTTCACAATCTCCCCTTTTTTTATGATGACAAATTCATTCTTGATGTTTGTGAATTTTCTAAATACCCCCATAGGATAAGTGTCTCCCCCTTAATCCATGAATTCCTTGAATACTTTGAGTTTATCTTAATGTACCTTTATGAAATAGAGACAAGGAAAACACAAATATAATATACATCATTTTTCCATCTTTTGACATTATCAAAAAGAAGGAAAAGATAAATATAATTATCGGATAAAAGAAGTATTTTAGTCGACTAACACATAACATCAACATATAATACTAAACCAAGCATAATATCCAAAAAAATAATAATAATAATAATAAAAAAAAACCATAAGGATGTCTTAAACTAGTACAAATCATAAAAATGTTTAAAAAACAAAGTAGCTTAAAGAAAATATCTCAAAACAAGTAAACAAGCAATAAAAAGAAACAACGTCAAAAGTCTCAGTCTTGGTTCATATGATCATGTCCTTCTGCCCTATGAAAAGCTTTAAAATGATTCATCCTTGATAAAAGCTCAGCCACATCTTATCGTATGTAACCAAACTCTTCACGCAAGCTAGAAAACTGAAGGTACATTATATCAAACCCTTCGTTTATGTGTCATAGTATATACATGCTTATAGAATTCTATTATTTTAGATCAATTTTGAAATCAACTATTTTGAGAATCCAAAAGTAATGTCGCGCGGAACCTCGCTTCGGCCAATCAAGAACAACATGTCGCGCGGAACCTGACATATTTGATTATTTATTCTTGTTGTGCAGCCATTTGTCTAGGCTGCTGTGTTCCAAACACTCATACACAAGCATCATGGAGTCCTCAATAGAGATGCAACGGAACAACTTCACAATGTTTCGATAATCAATATTACTCAACATTTTAACTTGCGCACGAAATGAAGTTTCGAGCTTTTGCCTTAACTTTCTGTTACTCGAGATTATTTTCACAACAACAAAGGGTAAACCGTTAACCGGTACGTAATATACCGTGCCGAACCCATTTTTTTCACAGCAACATAGGTTAAACCGTTAACAGGTACACGGTATAAATAGAGATACAACGGAACAACTTCACAATGTTTCGATGACCAATATTACTCAACATTTTAACTTGCGCGCGAAATGAAGTTTCGAGCTTTTGCCTTAACTTTCTGTTACTCGAGATTATTTTCACAACAACAAAGGGTAAACCGTTAACCGGTACGTAGTATACCATGCCGAACCCATTTTTTTCACAGCAACATAGGTTAAACCGTTAACAGGTACACGGTATACCATGCCGAACCCACCGCTGCTGATGATATTTTGTTCTGTCATTGAGGAAAGTGTGTCTAATTATGTGAAACTTAGCCTTTGAAATGAAATGAGTTTCCATGAACTTTCCTATTCATGTTTTCTTTTCTTGTAAAGTTTGATAATCAAGAATGATGCAAACAAAGCCAACAAGAAAGTCACCACAATAAGGCTAATAATCAAACCGATAGACCAATGTGAGGTTTTGGTTGGTTTTACAAGGCCGAAATTTCAAAGGCTAAGACTATGTTTTTGTGTAACAGCACATAAACCAGAGTTGTTCAAAAAGCTACTATCAAAAACTGAACTTTCAAAATCACTGAAACTTTTCCTGTCAAATAAAATGATAGATTGAGATTTGTGATTCTAGTAAGTATAGAAGGTATTTCGCCTCCGAGAATTGAGTTTTTGATAGATCGAGAGCACTAATAACATGTTTAGATTGCTTTTTGAAAGACTTTGTAACTTCTACTTTTAGGATTGATATTGTGTGATTTTTACACTGAAATTTAGTATTTAACTCTTTTACATAAATGTATCCAAACATAAATCAATTATGTTAAATTCAATTCTGTTAAAATCAATTCTACCAAACTCAATTATGCTAGAATCTATTCTATTCACCGTCAATCCAAACACACCCTAAGTGAAGGTAAATGACCAATTGAAGTTGGAATTTTACCAAGAATCACTAATGATTTCCATGATAATATATCATTTGTAAGTGACCCTTTTAGCTGATTTTGATCAAGCAACAATGTTTGAAGTTTAGATAATTCTCTGGAGGAACACTTCCGCTAAGATAATTCTTGCTAGCTATGAACTTAACCACATTAGTCCAAGAAACTACTCCAATTGGAATTCCACCATAAAACTGATTATAACATATATCAAAAAGTGAAATGCTTGAAGACAAATTTTGAGGAAGCTCACCATTGAACTTGTTAACACTAATCATGAAACTCGCCAAATTTTCAGCTCTCCAAAGTCCATCAGGAATTTTACCAGAAAACTCATTCTTGAAATTTTTCATGTCAACCAAGGTACTACAATTTCCAAGTGATTTTGGTAATTTACCACTTAAACTATTTTCATAAACAGTTAAATATTGTAGCTTACCATGAAAGCACAAATTTTCTGGTAACTTTCCCTTTAAATTGTTCGTAGCAATATGAAATGATTCAAGCTTTGAAAAAAGATCAAAACCATAGGAAGAGTACCTGAAAACTTGTTCATAGAGACATAAAATTCTGTTAAAGATTCAAGACAGCTAATGCTTTCTGAAATCTCTCCTGAAAAAATTGTTCGTGTGCAAATGCAACATTGTCAACATTTGAAGCTTTCCAAAATAAAAGATTATTCTTTGCAAGATCTGTTGTTGTCGAATTCAATGCTTCAACCGAATTCAGTATATCTCCAGAGAGATTATTGCTGTTAAGGTACACTATGCTCAAACTCTTCAGCATGAACAAACCACTAGGAATTTTTCCAGTTAAATTATTTCCTGATAAATCCAATTTCTCCAATGCAACCATATCTTCAATATTTTCAGGAATTTCCCCTATCAAATTTGAACCATGTATGATAAAAGACTTCAAAATTTTCAACTCAAGCTTAATGGAAGCTTCAAAGGATGCAAAGGATTAAAGGACAAATCAAAGAACTCAAAATTGAACAAGTCACCAATTACCTCAAAAGGAAAAGTATCATTATTAAATAAACAATATTTAAGGTCAAGGAATCTCAAATCCTTAAGTTTTGCAATAATACTGCAAATGAACCATACTTTGAATATCATAAGGAATCTTGCCAACAAAGTTGTTCAAAGACAAATCAAGATACTCAAGATTGGAACAGTTAAACAGATCTTTTGGAATCTCACCAGGAATGAAATTGTGGCTGAAATCAACATGTGTGAGATTTTTAAGGTCACATAAGAAAGAACTCAAATACTCACGGTCATAATGGTTGTTATCACTTCATCTAAAAAATGTATAGAAACTTTAATTTATTACTCAATTTTGTTATGCCAATGACCCAAACACAACACTATCAGAGATACATACACAACATTGTGATGCCAATGGCCAACTAAATAAACATTGCAAAACACAACATCCACCGCATAGCATATCAAGACCACAGCATTTCATGGAATCTCTAACACATCTTTTCTAACTACTCTCCCAAATCTTAAGGTCATACATTTAAGACTCAACACCTCTAAAGCAAACAACTAACTTTTAATCGTAAGTAAGCAAAATCAACCATTGATGAAAAAACTAATGCTAATGATATCACAATTACAGGTACATGTATAACAATTCACGAGTACAACGAAATTTCAACACTTACTTCACCCTCGACTCAATTCATAAGACACAAATCCATATACTGCATACAAAACATTCAAAGATCATGTTTGCAGCATTCTTTGGCAGCAAGAGATTATTTCACTATTCTTGTTACACAAATCACCACAACAAACTCATTCAAATATCAAATAACTGAAATTGCAATCAATTAATCCCCAAACATAAGAACAAAAGCATTTAACTTAAACACACTGTAGTTAACAACTAATATAGTATACTTAGACTAAAATTATAAATCATTGTAATGAAAATCTACCACTACACCTGTTACATATTATTATTGTTGATTTCAAAACAAAAACTAACCAGATAACTAATTTAAAGTATGATAGATAATCACCAATTGAGGTTCAAAACAAACCCCTAATTTTTCAAATTCAATTTTAAATTCAAGAACATAACAAAAGGCCAAAACCAAACCCTAATTCACTTGTACTCGAAATTAGGCACAGGAGGAGCATCAAAGCTCTCAAGAATCTTCACATCGCTTCCTCCACTAGTATTCTTCTCTTCTTCCTTGGCTCCACCGAACATTCCACCAAACCACGACTTGTTCGAATCCGAATTCTCCGGCGTCTGTGGCGGCACTTCATCCATCATAATCGGCATAGGCTGCTGAGCACTAAGAAACTTATTAAGCGCGATCCCGGCACCTTCAATAAGCGCAAGAAGAACACCGCCAAACGCAGCGGATCTAGCCGAAGCAGCAAAACCCTGACGCATAGCAAGAAAACCACCGGTAGCAGCACCAGCAACAATCGAATTCCATGGATCTTCTTTCTGCCGAACGTAAACCATAGTACAATCAAACGAGGAGAAAAGACCACCCCAAACAGCGAAACTACCACCGATTCTTGGAGCGTTGAGACGAACGGCTTGTGTTGCGCCGATTAACCGATCGCCTTTGGGGGAATTGTAGAGACCTTTGAGGAAGTGGAAGGCGGAGCCGCCGACGGCGCCCATTCCAAAGGCTCCTCCGACGTCGTCTAGGATGCGATCTGGACACGGCTCTCGTGAAGTTTCTGGTGTTCCCATTTTTGATCAAAAAGATGTCGTTCGTCGATTAGGGTTTCGTTTAGAGAAAACGATCTCTTTCGCCGGCGGTTGGGGTCTCGCGTTTAGAGAAAACCAGAATGCTGGACCTAGTGCTAATTAATACTACTGTACTTTTTATGCATATTTAATTAATAAATTAATATTTGATACTCTAAATTATTATATTAACTTGCAGAATAAGCTATTCGATTTGATTATTATTACTCAATTTTTGAAATCTAATTTACCTGAATATTTTTTTAAAGATATAAAACAATAACTACATGATAGTTTGATAAATAAAAAATTACTCCTCAGGTTTTTTTTAAATATCATTTTTTAAATTTTTAAATTTTTTTTTTTATTATAACTTACAAAGTTCAAGTAAATTTTTGTCAAAATTATCTTAACAAACAATTAATTTATCTTTAAATATTTTAATTTTTATTAATTTAACTTTGAATTATTAAATTAATTAAAAGATTTTTAAATAATTTTTTACATTCAACTATTTAGTTTATCCGGAGTTTAATAAGAAAAATTTTGATAAAATAATTTTTTATATAATTTTAATTCATTTTACTAATATTTGAAAAAAAATTGTTACTAAGATTTTTTTTAGAGTTTGAAGAAAAGGTAAGGAGGAATTTATATATATATATATATATATATATATATATATATATATATATATATATATATATATATATATATATATATATATATATATAAAGAATTTGGTAGCTTATTTCTTCTTTATAATACAAACTCTTTGTCATTTGAGAAAAGTAAAAAATTATTTTTGAGAAACATTTTAGGGGATTTTGTAAAGTTTGATAACCTCTTCCAATTGAATTTATATTGATATACTAATTTAAAGATTAAAAATATATTAATCAATAAGCGCAAGAAAAACAATGTCAGACTTTTTGAATCTGGCTGAAGCAGCAAAACTTTGACACATAGCCAGAAAATTACTAGTAGTCGCAACACCAATAACAATTGGATTCTATGAATTTTCTTTCTGACGAACATAAACACAATACAATCAAAAGAGGAGAAAAGACCACTTCAAAACGGCTAAACTACCTCAAATCTACCTCCGATTTTAGGAGTGTTGAAACAAACGGCTTGTGTTGCACTGATTAAACGATCATTTTGCAACTTCCTAACTAAGGTTGGAAGGTGCTTAAGGTCTCCCTAAACTACCATTCCTTCATTAAAATTTAACACTACAGAATGCCCTTTTTGGTAATTAACTAATTCAACATTCTTTCACCAATCAAACTTCTCCTTTTGTACACATGGCATCCTATTACCAATAGTGCTCCCAAAAGGTAGAAGATATGCCTTTTTTTCCCTCTAAAGTTGTTTGGTACCTCATTACATATCATTACTTCTCTTTCACTCCACCGTCACTTCTCGTCTCCTTCTTCGTTGTTGTTCATTGTCACCTCACCCCATCCGAACAGAAACCACCGCTGCTTGTGTTGTTCAACTTTCTTTCCAGTTTCAATGTTTCATCAACTGCAGTATCCACGATATGTTGTCTTCAAACACTGCATGTTGTAGTTTTACTTCGTTTATACTTCGTTTACTTCTTGCATTATTTTTTTCCTGGAGTTACTTCTTTGTTCTTAACACCCATATTATTTTCATTGAACTTTTGGTAACCACTGAAAATGACGAACAACATGATAAAATATTTTTCTGTGGTCACTAGTGTTAATAACATCTGTTTTAGTAAATCTCAACTTTTAAGTGTTGGACGAAGATTTTTTCCGTCCATGTTACTGCGTCCATGTAAAAGTACATATTTCTTTTTAATCCTATTTTCTTTCAGTTCTCTGCAATATCATGTCAAGGCCACCCATTTTGATCAGAGACTTGAAGCCTGACCATAACGTGTGGAAACTTGTTGTACGTGTGGTCGAAATATGGTGCGTTAAAGAGCGAAACGGGCTGCAGCATCTTGAAGTTGTCATTCAAGATGCAAAGGTGATGATTTTGCCTTAATGTTGTTTTCTCATTCAAGTATGCATTTCATACTTTTTTTTGCCTTATATTGTTATTTTTTATATCAACATAGGGTGACCAGATACACGTGGTAACCCGCTCCCGTGAATTTGAAATTTGGGACAAGGCCATACAGGAAGACCATACCTATTTGGTTTACAATGGTGAACCCTTTATCAATGACCTACCTTTGAAAGTTTGTGAAAATGAATACATGCTATTTTGGAATCGTTCCACCACTGTTACTGCCACAGATATCCCAGACATTCCACAACACACTTTCAAGTTCAAATCCCTGAAGGATTTTCTTAATGGTGATTTTGTTGTCGATCGATTATACGGTATGTTATGTTTATCCCATATGTGCATACTTCCTTTTTTTTTCTCTTTCACACATAATTTGTTTTACTTTTCTATGCAGATGTTATTGGTGTTGTCCAGCAGGTTGTTAGGACTCAACAACCAGGAGCTGGAAAAAAGGCTTGCGTAAACTTAAATTTAGCAGATGAAAGGTTTAATACACTACACTTCCTGTCTATATTTCCTCCTACCTTTGTGTTGTAGTCATATGTCATTTTAATTATTATGTTTTTGTCTTCATAGTGGATCAGAAATGGATGTTACGCTGTGGGAGTCATATGCGACACAATTTATGTCGTACAACGTTGATGAAGGAGAGCTGGTCCTTATACTCACGCATGCCCGGTGCCGTCAAAGTTCATGTAATGACAAAGCTAATGTTGTTTTTACCCCTACTGACATACTTTTATATTTTATCTGATTTGTTTTCCTTTCCCTCTAATGCAGTTGTAAGACCCTAATTTTTGATCCCTAAGATTCCACATATCATTCACATCTCATTTTGCATCTTTACCACAAACAAGATCATGCTTTGTTTCCTTTATCCCTCTTTTCTTTGGGTTTATGCTTTGCAGGGATCACCTAGCATCTGTGTGTTTCTTATTTTCCTTTATTTGCTTATGTTTACTAACCTTTAATCAAAATCCAAAAAAATATGTTTTTTTTCCTTTACTAACTTTTTTAGGAAGGGAATCAAGAATATCAAACAGTCCCTCAGCTCGAATGAATTTCATCTGATAAAGTCAAAGTTGATCTGCGAACAATTCAAAATCATCTGATCAAGAGTTCTTAAATTTTTTATTGATTATTATTCCAGAGACTCCAAGGTTCGTGTGTTTATTTCCATGCCTTCTTTGACAAGCAAAAGAATCGAGCCGAACCACAGCAGTGCACTCAAAAGGGGCATTTTTTCAAAATTTACACTGAGTAACTGGTTACCTCAATCAGAGTAACCGGTTACCCTCGTGAAAATTTGAAAAATGGCAGCAAATTCAAATTCAGCAATTTTGGCACCAATTTTCAAAAATGATCACATGTGGAATATTCTAGACCACCTCCTTTTAATTCCTCTACATCATCATAATTAATTCCTACCATGTACCTCCACTAATCACCACTCTTTTGCTAATTTCCTTCCAAATTCAAATTCCAAGCCTAATTTTCATTTCCAAACCAAATTCCAATCCACCAAAATTTCCAAGCCTAAACTCTATAAATAGAACCCTCATTTCATTCATTTCACAAGCTTTTGATAGCCAATAAACCTCTTGCAAATTCTCTCCTCAACCACCAAAATTCACCAAAACTCACTTTTCTTCTTTTGAAAGTTAACAAGTTTTCACATTGAATCTTGTTCAACTTTAAGCTAAACCTTCATCCATTCACTTTTTCATCTTCAATTTCAGTAGATCAAGACTTTGGAGTTTGGATCTTGGAGCAATTTGAAGGAATTTTCAAATTTGGAGTGGTAATCTCATTTTCCACCATTGTTGTTCTTGATTCATCTTCCACAATGTAGATCTTTGGAGATCTTTGTTACTTGATCTTTTGGATCTTGTAATTGTGTTTAATTGTTGGTTTTCACTGTTTTTTTACTTAAAATTTCGTGCAATTTCAATTACATGATCATAAGGTGTTTGAAAAAAAGGTTTGAAAGATGATTATGCTGAATTTTGCACTATTTTTTGACTATGCGTGGAGAGTAACCGGTTACTCTAAGTTAGAATGCAATTCTTGGCTTGTTTTTGGGACTGTTTTGGTTCCTTTTCCATTTTCTTCCGTTTCCCTTTGTTATTTGCCTTAGATCACATAATTTTGTGGTTTAATTTGGCTTTCTCTTCATCTATTTCTCTTTTATTTGGATCGATGAAAGTCTTATGGATCTTAGAATTTCTTTGTTGAATTCTTGATCAAGACTAGATTATTGCCTTTTTTCTTTTCGTGCAGTATTGCTTTCGGATGACGATTTACATATCGTTCATCTAGCATGCATTAGCACAAAAATCACTATTGATCGGCCTCGAGTAGGGTGACTTCTTTATAAGTCACTTGATGATTGCTTAACATAGCGCTACATTTGTCCCTCTCCGAATAAGAACTTGATCTTTCGTGGCCCAAACCTTTTGGTTGTGTAAGCCCAAGGATGGTTAATCTTTTGTATTAGGTTCAAAATCTTTGAAGCTTGTTGCGTAGAGGCTTTGAATCTATCAATCTTCAAACAAGTCTTCATCAACCTTGACCTAAGTACATTGTTTAATCATTATAGTTCAAGACGCGAGACGGAATAATCGGTGTTACCTTTCGAAGTCTTATGGCACTAGGGCCTTTGTGCTACTAATCACTAACTTCCAACTTTACCTTTATGCTTCCTTCTTGCTCCCTATCTCTCTTTACTTTTTATGCTTTATGTCATTATATCATATCATATCTTGTTTATGCTTCCGCAATTTTTCCTTTGTCCGTTGGATACTTGTTTATGCTTATGCCTTTTTCTCTTTGTCCACTTGGACCAAAAACATTAATAAAGGCCAAAACCTCTAAAAAACTTGTGCTTCTAATCTTGGACTATGGTTACTATCCTTTGCAATGGACATGGAGTTTTGCACCTAGACCTTGGACTTCAATTCTATTCTTGGATCCTTGGACTTAGAACTAGGACCTTTTTCCCTTTGCTTTGGAATTATGGTTCAAAGACTTTGGAGCTTTGTGTTTTTTCTTGGTTTATGGTGAAGATAGCTTACATTTATGGTTAGATCTTTCTTATCCTTAGCTTTTACTTTATTCTTTAGGATAGTCACTTATTCTCCACCCATTCTTCAATTTTCAAAACTTTCTTGATTTCAAACTATCACCTCTTTCATAATCAAACCTTGACTTTGTCAAGTGATTTTACTCTTTTCCATTCATTTTCTTGACAAATGCTAAACTACATAAGCATATCGACGCCTTTTTCAAAAGACTTTAAAAAACATCAAACTCATCAAACTCTCTTTTGTGCCCTTGTGCACTTTTTCCTTTAACTTTTTTTCATAAGTTTAGACATGATTCATTTCTTTAAGCGGAATTATTCGTTTGGAAATGACGACTTGTCTTTACATTTAAAATCAACCATAACAAACAATTTTCATTCTTTGTACCACGAACTACGGGGTTTTGATCCTATATTGCACTTTGTGGGTACGTAGGCATGAGGTGACAAGTCTCTCCAAACATCAAAATCTTAAAAACAATTTCTCTTCTCATCTCCTCAATCACTTTTCAAACAAACTTTTTCAGACCAAAAAGCGTAGATATCTCAAAGGGTTCCTATAGAGTACTATAGACGTTTTGGGTGCTAATACCTTCCCTTAACGTAACCAACCCCCTTACTCATTCTCTGTTTGTTCTTCTTTTTTAGAACTCTTTTGGTTTTGCTCGCTCTTTTTCCTTTCCATTTTTGGATAAAATAAAAGTGCGGTGGCGACTCTTGCTTTACGAGTTAAGTTAATCAATAGCTTACACTCACGATTTTGTCGCTACAGAAAAGTGGCGACTCTGCTAGGGAAATGATTCTCCCTTGAGGGGTTTAGCCTACTTTGATTTATTTACTGCTTTTCGTTACATTTGCTTGTTACTTGATTGTTCTATTTGGGAGTACCTCTGTGTGTGAGATAGGTCCTATACCCGGACCAGAGTGTACTTTGAGATAGGAGGATGGTATAGTCAAGGGAGCTTTGAGGGAGTCAAATCCCGAAAAATCAGAACTTGAGAATCTATCCACTCGGTGGTTGCCTCTTTGGAATTACTGATGTCGATCGAGCGATCGTTGAAGGCATTACTTTTCCCATAGAATCCTTTAACACTGAGGACCGTAGTAACCCTTAACCCATCTTAGCCTTTTTAGGATCGTGGCGCGGAAGCTATGAGGATGCAAATCCGATTTAGCTGTAACGCGATGCCACACTCAGGTTAGATTCTCTTGAAGATAACTACTAACCTCCGAGTAATCGGTGTGTTAGTGTGTCTGATAGTGGATTGTGGACCCTGGGCACTCTGTGTTAGAACCGCTGTTTTCTGTAGGTACAATGAAGACAAAACCTTAGTACATACCTTTGTGGATTGGTTCTTAACCTTGACTTCATGCTCGTGACTCGAACCATTGAACTCGTGTGCTTTGAGTGATCTTGTTTGTGGTTGTTGCATCCATGCACTCTTGCATCCATGAGCATACATCTACATTCTTCCCAGTTGCCTCAGAAATTCATTTCAATTATCTCCTTCTCCAGTTACCTGTTCACCGTCAAGTTGTTTCCTCAACACAACTACGGAACTAGAGCTGCCGTCAAATTGAGAATGGAAAACCAAGAACAACACAATGCCGAAGTTAGAATGGAAATTGATGAGTTGAAGGCCAGCATGACCAAACTCACAGAAATGATGCAAGTTCTAATTGCTAGAGGTGAACCACCTCAGAGGACCGTGATCTCTAAAATCTCAACTGTTGTTGTTGACCCTCCACTGACTCAGCAACCAGCTTCTACTTGGCTAGAATTTGGGTTACCTCCGAATTACTCGCCACCCTTTGCAACTACTCATGTGTTTGTCCCATCTGTACAGCCAGTATCTTCAGCTCCATTGTTCACTGAACCTCAGCCTGTTGTGCATTCTGTTGCTCAAGCTATTCCTGAGAATCCTTCTTTCGTGTACCATGCTGCTGGTCCACAATCTGAAAGTCAGGTAGAACCTGGATACATTGAAATAGTCAGAGAGCAATGGCAAACTCTAGACAAAAGGATAAGAACCGTGGAAGGAAGTGATGTCTTTGGTGCTGCCATAATGGACATGTGTTTGGTATCAGACTTGGTTATGCCTGCAAAATTTAAAACTCCTGATTTTGAGAAATACAAGGGGCACACCTATCCCAGAAGCCACTTGGTGATGTATTGCCGTAAGATGGCTGCTTATACCAAAAACGACAAACTGCTCATTCACTGTTTCCAAGACAGCTTGAGTGGGACTTCACTGAAATGGTATATGGGACTTGAGAAGAACTGTATCCAAAGCTGAAAGAACTTGGCTAATGTTTTCTTAAAGTAATATAAGTACAATCTGGACATGGCATCTGATCGCCGTCAATTGCAAAACATGTCTCAGAAAGAAAAAGAATCCTTTAAGGAGTATGCTCAGCGCTGGAGAGAGCTAGCTGCTCAAGTGGAGCCACCATTGGCTGAACAGGAATTGACTGGATTGTTCATGGACACTCTTCAGCCACTCTTTTGGGAAAAGATGGTAGGCAGTGTATCGTCTGGTTTTGCTGACCTAGTCACTATTGGAGAAAGACTAGAAGAGGGTATCAAGAAAGGAAAGATTACCAATGTTGAAGCCTTTAGTGGTGCTAAAAAGTATGCTGGGAATTTTCAAAAGAAAATGGATGGTGATACCCATGATGTTTTAGTTGAAGGGAAACCTCGTCACAGGCAACAACAATATGTAGCTGCAGTTGCTCCTGTTGTCAATGCTCAACCAGTTCAAGCTCCTCGTCAGGCTGTTAGACAAAATCAAAATCGCAATAGAGTTAACTATGATCCTATCCCGATGTCCTACACTGAGTTATATCCATGTCTTGTAAAGAAAGGTTTAATTACAACAAGGACTTTACCTCCTCCTCCAAATCCTCTCCCAGTCGGCTATAGGGCTGATCTTCACTGTGAGTTCCATCAAGGTGGGGCAGGCCATAACTTGGAAGGTTGCTATGCATTAAAAGCTAGAATACAAGAATTGGTGAACTCAAAGATTCTGACTTTTCTGGATGATAATCCCAATGTTGTCAACAATCAATTACCAGAGCATGCCAAGTGAAGTTTGAGTCAGTTCTGACGGATCATCTCCTAAATCCAGTGTTTTAGACATGACAGCTCATCCTTGTTGCTGATTAATCACTAGGCATTGTTTCTTTCTGTTTGCATTTTCCTTTGATTGTATTGTTTGTTTGCTTTTGAACTTTATTTGTACTTTCATGGTAAATTCAATGAAATGAGCATTGCAATGTTTTGATTCAATTCATTTATATCCACTGTGTGCATCTTTATGCTTTCTTTTTCACAAATATATATATATCTCCTGTTCACTTTCTTTATCAAGCTTTTGTTTATGCAAAGATTGGAGGGAGGATGATGAAAAACGAAATACCTAAAATTGTTGTATTATATGCTTTTAATCAAAACTTGGCTGATGATGTACAGACATTGTTTCAACTCCCAAACACTGGAGAAATAAGGAAGTTAATCCTTTGTCAACCCCTTTGAGCCTAGAAGTTGGAGTTTCTTTCTGTACGAAAAAACTCGCAATCTTAACCTGGGGATGGGTAGTTCTCAGTTAATTTGACTGTGTATGTAAACACAAGAGAATCATTACAATCACAAGCTTTCCTTCACATACATCAGAGAAGTGTCGAAGATGTCTTTCAAATCAAAAGCCAATGATGGTTCACCGTAATCATTAAGCCATGCAGTCACTATCTTTCAAAAAAAATGAAAAAAAAATCAAAAGAAGATCCCACTAAGTCAAAACCTATGAAGGAGACTTAGGCAAAAACTGGGGCATCCCGCTGACTGTAAACTCAAATGATACAGTTCAGGCAAAAGTTAAATCAAGAGGTTGCCAAAATCCTCAAAGACAAAACGAGTTGACCGAGGTCCTCATCAAAAACAACAAAATGTTGTAAGAAAGAGTGACTGCCATCTCAAAAATCTCTTGAGCCATCATCATAACAGTTGCAATTCCAAAATCACTTGGAACCTGAATGCATAGTTTGAATTAACTGAGCATAGGACTAGAGATCATCATGAAGAATGGGTTGGGTACAAATAAACTTTGAGCCTATATCCTTTGTTTCGAAAACCGTGAACCATACCATGTTACAACCCTCAAAAGACCTAATTGAAGCCAGGTTTCTTTTGAAAGCATACTACAACAAAGTTGCGTAAATTAACTCCTAAGTTTGTTGCCAATCATTTGCTTTGATGTCATACCTTTGATTTCTCTTTCATTTTGAGTGTTTAAACCACCGTGTTTTGACAACTAATTCATTTGCTTTACATCATTAATATCATTCCAAAAATGATTTTGATTTCAAAATTGCATGAACTTTGCATGAAAATTACCATGTTTGAATGATTTTATTTGCAGACAAACTTTCCTCATCAAGAAATTTTAAACAGTTGAGAAACTTGGTCGGTGATTCTATCAGGGGCATTACTTCCAGATACTGTTGTGAGCCAGTTCAAGATTTGTTGCTCATGCAAGTTATTCTCAGAATTGGTTAACCAGAAGATCTCTTTCAAGACCCATACTGAGTTTAGCCATCTCAACAGTCATTTCAAGAACTGAAGCCATGATCAGTTCCTCCCGAGCAATAGTCAAGATGAAGCCATGATCAGTTTATTCTCAACAATCATTTCAAGAACTGAAGCCATTACCAGTTTATCTCCAACAATAGTCAAACTGAAGCCATGATCAGTTTATCCTCAGCATTTATTTCAAGAATTGAAGCCATGATCAGTTCATTTTTTCCTTGCAGCAATTAAACTGAAGCTATGATCAGTTTATCCTCATTAGTCAATCAATCTGGGGCAGTCTTCTTCAAGAATCCTCAAGATGACTTTCCTCAAAAGACCATCAACCTGATACAATTTATAAGGGTGACAGAGATGTGTTCAACATCTTCTCTCCAAGCAGAATGGGCAGTGTTCTCTGCGTTGAGGAATCAAAGTTTCTTTTCTTCCCTCACAAAAGAGTCTATCTCAGTTGTCTTTATCATCTGCATTGCATACAAAAATCATTCATATATCATACATAAAAAGATTTTCATAGCTCGAAGTGTGTTTTGTGCTCATATGCATTTCCCGAGGTTCTGTTGCTTTCAACATCTTACCTTGAGATCAAAGTCCAACTTACTTGGCGCCTACCAAAACAGTTACCTGTCTTTTCATTCAGTGTTATTCCTGAATGCTGTCGTTTCCCTGCGCAGCTAGTGCTATTGTTAGATGTTTGTTTTCTTTCACTCCGGTGCCATTCCTGGATGTCTGTCTCTTTTTATCTCCAGTGTTATTCCTGGATATCTTTGTACTCTTTCGCTCTAGTGCAATTCATGGATTTCTGTCTCTTTTTATCTCCAATGCCATTCCTGAATATTTTGTTCCTCTTGTTTCTCCCAGTGCTATTCCTGGAAGTTTTGCCTTTTTTCTGTAATTCCCATCAGATTTCCTTGGATATCTTTCAGTGTCATTCCTGAAAGTTTTATCTGTTCATTCAGTGTCATTCCTGGATGAGTTTTCTCCTTTGCATTCAGTGCCATTCCTGGATGTCTTTCTCACTATCATTCAGTGCCATTCCTGAATGTAGTGATTTACCTTTACTTTCAGTGCCATTCCTAAAATTTTTATCTGTTCATTCAGTGTCGTTCCTGAATGTAGTTTCTATTTTCAGTGCCATTTCTGAAAGTTCTTTTCACTTTATCCAATGCCATTCTTGGATATCTTTTCCTCAATAGAGTCCAATGCTATTCTTGGATATCTTTGATGTTTATCTTTTATCCAATGCCATTCTTTGATACCTTTTCCCCAGCCAAGTCCAATGTTATTCTTGGATATCTCTGATTGTTTAACCTTGCCATCCAATGCCATTCTTGGATGTCCCCAGTGAAGTTTTTTTAATGGATGTCTCTGATGTTTGCTATTGCCTCATTCAATTCCATTCTTGAATGTTATAGTTCCTTTATCCAATGTCATTCTTGGATATCTTATCCTCAATAGAGTGTTTTCCACCTTCGTCCAATGCTATTCTTGGATGACGCTGCTGTTTTACCAGAAACTTTCTTGTTATCGTCCAATGCCATTCTTGGACATCTTTTGACATGCCTTTTGTCTCGTTCGTAGTTTCCATCCAATGCCATTCTTGGATGTCACTACTCGTCTTCCAAGGTCTTATCCCTCTCTTTCCAACTATTGATAGATAATTCTTGTCGCCTTGACAGATCTCCAGAAATAGCTTGTGTTCCCCGGTGTGTCTTTTCACATCATTTCTCTCAAGTTACCAAATCCCTTATTTTTTTGCCTCCCAGCAGAGTGTCTTATCCTTTGCATTCATATCATCTTGTGGCATCCTAGGGCTAAAAAATATTGCTTTTTGTATTTAAGTATCTACATATCTCCCGATAGAAGAGACTTAAATAGGGGCAGCTGTAAGACCCTAATTTTTGACCCCTAAGATTCCACATATCATTCACATCTCATTTTGCATCTTTACCACAAACAAGATCATGCTTTGTTTCCTTTATCCCTCTCTTCTTTGGGTTTATACCTTGCAGGGATCACCTAGCATCTGTGTGTTTCTTATTTTCCTTTATTTGCTTATGTTTACTAACCTTTAATTAAAATTAAAAAAATATATGTTTTTTTCCTTTACTAACTTTTTCAGGAAGGGAATCAAGAATATCTAACAGTCCCTCAGCTCGAATGAATTTCATCTGATAAAGTCAAAGTTGATCTGCGAACAATTCAAAATCATCTGATCAAGAGTTCTTAAGTTTTTGATTGATTATTATTCCAGAGACTCCAAGGTTCATGTGTTTATTTCCATGCCTTCTTTGACAAGCAAAAGAATCGAGTCGAACCACAGCAGTGCACTCAAAAGGGGCATTTTTTCAAAATTTACACTGAGTAACCGGTTACCTCAATTAGAGTAATCGGTTACCCTCGTGAAAATTTGAAAAATGACAGCAAATTCAAATTCAGCAACTTTGGCACCAATTTTCAAAAATGATCACATGTGGAATATTCTAGACCACCTCCTTTTAATTCCTCTACATCATCATAATTAATTCCTACCATGTACCTCCACTAATCACTAGTCTTTTATTAATTTCCCTCCAAATTCAAATTCCAAGCCTAATTTTCATTTCCAAACCAAATTCCAATCCACCAAAATTTCCAAGCCTAAACTCTATAAATAGAACCCTCATTTCATTCATTTCACAAGCTTTTGATAGCCAATAAACCTTTTGCAAATTCTCTCCTCAACCACCAAAATTCACCAAAGCTCACTTTTCTTCTTTTGAAAGTTAACAAGTTTTCACATTGAATCTTGTTCAACTTTGAGCAAAACCTTCATCCATTCACTTTTTCATCTTCAATTTCAGTAGATCAAGACTTTGGAGTTTGGATCTTGGAGCAATTTGAAGGAATTTTCAAATTTGGAGTGGTAATCTCATTTTCCACCATTGTTGTTCTTGATTCATCTTCCACAATGTAGATCTTTGGAGATCTTTGTTACTTGATCTTTTGGATCTTGTAATTGTGTTTAATTGCTGGTTTTCACTATTGTTTTACTTAAAATTTCGTGCAATTTCAATTCCATGATCATAAGGTGTTTGAAAAAAAGGTTTGAAAGATGATCATGCTGAATTTTGCACTATTTTTTGACTCTGTGTGCAGAGTAACCGATTACCCTATATAGAGTAACCCGTTACTCTAAGTCAGAATACAATTCTTGGCTTGTTTTTGGGACTGTTTTGGTTCCTTTTCCATTTTCTTCCCTTTCCCTTTGTTCTAAGCCTTAGATCACATATTTTTTTGGTTTAATTTGGCTTTCTCTTCATCTATTTCTCTTTTATTTGGATCGATGAAAGTCTTATGGATCTTAGAATTTCTTTGTTGAATTCTTGATCAAGACTAGATCATTACTTTTTTCTTTTCGTGCAGTATTGCTTTCGGATGAAGATTTACATATCGTTCATCTAGCATGCATTAGCACAAAAATCACTATTGACCGGCTTCGAGTAGGGTGACTTCTTTATAAGTCACTTGGCGATTGCCTAACATAGCGCTACATTTGTCCCTCTCTGAATCGGAACTTGATCTTTCGTGGCCCAAACCTTTTGGTTGTGTAAGCCCAAGGATGGTTAATCTTTTGTATTAGGTTCAAAATCTTTGAAGCTTGTTGCCTAGAGGCTTTGATTCTATAAATCTTCAAACAAGTCTTCATCAACCGTGACCTAAGTACATTGTTTAATCATTATAGTTTAAGACGCGAGACGGAATAATCGGTGTTACCTTTCGAAGGCTTATGGCACTAGGGCCTTTGTGCTACTAATCACTAACTTCCAACTACACCTTTATGCTTCCTTCTTGCTCCCTATCTCTCTTTACTTTTTATGCTTTATGTCATTATATCATATCATATCTTGTTTATGCTTCCGCAATTTTTCCTTTGTCCGTTGGACACATGTTTATGCTTATGTCTTTTTCTCTTTGTCCACTTGGACCAAAAACATTAATAAAGGCCAAAACCTCTAAAAAACTTGTGCTTATAATCTTGGACTATGGTTACTATCCTTTGCAATGGACATGGAGTTTTGCACCTAGACCTTGAACTTCAATGCTATTCTCGGATCCTTGAACTTAGAACTGGGACCTTTTCCCTTTGCTTTGGAATTATGGTTCGAAGACTTTAGAGCTTTGTGTTTTTGCTTGGTTTATGGTGAAGATAGCTTACATTTATGGTTAGATCTTTCTTATCCTTATCTTTTACTTTATGCTTTAGGATAGTCACTTCTTCTCCACCCATTCTTCAATTTTCTAAACTTTCTCTCTTTTTCAAAACTTTCTTGATTTCAAACTATCACCTCTTTCATAATCAAACCTTGACTTTGTCAAGTGATTTTACTCTTTTCCATTCATTTTCTTAACAAATGCTAAACTACATAAGCATATCGACGCCTTTTTCAAAAGACTTTAAAAAACATCAAACTCATCAAACTCTCTTTTGTGCCCTTGTGCACTTTTTCCTTTAACTTTTTTTTCATAAGTTTAGACATGATTCATTTCTTTAAGCGGAATTATTCGTTTGGAAATGACGACTTGTCTTTACATTTAAAATCAACCATAACAAACAATTTTCATTCTTTGTACCACGAACTACGGGGTTTTGATCCTATATTGCACTTTGTGGGTACGTAGGCATGAGGCGACAAGTCTCTCCAAACACAAAAATCTTAAAAACAATTTCTCTTCTCATCTCCTCAATCACTTTTCAAACAAACTTTTCAGACCAAAAAGCGTAGATATTTCAAAGGGTTCCTATAGAGTACTATTGACGTTTTGGGTGCTAATACCTTCCCTTAACGTAACCAACCCTCCTTACCCATTCTCTGTTTGTTCTTCTTTTTTAGAACTCTTTTGGTTTTGCTCGCTCTTTTTCCTTTCCGTTTTTGGATAAAATAAAAGTGCGGTGGCGACTCTTGCTTTTCGAGTTAAGTTAGTCAATAGCTTACACTCACGATTTTGCCGCTACAGCAGCCACTGGAAAACTAAATCTTTCGAACGCGTGGAATGGGTCGAAACTGCTCCTGAATTTTGACCATCCTCAAGTTGTCGACTTCAAGACGAAGTATTTATATATTTGCATTATTTTCATTGTTATACATATTATTGTTTAAATGACATATATATTACACTATTAATCTCGAATATACAAAATTATGTTATCTTAGATACATTGATTGAAGCGCTTCAATGGATGTCTCTCAAAGTAGATCACTACATTCTTGCTCACAGGGAACATTTGATGATAGGGCTTTTTCTTTTACAAAGGATATTCGCTGTATCAGAGAGATGCTAACTCTCCGCGATGTAAGTTTCCTTTGTTGCAATCGTTTTAAGTCACTCATATTTTTTTTACAACCTTATTATTTTGAGTCATCCATTAAATTTCACAATGAGCCTTTTTGTTTGATTTAGGAAACATTCTGCAATACAATTGGCACAACCGTTAGGTTCAAGCCCAATCCATTTGGTTGGTACTATGAAGTCTGTCCAACATGTAACAAGACTAACCAATGCGTTTGTGCCGGCAACAACTCAACTCCCATGTGTTATATAAGAATGTATTGGTTAGTCTTGAGTTGCTGGAGTCAACTATGAAATATGTAATAAAAAATTATTACATGCTGGATTTTTTCAAAATATTATTAATTCATTGTTGATTCCATTACAAAATTATTTCTTACAGCTAACCAAGAAAGCATTACCACACACTGACGTTGCAATATATTGTGAGCATTCCTGTAAAACAATATTCATATTTGATAACTTCATATCTGATATATAATATCTGATATATAAAACTCAGCATGTTTTACTTTATCCAATGCTAGCTTCATAAAATATATTATACATACGACAAGCAACCAATGTTGTCCCTACAAGCATCTATTGTTGTGATGCTGACCCTACAAGCAACCAATGCTTTTTTCATTCTATGTATAAATATCATTTCAATTATTACTTTATCAACTGCACTCCTGTACAGGATGTACATCATCACAAGTTAAGCAATTTTAAAAGTATGCTTTATCCCTTATTATCTGTGCACATCATGATATGTTGTACTTTTTTAATTTTTTATTCATCTATACAATAAATGCTAGCTGCACTATGGATAGAAATCTAATTTCTTTGATGACAGTGGAAACAAATTCGTACATTCTGCAGGTACCATGTTTGCATTTTCAATGACCGCTGAACTTTTGTTAGACACTCATATTTTCAGCAAGACAGACTTTACCTTTTGAAAAGTACACTCTATGGTTACTTTTTCATCTTTGCTCACAACTTTTGGTTGCATTTGGATTGAATACAACTACACTATCGAAACCTGAAGTATATACTAACAACATACGTTTTGGTTTACTTCCTGAATATATTTATTATATTTAATATCATCATATTTAATTAGTTTCATTTGAATATTTACATTTCTTACAATTTTTTCAAAGTATTGTGATACAAGTAATATAACCTGCTGGTACTACAACACGAGAAAATTGTAACTAATTTTTGTTCCAACATTGTTTGAGATTGTAAGTTTGTAGTAATTATGTAATAACTCAGTTGCACATATTAAGCATAACCATTCATTAAATTGCGTTTCTACTACATTCATGCTAATTTCTTTCACTACACTGCATTCAACATTGCTTGATTACTGATATTTTGAGTTTACAGGTTAAACATCATAGCAGATTCATATCAATACCTTCATGAATCAAGTCTTGAAAAAAATGTACACAAGCAATTAATCTTTGTGTCACATACTTTTTGTATTGTTGGCACTAAATGTTGTTTTGTAAAAAATTTTCAAGAACTTCTAATAAATTCATTTTTTGCTAAACACCTTATTTTCATAATGCATTTATGTTTTCCTTATCAATGTAGGGAAAATAACTTCAACTCTGTAATTAATGATGTTACATTATGGAGACAACATTCATCAAAACATGCTAGATTCCGTTGATTTCAAATTCTTAAACAGAGAAAATTTAAATGCTTTAAACATAACAACCGAGTACAACAAGTACCCCTTCAACCGATAGGATCCCCCTATCTGAAATTTCACTAGAAACTTCAATTCTGCCTATCGACATACTCAGCCTACTCCATCAATACGTGATATTAAACCTCCGCTAAAATTATCCAGCACAAAACACACTGGCACTAACCTACTCTCTAAGTTCTCCAGCGTTGTAAATAATGTACATGATGAAAATCATAATTCATCCAATCTGCCTCAAACACACAGCAGAAAACTTAACTCTAACTTTGTACATACTTTTACAACTCCTAATATGTAAGTAATACAATTTACGCTTCAAATTATATATGTTTTACTACATTTATAACTCAAATAATGTAACGTTTCGGTTGCTGTCTAAATAGCATGACAACATGTAATGCACAAGTAAAACGTGCTGGAAGTCATCCAAATAAGGGACTTCGTTTCCTGGTAAGAGCGCAGACCCTTATGCGCCACGATCAAAAGAACGTCCTCTCACCTCAACCTGTATTGCAGAGCCAACAATTGAATCATCATGTGTAAGCATTTAGGATTCTATATATACTTTACAATAAATTGCTAAAAGAATTATGAATCACAGTTGTTTTTCAATTGTTGAAAACAGAACTGCTAATCAGAGTTCCCCCGTAGGAAACATCAATTCAAGCAAAGCCTATGACCAAGTAAAACGTGGCAGAGGCCGTTCCAAGAAGGATATTCATCACAACGCGTTCAATGACAGTCCTTTCAATGTCATCGCACCTAAACCATTGTATACGGCTCAAGATACAACTCCCCCTCCGTAAGTTAAGTAATTTTCCAGTTATTGTTTTGCACGTATGCTTTAATCTTTGGATAACATTTACTTGTGGGAAGCATCCCTCCGCGTATTCATTCCGCTTCTGTTGACATTTAATCAAATAAGCAATCTTCCACATCCACTTACAACTCCACCATTTTTACTCCTACTGTTAACTTGGACTTCGAAAGTGACGATGATGAAGATTCAGACTACGATCCATTCTTAAGTATGTATCACTATCTAAGTTGTTGTTATCAATTATAGTTTCTACTTAAATGTTTATGCCATTAATCCAAATTAATACATGTAATAGGCCAACATTCTGATGATGAATCCAGCTTTGAAAATGAAGACATGTTTCCACCGTTTTCAACCGCCAACCAACCAGACTTAAACAACCAAGGTATACCTTATATTAGACAATCATGCAAATTTAACTCTAGCTCTTTCAAATAATTCTTTCTTATTCTATTGCAACCATGAAACAGGGTACTATGACTTGGGTGATGCTATGCTTGAGTGTCAGCATTGTCAAGCCTTAATGTGGTACCCAGAAAGGATGGATAAACATAAACATTCTGCAAATCCAAAATTCAGTTTGTGTTGTGGAAATGGTAAAGTTGAACTTCCATACTTAAAAGAGCCCCCACAGATATTATCACATTTGCTATTTGATAAAGATGCAAAAGAGAGTAAACATTTACAGGCCAACATACAGACTTATAACATGATGTTTGCATTTACATCACCTGGGGCAAAACTGGATAACAAATTCAATAACGGACGTGGACCACCAACAATACGCATTCAAGGCCAGACATGTCATCGTACTGGGAGTTTATTGCCACCTGAAGGACATCCACCTAAATTTGCCCAGCTTTACATTTTTGACACAGAAAACGAAATCAACAATAGAATGGAAGGACTACGGTACATTTCTTTTATAAACTCATCTTCATAGTCATAATAATATTTAGCTTGGATGATATAGGGACATTTATTCAATTGTTCAACTTATTCGGTTTGCTGGCATATGGTACCATTTATTCTATTGTTCTAACAACCCATTTTTGCATGTCTGCTTTGTTGAATAACATAGGGACAAACAAAAATTTGATCCCCTGGTTGTCAAGTCACTGTCTGATATGTTGTACAAGCATAATACCCATGCAAAGAGTTTTCTCATGGCAAGACAAAGATTAAATGAAGGAAATGTGCACAATTTGCAACTCTGATTAATTACAAATAGAACTACAGATGGACGAGTATACAACCAACCTACTGTTTCTGAGGTGCCTGCATTAATTGTTGGTGACATTGACACAGGTGAAGAAAGAGACATAATAATGCAAAAGCAAGGAGGAAAACTAAAATGCATACATGAGTTTCATGCAAGCTATATGACTTTCCAATATCCGTTGATCTTTCCATATGGAGAAGACGATTACAGACCTAACTTGGCTCACCGAGATCTTGACATTTTTTATGATAATTCAAGGAATAGGCTTACTATTCGAGAATGGCTTGCATTTCGTATTCAAAAAAGGGCCCACGAGGGTAAGACACTCTTATCATCAAGGAGGTTGTTTCAACACTTTTTGGTAGATGGTTACACAATGCTTGAAGGAGAAAGATTGAGATGGGTAAGACACAATCAATCCAAGCTTAGGGTGTCAAAGTATAAGAACCTTGATCAAGATGGAACCTGTTGGTTGCAGAATAGGGCAAGCAAGCAAAAAGATTTGGAAGTATTTTTCTGGGAATTATCGTGTCCACAGAGATCGGTGCTACTGAACTGCCGTTCGACAATTTAATTGTTAATGAGTTTGGGTTTAAATGGTTTAAATGCGGAAAAGTAAATATAAACATAAAAACAATTCATTCTTCAACAAGACGAACTTATCAAGCATACATATAATTCACTCGTCACAAACATAAATTTACCGACCAATTATACTCCACCTGCAATACTCGTCAAAATCATCCAGCATCACTCACAACAGTGTCCATCTCTGGCACACTGAGCTGAGAGGCAACCGTATCACTCTCTTCGTCACTCTCGCACACGAAGCCTCGAAACACGGCATACATTTAATTTCCGACACCATAAAGATTATCATCTAAATCTATCTCTAGCATCTAGACAACAAATATCCATCCCTAATCAAGATTTGTGATGTTTATCTCTAACACAACACAAATCGAAACATAAATGCAAAAAGATCAAGGAAGACATCGATAATGATTTGTAAAGCAAGATTTACATATAATAATGATCAACAAAGATACATGAGTTCATAGTAACTATACAAACACCCAACAAAAAGGAATTACAAAGAGAAGAGAGAAGAGGAACCAAACATTTCTTGGTTTGTAAACACCAATCGACGAGAGATTCGACTCCGGATCATCCAAATGCAAGCTCCAATGATGTTTTCTAAGCTAATCTACAAGAAAAATGAAGTTTGATGGAGTTGGGAGCAAAAATCACCCAAAACCATCCCTAAAAATGTGTTTTTAACTCATATTTATTGCTGTCATCATCGCAGAGTGCGCTCAGTGCGCGTTTTTAAAGTTAAACCGCCTTACGAGCGCGCTCAGCGCACTTGGAGCGCGCTCAACGCGCAACCTGCTGCCTTGAAAACTGTTTCAGCCATAACTTGAGAACCGGAACTCCGTTTTTCGCCCGGTTCGAAGCGTTGGAAAGCTTATTCAATTTCCTATCTAACAATGAATAAATATCAACCAAATTAGTGATTTATATTTTCCTCATTTTGAGCCTTATTCGTTGACGAGTCGCCTAAAATCGTGCGTTTGAAGCCGTGTCTTCGACACTTTATTGCTCATGCTCCAAATACACCTCAATACCTACAAAATGAGTAGAAAACTATCAAACGGTACACAAATACACTAAAACTTGATTATACACTAAATATACACATTTACATACAAAGTGGGGTTTATTCAAACGATATTTACCAAAAAACATTGATAAGTGCAACAAAACTTATATACAAAAATAGGTACAATTTGCACTTATCAACTCTCCCCAACTTACATAATTGTTTGTCCTCAAACAAAGCCAACATGTAAAGGAACAAATGTGAAATCCAAGAAATCACGCAACAACAAGTTTTGAAAACCGAAAACAAATGCAATGGTTCAACCGAAAATGGTACACACAAAGTAAATACTTACCACTAAACTACAACGACAACATAATCACGAAACAAATGATAAATACAAAAATCATGCCAAACATTCTAAAACAACACAAGTTTAAATGTGAATCACACCTAGTAAAAACAATCATCGGTAGATGAAAAACATATAATAAGGTACTTTCACTCACACAACAATCTTGCAAACAAAAGACTAAATTATGCATCCATCCAAAAATTCACATTGAACATACAAAGGCAAGAATCACAAGGACTTTTCAAGGTTGTAATGTGGTCGGGTAAACAAACAAGGGGCAATTCCTAAAGCTAATTGAAACAAAAACTTGCCTAAACCTAAGGGAGTGATCAACTCACAAAAGTTCAAACACAAAATTTCAATCAAACTTCCACCAAAATCCCAAGTGTTACACCAAACACAATACTTATTTAACACAATTATTGAAACTCTTTTTGTTTCCTTTTTCAAGGATTTTTTTTCTCCCTTTTTTTTTCTTTCCTTTTCTTTGTCACATTTTTTTTCTCTTTTTTCTTTTCTTTTTCAATCCTCATAGAGTCCAACCAATCAGTACACAATCATTCTCTCCCCAACTTGAATTCAACCACATCATCATGTGAATACTCCCTACTTTCTAAGGCAAGGAAAAAATACATACAACAACACAAAGTTTAGGTCCAAGAAAAAACAAAATCCATCAAAAATAAGTGAACTAAATACTCATAGACAAACATTAAGTTCAAATAAAAACATGGATCAAAAAGCTCAAAGGGGTTACAAATTCTCACACACTCACAAGGTGAATTGACTATTTGGCTAGGGTGGTTGTGCTCAAAATGAAACAAATGCCTTGATCCTTTTCATGCATTCATATACACAACATAAACAACAGATTCAACATAATAAAATCCAGTTAAAACAAGAAAGCTGGTACTCCGCATATATGAACAATGGAAGGCTTCCTCACAAAAAAGGGTGGAAACTAAAATGATTTACACAAGAACAAGTATACAAAAGAATGAATGGCATAAAAGTTGTAAAAAGCCTAAGTATCATGAATATACTAAAGTCAAGAAAGCGATAAACACATACCTTGGACGTGTACAAAACTTTAAACACTATCATTACCACGCATTCGCAAGTTGAAATGATAAAAAATGGACAAACACCGAATGCGACTTCAAGCAATCGGGCAAAAATTTGAGTCTAAACAATCAACAAAAGAATTAGAAAAATTACTAATAATTACTAATATATAAGGCCTTGGTGGAAGTGGGAAGAAGGGGAAACCAAGTGAACAATTAAAAGAATTCACTGGTTCAGCATAGCAGAGCGCGCTCAGCGCGCTACACCAGAACCAAAAAAATCAGTACAGCAACAGGGTTCTGGTGTAGGCCTCCACTTAACACCTACACAATCTCATATACAATGAAAAAGTAATAACGGAACAAAAAATTATAAAACACGCTTGTTTTACGTTGTAAGCTCGACGCCTTTTATTTATACACACTTCTCCAAGTTGCCTCTTTACACGGTTAGCGCTCACCGACGACGAAACCTAACCAAACACTTAGCAAACGTGAAGAGAAACAAACAAATACACCAAATTTACAAGTATACAAAACATGTAAAATTCAAAAATATGGTGAACATATACAAGTATCAATATAAACAAGTGAAAATAGACAATATATACGATATCTACAAAACTCAAAAACAAAGAAACTATCGCAATGCGATTCAATAAAAACACCAATCCCCGGCAACTGCGTCATTTTGTTGGTTGCAGAATAGGGCAAGCAAGCAAAAAGATTTGGAAGTATTTTTCCGGGAATTATCGTGTCCACAGAGATCGGTGCTACTGAACTGCCGTTTGACAATTTAATTGTTAATGAGTTTGGGTTTAAATGGTTTAAAGCGTAAATGCGGAAAAGTAAATATAAACATAAAAACAATTCATTCTTCAACAAGACGAACTTATCAAGCATACATATAATCCACTCGTCACAAACATAAATTTACAGACCAATTATACTCCACCTGCAATACTCGTCAAAATCATCCAGCATCACTCACAACAGTGTCCATCTCTGGCACACTGAGCTGAGAGGCAACCGTATCACTCTCTTCGTCACTCTCGCACACGAAGCCTCGAAACACGGCAGACATTTAATTTCCGATACCATAAAGATTATCATCTAAATCTATCTCTAGCATCTAGACAACAAATATCCATCCCTAATCAAGATTTGTGATGTTTATCTCTAACACAACACAAATCGAAACATAAATGCAAAAAGATCAAGGAAGACATCGATAATGATTTGTAAAGCAAGATTTACATATAATAATGATCAACAAAGATACATGAGTTCATAGTAACTATACAAACACCCAACAAAAAGGAATTACAAAGAGAAGATAGAAGAGGAACCAAACATTTCTTGGTTTGTCAACACCAATCGACAAGAGATTCGACTCCGAATCATCCAAATGCAAGCTCCAATGATGTTTTCTAAGCTAATCTACAAGAAAAATGAAGTTTGATGGAGTTGGGAGCAAAAATCACCCAAAACCATCCCTAAAAATGTATTTTTAACCCATATTTATTACTGTCATCATCGCAGAGCGCGCTCAGCGCGCTTTTGGGCGCTCAGTACGCGTTTTTAAAGTTAAACCGCCTTACGAGCGCGCTCAGCGCGCTTGGAGCGCGCTCAACGCGTAACCTGCTGCCTTGAAAACTGTTTCAGCCATAACTTGAGAGCTGGAACTCCGTTTTTCGCCCGGTTCGAAGCGTTGGAAAGCTTATTTAATTTCCTATCTAACAATGAATAAATATCAACCAAATTGGTGATTTATATTTTCCTCATTTTGAGCCTTATTCGTTGACGAGTCGCCCATAATCGTGCGTTTGAAGCCGTGTCTTCGACACTTTATTGCTCATGCTCCAAATACACCTCAATACCTACAAAATAAGTAGAAAGCTATCAAACGGTACACAAATACACTAAAACTTGATTATACACTAAATATACACATTTACATACAAAGTGGGGTTTATTCAAACGATATTTACCAAAAAACATTGATAAGTGCGACAAAACTTATATACAAAAATAGGTACAATTTGCACTTATCAGAACCCAATGTGATACACCTGGTTCAAGCACAGGAAAAAGAGTTATTTTACCATCGTCTTATGTTGGAAGTTGGAGATTTATGAATCAGTTGTACTATAATGGAATGACAATTTGTAGTAAGGTTGGATTTCCAGACCTATTTATTACATTCACTTACAACCCTAACTGGCCTGAGATTCAGAGAGCATTACTTCCTCTAAACTTGAAGCCACATGATAGACTAGACATAATTGCTAGGGTTTTCAAAATGAAGTTTGATAGTCTACTAGCAGACGTTACAAAAAAAGGTGTCCTTGGGAAGGTTCTTGCATGTATGTTAATTCATAGTTATATAGTTTTAATACATATATCCTATTTTATATGTTTCTTATTCCAAGTAATTTTAACATTGTACAAATTCATTTCAGATATGTACACCATTGAATTTCAAAAAAGAGGTTTGCCACATGCCCACATTCTTATCTTTTTACATCCATCAAATAAATATCCGGCACCAGATGATATTGATAGAATTATATCTGCTGAGGTACCAGATCCCATTAAAAATCCAAGATTGTATACTTTAGTGAAAAATCACATGGTTCATGGTCCTTGTGGTTTGACAAACCCAAAATGTCCATGCATGAATGATGGAAGGTGTTCCAAGTATTATCCAAAGAAGTTTCAAAATGTCACCATAGTTGATCAAGATGGTTATCCGATGTATAGAAGAAGAGATAATGGATTTAGCATTGAGAAGAATGGCATAAAGCTAAACAGTGGTCATGTTGTTCCTCATAGCCCAAGTTTGTTAATGAAATATGAGGCACACATCAATATGGAGTGGTGCAATCAAAGTACTTCAATAAAGTACCTCTTCAAGTACATCAACAAGGGTTCAGATAGAATTTCAGCTGTTTTAGTTCCAACCAATTCTCGAGATAGCAATGTTGATGAAATCAAACAATATCTTGATTGCAGATACATATCCCCGAGCGAATCGTGATGGCGAATATTCTCTTATTCTATTCATGGCAGGAAACCCGCTGTAGAAAGATTGTTTTTTCACTTGGAAGGCGAGAATTCTGTTTACTATAAAGGCTTTGAACAAATTGGAAATGTCCTACTTAAGGCAAGTGTAACTGAGTCAATGTTTACTTCATGGTTTGTGGTAAATACACAATATCCAGAAGCCAAATTATTGACATATGGACAGTTTATGTCCAAATTTGTTTATGTGAAGAAAACAAGAACTTGGAAACAAAGGAAACAAGGTTACACTATTGACCGTTTAATATGGGTGCCTCCAATAACTGGTGAATTGTACTATATGAGGATGTTGTTAACTGTGAAAAAAGGTCCTACATGTTATGATGATCTCAAAAGTGTTGATGGTTTTAAACATGCAAGTTTTAGAGAAGCATGTTTTGCCATGGGTTTTTTGCAAGATGACAAAGAATTCATTGAGGGTATAAAGGAAGCTTATAACTGGGGTTCAGGTATATTTTGTTACTATGTTATTGTCTGCTTCTATGAATCGTCCAGACCATGTTTGGCGTAACACATGGAAATACCTATCCGACGGAATACTTTATGATCAGAGACAACTGTCAATGAATCCAGGTAATATTAACATTTGCTTAATATTATAGTTGAACTATCTACCATAACATAATCCAATTAGTTATTTAACTACTTTCACTTTCCGTTTGTAGAGTTGTTACTGACTGGTCAAGAAATTCAACAATTAACTTTGGTTGAGATTGAGAAGCAACTACAAAAAAATAGGAGTTTGAATGAGTTTAAACCAATGCCATATCCCAATGATTACATGCTGGATTTCCTTGGAAATAGATTGATATACGATGAACAACAGTATGATATTTCTGAGCAAACTGCTAAATACCAAGACATGTACCAATCTTTGACAGGTAATTCATACTCCCTTTTAAACAGTTTCGTATCCTTTAATATTCATATACTCATGGGATCCTTAACAGTTTCGTATACCATTCAATAATTAATTTTCAAACATGCTAAATATGTATTTTTCAATAAGTTTCTACTGTTACTCTACTTTAACATCCTGCTACTCTACTTTAACATCATGCTACATCTTCAAAAAATTGATTAAAACTTAATATTACATTTAATATCATCATCGAAATAAACTTGTCTTCAACACACATATTATACCATTACAAAGCTAACAACATTCCTTCATGAAACTTATATCAAACAAACAACATAATAAATATTTAGACATACTTCACACCCTGCCGCAACAAACAAAACACACATTGACAAACATAATTACAACCTTCTTCACAAGACATGTTTATTTCATGGTTTCTTCACTACTTTGACATACAATCGTTCTGGAGGATTCATGAGAGTGAAATATATTGTGTCACCCCTCTTAAGTCTTCTTGCTCGTGCTAAACTGTACCAAGCCTTGCCAATGTATTTCTCAAAAACATTACGTTGCGCACTAATTATCTTGCAATCATAACGGGTTCCAACATCCAAGTCAACCATTTCAATGTATGTTTGATTCCATAAAAAACATTCCTCTGGTCCTTTCCTTGGAAAATGCTGAAAAATGTGAATAAACATTTTAACCTTAATCACTTCAATGACAACAGATTTTTCCAGAAACAGCTTTTGAGAATGACAACAAAGGTTAGAAAATAGATTTTAATACTTGCATGAACATTTATATTCAAATATAATTCATAAAACACTAACCAACACGTTTTTCTTAGCGATTCTCCCAGATTTGATTTTAACCATCCATGTGTAGTTTCCAGCAGAGTTATAACCATCATCACTATCAGAACTGAAATACCCATCAATGCTTGATGAACTATCTGAATCTGATTCAGAGAAACTATAAACATGCAGCACCTGCTAGCATTGGAAATTTCAGTCGACAAGCAAGACATTGTGGTGTTTAGTGAAAATCCTTTGGGTAGGAATGAACTGCTATTTATATGAGAAGCAACACCTTTCTTTTTATATTAATGATATACTTCGTATATGCCTCTTAAGTCTTTCTATATTACTGGTGTGTAGGTGTAGTTAATAAATGCATGTATTTATGTAACACGATTTGCTTCTTTCTTTTCTTAACAACCAAAAACAAACCACTCTCTATGTAATAATTTAATGCTAGTACTATTACATGCAGATGACAAAGCTTTTGCAAAACTTATTTGGTGATGAATAAGTATTTATTGTGAATGATGTACATACTTAAACATATACACAAAAACTAATTTCATAAAATTTTTTTTATATTACACAATCTGTAATTTATTTAAATTATAAGTTTACGATTTTTCAACACAGATGAGCAACTCCGGATTTTTTCCGAGATTATGGAAGCTGTAAATGAACAAAAAGGCAGGGTATTTTTTTATATGGTTACGGTGGAACTGGAAAAACTTTCATGTGGAACGCCCTATCAGCAACATTGCTTTCAAAACATGATATTGTGTTGAACGTCGCTTCAAGTGGAATCACAATTTTACTCTTACCAGGAGGAAGAATGGCACACTCAAGATTCAAAATTCTCGTTCCATGTTTGGAACCATCCATTTGTAACATTGAAAAAAAATCGACCTTACAGGTCTTTTGCAAGTGACAAAGCTAATCATTTGGGATGAGGCTCCAATGGCAAACAAATTTTGTTTTGAGGCTCTAGACAAATCCATGAAAGATATAATGGGTAATGGAAAAGATCCATGCAAAGGAATTTTTGGAGGAAAAGTTGTTGTGTTTGGTGGTGATTTTAGGAAAATTCTACCTGTTATACCAAGGGGCACTAGGTCTGATATAGTACATTCAACAATTAATGCTTCATACATTTGGGAACATTGCAAGGTTCTAACTCTTACGAAAAACATGCGTCTGGAATTTGGTTCTACTTCAAACACTGCAAGAGAAATTGAGACATTCTCTAAATGGATTTTACAAGTTGGGAATGAACAGATTAATGAACCAAATGATGGATATGCTGACATAACTTTTCCATCAGAGTTACTTATAACAGATTTTATGGATCCTATTGAACAAATTGTTACAAGCACCTACCCCAATTTCTTGGAAAACTACACAGATTCTGATTTTCTTAGGAGTAGAGCAATTTTGGCTTCAACTATTAAGATAGTTGACGAAATCAATGATTACATTACAAGCCTCATTCTAGGTAATATTCTTTATAAAATACTATTCTTTTTTACGTTATTGAAATGATTATCTCATCACCATATTTTTACTTTCGGGTGATGCAAAAGACTTTTTGAGTAGTGATTCCA
Source organism: Lathyrus tuberosus (assembly GCA_022829125.1). Classification (NCBI taxonomy): domain Eukaryota; kingdom Viridiplantae; phylum Streptophyta; class Magnoliopsida; order Fabales; family Fabaceae; genus Lathyrus; species Lathyrus tuberosus. The sequence goes on from JALAZF010000439.1 coordinate 1,856,159, forward strand.
TTGACAGATCCGAAGCAAATGACAACGATGCTTTTGAGCATTTGACACCAGAATTCTTAAACTATTTAAAAACTTCGGGATTGCCTAACCATTCTTTGAGATTAAAGATTGGAACAACTGTTATGTTGATCAGAAATTTAGATCAATCAGAACGACTTTGCAATGACACCAGATTGACAGTCACAAGGCTTGTAAATCATGTTATTAAAGCAAAGATTATTTCTGGTACACATTTAGGTAACACTATATATATACCCCAAATGTCTTTGTCTCCTTCACAATCTCCTTGGCCATTCAAATTGATTCGAAGGCAATTCCCCCTTATTGTTTCTTTTGCAATGACAATAAACAAATCTCAAGGGCAATCACTATACTACGTCAGCCTCTACTTGCCAAAAGACGTTTTCAGTCACGGACAACTATATGTTGCTATATCAAGAATCAAAAGTAAGGCTGGCTTGAAAATCTTAATTCACGATAAGGACAATCATCCATGCAATCATACAACTAATGTTGTATTCAAAGAAGTTTTTCACAATGTAGTATAGGTATGCAAATTGCTCACTGTCAAAGAAGTTTTCAAAGAATTTCTGACCATAAATGTTTTTTTCCCAATTGACCATCTTACATTTTTTCATGCTTTCTATTTGTTTCAGGTTGTGGTTCTGTACCATTTTATTGCAAAAGCTATGCTAGTTTCCTTTACATGCCTATGAATCAAGCTTTCCAATACTAACTAAGATTTTTCCAGCTTTTCCTGCCTTGTCAGCACGTTATGTATTAAGAATACAATTAATTTGTTTCTGTCTGTTACTTTTATAAGTGGCTTTGTACCTTGGTGAACTATTATTTTAATGTTAACTGTTTTTATTACTTTACTATTTATAGTGTTAAGCTTATTACTTCAACAATTCTCATTCGTCAATACTTCAAGAAACATAATACTTTTATAAGTTTCTATGTATTACTTTCTTTCTATGTACGAATGTTTCTTTTCACTTCTATGTATTAATTGTTTCTACAGGAATTCACACAAAATCATTACTACAAACACAATTCTACTTTAACAGAATAACATTTCCATCACGATCATTACACTATCCTGAAATATTTTGTTCCAAACAGGCAACTTTGCCATAACTTCATTACAATTGTTGATAAAGGCTTCTAAGCCTCATCATGAGATCAATACTAAACTTCAAAACATTATTTCAGAAAACATCCAAACATTCCAACCTAAGACATTGTCTTCGTAATAATTAATAAACATTAAACATTGTCTTCATAATATATAAAACACATGTTTAATACTTAATTTACATAAAGCATCACACATTGTTTTTATAACTTCCATGTTAAGCAGCATAAACATCACATAAAACATCATTCAAAACTAATAAAATTGTTTCAAAAAGCTAGCAATTCAACTTCATCAGCAGGCCACAAAAGGCGGATGATTCACCATGCTGAACATCCACTCCTTCATTTTTTTAACTTCCTACATGCTGCACAACCTTTACTGATTCAACTTTTTCACGACAATTTTGTTTGCATGAGGAACCCGGAGAATAAACGCAAGTCTGTCACCATTTTTTAGACGTTTGTTCCTCATAAATTCATACCAGCCTCGATCGATGAACATTTCAGTGTGGTACTTCCTCTCCGAACGGTGCACCTCGGTATCATACCTTTGCCTCATATCTCCATCAAGTAGTTGCATTTGACCATTGTCGTTTATCAGACATTCACGAATCACTTTCTGAGGTATTTACTATAAACATACCAGACATAACATATTAGATAACAATTACACACTTCAAAATTTTTATAGAATATTTAGATATTACCAAAACGTTTTTCCGAGCACTCTTTACCGAACGAATAGTCCTTTTCCATATATAATACTTTCGGCGGGTACCCATTACTTTAGCACATTCCTCTTCTTCAGACCTGCAAAATAAATGAACTCAGCACTACTACAGCATTATATAAATTTCTAATATTACCACTTCTTTACTCCATACAATATTTAATACACTCCAATACCTATCACTATCTGATGATATAGATATGTGAGACTGGGCAGGTACTTCACTTGCAGGTTTTTTTCCCTTCTGATCTACACGGTCTTCATTTGCCGACTTCTTCCCCTCCGTATCTTTGCCAAAACAAGCTGAACCTCCGCATTTTCCTTCACTCTTACAACCATTAACAGGACTTGACACTCCCATGACAGAACCTCCAACTGTCCCTTTCACTGTCTGTGATTTACGACCGGCTTCCTCAGCTTCCAGCATTAGGCTGTCCATTAACATCTGTCTGCAAGCATTTTCTGCATTCGAATTTTCAATTCCTCTCCTAAGATTACCAACCAAAAACATCAATTATATCACAGACATTCAAACAACATATCATATTACAATCCAACATACCTTCCTACTGCACTGTGAATCCGGTATCTCTCCAAGCGGACTTTGAAGTCTTCGTACGACATTATCTTCATTTTTCCATTACTGTGACATTTTTCCTGGTAGTCTATATACGCTAGTTGCTTCTTTATCTCTCTCCGCTTCTCATCCCGTTCCTGCTAAGAACTACCATAACAAAACAACTAAATTTAATTCATATGTACATTATTTCAAAACATGCAATCTTAACAATTTGAATGTTTCACTCCTTCTATAGATTTAATACGAAAATCAATATACATGCATAATAGATTTACCATTCTATTTCGATTTCGAATCGACTACATCCATAACAACAACAGCAACAAGATTTCACCAAAATCAGTTATCATATACTTTCCTAATGCGACACCACATAAACAACACCAACCAAATCAACATGCATTCAACCCATGTCTTTTCCACTTACACTTTTAAACTCTAAAACAAAACCCTAAATGTACAACAATAACAAACCTAGGAACCGAAACAACAACATGGCGACGAATTATTACCCCATCACATGCGATGTTCGCTCCTTTGATGGATTTGAAGCACTTCCGATCATCTTGTTGCCGTTTTTGCTTCGCTCCATCCTTGGCTTCAGTTTTTCTATGGCTTTCTTAGTATAAAAATTGTTTCCAATACTTAATAAGTAACCCTAACAATTTATGTGGCCCACTATAGGGTAAACATGGTAAGTAGGCCCACTAAATTTTGGACTATCTGATCTGATATTTCTCATATCATTTAAGTATATTTGATAATTCAAATACTTATTGTTCCTATCATAAATAATTTGTACACTACTTATACATATATTTTTAATACACATATTTAATGTTAGCGTTTATTTTTACTAAAATACATAATCCAATTTACTTTTTATATCAAACACCATTTTGTACATTTTACACGTTAAATATTTCGTAAATTTATTTTTATACACAACAATCATTCTTAACACTTCTACTAATGCTTATTTAACCTATTATACATGTCAATTTACTGTCTACTCTTATTTCATGTTAACTTTTATAACATATCATATTATTGGAATGCATTTTAATTTTTAATACTTTTTATATTAATATTAATATTAAATATCATAAACCATTTTTTACAAAATTATTTATAAACAAATATAATTTCAAATTCAATCCCCAAAATATCATTTAAAACAAAACTACTTACACCCGTGCGGACGCACGAGTCTTATACTATTTGAGGAATTATAGACACCTTTGAGGAAGTGGAAAGGGGAGCTGCCGATGACATCCATCCTAAAGGCTCTTCCAATGTCGTCAAAGATACGATTTGGACAAAGCTCTCGTAAAGTTTTTCGTGTCTCCATTTTGATCAAAACGATTCCTCGATTGAGGTTTCATTTTGAAAAAGAGAAGAATAGTATAAAGGTTAGAGATTCTCTTTATTTATATCTAGGGGAGGTTGTTTTTTATAAACATTTAATTACTTAATTAATAATTGATATTGTAAAAATGTATATTGGCTTGGAGAATAAGTTGTTTGTTTGGCTAGTAAGAACTTTGATTTATTGTTCGATTGTAAAGTTTAATTTATATAAATATTTGTTTTTAAAGATACAAAAAATTACATATAAATATATTTTTTAATGTATCTACTATCTATTATAAAAATTAAATCAAATTAAATATATAATTAATTTTAATAATTTTTATATAGCTAACTCCATTCATCCTAGCAAACAATTAATTTATTCTTAATTTTTTTTATTAATTTAAATTTAAATTATTAAATGATTTTTAAATGATTTTCCACATTCAATTATTTAGCTTATTTGAAGTTTAATAAGAAACAATTTGATGAATATGTTTGAATTGATGAACTTTGGATGATAATTGTTGATTTGAATTGTTGAAACTTGATTGATGATTTGTTGAAATTGGATTGAGGATAAGTTTCACCAAATTTAGAACTTCAATGTGAAGTTCTAGATGGTGATGAATATGAACTTTGGTGATGACGATGGAGTGAAGAAAAGTGAGAATCATGGGAGAACTTAAAAAAATGGTGGGAAATGGTTAAAGGAGTTAATATTAGTTATGTTATTTAAGTCCAAAATTATGAGAAATGACATGTTTATATAGGCTTTGTAAATGAATGAGCCCCCTTGGTGTTGTGAATTGATGTCATCAAGAACAAACCAAAGTATGAGAAAAAAATTTGAGTTTCTTGAACAAACACAAGAAACCTTATTAGGTTTTACAAAATGGAGAGAAGAAGGAAGAAGAAGAATAGAAATTGGTTAAATCTATTTTTCTATTCACTTTCTCAATAATGATTTAAATATTACAAGTGAATATCAACAACTAACATCTCTCAACAACCTGAGAGAACTAGTCTATTTATAGACTACTAAGCTAACTTAGGCTACAAGCTAACTGATCTGGTATGATCAGACTGGATCGTCGTGGCCTTCGTGTAAGGCAGATGATGATGCTTGTAGGAGAGGAGGGGGTGTACCTGCAAGGTATTCCGATGCCAAAGTAAGTTTGGGCTAGAGAAAAAGCAAGTACAAAACGTTAAGGTATGATTTCGAATATTGAATAGTGATCAAACCTGACCCTCTCAAGTGAGAAGGTATTTATAGAAGTAACCCCCAGTGCGGGGCCAAGGTCTCCCATGTGACTGAATTATCTGGTCGACCAATGGGAGACTGCCAGGTGGAGGGTCAGGCGCGTGACCCTTTGACCTGGTCCAACTATTTTCGTGAGTTTCGGGGAGGCAGCTGGTCGCGTAAATTGACAAGCGAGTGAGGGGGACGCTCCCAACAGTCATATCGTGTCCAATGGCTAGATTTTGCCCAAAGGCTAGATTCTGCCCAACGGCTAGTTTGGCAGAATCCAGTTATTGGGCCTGCCAAGAGCAGGACTGGATTGGGCCTTGCACTACTGTGGGCTAAGCGCCTGCCTAGTCCAGGACAGGAGCCCCCCCAAGTCTTTGCTTTGAGGAAGAGTGATGACTTGAGATAACCTCATGGACTGTTGCCCTTGAATGACAATGTTCGGGGACGTGTCATTCACCTATTTGGTGGTTAATGTAGTTGACACTGGTTGCTTATAAACCCGACACCCTTTTGTGTGCGAGGACATGCTCGCAAAAATGGCATTTTTATGTCGACCCGGTTTAGGGAATGTGTCCTCGAAAGTGGCGTTTTTATGTCGAGGAGCCTTAACGAGGACATGACCTGTGCATATTGTCGAGGAAGATATGCTCGCGGGGGCTGTAGAAGACTTGGTGAATGTAACGTCTAGCTTTGGGAATGCCAAACGAAGATTCTCTTTCTGACACGTGGTGGCGCATTCAATTCCTATCAGGCCTAGGGGTCTAGGCTATGATGGCCTTTGCGCTTCCCAAGCGAGCAAGTGTTTATAAAAAGGGGGAGAGGATTCATTTGCACACTTCACACAAATTCTTCTCCTCAAATCCCTTTGCTCTGCAACTTGTACTCTCGCCGGAGTTTCTTCGCCACCGTTGATCTTCAAAGTCCACATCTTGATCTTCATCTTCTACCTCTCTATTTACCCAGTAAGTTCTTCCTCTCCCTTTATGATTTCTATGGTGTTCTTCATTTCTAGAAATCTGCATGAATCTTTTGGTGATTCATGGACTTTCTGGTTGATTGTTCATGTGTTCTTCGATGAACACATGAATTTCTGGAAAATTCATGAAGAACATGAAGAACATGGGATGAATGTCCATGAATATAGCGTAGGCTTATGTAGATCTTCCTAGATTCTGGTTAGGATTAGTTTTAGATTTGTAGTCAGGCATTAGGCTTGTTCGACGCGAAACTTTGGCTTTCGCGCGACAAGTTTAATTTGTCGAGTAAGCTCTTCCTCGCGGAGTCTTCTCGTATGGTCGCGGTGGCTCGTTCCCGTTGTATGGGGAAAATGAAGTCGCCGCATTCTGTCGTGGTCGACTAGAGCTCGAGGTTATCCTCGACTTATTCCCCGCCCTTTCACTTGATTAGTGGTGGAAGGGTGGATTTGATCGTTGTCAGCGAATTCACTTTTTCTTCCTCTGCTTTTCAGGTGAAATGGCTGACAGACATGAGGTGGTCATCCCCAACATCGGGGCTGCGCACGAAGAGGCAGAGTAGCCCGTAGAGCACGCCAATGTCTAACTAGCTGAGGGGGACCTCAAGTGGATCGCCCAGGAGCCCATGTCGAAGAGGTTGACATTTACTGTAGAGGAAGCTCGGGAGTTTCCATACCTTAAAGACCGGGCTGAGGGTGCGCCCGTGCATTAGAGAACTATCTGCCCCACAGAGAACGGCCGGATTTGTTCAGTGTATTCTGGGATGCGATTTTCTATATACGAATTTGCCTTCGTGGAGGCGAGGTACTGTCTGTCGTTCACCGACTTTCAAGAGGCCGTCTTTTGCCATCTAGAGTCGTGCCCTGCTCAACTCCATCCGAACGCGCTGGCGTTTATCAGGGGTTTTGAGCTGGCCTACCATTACCTGAAGGTTGAGGCAACCGTAGATCTTTTCTTTTGCATTTTTCAAATCCAAAGGAGCACAACAGGTCCGAAGCAGAGCTGAGTGTCCTTTAAGCAGCAGAGCAGGCTCTTTTGGCCGGTCTCGGAGGCGGCTAAGAAGTCTATACTGACCATGGAGACCGTGGAGGTTGATGGTCGGCGGGTGCTAAAGGCGGTGTCCAAATTCCCGTTGGAATGGGTGTATGCCCATTTTAGATACAGGACTGATCAGTTTCTCGTTAAGCACGAGCAGCTCTGCGAAGGGACAAGGAGTCTTATCGGGTTTTGCATGCCTCTGTGGAGAGTTTTAGCCCTGTCTTTGTGGTGGACAGGGATGGCAAAGAGTTATTCGGGGAGGATGGAGAGCCTGTTCAAGCGGCTCGTTATATTAATACCAGGGCCCTCCTTGAATACGAAAACGACGATGTTGCGTTTGAGCTCCTCGATATAGCTTGTTTCTTTGCCTGTGTTTTTAATTCTTGTTTAATGTGCTGACCTCCTCTTTTACTTTTGCAGGGAAAATGGCAGACATGAGGGAGTGTCTGATGAGGTCCGCAACGGTCATGAATTTGAAGAAGGGGCCATTGCCCAAGGCTGGTGCTGCCAAGCAGCAAGTAACACTAAAAAAGTTCGTGGGCGGCGCCAGCTCCTTTCCAGAGACCACTTCGAACCCTCCTACCTCGGACACGACCCACAAGAGGAAGCAGGATGATGTTGGCTCTTCGCCGGCTGGTTGTTCGAGCGGTTTCGTCAGGGGGAAATTTGTATTACCTCCGTGCTATCTCCAAGGAAGAATTTTTTACAGGGAGAGCTCTGTCGTTGTCCCCGAACTCGAGGCATCGACCATCCTGTCCGCCGACCCTCAGGTGCGGAGGAAGCTTCTCTGCCAGGATGCGGCCGCTATGATCAGAGTACTGGAAGCGGCGTTGGCACTTAGGGATGCGGAGACAGTTCCGCTAGCAGACCTTAAGAGGGCGCAAGCTAAGATCGCTGACCTAGAGTTGGAGAACGCGGAGATTTAAAATGATTTGAAGAAGCTTCAAGGCAACCTGGAGGCCAAGGTCGAACTCCAGAAGGAAGTGACCCAGATGAAGAGGGAGGTGACCAAGGTGAATGAAGAGAATGTTCGTCTGAAGGCGAGGATAGCCGAGCTGGAGGGCTCGTCGGCGGTTGGTCAGGATGAGACCGACGACGAGAAGGCCCTGAAGACCCGGGGGGACCTGATCGAGAGGGTTCGTCTTCTTGAGCAGGATAATTTAGGGGCAGCTGAGTTTGGTTTCAATGCTGTCGTGGAGCAGATGAAAGCCCTCAACTCCAATGTCCAGCTGCTGACCGAGGGGATGAGCGTCCTCAACATGGTCGTCAACAGCGAGGTGGTTCCCCCGGAGGTTCCCGGCGATGCTATTTAGTTTTTTGAATTTGTACTTTGTATTTTGTTGGCCTGTGTGCCTTTTGGTTTGTGACCTGTTTGTTGGGCATAACCCTTCTCTTGTAACATTAACTTATTCTGGCCTTATGGCCATATTTATATAGATATCTTATGCTTGCATTATGTATGTTGCATTTATTTGTGTATGCTTTTAACATTGAATGCTAAGTATGGACGTTTTTCTCGACTCGTATAGTTAGGCTCGACAGTTTGGGGGACTCGTCGAGGAGGCGAAGTGTTTTCGCTGGTGGTGGAACTAGGATCTCGTTCGAGGTCCTGATCCCATGGGCTTGGACTATTCCCATCACGAGCTGGGTGTCCTGCCTTATTGGTGCGGCAACGAAGGAGCTCGATTGAGGTATCCCCGTTGGGCACAGAATCTACTCGTCCCATAAACAGAAACTGGTCGGTGTTGTACAGTTGAGGATCGTGCCTGCACCGGGGCACGTTACTGTGACCGAGCCGTCCACCCGTGCTGGGGAGAACCCGTCGGCAACAAGTCTAGACTAGTGGCCAACTCTAGCTATAGTATTGTTTGAGCTTTTCAACATTCCATGGCCGAACAAACGGTTCTTCGTCCAGCGTTTCTAGATAGTAGGCTCCAGTACCTGTTTTGGTTTGACTCTGTAAGGTCCTACCCAGTTTTCAGCCAGCTTGGCCTTGCACGAATCCTTTTGGTTTCTACGTAGGACCAGACTACCAACTGGGAAGTCGCGCTTTACGACTTTGGAGTCGTGGCGCAACGTGATTTTTTGTTTCAGCGAAGCTTCACGGAGAGCTACCCCTGATCGTATCTTTTCGACTAGGTCGAGCTCTTCTCTCAGAGCCTCGTCGTTCATCTCCTCGTCGAGAGGAGCTTCCGTTCGTCTGGAAGGTTCCTTGATCTCCACCGGTATCACCGCCTCGGTTCCGTAGGCTAGTCGGAAGGGAGTTTCCCCGGTGGTGGAGTGTGGGGTTGTTCTGTAGGCCCAGAGCACACTGTGTAGCTGCTCGACCCAACAAAGTCAAAATCATTATAAAACTCCTTTTAAAGCTTGGGACAAATATATTCCCCAGCAAAGTCAACTCCTCTCAGCCTTCTTTTAGGCTTTGAGAGATAATATACCTAAGCAGAATCAATCTGCTTTTCAGCCTCCTCTTAGGCTTTGTATAATGATTTTCCCAGTAAGGTCAGCCTCAATCTTGGGCTTTGTACAAGACACCTAAAAATCCTCAGCTGAGTCAGTCAACTACCTTTCAGCCTCAATCTTGGGCTTTGTACAAGACACCAAATAAAACACTCTCTTGTTGAGTCAGTCTCATTTTAGCCTCAATCTTGGGCTTTGTACAAGACAGATAAAGATTTCTTTCCCACAGAGAATTTCTTTTCAGCCTCAATCTTGGGCTTTGTACAAGACACCGTATAAATCTCTCTAGCAGAGTCAATCTTCATTTATCCACAATCTTGGGCTTTGTACAAGACAGATAAAACCTCTCACCCGTAGAGTGAGTTCCCCCTTTTAGCCTCGATCTTGGGCTTTCTACAAGACAAATAAAATATTTCCCCGAAAAGTCAACTTTTAGCCTCCTCTTAGGCTTTGTATAATGATATCCCCCAAAGAGTCAGTCTCTTTTTAGCCTCAATCTTGGGCTTTGTACAAGACAGATAAACACTCTCTTGTTGAGTCAGCCTTTTCAGCCTCCTCTTAGGCTTCGTATAAGGACTTCCCCAGTGGATTCAATCAATCTCTTAGCTTCAACCTTGGGCTTTGATCAAGGCACACAAAAATCAACATTCCCTTCAGAGGAAACCAAAATCTCTCTGTAAGAAGATACTTCTCTGTATATCACACATTAAAACAGACATTCAAAATAAACCCTAATCCCAGATAACTGCTGTAAGTGGCACACTTGTTGATTCAAATATCCAAGTTGTCGTCCATCTCTTATCCTGGTAAAACTTCCTCTTTCATCTAATTGTTGTAAGTGGCAAGCCTCTGGATTATTTACATCCGCGCCACTGTCCCTCTCTTAGCATGAAAGACTCCTAAGGAAAAATGGCATTGCTCAACACTGAGTTAAAGTTTTCTCCTTCAGGATAAATCCCCTATAAAGGAAATTATGGCATTGCTGGATTTACATATCCTAGTTAAAGTAATCCTCCTTTAGAAACAGTCACCCAACAGTTGTGATAAATAGACAAGATGTCTCCCTTTAGAGATGACAAAGTCTCTCTCAGTCAAACCTTTTAGCTTCAATCTTGGGCTTTGAACAAGACACAAATACTCAACCTTTTAGCTTCAATCTTGGGCTTTGAACAAGACACCAAATATCTTTTCCTCCCATAGAATAGGAGGAACTACGATTGCTCTGATTTCCCTGTTTTCTTTAATGGGAATACGTAGGCATAAGATTGCGAAATCTTAGCGAGCATACCAATCAAAAACTCTAGGTCCAGTACCTTCACATACTAAATCAAAACTTAGGTCCAGTACCTTCACTCATCAAAAACATTGGAAAACCCAAACATCAACAAAAACTCTCTCTTTCTCTCTCTCTCAACACTCCCAAAGGAGAAACTTTCCCAACCCACAACAGATAAACACCATCAAGTATAAAAGCAGAATATTGCTAACAACCTGTGGATAACCACATATAGGATGGGTAACTGACAACTCCCCATTGTATAACCTGACCCCGAACTCCCCGAATCTCTTTCAGCGTTTGTTCAGTTAAACATTCGCGTGCAAGGTTAGTTTTAAATAGCTTCCCTTTCCCTTCCAGCTTCACGGGATAAATAAGAAATCAGAAAGTAGCACCCCACTCCTACCATTGCAGTGAGGAGGAACCCAACAGCGATAAGGTGGTCGCGTCACAGACAAAAATTGCACGCTACAGGAAAATGGCGACTCTGCTGGGGAGTTATTTTGTCTGTTTAGGACTAGGATTATAGTTCCTAAGAGGTCTAGGATGTTAGTTTTTGGAATTATACTATATATATATATATACTGCTTTTCCTACTTGATATCCGTGTTTATTTTTCTGTCAATGGGAATGCGAGTGATGTCGCATGTGGAAAGTTTGAGAGAACCCTAAGATAGGTGATGGCATAGACAGGCGGTCTTACAGGGAGTGATTCCCGAAAAAGCTATCCCGGTAGACCATCAAATCAGTGGAGATACCCTTTGCGGATTCAATGCTTAACGACTCCATTGTGAAGGCAAATTGTCCCAATGTGGTATCCGTGAAACTGAGGATTTAGAAGACATTAACCATGTGGCCATTTGGTAGTGCGGTAGCTATCAGAAATAGTTGACACGCGATACTACACTCAATTGAGATTACCCTATGATGCTACAGCTCGCTCGGGTGAACCAGCTTGCTGTTGATATCCCTAGGGGGTCAATGATTTTGGGAACTTTTAACCCGTTCTACAGGTACAAAAATTCACCAGAATATAACCTTTGGGGATGGGTAGAGCCATGACTCCATGCTCGTGACGTTGAACCCTTGAACCCATGTTTTTTCAATGTTTTTGTGTGCTGCATTCATGCATTCATCTAAAAAACTCTTAAACAAAGAAAAAAATCTTCTTTTCTCTTCTCTCCTTTTTTTCAAATTAAACTAAAACAATGATTGCAAATATCAGAGAGAAATATTGCGTTATAGATTTCGGTAGAAGGAAGACGCACAATACACCTTCAAGGCTCCAAAACTAGAGGATTTAAGGGGGTTGGCAAGGATGATCACCAACCCTAATGCATTCAGAGCTAAGTACGAAGGGCTGGTGTCTCTGTTAAGGGTCCATGTAGTTGAAGGAATCTTTTCTATGCTGATTAAGTTCTACGATCCGGTTTATCACTATTTCACATTCTCGGATTATCAACTAGCACCGACGCTAGAAGAGTACTCTCACCTGACTGATTTACCCATCACTGACCAAGCTCCCTTTTCTGGACTGGAAGAAATTCCAAAGGATCAAACCATTGCAAGAGCAATCTATTTGGACGAGTCAGAAGTCGGGACTCACATGACCACTAAGGAAGGGATCCAAGGTTTACTGGCCAAGTTTTTGGTAGAGAAAGCTCTATACTTTGCCAGTGTAGGAAACATTACCGCTTTCAAAGATATATTTGTTCAACTCACATACGGGTTGTTCCTTTTTCCCAACATCGATAACTTCGTCGGTACCAATGCCATTTAGATATTTCTGATTGAAAACCCCGTACCAACCTTGCTCGCAGATGCTTATCATTCGGTACACTTAAGGAATCTGTACAGCGGAGGAATGATCACATGCTGTGTACCCCTGCTTTACAAATGGTTCACTTCCTATTTACCCAAGTCTGCTGCATTTTGGGATCATAAAAGTACTCTACGTTGGTCACAGAGAATCATGTCTCTTACCAACTCTGACATAGATTAGTACAATCGGATTTATGACGGGATAAGGATCATCGACAAATATGGAAACTTCCCTAATGTACCCCTCATAGGAACTAAAGAAGGAATCAACTATCATCCGATTTTAGTTCGTCATCAACTCGGATACCCGATGAGGCATATCCCGCGATATGTTCATCTGGAAGGTCTTTTCTTCAAGGAAGAAGAAAATGACAGGGCACTAAAGAAGGAAATAGTGCATGCCTGGCAACATGTTCACAGGAAAGGAAGAGAGTCTCTAGGAAAACTGGACTGTATCTCTGTGGAACCTTATCTCTACTGGGTACAAACTAGAGCCCTCAAGCTGAGGATGCCTTACCCTCGTCAAGAAGTTCTTCCGTTAAAAGAATCTGTCCTTTATTTTATGTCTGATGCGGAAAAACTCCAGGTCGCTCTAAAAAAAGTTCAACGGGAAAATAAATATTGGAAGAACAAATACCGCATTCTCAATGTGGAGTGTACCAAAATTCAATCTCTTAGCTTCAACCTTGGGCTTTGATCAAGGCACATAAAAATCAACATCCCCTCAGAGAAAATCAAAATCTCTCTGTAGGAAGACATTTCTCTGTGTTATCACATATCAAAACAAACAAACCAGACAAACCCTAATCCCAGATAACTGCTGTAAGTGGCACACTTGTTGATTCAAAAATCCAAGCTGTCGTCCATCTCTTATCCTGGTAAAAATCCTCTCTTTCATCTAATTGCTGTAAGCGGAAAGCCTCTGGATTATTTACATCCATGCCACTGTCCCTCTCTTAGCATGAAAAATTCCTAAGGAAAAATGGCATTGCTCGACACTGAGTTAAAGTTTTCTCCTTCAGGACAAATCCCTCATAAATGAAATTATGGCATTGCTGGATTCTCCTATCCCAGTTAAAGTAATTCTCCTTTATAATAGGTCACCCAACAATTGTGATAAACAGACGAGATGTTTCCCTTTAGAGATGAAAAATTCTCTCTCAGTCAAACCTTTTAGCTTCAATATTGGGCTTTGAACAAGACACAAATACTCAACCTTTTAGCTTCAATCTTGGGCTTTGAACAAGACACCAAATATTTTTTCCTCCCATAGAATAGGAGAAACTACGATTGCTCTGATTTCCCTGTTTTCTTTAATGGGAATATGTAGGCATAAGATTGTGAAATCTTAGCGAGCACACCAATAAAAAACTCTAGGTCCAGTACCTTCACATACTAAATCAAAACTTAGGTCCAGTACATTCACTCATAAAAAACATCGGAAAACCCGAACATCAACCAAAACTCCCTCTCTCTCTCAACACTCCCAAAGGAGAAACTTTCCCAACCCATCAACAGATAAACACCATCAAGTATAAAAGTAGAACCTATTGCTAACAACCTGTGGATAACCACATATAGGATGGGTAACTGACAACTCCCCATTGTATAACCTGACCCCAAACTCCCTGAATCTCTCTTAAGCGTTTGTTCAGTTAAACATCCACATGCAAGGTTAGTTTTAGATAGCTTCCCTTTCCCTTCCAGCTTCACGGGATAAATAAGAAATCAGAAAGTAGCACCCCACTCCTACCCTTGCGGTGAGGAGAAACCCAATCTGCGATAAGATGGTCGTGTCATCGATAAAAATCGCATGCTACAGTAAAATGGCGACTCTGTTGGGGACGTATTTTGTCTGTTTAAGATTAAGACTAGAATTCCTAAGAGGTCTAGGATGTTAGTTTTAGGAACTATATTATATATATACTGCTTTTCCTACTTGATATCCGTGTTTATTTTTCTGCCAATGGGAATGCGAGTGATGTCGCATGTGGAAAGTTTGAGTGATACCTAAGATAGGTAATGGCATAGACGGGCGGTCTTACAAAGAGTGAATCCCGAATAAGCTGTCCCGATAGACCATCAAAATCAGTGGAGATACCCTTTGCGGATTCAATGCTTAACGACTCCGTTGTGAAGGTAAATTGTCCCAATGTGGTATCCGTGAAACTGAGGATTTAGTAGACAGTAACCATGTTGCCATTTGGTAGTTCGGTAGCTATCGAAAATAGTTGACACGCGATACTACACTCAATTGAGATTACCCTAGGATGCTACAGCTCGCTCGGGTGAACCAGCTTGCTGTTGTTATCCCTAGGGGGGTCAATGATTGGGAACTTTTAACCCGTTCTACAGGTACAAAAATTCACCAGAATACAACCTTTGGGGATGGGTAGAGCCATGACTCCATGCTCGTGACGTTGAACCCTTGAACCCATGTTTTTTCTATGTTTTTGTGTGCTGCATTCATGCATTCATTTAAAAAAACTCTTAAACAAAGAAAAAATCTTCTTTTCTCCTATCTCTTTTCTTCAAATTAAACTAAAACAAATGATTATAAATATCAGAGAGAAAGACTGTGTTATGGATTTCGGTAGAAGGAAGACGCACAAGTACACCTTCAAGGCTCCAAAACTAGAGGATTTAAGGGGGTTGGTAAGGATGATCACCAACCCTGATGCTTTCAGAGCCAAGTACGGAGGACTGCTGTCTCTGTTAAGGGTCCATGTAGTTGAAGGAATCTTGTCTATGCTAATTCAGTTCTACAATCCGATTTATCACTGTTTCACATTCCCGGATTATCAACTTGCACCAACACTGAAGGAGTACCCTCACCTGACTGATTTACCCCACTGACCAAGCTCCCTTTTCTGGACTGGAAGAAATTCCAAAGGATCAAACCATTGCAAGAGCAATCTATTTGGACGAGTTAGAAGTCAGGACTCACATGACCACTAAGGAAGGAATCCAAGGTTTACCGGCCAAGTTTTTGGTAGAGAAAGCCCTATACTTTGCCAGTATAGGAAACATTATCGCTTTCGAAGTTATCTTTGTTCTGCTCACATATGGGTTATTCCTCTTTCCCAACATCGATAACTTCGTCGATACCAATGCCATTAAGATATTTCTGATTGGAAACCCTGTACCAACCTTACTCGCAGACGCTTATCATTCTATACACTTAAGGAATTTGTACAGCAGAGGAATGATCATGTTGTGTACCCCTGCTATACAAATGGTTCATTTCCTATTTACCTAAGTCTGCTGCTTTTTGGGATCATAAGAGTACTCTACGTTGGTCACAGAGAATCATGTCTCTTGCCAACTCTGACATAGATTGGTACAATTGGATTTATGAGGGGATAAAGATCATCGACCGATGCAGAAATTTCCCTAATGTACCCCTCATAGGAACTAAAGGAGGAATCAACTATCATCCAATTTTAGTTCGCCGTCAACTCGGATACCCGATGAAGCATATCCAGCATAATGTTCATTTGGAAGGTCTTTTCTTCAAGGAAGGAGAAAATGACAGAGCACTAAAGAAGGAAATAGTGCATGCCTGGCAACATGTTCACAGGAAAGGAAGAGAGTCTCTAGGAAGACCAGATTGTATCTCCGTGGAACCTTATCTCCACTGGGTGCAAACTAGAGCCCTCAAATTGAGGATGCCTTACCCTCATCAAGAAGTTCTTCTGCTAAAGGAATCTGTCCTTTATTTTATGTCTGATGCGAAAAAACTCCAGGTCACTCTCAACAAAGTTCGATGGGAAAAGAAATCTTGGAAGAACAAGTACCGTATTCTCAATGTGGAGTGTACCAAAATTCAGCAACTGGTAAAAGAAAAAGACGCTCTGATTAGGATATTAGAGCAACATGTTGTAGAAAATCAAGAAGACCGAAGAAATTTGCTCACTCCTTTCACTTGGCAAAAGACCGACAACCCGGCAACGGCTCAAGAGCCCCGGTCAAAGAAAAGGAAAATACCAGAACCAGCACCTGAGCCCTCCTCAGAGAGAACTCAGGATCCATAAGCTTAGACTTTTCCTTTTACAACACTTTGTAAAATACTGTATTTCCCTTGCTGCAATCTCTCAAATTCAATAAAACGGGGTCTCTCCACTGTATAATATTTGCAATCTAGTTGTTGAAGTTTATTTTTGATTAAAAAAAAAATTAATATATATCATTGCATATCATTCATCATTTTCACATAACGCATTCTTCTTACCTTCGAATCGTATGTATGTGTCACAATTCTAGAGTCAAACTGTCTCATTCGTACAATACTCGGGCCAATCAACAAAAGAAAATGGACGATCTCGAGGAAGAGAACAGAGAGCTGAGAGAAGAAATTGACGCTCTGAAAGAAGATATGAGGAAACTTCATAGTGACATACAATCTCTGACAGCAGCTCAGAGATAACAACAAAGGACTGTGATCTCAGAGATCACATCTACGCCCATAGTGGAGACGTATGATCCTCGGTACAACATTCCTAAAGATCGTCCCTGGGGTATGCCTATCAACTTTATCCCTGAAGGATATATTTCATCGGTCACGGAAGACTCGAAAATTGTAGCAGGAACCGCTGGGCCTGAAGGTTACAAACTTCGGGAAAGCGAAGACGCAAGAGTGATGACAGCGACTCCTGAAGGTTACAAGCTTTGAGACAGGGAAACACCAAGATTCACCGCCGTAATGACTATACCACAACCCGTGGTACACACTGTCCCGGAAGGACAGATTCCACAAGTAATCTCTAGTGGAAATGAAGATATCTACGACAGAATGAATGAGTTCCAGGAATAATTCTTGGAGATGCAGAAGGAACTGTATGCCATTCGCGGCCAGGATCTATTCGGAAAGGTCGCCACAGACCTTTGTTTGGTCCCCAATGTGAAAATCCCACACAAATTCAAGGTGACTGACTTTGAAAAATACAAGGGCAACTCTTGCCCTCAAAGTCATTTGGTGATGTACGCTCGAAAGATGTCAACTCAGACAGAGAATCAACAGCTACTAATCCATTATTTTCAAGACAATTTAACCGGTGCCTCACTCAAATGGTACATGGGTTTAAACTGCACCAAGATCGTCACTTTCAGAGATCTTGGCGCTGCCTTCGTTCAACAGTATAAGTATAACCTGGACATGGCACCAGACAGAGATCAACTCAGAGTAATGTCGCAGAAGGACAAGGAAACCTTTAAGGAATATGCTCAGAGATGGCGTGAAATTGCCACCCAGATTTGTCCCCCTCTTGAGGAAAAAGAGATGACAAAGATCTTTTTGAAAACTTTGGGCTCATTCTACTATGACCGAATGGTCGCCAGTGCGCCCAGCGACTTTACTAAAATGGTAAACATGGGGGTACGCCTTAAGGAAGCAGTCCGAGAAGGACGTTTAGTCAAAGATGCAGGACCATCAAGCAGTACCAAAAGATACGATAGTGCTTTCCCTAAGAAAAAAGAGCAAGATATTGGTAATATCTCTCTCGGAAAGCAAAGGCGAAGGTATCAACCAGTAGCAGTGGAACTCCCACTATCAACCCTGCGCTTGTTCCAATGTATCAACCTCAGGTAGCTCAGAGCCAACCAAATTAACAACAGTGTCAACAAAGGACATAACAGCCTCTTCAGCAGGCTCGTCCTCAGTACAATAACAACAATCGTACAACACAACCACCAGGGTTTGACCCTATACTAATGTTGTACGCAGAACTATTTCCGCTCTTACTGGTCAAGGGGCACGTCCAAACCAGGTCTCCTCTTACAGTACCGGAAAATTTGCCTTTTTGGTTCAAAGCAGATCAAACTTGCCCTTACCATCAAGGAGGACCGGGGCACAACATTGAAAACTGTCTCAACTTTAAGTCCAATGTACAAAAACTTGTCAGGAACGGGGTATTATCTTTCAAAGATACAAATCCAAATGTTCAGACAAACCCGTTGGCTCAACATGAGAAAACTGCAGTAAATTTGATAGAGGAAGAATCTAACCACAACTATCAAATTCACGATGTACTCCTTTTAGGAACCATTCTGGTCAAGATGCATTGCAGACAAAGCGGATACGGTCATGTACCGTCTCATAATTATCACTAGTGTGATATCTGCACAAAGAATAATCAAGGATGTTCCGTAGTGTAATCAGCTCTACAAGAACAGATGGATCTTGGATGGATCCACGATCACAGAATCCGTGAAGTCAATATGGCTCATGCAAATCCCAACATTTTCCAGAACCACAACATTCTAGCAATGGATGTCAACTTGGTGGAAATGCACTCAAGGCAAAGCCAACATTATGACCTACCACGACACGATTACAATTCTTGTCCGATCTGCTCAATAAACAATATGGGATGCTCTTTTGTACAAGAGGCCCTCCAGCGTCAGATGAATCTCAGATGGATCCAGGATTACCATGATAGAAGTAGTCATCAAGTTAATATGATTCAAATCTTTGATATTCGCTTGATGAATACCAGTCTGGTAGAATTACATGCTAAGCAAGTCAGGCTTGGCTTTCTGGCTTCACATGATTATCAGGACTGTAAAGTGTGTCGTAAAGACGACCAAGGATGTGCACTTGTCCAAAGAACACTTCAACACCTGTTGAACCACTTGTGGCTTCCGATCTACCTAGATGAAGACACACAATAAGTCAGTATGACTAACGGGAATCCTACTAGGCATCAAAGTCAGGATGTTTGCACGATGGAAACAGATCTAGTAAAGTTACACTGCATACAAAGCGGATGTGGTCAGGTGCCACCACACAACTATGAGCGCTGTAGAGTTTGCTCAGAGAACAACCAAGGATGTTATCTTGTACGGTCAGCTCTTCAAAATCAGTTGGACCGAAAAGAGATTCGACCATGTTCAAGTTCTGGTTCGATCAACGTAATGCAAGACTATCTTCCTGATCAAAGCAAAGATGTTGTCTTAATCTCTAATCATGAAAGGACCAAAGACGTATGCACCATAATCCATCTACTCCATGAATCAAGAGTTCCTCTTGATAGTAGAAAGATTCTCAAACTCGAACCAATTGAGGCCGGCTACGATGGTCAGAAAAATCAAAAAGCTTATGTGGTTATCTATCTGCCAGGTCCAATACTGTATAATTCAGATAAGGTTATCCCTTACAAGTATGGTGCAACAACAATCGAGAATGGAAAGGAAACTCTATTATCCTCCGTCGTAAACGTTGCCGACATCAGTCGAGTAACACGGAGCGGTCAGATCTTCAACAGAGGAGTTGGAGAACCTACCAAGGAAAAGGAACCTCAAACAGAAGTTCCTAATCAACTAGTCGGTCCATCCAGTAATCCTGACCTTTCAAAGAAAAACGATGAGATGTTGAAGCTCATCCAAAAGAGCGAGTACAACATTGTAGACCAACTGTTGCAAACTCCTTCGAGAATCTCTCTGCTATCTCTCTTGCTCAGTTCTGAAGCTCACAGAGAAGCTCGACAGAATGTCTTAGAGCAAGTCTTTGTGGAACACGATGTGACGATAAGACAATTCGACAGCATCATCTCCAACATCACTTCCTGCAATAATTTAGGATTCAGTGATGAAGAACTGCCAGAAGAAGGCAAAAATCACAACATGGCGCTTAACATTACAGTCAACTGCCAGGACGATGCTTTAGCCAACGTACTGGTAGATACCGGATCAACTCTGAATGTTATGCCAAAATCTACTCTGATGTGACTATCATTTCAAGGATCTCCGATGAGAGGCAGTGAGGTCATCGTCAAAGCCTTCGATAGATCTAGAAAAGTAGTTATCGCCGAAGTCAACCTTCCCATAACTATTGGTCCTCACACTTTCCAAGTCACTTTCCAGGTCATGTACATCCGGGCAACATACATCTGTTTATTAGGAAGACCTTGGATACACGAAGTTGGGGAAGTCACATCGACACTTCACCAGAAGTTAAAGTTTGTCAAAAATGACAAGCTAGTCACAGTCTGTGGAGAGCAGGCCTTAATCCTAAGCAACTTATCATCATCATCCTGTGTGGAACCCGAGGAGGTTGTTGGAACCTGAAATTCTGGTATCAGATGTGTGATGTTAAGTGTGATGTCACACCAACACAATCTGCTATATGAACAAGGTAAAAACAACAGTAAATGACACAAAGAATTGTTCACCCAGTTCGGTTTAACTACCTATGTCTGGGGGCTACCAAGCCAGGGAGGAAATTCACTATTAGTAGTATCAAATTATAGATTCAACAATCCCAGTTGACATCTACCTAACTTAATCACTACCCAATGACACTTCTACCTAAGAAACCACTTAGGTATGAGAAACCACTCACTCCCTAATTCACCACAGTGATACAATCCAATGATTACACACTAATCACTCAACTTGATTCTGCTTAACAACTTTGATCAAGAACAACACACTCTTGCTTAAAAGCTCTAGAGTGAATACACTTACAACTTAAAATAGTAACACCAATTCCAACATGAATGGTTTACAAAAACACCCACGAAAACTCAAATTGACTCTTAGTCTATGCTCTCTGTCTTTGTCTCTTCCAACAAGGGTTGAGGCTGCTTTTATATAATTCTGACTTGGGCTTGGACCTGCTCCAAAAATATCTCATTTGATTTGTTTTAAAACCAGAATTTAAAACAAATTTGATCTTCAAATCTTTTTAAATCTCTCCAAATTAGCCCTAATGTTGGTTACAGAATCTGCTCCATAATCTGTAAATAATCTGCTTGGAAATATTTTTTCCAAGAAATTTGCATCCAATCTCTCTAACAGATCTCCTCAAAACATACTAACACGCGTAACCCTAAAACATCACAATCTGATGTTTTGATGTTCTGATATAGTGATGTCAAGACATCACTTATAACACCAGCATATAAGACTTCAACCCTGCAACAACTAATGTTAGGAACCAATGTTATGACATTAGACATATAACATCGACATTGTTCAACTTTGTTTTACCAAAATTCTAGCCAACACAAGAACCAACAATCTCCCCCTTTGGCTAATTTTGGCTGAAACAAACTCTGCCATCATCAGAGGTACCTGCAGCGAAAAAAACTTCAAACCAGCAGTAATCACAATCAAACTGCACAATGATAAACTCCCCCTCAAAGCAAGAACCAGCATACCAGCTGTTCAAACATGCATACTCCCCCTCAAGCCTAGAGCCACAACAGACAACTAGCTAGGCAACACATAAGCTAACTCTCCCCCTTTTTAGCCACAATTGGCCAATTATCAACAAGTTAAGCCTTAACACTCTACTACAGTTAGTCCTACTAGCTCTCCTTGTCAGTCTAAAGTCAGCACCACAAGACAAGACAAACCATAGAACAAAACCAAGATAAACATAAAAGTACTATTATCCAAGATACACACCATGCACACAATGTGCAGAAACAAAAACTATAAACTACACAAGCAATAAACAGCAAAAGCAACACTTCAATCTTCACTAGCATCAGAACCATCTGCATCATTCTCCTCACCTTCCTCTGAACCTGAATCTTCAGTGTTGGCACTCACATCATCTTCACCCTGTTCCAAGGATTTGATCATCTGTTCAATTCTCAACTTCCTAGCAGTGCTAGTACTGATAACCATATCAAGATCCTTGTAGGTTGCCTTTAATTCTTCAATCAACTCAGCTTTAGTACTGGCCTTCTTAACACCAGAACTTGATGTTACAACAATGTCTGGAACATGATTCCCAACAAACAGCTTGGGATGCAAGGATAAAGCTGACTCCCTCTTACATGCTACATCTGAACTGGTTAGAATTCCAGGATGTTGATCTAAGATCATTCCACAGACAAGGGAAGGGAATGCTATAGGCATCTTGAGAGCATTAGTGGCACCATGCTTCACAACTTGATCAAATATGTAATTCCCATAATTGAACTTGATCTTTTTCCCAACAGCATAAATAAACCTTCCTAATCCCACAGCTATGGTGGTTTTGTGATTAGTAGGCACCCAGTTAGCAGCTCCAATTCTGTGCAAAATAGCATACTTGATACTGAGTTTGCTAGCTGTCAATTTACCTTTCAGTGGCCAAACCTTCACCTGAGTGGCAGTGATCTCTTTACACACATCGTTATCAGTCACTTCCAGTTCACAACCCTCTTGATCATCTCTTCCCAGATACTTATTGATGGTACTAGGAGAGTAATTAATGCACTTACCCCTAACAAACACCTTCATGAAGTCCACACTTCTTTTATCAGAAATGTCTATGGGAATGTTAACAACAAATTCCTTAACAAGTCCACCATAGCACTTAGAGAATTTTGTCACAGTCTTCAACAGTCCAGCAGCATGAATGAGCTCCATAATTTCTTTCATCTCCAATGCATCTTTGCCCAGCTCTCTTTCCAGAGCTAATCTCCTTTGGCACACAAATTTCCACATTGAAGCACTGCTAGCATAATGAAAGGATATGTTGTCTATTGGCACTTCAGGAACCTTATCAGAAATTCTCTTCAAAATGGACTTTCTGACAGGGATGATGTCTTGAACATCTTCCTCAACATCATACTCAGATTCAAATTCTTCTCTAACCTTTCTCTTTTTGGAGGTCACAACAACCTTGCTCCAAGATTTAGTTGGACCAATAATAGATGTCTTTTTCTTCTTGCCTTCAGCTGTCATCTTAGGAGAAGATTCCACAGTCTTCCCTTTTCTAGTCTTTAATCTATTGGCAATCCCAGGAACAACATTACCAATTACTTCATTATCAAATAAGTCAACAACATCCACCACATCAGCATTCTTCTTCCCTCTGGGACTAGGAGTAACATCCTTAGCAGGTGATGTTACAATATCATGTTCAACATCAACCTCATCTTCAATATGAGTATCCCTTTCTCTTTCAGCTTCAGCTTCAACTTCATCTTCAATCTCAGCATCTTCAATGACTGAAACAGCTAATCTGTTGAGGTTTGTTTCAGAAGTTTCAATGTCCCCCTTTTCTCTAATAGATTTATCAGCAGGCCTTTGACTCAGAGGTCTAGATATTCCCTTCACAGGAATCCCTTTCTCAAATATTTTTGTGACAATCTGATCAATGCGCTTGTCAACATCTACCCTTTCTTCAACAGTTTGTGGAAGAGGGGTGGTAGTCCTAGGGTTAGGTTTGTCTCCAAACAACACACTAGTGACAAAGGCTCTACTTTCACTATCATCAAATTTACTACTCGTAGATTGATTATAAGTATTACCTTTTGAAGGTCTTTTGGGTTGATACTTCTCAGGTCTTTTCTTATCAGAGGCTGGAATCATAGAGATAGGAGCAATGTCCATAGCTTCATTCACAGACACCTCTTCTGTCGAAACCCTAGAATTTGCATGAGTGGAACTTTTGGACGCAGCCTTCTTGGATGGAGATGACACTTGTTTAGACATCGTTTTTGTGCAACAACTGGTGACCAAAGGTGTTTTGTAATTTATGTTCTTGGGGGGGGGGGGGGGAAGATGAAAGGACTTGGAGTATGGAGAGTGAAATAGCGTGAGAGAGCAATAATAGGGAATGATAGCCTAAGGTAAGGGAACTGCTTTTGTTGGTCACTTGAAGGCCAATAAATGTATTTTCCCCACCAAAACAATTTTCCTTTTAAATTTTTGAAATTTAATAAATGCACATCATAATTCATTAACCTTTGAATCCTTTTCCAATTGCCCAAATTTCTACTTAACACTTCACAAATTTTAGCACACGTGTCTTTAGGGAAATCGTCATTACCCTTCATACCTGAATGATCAACCTCAACTACCTTAGTTTCTTCAATATTTCCTTTGAATAGTTGCATAACACTAGGTTGTTTGGTGATGCTTCTAATGTCACATTCAGATGTCATAACATCATCCTTGACATTACATGATAAGCTGGACTCTTGAGGAACCCATAAATAACATTTATCTATGGATCTAACTCCCCTCATAACGACTTCACTCTTCTCATTAGTCACTAAGCATTCATCTTTAGTGTAGCTAACCTTGAATCCTTCATCACATAACTGACTAATGCTAATCAAATTAGCAGTCAATCCTTTGTCCAAAAGAACACTTTCAAGATTAGGTCCAGCCTCACAACTCAATTTTCTAATTCCTTTAACTTCCCCTTTTTCTTCATTACCAAAAGTTACATCCTTTGTGGAGTAAGTCCTGATATCTACCAACTGATTCTTGAAACCAGTCATATGCATTGAGCAACCACTGTCAAAATACCAACCATCCATAGCTGGGGTTCTAACTGATGAGTGAGCCAATAGACATGTGACAACAGCTTTAGGAATCCATTGTTTAATAGTCTGAGGTCTGTCCTGCTTCTGTCTAGGTTGAGGAACAGGCTTGGGATAACCATGCAGTTTAAAGCAAGAAGATTGTATATGGCCAAAACTACCACAATAGTAACATCTTACTCTTTGAATCTCTTTTCTGAAGTGATTGAAATGTCTCCCCTCTTGATGATGATTTCTGTCATAATGCTGAGGCTGCCATATATCAAAGTATTGATGTTGTCTTCTCCCATAACTAGGCTGTCTTCTGTAGTGCTTAGGCTGTCTTTTACCATGATGATGTGGCCTTCTTCTGCCATCACCATGAGGCACAGCATTATTAGGTCCAAACCCATACATTTTCCCTTGATGTTGAGACATTGGATGGAACATGTTATGTTTGAAATTATAAGCCTGCATGCTCCTATGGTATTGGGGAGGCATATACTGTCTAGCTCCAGAAAACTGAGGCTTTCCTTGAGGTTGAGACAAAAACTTCTTAGGAACATGACCATAGCCCTTTCCATTATTTTGTTGCCTAGGGTGAGGGACACCCTTCTTAATTCACATGTCCTTTTTCATGCTGATGAGGAATGTTTTGTTTAACCCCAGAAGAACTAGCCTCTGCAGAAATCTTCTTCTCACCCTCATATTCTAGACCAGTCTTATCACTTGCACCTTTTCCAGCTTCAAGTATTTTATCCAGAATGTCAGTTCCACTATTTAACATTCTGATGGATTTTGACATTTGATCAAGCTGGGATTTTAACAACAAAACTTCATTCTTAAGTTCAGCTTTCTTAGTCTCAAGCTGTACAATAATCTTCTTCTGCTTCTCCCCTTCTTGAAGGACCTGTTCACTTTTCAGACACAGCTCTTGATAAGAGGATGCCAGCTCTTCAAAGGTCAATTCACCATCACTAGATTCTCCATCAGAGGCACATAGTCCAGTCAATGCCTTAACATGCTTGGCATTCTCTTCTTCACTTTCACTATCTGTATCAGACCAGGAAACAGATAACCCCTTTTTCTGCTTTTTGAGGTATGTAGGGCATTCTTTCTTGACATGACCATAACCTTCACACTCATAGCATTGAACTCCTTTGTTAAGATTGGACTTTTCTTCATCTCTTGTTTTCTTCACCTGATCACTATACCTGTTGTTGTCAGATGTGATGTTCTTAACATTAGGTATATAGTTTCTATCCATCCTCTTTAACACTTTATTAAACTGTCTCCCAAGCATCACAACAACATTTGACAGTTCCTCCTGAGTTTCAAAATTACACTCCTTCTTACCATCTTCAGTATTGGACACCAAAGCTATGCTTTTGGTCTTCTTTTCAGGCTCCTCATTCAATCCTAACTCAAAGATTTGAAGAGAACCAATAAACTCATCAACCCTCATCTTGCTGATGTCTTGAGCTTCTTTAATGGCAGTCACCTTCATTTTATATCTCTTGGGAAGGGATCTAAGAATCTTCCTTACCAGCTTCTCTTTAGTCATTCTTTCTCCTAAAGCACTAGAGGCATTGGACATCTCAAGAATATTCATGTGAAAATCATGAATGGTTTCATCCTCCTTCATCTTTAGATTTTCAAACTTTGTGGTTAGCAGTTGAAGTCTTGACATCTTGACCTTGGAGGTTCCTTCATGAGTAGTTTTCAAGACATCCCAAGCTTCCTTAGCTACTTCACAATTGTTTACCAGCCTAAAGATGTTCTTGTCAATACCATTAAAGATGGCATTCAAGGCTTTTGAATTTCCAAGTGCAAGCTCATCTTCTTCCTTTGTCCAATCTTCCTCAGGTTTTAGCTTTGTTGTCCCATCCTTTTCAACAATAACAGGTGCTTTCCATTCTTTTAGGACAGCCTTCCAAGCCCTGCTGTCCAATGACTTCAAGAAGGTAACCATCCGTGGTTTCTAATAATTAGAGCCATCTAGAATAGGGGGTCTATTCACAAATCCACCAGTCTCCTTGTCCATTGTACCAGAAAGTATCAGCCCTAGATCTCACCCAGATGCAGAGCAGGATGCCTGCTCTGATACCAATTGAAATTCTGGTATCAGATGTGTGATGTTAAGTGTGATGTCACAGCAACACAATTTGCTATATGAACAAGGTAAAAACAACAGCGAATGACACAAAGAATTGTTCACCCAGTTCGGTTTAACTACCTACGTCTGGGGGCTACCAAGCCAGGGAGGAAATTCACTATTAGTAGTATCAAATTATAGACTCAACAATCCCATTTGACATCTACCTAACTTAATCACTACCCAATGACACTTCTACCTAAGAAACCACTTAGGTATGAGAAACCACTCACTCCCTAATTCACCACAAGGATACAATCCAATGATTACACACTAATCACTCAACTTGATTCTGCTTAACAGCTTTGATCAAGAACAACACACTCTTAAAAGCTCTAGAGTGAATACACTTACAACTTAAAATAGTAACACCAATTCCAACATGAATGGTTTACAAAAACACCCACGAAAACTCAAATTGACTATCAGTTTATGCTCTCTGTCTTCATCTCTTCCAACAAGGGCTGAGGCTACTTTTATATAATTCTGACTTGGGCTTGGACCTGCTCCAAAAATATCTCATTTGATTTGTTTTAAAACCAGAATTTAAAACAAATTTGATCTTCAAATCTTTTTAAATCTCTCTAAATCAGCCCTAATGTTGGTTACAGAATCTGCTCCATAATCTGCAAATAATCTGCTTGGAAATATCTTTTCCAAGAAATTCACATCCAATCTCTCTAACAGATTTCCTCAAAACATACTAACACGCGCAGCCCTAAAACATCACAATCTGATGTTTTGATGTTCTGATATAATGATGTCAAGACATCACTTATAACATCAGCATATAAAACTTCAACCCTGCAACAACTAATGTTAGGAACCAATGTTATGACATCAGACATATGACATCAACATTGTTCAACTTTGTTTTACCAAAATTCCAGCCAACACAAGAACTAACAGAACCCAGTTCCAAGCACTTTCGGTGAGCAATGAGAATCAATCAGAAAGACGAACATCGATTTCCTCATACAAATATGCTCTCAAAGTGATCAAGAGTAACAACACAAAAGGATTGGGACAACTTTTCATTCCTACGGATAAAAAGACAAAGAAAGGTCTTGGTTTTTCCTCAACCTGTACCCAGACTGCTACTAACGATGAAAGTTTTCATCCTATTCAGGACTTCTTCCACAGTGGAGGCTTCCTCCACCCAGTGTCTCAAGAAGTACACACCATCAATGAGGGTGACTCCTCTGATACAAATGAAGAGTGGAAGTCCTATCTCAACGAGGACGGTTATATGTATCAGGAAGAAACGCATACTTCATTTTGCTATCCCACGCAAAGTCTGAGATATATACCATGATCAGATGTTAAGATGATGTACGGAGATTGTGATCCGGAAGGATGTCGGGCTCCGCCAAATTCATTAGAGGAGGACACTCTAATAAAAGATAACTTCGACTATGACTATTATGACCCAATGGAGGACTTGCCTATCTGGCAGCCGTACCCAGAAGACTTGGGGCAAAAGAGTAAGCCAAACGATGCATATCAGCTGAGCATCATTGAAAAGAATACCTACGTCCCCACCAAATCATGGGATCATTATTCAGGGCATTCAGAAAATATCCAGCACAACAATGAATCTGGAAAGATTGTAGGATAAGAGTTCATCAACTATGCTTTTCCGGAGGTCAACGTCATCGAGAAGGATGACTCCTCCAGTTCCACGGATGTATGGGACATCTTAGGACAGCCGAGTGGCAAGTACGACTTCTTGGTCAAGTACACCGCTCCTGAAAGCTCTTGTATCAGGCTCGAAGACATCTAGCTAACTGGATGGGGAGATCCACCTGAGAATGAAAACACTGTGCAAGATACAACAGAAGAGTTCGTCTATGACAACTCTGCATGAGAGGAAGACTCCAACGATCTTGCTCCGCCAGAAATCAGCGTCATTTCTAAGGACAAACCAAGAAAGAAGGTACCAGACTTTGTGATTCACCGAGGAGTTCGCCGCCAATGGGTTGCTGTTGATGTCCCGAAAGTCGTCCATAAGTCTAAGTAATTGCCATCTTTGTTTTGACCTTTCACCCTGCCCAGGTGAAATAGATGTTTTATCGGGCTCACTTTCTGTAAATGTCTCTCTTCGCTTTGCCCAAAGTGACAGAGTTTTGTTTTATAGGGCTATAGTTTCAAGAATCGACTAAATCATAAATAAATAAATGTCATTCTGTAATTTCTGCATTTATTGCTGTTTTCACTTTTCGCTTTTTCAGAAAATGGTAATCCTAAAACAAAAAAAAATAATAACAAGCATTTCTCGGAGAATACACTGCACACACTCTTGCATTCTCTCTATCTCTTCTAAAAATAAATCATCACACCATGTAGATTGCTTATTTTAAACCCCATTGAAACATCCGATCCGATGCCTTCGCCCGACTTTGAATTCCCGGTATTTGAAGCTGAAGAAGAAGATGAAGAAATTCCAGAAGAGATCTCCCGATTACTCAGACAAGAGGAAAGGTCCATTAAACCTCACAAAGAGCCGTTGGAAACGGTAAACTTGGGTTCAGGAGAAGAGAGAAAAAAAGTCAAGATTGGGGCACTGCTCAGTGCGACTGTCAAAGAAAGCTTAATCAAACTGCTCAAAGAATATCCAGATGTTTTTGCTTGGTCCTATCAGGACATGCCAGGGTTGGATACCAGCATCGTGGAACATCATCTACCATTAAGATCAGAATGTCCGCCGGTGAAACAAAGGATGAGACGGACTCATCCAGACATGGCTATCAAAATCAAAGAGGAAGTACAGAAACAGATTGACGCGGGTTTCCTCGCCACCTCAGAATATCCTTAATGGTTATCCAACATAGTACCAGTTTCGAAAAAGGACGAAAAAGTCAGAATGTGTGTAGACTATAGGGATCTGAACAAAGCCAGTCCAAAGGACGACTTTCCCTTACCGCACATAGACATGCTGGTAGACAGTACTGCAAAGTTCAAAGTCTTCTCCTTTATGGATGGATTCTCGGGCTATAATCAAATCAAAATGGCGCCGGAAGACATGGATAAAACTTCATTCATCACCCCATGGGGCACCTTTTGTTACAAGGTAATGCCATTCAGTTTGAAGAACGCCGGGGCAACCTATCAAAGGGCCATGACTACTCTGTTTCACAACATGATACACAAAGAAATCGAAGTGTACGTCGATGACATGATCGCCAAATCTAAAACAGAAGAGGAACATGTGACCCACCTGTTAAAGTTATTCGAGCGTCTGAGAAAGTACAAACTCCGCTTGAATCCCAACAAATGCACGTTCGGTGTCCACTCAGGGAAACTTTTAGGGTTCATCGTCAGCCAGAAAGGAATTGAGGTTGATCCTGACAAGGTCAAGGCCATTCAAGAAATGCCTTCTCCAAAGACTGGGAAACAAGTCAGAGGATTCCGGGGACGCTCGAATTACATTTACAGATTTATATTCCTCATGACCGTGACATGCGCGTCAATCTTCAAATTACTCAAAAAGAATCAGGACTGCGTGTGGACAGATGATTGCCAAAAAGCTTTCAACAATATCAAGGAATATTTGTTGAATCCACCTATTCTGTCTCCCCCAGTGGAAGGAAAACCACTGATCATCTACTTAACAGTCTTGGAAGACTCCATGGGTTGTGTGCTTGGTCAACAAGACGAAACAAAAAGAAGAGAGTTTACCATCTACTACTTAAGCAAGAAGTTCACAGACTGTGAAACTCGGTACACTTGGCTTGAGAAAACCTGTTGTGCTCTGGCTTGGGCAGCTAAATGTCTTCGCCAGTACATGATTTGCCATACTACTTGGTTAATCTCCAAAATGGATCCAATCAAATATGTCTTTGAAAAACCTGCTCTCACGGGAAGGATCGCCCGTTGGCAGATGTTGTTATCAGAATACGACATTGAGTACCATGCTCCAAAAGCCGTCAAAGGAAGTATTTTAGCCGATCACTTGGCTCACCAACCGATTGATGATCAGGAATCAGTTGGGTTTGACTTCCCAGACGAAGATGTCATGTACTTGAAAATGAAAGACTGCGATGAACCGCTACCCAGTGAAGGGCCAGAACCAGGTTCCCGATGGGGACTAATCTTTGACGGAGCTGTCAATAATTACGGAAATAGAATTGAGGCAATCATCATAACACCTCAGGGTACCCACATTCCTTTCACTGCCAGATTGACATTCAAGTGTACAAACAACGAGGCCGAATACGAAGCTTGTATCATGGGTCTTGAAGAAGCAATTGACTTAAGGATTAAGAACTTGGATGTGTATGGAGACTCAGCCCTGGTTATCAATTAGATCAAAGGAGATTGGAACACATGCTAATCAGGACTGATTCCTTACAAAGATTACGCGAGAAGGTTGTTACCATTCTTCAACAGAATAGAGTTTCATCACATCCCTCGTGAAGAGAATCACATGGCTGACGCCTTAGCCACTCTCTCCTCTATGAGTAGTGTAGGTCAATGGAATGACATACCTAAGATTGACATAATGCGTCTTGAAAGGCCCGCTTACATCTTCGCGATTGAAGCAGTCATAGACGACAAACCTTGGTATCATGATATCAAATGCTTCCTTCAAAAACAAGAGTACCCACCTAGGGCATCCAGAAAAGACAGAAAGACCCTCAAAAGATTGGCAGGCAACTTCTTCCTGAGCGGTGATACACTCTATAAGAGAAACTTTGACATGGTCTTGCTCCGATGCGTAGACAGACCAGAAGCGAACATGTTGATGAAAGAAATTCATGAAGGATCCTTTGGCACTCATGCCAACGGACACACAATGGCGAGAAAAATTCTGAGAGTAGTGTACTATTGGTTGACAGTGGAATCCGATTGCTACAAGTACATGAGGAGATGTCACAAGTGTCAGATATATGCAGACAAAATCCATGTACCGCCAACACATCTCAAATCTCTTTCTTCCCCATGGCCTTTTTCCATATGGGGAATCGACATGATTGGCATGATTGAACCCAAAGCTTCAAACGAACATCGGTTCATCCTGGTAGCCATTGACTACTTCACCAAGTGGGTCGAAGTAGTGTCATACACCAATGTAACCAGATAAGTCGTGGTCCGCTTTATCAAGAACAATATCATCTGTCGTTATGGTGTTCCCAGCCAGATCATTACTGATAATGGATCTAACTTGAACAGCAAAATGATGAAGGAGTTGTGTGTTGAGTTTAAAATCTAACACCATAACTCATCTCCCTACCGACCCAAAATGAATGGAGCGGTAGAAGCGGCTAACAAGAACATCAAAAAGATCGTTCAAAAGATGGTTATAACCTACAAAGACTAGCACGAGATGCTACCCTTTGCTCTTTACGGTTATCGCACATCTGTCCACACTTCAACAGGGGCAACCCCTTTCTCTCTAGTATATGGCATG
The DNA here is from genome assembly GCA_022829125.1 of Lathyrus tuberosus. Classification (NCBI taxonomy): domain Eukaryota; kingdom Viridiplantae; phylum Streptophyta; class Magnoliopsida; order Fabales; family Fabaceae; genus Lathyrus; species Lathyrus tuberosus. The sequence goes on from JALAZF010000439.1 coordinate 1,888,596, forward strand.
GAAGCAGTGCTTCCCATAGAAGTGGAGATCCCATCGATCAGGGTATTGATGGAAGCTAAGCTAACAGAGGCTGAATGGTGTCAAAGTCGATACGGCAAATTAAACCTGATAGAAGAAAAGCGAATAACGGCACTATGCCACGGTCAGTTATATCAGCAAAGAATGAAGAAAGCGTTTGGCAAAAAGGTCCGACCCCGTGTCTTCAGGAAAGGAGACCTCGTGCTCAAGAAGATACAATCATTTCTCACGGATTCCCAGTGCAAATGGACTCCGAACTACAACGGCCCCTATGTGGTCAAGAAAGCCTTCTTAGGCGACACCTTGAGACTCGCATCCATGGATGGAGAGGAGTTTACCTACCCCACGAATGTTGATGTAGTCAAGAAATACTTCGCCTAAACTAAAAAAAAAAAGAGCGTCTCGGTGGATTGAAAACCCGAAAGGGCGGTCCAGGCAAAAATTAGAGACATAAGCAAAAAATTATCCCGGTGGATTGGAAATCTCAAAGTACAATCCAGGCAAAAGTTAGGGATTAATGGCAAGTAACTACGTCCGACGAGGTTAAATCCCCAGCGGTAATACCATGAGTCAGAAAACTCCAGTCAAGGTCATCTTCGACAGAAGCTCAGGATGTCCATAATTCAAAGTTGGTAGAAGGATAACGGTTGTTATGTTTCAATGTAACCCTTTTCCCTTAAATTACCATTTTCTAAACTTTGTAAATGCTCTATGGGATCATCCGTTTGGCTGATTTCCCTCCTATCAATAAAATTTGAGCCCTAGTTCTTTTGTTTGCAATTCTTATTTGTTTTAGCTTTACAGAATGACATTTTTTTAACATGATCAACGATTCTTGAAATAAAACAAAAATGAATTTACTTGTCAAAATGTTTCTGCTTTTAAAATAAAGATGGCAATTCTTTTTACTGTTGAACATCGAAAGAACATTGATCGCTTCTCCAAAGGTGATTGAACCTCAAAGTGCAGAATCAAAGTACTCATTCTAAACTAGGACGCCTGAATGAAGGATCAACTGTGTCAGAGACCATGTTTCATCTGACATCCTCGGCAGAGTTTTTACCTCTCAAGACCGATTGACAATTCTTCCTCCCCACAGGGTCTACCTCTCCCAAGCAGAACATGATTGCTATTTTGAACCAATGATACTTTTCATCCCCCGCAGTGACCGAGTATCCAGTTGTGTTCATCTATTAGTCTGTATGTCGTGTCAGTTTTGTCAGCATAAACATACATACATCATGCATTATTGATTCATACTCATATTCATATCGCATCACTATCACTCTGGTCAGTCTTATCCCCAAGTGATAAAGTCCTCTCAATCGAGTTATCAGTTATTTCCTCGTCAGGAAATGTTTTGTCTGAACAATCTCTCTCCCCCAGTTTATTTCTGGATTGGAGACGGTCCTCAACCACTTTGATAACTTGAACCTCTGAGAAACAAGAAGACATTCAACAAACGTCACTCTTTACTATTGAATATGATGTTCTCGCTTTCCCGAATTAAGGAATATCCCCAAAGAAAGCCTCGCAACTAAAGACTCTCATCAACACATTGGTTTTTTCTCTCCAGAAAGTCAATATTAATGAAGTCATCAGCAAAGTGGATTACATCACATGGCATTTCTCTGTGAAGATCTCGAAGAAAAGTATGATGTAACATCCCCAAGCAGGAAACAACCTCTCAAGAGACTCCTTTTCCTCGGTAGAGTCAACAAATGGAGTCTCCAACAGAGAAGTTTGAACACCTCTACAACTCAGACGAATGGGTTCCCCAGCAAGTTTGACATCAAAACTTTTTCCCATCAAATGGTATCTCCCCAGGAAAACTCTGCGAGAGGTTTGATGAAGACCGCTACACATAGCGTCCCTTGTCAAAAAAAACTGAGACCAGTTGTGTGGGTAAAAACCAGGATCGAGGGGAAGTTTATTGACAAAAGAAACTAAGACCAGTTCCTTGGCTAAAAACTAGGATCGAGGGGAAGTTTATTGACAAAAGAAACTAAGACCAGTTCCTTGGCTAAAAACCAGGATCGAGGGGAAGTTTATATCAGAAACTGAGACCAGTTCCTTGGCTGAAGACCAGGATCGAGGGGAGGTTTATTTCAAAAGAAACTGAGACCAGTTCCTTGGCTGAAGACCAGGATAAAGGGAAAGTTTCACCCTTTTATAAGCATTATTGCTTAGCAAAAGAAGATGGATGAGCAAACTGCCATTCATAACCACCATCAAAATTTTGGGTATTCCGATATTTAATCCTCTTGCACCCTGAAGGATCCAAGAATATTAAATAGGGGCATCTGTCATACCCTAAATTTTGACCACCAAGATTTCCCATCATTGTGCAAATCATTGCCACAATATGGATGTACTTTCATGCCTCATCAATCTCCTCAAAGATGGCTGAGCATTCACCACAGTCAAGAATTAGGGTTTCAAGCCCTCTTAGAGCACTTAGACAAAGGATCAATCAAGAAATGGCATGATCTTCAATTTGTCTAACCTCTCAAACACCTATAAAGGATCAAGAGGTCTCCCACATCAAGAATCAAGCACAAGGTTGCAGCATTCCAAGTGGATCAAGCCTCGAGATTGCCAGTGTCACCAAATTAGGGTTTTGGTCGACCAAGGCCTCCAGATGGAATTTTTCTTCTGGGCATGAGGCAATGCTTCAAAACATAACCTAAGATACTCCAAGGCACCTCGGGGACCCAATCATCAAGTCAATTTAACCTCAGGAGATGCATTCACAAAAAATCAGGAATTAGGGTTTCTTGACCTAATTCACCCTAAGTTGACTTTTGGGACAAAGCATGAGCCAAGACCTCAAGACATAATTTGAGGGTCTCCAATACACCACATTGATCCATTTACAACAATGGATTGATCCAAGAAGCTTGATTCACAAGTTTCAATTTCATCTGGACCACAATTAGGGTTTTAAAGAAAAAAGTCAACTGTACCTTTGACTTTTGACCAAGACATGCTCCCAAACCTTTGGAGATGAATCAATACACCCTATAACACCTATGGAATCCATCCATTATGTTTGATTTAGGTCAAAGACTTGATTTAATAAAGGATCGCACAGTTTGGATTTCATCCGATAAAAAGTCAACTGTGCACAAAATCAAGTTTGACTTTTTGGAATTTTTCACAAATATGGTTCCCCTAAGTCAAAAATAATGTTAATGTATGGTATTGATCATCATTCATTAAGAAAAATCAAGAAAAGTGAGGTTTCTTGCAAAAGGGGCAACCATAAGAAACCACAAATTTTCTAAGTTATGGAACAAAAGTGATTTTGGTACCAACTTCCAAGGATCATGACTTGAGATCCAAGCAACCATTTTGGGTGATCCAAAGCTGGATTTGTAGGTCTTGCTACACTCTACAAAAGCTTCAACTACAGGAGATTCCAAATCCTCATGGATTTTGAGTTATGGATTGATCAAAATCACAAAAACATGAAAATGACACTTTTTCCAACACTTAGGGAAAATCTGCCTAAGTTACTAGCCTTGAACATCAATGTTCATGAGGATTTTTCAGTTGGATCCAAATAGTTTCAAAATAAACTATGATCACACATGTTTTTTTACCATATGAGGGCTTTCTAAAAAGCACATGAGCCTCCCATAACTCAACCTGAGTAGGGAGATATGACTCCCTCAAAATCACCATTTCCAACTGTCCTAGGCAAGGCAGATTTTGTGCATTTGCTCGATTTGGCAAAATTGGACAACTTCAAGCCTTGTCATCCATTTGGACACATCTGAGGATAAAACAAAAGGAGAATGATCTGATCCCCAAGCCTCCAAAGTCCAAGAATCTACACTTAGCCATAACAAACCTAAAATGGCTAAAAAGGTGCCAAAACTCCAATTTTGTTTCCAAGCATTCAATGGAAACACCAAGGTGGCATGGACTGACACATTCCTAACTAAATGAGTCAAGAATAAGCTCTGAATCAAAGGACCATAGGCCTGTTCCCTAACCTCAAGTCAATGGCTAGAGGAGACTTAAGATTCCCTTGGATCAACATTGGCCAAAGGCCTGCTGCAGCTGCCATTCACTATTGATGCCAAAACAAACTTGCTCTACTATAAATAAAGCTCATTTGTGCTCAGTTTGAGCATACCAAAGCACTACAACTGATGCTTTCCTCAAAATATCTCCCTTTAGGCCAAAATGCCTTCTTTTGCAAGTCATCTCTGAGTTTTTGAGTTAGAGAGTAATTCCACCACAACTCATGATCCAAACACATCCAATATGTTATATCTAAGCTGTCCAAACACTCACTTGTGACCTGAAAGACCAAAATCAGAAAATCCACTTCCAAAACCTCAAAATTGAACTTTTCTGCATTTTCCAAGCCATGCCTTGATTCAGTCACTTCCAAAATCAAACCAAGCCTAAAACACACTCCAAATATCATCCTTAAACTGTCCTAATTGGTTCCCCTCATATGGAACACCTTTTGAGAGAGTTGCCATACTGGTCACTTTTGCCCCTTTTGCAAGAAAGAGCTAAAACTTGTTCCTGAGGATTCCAGATGGTTTTGATCATCCTAAAAGCTTCTAAGGGATCAATCAAGAGTGTCTAAAGCATTGGATTACTTCTAGCACAAGGATCTTGACAGTTAGCACAAGAAGCTCTAAGAGGTAAGTGCATGACAACTTGAATTCTTTGAATTATGCATTCCTTTGATGTCCACTGATCATAAACATCTCATACATGTTGTATATGTTGTCTTTAAACCAATTTGTCATGTAATTCTGGCCTGTACCATGAGATAGCATAGAACATGCAAATCTAGGCCTATTTTGAAACCACTATCGGGTTTTAACATTGGGACACTTTCTGAAAATTCCAAAAGCACCATTGGATTCCTTGTGATATTCTAGGCCAGATGCACCTAAATTTTGTCCAAATCCATGGAGAAATGAGAAAGTTAGAGGCTTCATGTAAATTGCCAAAACTTGCCTTGCCTTGCCTTGGCCAGGCCTGAAAACTTGGCACCCCATATATACACATGGGGTGGTTTTGATACACGGATGTATCACCACTCCAGTGGTAGCGCGCATGTGTGTTTGGGATATATTTTTATTTGTTTTTAAACATTAAAAATATTTCTTTCTCTTGGTTTTGCAAAATTCAAATGATTTTAAAATCATCCCATGAATGAAACATGATTTTCCAAATATAAATCCAAGATCAAAACCTTTTTTCATATGTTTGATTATTTTAATTGAATTTTAGTTCAATTAAAATACATTTTAAAACCAAAAATTAGGGTTTTGATCACTATCACCCTAACAAACCTTTTCAAACCTTTTTGGGCCTCTTGATAGAGTGTAAGTCCCACCCCTTTGAAAATATAAACCCTTTTGGGTGTCAGGCATTGTATAAGTCCCGATGCGATTTTAAAATCTCGGCGCGGTCGTCGCCTTTTAAACAAAAACCATCTGGGCCTCCCTTTGTGTTGTGAGTCCCATCATTTTTTTAAAATACACTTTGGGCCTCTATTAGAGTGTAAGACCCAATCCCTTTTTAACCAAAACCTTTTTGGGTCTCAATCATTGTATAAGTCTCACTGTGTTTTCAAAAATCTTTGCGCGATCGCCATTTCAAAACATTTTCATCTGGGCCTGCCCTATAGTTGTAAGTCCCATTTCTTTTCTTTTTCAAACTTCTGGGCCTCTCCTTGAGTTGTAAGACCCAACCCTCTTCGTAGATAAAACCTTTTTGGGCCTCATTCATTGTATAAGTCCCGATACAGTTTACAAAACAACAGTACGATTACTGTTTTTCATCTAGGCCTCTCCTTGAGTATAAGCCCCAACAGTCTGTTCAAAACAACTTCCCTTTTGATTTAGGTTCAAACTCATAGTTGTTATCCAAACTTTCTTTAATTTCTTGAACAACTAACCATACAGCTGTTACAATGGAAGCTTGCTCGCCTGTAAGTTTTCATCAGCTTTCTTTACATGCTTTCATATATATATATATATATATATATATATATATATATATATATATATATCTGTACTGCTGGAAGCTTGCTCACCTGTAAGTCCTCCTTTCATATCCTTTTAAATACTTTTCATATATCAGCTGTATATATACTTGTATATCTGTTTAGAGTTTTCCCCGACAACTAGGTCTAGAACTAGGTAAAGCCAGTTGGTCACTCTTTCAATACAGTCAAAACTAGTTCCTCATAGGAATTCCAGATATAGTTTTGCCTTCTCTTGGGCTTAAATAATATGGAACAAAGAGAAAGGCATTATTCCCGATGAAACTTTTCTCAGACTGTCACTATTCGAAATTGTCAAAGAAGTTCATTTCCCCAGAGAGGATTAATTTCTGGTGAAACCTCTCTTGAATTTCTTCAAACCCTAAAACTGTTCACTAAAGAAAAGATTATTCCCGGTGAAACTTTTCTTGAACTCTTCTTAGGTTTGGACCCACAGGCTTCCTAAAAGCATCTCCGCCTCCTCTTGGGCTTTGTACAAGGACCCTCCGGCTTCTTAGAAGTTCTCATGCCTTCTCTTAGGCTTAATACAAGGACCCTGAAGACCTCTTAAAGGTATAAGACAAAACTTAGTCATCCTTTGCTAGAGCAGTCTTTCCAGAGTCAAAACCTCAGACCAATTTAAGGTTTGATTCTCATCCCTTAAAGCACCAGCCTCCTCTTGGGCATCGTACAAAGATAAATATTTTCATACCAGTAGACTTGGACAGTCTAATCCCCTCGTGGATCTCAAAGACATTCTCAAGTTCCCTGAAAACACAGGAGAAACCCTGGTAATTTGACCAATCTCAGGTAGAGTTAAAATCTTCACAAGATCTAAAACTCACTTGTCCCTCCTTAAATTCCCCAGCCAAGGGTCAGCTTATCATCAGTATAACACTATCCTAAATTAGAACCTCAAGGCATCTGATACCTCAACTCTTCTGTAAACCCTCAGCAAGAGTTGATCCCCCAATTTAGACCTTCCTCTGGATCTCAATAATCCTCAGCAGAAGCCAGCCTCCTCTTAGGCATTGTATAATGATTTTCCCCAGCTGAGTTGGCTTCAAAAGGACTCTCTTGTTGAGTCAATCAGAATAAAAAAGACTCTCTTGTTGAGTCAATCACCCCCTCAAGGCTCTCCTATTGAGTCAATCACTTTTTCAGCACTCTCTTGTTGAGTCAAACTTTACCAGCCTCCTCTTAGGCCTTGTATAATGACTTTCCTCAGCAGAGTTAACCTCAAAAGCACTCTCTTGTTGAGACCATCACTTCTTCAATACTCTCTTGTTGAGTTAACCCATTTTAGCCTCAATCTTGGGCTTTGTACAAGACAAATAAATGACTCTCTTGTTGAGTCAATCACCTTTCCATACTCTCTTGTTGAGTCAGTGGTACAAAACAAAAACACTATCTTGTTGAGTCATTCCTTTTTAGCCTCAATCTTGGGCTTTGTACAAGACATATATAAACTTTCTCCAACAAAGTCAAAATCTTCATAAAACTCCTTTTAAAGCTTGGGACAAATATATTCCCCAACAAAGTCACCTCCTCTCAGCCTTCTTTTAGGCTTTGAGAGATAATATACCTAAGCAAAATCAATCTGCTTTTCAGCCTCCTCTTAGGCTTTGTATAATGATTTTCCCAGTAAGGCCAACCTCAATCTTGAGCTTTGTACAAGACACCTAAAAATCCTCATCTGAGTCAGTCAACTACCTTTCAGCCTCAATCTTGGGCTTTGTACAAGACACCAAATAAAACACTCTTTTGTTGAGTCAGTCTCATTTTAGCCTCAATCTTGGGCTTTGTACAAGACATATACATATTTCTTTCCCACAGAGTCAATTTCTTTTCAGCCTCAATCTTGGGCTTTGTACAAGACACCGTATAAATCTCTCTAGCAGAGTCAATCTTCTTTTAGCAACAATCTTGGGCTTTGTACAAGACAGATAAAACCACTCACCCGTAGAGTCAGTTCCCCCTTTTAGCCTCAATCTTGGGCTTTGTACAAGACAGACAAAATATTTCCCCAGAAAGTCAACTTTTAGCCTCCTCTTAGGCTTTGTATACTGATATCCCCCAAAGAGCCAGACTCTTTTTAGCCTCAATCTTGGGCTTTGTACAAGATAGATAAACACTCTCTTGTTGAATCAGCCTTTTCAGCCTCCTCTTAGGCTTCGTATAAGGACTTCCCCAGTGGAGTCAATCAATCTCTTAGCTTCAACCTTGGGCTTTGATCAAGGCACATAAAAATCAACATTCGCTTCAGAGGAAACCAAAATCTCTCTGTAGGAAGATACTTCTCTGTATATCACACATTAAAACAGACATTCAAAACAAACCCTAATCCCAGATAACTGCTGTAAGTGGCACACTTGTTGATTCAAATATCCAAGCTGTCGTCCATCTCTTATCCTGGTAAAACTTCCTCTTTCATCTAGTTGCTGTAAGTGGTAAGCCTCTAGATTATTTACATCCACGCCACTGTCCCTCTCTTAGCATTAAAGACTCCTAAGGAAAAACGACATTGCTCAATAGTGAGTTAAAGTTTTTTCCTTCAGGATAAATCCCCTATAAAGGAAATTATGGCATTGCTGGATTTACATATCCCAGTTAAAGTAATCCTCCTTTATAAACAGTTACCCAACAGTTGTGATAAACAGACAAGATGTCTCCCTTTAGAGATGATAAATTCTCTCTCAGTCAAACCTTTTAGCTTCAATCTTGGGCTTTGAACAAGACACAAATACTCCTTTAGCTTCAATCTTGAGCTTTGAACAAGACACCAAAACATCTTTTTCCTCCCATAGAATAGGAGGAACTACGATTGCTCTGATTTCCCTGTTTCTTTAAACGGGAATACATAGGCATAAGATTGTGAAATCTTAGCGAGCATACCAATCAAAAACTCTAGGCCCCGTACCTTCATACCAAACAAAAACTCTAGGTCCCGTACCTTCATACCAATCAAAACTGAGGTCCAGTACCTCACCAAAATTATCAAAAACTTTCTCTCATATCTCCCAAAGAAGAAACTTTCCCAACCCATCAACAGATAAACACCATCAAGTATAAAAATAGAACCTATTACTAACAACCTATGGATAACCACATATATGATGGGTAACTGATAACTCCCCATTGTATAACCTGACCCCAAACTCCCCGAATCTCTTTTAAGCATTTGTTCAGTTAAACATCTGCGTGCAAGGTTAGTTTTAGATAGCTTCCCTTTCCCTTCCAGCTTCATGGGATAAATAAGAAATCAGAAAGTAGCACCCCACTCCTACCCTTGCGGTGAGGAGAAACCCAATCTGCGATAAGGTGGTCGCGTCACTGGCAAAAATTGCACGCTACACGAAGGGCATTACGTTGTAGTAATAGTTCCCCGACGAGGTCATGAACGTGGTATATTTCTTATCCTTTTTGGCCAAGGGAATTTGGTTGTATCCCGAATAGGCGTCCATGAAGGACAAGAGCTTGAAACCTGCAGAATTCTCTACGAGCTTATCTATGCTGGGCAGAGGATAAGCATCCTTCGAGCAAGCCCGGTTGAGATCAGTATAATAAATACACATGCACCATTTTCCACTATGTTTCTTGACAAGTACAATATTGGACAGCCAGGTTGTATACTTGGCCTCCAAAATAAATTTTGCCTCTAAGAGGCCTTGTACAAGTTTTTCGGCAGCCTGTGCCTTTTCATCGGATTGCTTGCGCCTGCGCTGCGCGACGACTCTAGCAGCTGGGTCAATGGTCAGTTGATGGCATGCAGTCTCAGGGTCAAGGCCATGCATGTCTGCGGCGCTCCAAGAAAATAGATCTGCATTGTCCTCAAAGCATGTCTTCAATTCCTACTTTACCTTGTCGGGCAGCCCAACGCCTATCTTTACCCCTCTGTTGGGGTTATCTCTAAAGGTGATGACCTCGAAATCCCTGTCAGGTATCGGACGCATGATGGTCGATGCAGGGTAGCTGCTTGATGTTGTCGACGTGCCTTCGTTCCCGTCTTCTTCGCCTTCAGAAATATGGCTGTCAAGGTCGATCGTGTGCACTGGGAGAGCTGGCTTCTTGCCAGGCTGACTTTCTTCGCTTGGATGGTCTTCCTCCCTTGCATGCTTTGCGGCCTTAGATGTTGCACCGATTGAGCTCTGTCCTCGAGTAGCTGCTTCAAAGCATCTCCTTGCAGCTTCTATATCCCCGTGCAAAGTCGCGACGTGGCCCTTCTCCGTATAATACTTCATCTTGAGATGAACGGTTGAAGAGGCAGTGATCAACTCCACTAGGGTTGGTCTGCCCAGGATACATTGGTATAGCGATGGATAGTCAATTACCAGAAATTGAGTTTTTATCGACTTTGATGCCTCATCTTCCCCGAACGTGACTGGAAGCTCCACGTATCCCCCAAGGTCTAGCAGTGGCTCCATTAAATCCTTACAGGTTGAATCCTACATACGAGGATAAATTCTTCTGATCCAGCTTCAAGGCTCTGAACAAACTGGTGTATATGATGTCCACCGAACTGCCCTGGTCGACCAGGATCCGTCAGACATCAGTACTAGCAAACCTAACCCTGATGAGCAAAGGAATGTGTGAGTTTGGGGAACCCCAGACAGCTCCTCACGGTAGAATGTGATTGGCTGAGAATGCCCCCAAACTTTCTCGAGTATGGCTAGCCGATCGGGGCTGCAGTTGATGAGCTGGTCGAATTTTCTCTTAACCGACACCACCGTGAGCTCGTTGTATCCTCCACATGAAATGACCATTGCCGTGGGGAAAGTCTCCCAGGTTCTGTGCGCGGATATCTGGGGAGGATCTTCGAGGTAGTTGGGGATGACGAAGTCCTCTGGCCGCGTGATTGACATGGTGACCTGCGGGGGAGGACTGGGTGGTGAAGAGTCTGTTTCCTTCTTGGTCTCTGAAGTTTCTCGTCGGGAGGATTCACCCTTTTTCGTATACTGCTTCAGGTGACCCTCCTTGATGAGGATTTTAATAGCGTCCTTCAGGTGCACGCAGTCTTCAGTCACGTGGTCGTGGCTACGATGGAAGCAACAATATTTACTTTTTTCTGTGTTGCCCTTTGACGATGTTGGCTTGGGGAACCGGACACCCCTTTCTTGAATTTCGCATTGATGCATTCGGAGAGAATGTGCTCACGGGGAGCTGTCAGCAGGGTGTATTCCGTGAAGTGACCAGCAGGTTCCTTGCCTTCTCGAGGACGATAATCTCATCGTCTCTCCCTATCGCACTTGGGAGCCTCTAATTCATCTTTTTTTGTTGCCCGAGAACTCTCTTGATCCCTTAAGTCCCGGGCCTTGTAAGCGGAATCTTTCTCCTCGTATTGTATATACACTTGAGCTTTATGGAGCAATTTGGCCAAGGTTTGAGGGATCTCTATGCCTACAGCCTTGCTGAATTCTCTCTTCGGTCTCAACCCCTTCTCGAGGAGATATTTCTTCATATGGTCCGTGGTGAGGACCTCCACAACCTCCTTGTTGAAACACTCGATGTATGCACGCAAGGGCTCATCCTTGCCCTGTATAATGGCTTCGAGCGTGGCCTCCGACATGGGATGACGTCGGGAGGTGGTAAAGTGTCGGGCAAATTGATTATTCAAATCTCTTCAAGACGTGACCGAACCCCGGGGAAGCCGCTTGTACTAGGTCATGGCCCCTTTCCTGAGGGTGATGGGGAATAACCTGCACTTAATAGCCCCGCTCACGTTGTGGTAGTGGAGCATGGCTTCGATATTTTCTATATGCTCGCTTGGATCGGTAGTCCCATCATAAGTCGCGAGAGGATGAGGCTTCTCTAACCCGCGAGGAATGCGAGTGTCCATGATCTCCTGAGATAGGGGTCCATGGACAACGTCATCACTGCTCGCACTTGAAGAATGACAGGGGGAGTAGCTGCGCCCGCGGTTCCTACTGCGTCGAGGAGAATGTCTACGCGATCGACGGTGCTCGTGATGCTTTTCTGAAGGTCTGGACTTCTTCGGGGTAGGGGAATGTCTGGATCTCCGTGGAGGAGAACAGTGTCGTCTCCTGGTGACTTCTGACTCAGGTTCTTCTGATCTTGACCATCCCGTGAAGGGAGAAATTCTCTTGGACCTGTCCCACCGACGTTTCTGAGGAGGAGACTGCGGGTGAGGAGATGGACTGCCAGGCTTCTGCGAGGGAAGTCGCTCATGGAGGACGTGCTCAAGCATGTTGATCTTTTCCCCCTGTTGGAAGATCAAGAGGTAGGACCTGTTGAGAGAGGCGATGAGGGCAGCAGTGCCGGGGTCAGCGTTTTAAGGGACATGTATAGGCTCAAAAACGTAACCGGCGGCCTGTGCTCGAAACTTCACATCGTCGGGGGTGAAAGACGCAGTCTTCCGATCCCGATGGTCTGTCTTTGGGAAGGTAGCTTCGAGGATGAGGTGGTCGGCGTTATATGCGATAACGGCGATATCAGGTTCTTGGCGGGCATCATCGTTCCTGTTAGAGGCCATGATGATCAAGGGGATTTTGGAGAGTACGCTTTGGTCTTTTTGGGTGAAAAGATGGGGTATCTTGAATCAAAAAGGCAGGGAAGCAGTTTTCCCATAGACGGCGCCACTGATCTGGTCTGATCAGACTGGATCGTCGTGGCCTTTGTGTAGGGCAGATGATGATGCTTGTAGGAGAGGAGAGGGTGTACCTGCAAGGTACTCCGATGCCAAAGTAAGTTTGGGCCAGAGAGAAAGCAAGTACAAAATGTTAAGGTGTGATTTCAAATATTGAATAGTGATCAAACTGACCCTCTCAAGTGAGAAGGTATTTATAGAAGTAACCCCCAGCGCGGGGCCAAGGTCTCCCATGTGACCGAATTATCTGGTCGACTAATGGGAGACTGCCAGGTGGAGGATTAGGCGCGTGACCCTTTGACCTGATCCAACTGTTTCCGTGAGTTTCAGGGAGGCAGTTGGTCGCGTGAACTGATAAGCGAGTGAGGGGGACGCTCTCAACGGTCATATCGTGTCCAACGCCTAGATTGTGCCCAACGGCTAGATTCTACCCAACGACTAGTTTGGCAGAATCCAGTTATTAGGCCTGCCAAGAGCAGGACTGAATTGGGCCTTGCACTACTGTGGGCCAAGCGCCTTCCCAGTCCAGAACACTAACTTAACAATTGGACTTACAAGCAATGCCGAAATCAACATGCTAACTTAAACACAAAGCTAACATATTTCGACATCATGCTTGAACAGACTTCGACTACAACATGCACAACTCTTGTCGAACCTTGAAGCTGCCCTTGTCGACACTAGAGTTTGATCCAAATACCACAAATCTTCACCTTGGAACAAACTCTATACTAACAAGGGAACAAACTAGCTTTCATCATGCAGCTTTATCAACTACATACAGTGGAAAAACTTGCTACTTGGCAATGTCTTGGTGATCATCATATCAATAACATTGTCATCAGTCGAAACCTTAAGCACTTAGACTTCTCCACGCTCGATTATTTGTCTAACAAAGTGTAGTCTCACATCGATGTTCCTGGATCGCTCATGATAGGTTGAATTCTTCGACAGATGTATTGCACTTTAGCTATCACATTTAACAGTGATAACTCGACCTTGAAGTTTTAGCTCCTTAGCAAAACCTTCAAGCCACAATGCTTCTTTCACAGCTTCAGTGAGGGTGATAGTACTTCAATGGTTGATAAGTCAACAACCTTCTGAAGTGTTACTTTCCAACTAATTGTTGTGCCAAACATAGTGAACACATATCCATAAATAGATTTTCTTGAATCTATATAACCTGTATAATCAGAGTCGGCAAATTATTCGATTTCGACTTTGCTATCATCATCACATGCTCCACCATAAATCAGGACTCTGCTCAGAGACCAATTGATGTACCTAAGAATTCACTTTAAAGCTTGCCAGTGCACCTTCCCAAGATTGGCCATATACCTGCTTACAAGGCTTGTTATATACGGTATGTCTAGCCTCGTACAGACCATAGTATACATCAAAGAGCCTATTATACTAGCATATAGAATGCTATTCATATAGGCTCTTTTGGCTTTAGTACTAGGACTTTGATTCGTACTCAGCTTGTACTGAGGATTAGTCGGTGTTAGAACAGGCTTTGAGTTTGACATACCAAACTTGTCGAGAATATTCTTTAGGTATGTCTCTTGAGATAAGCATAACCTCGACTGCTTTCTATCTCTCCAGATGTCAGTCCCAAGAATTCTGGAGGCAGTTCCTAAATCCTTCATGCCAAACTCCTTATCGAGTTCAACCTTCACCTTCATAATATAGGATGTCATCCATATAAAGCAACAAAATAACAAGTGAATTTCCAGGTCAAAATCTGAAGTAAACACAATGGTCGAATGGCTCCTAGTGAAACCAATATGTGTCATGAACTTTTCGAATCTCCTATTCCATTGTCAAGGAGATTGTTTCAGGCCATAAAAAGACCTATTCATCTTGCACACACAATCTTCCTTTCCTTTTTCTGCGTACCCTTCAGGTTTCCTCATCAGGATTGTTTCATCTAGATCACCATATAGGATGGTTGTCTTCACATCCACCTGTTTAAGTTCTAGGTCAAACTTCGCTATCATGGCTAACAACATTCTAATGGATATATGCTTTACAACAGGTGAGAACACATCATTAAAGTCGACATCTTCTTTCTGAGTGAACCCCCTTGCAACAAACCTTTCCTTAAAATGCTTCGACATCACTCATTTGATTTCTGCGTTAACCTTGAGAATCGACTTACAACTGACTAAACTAGCCCTTGTAGGTTTCTTGATCACCTCCCAAGTGTTATTATCATGAAGAGATTTCTTCTCATCATCTATGGATTTCTGCCATTCAGTCTTGTCTTGACTCCACATAACTTTCTTATAGTCTATAGGTTCTTCGTCTAGAACCTCACTTGCAGAGACTAAGGTGTAAGCTATGAGACCTGCATAATCAAGTATCTGAGGTGGCTTACTGACTCTTCTCGACGTGTCTCTTGCTAGTAGGTAGTCATTATCAGTCTCCTCAGCTTCGATAGCAGCTTTTACTTCTATTTCGACTTCATTTGGGTCATGCAATTCAGCATTACTATTCTCCACCTCAACAGGAATCTCTTCCTGTTCTAGCTCTTCTTCAAAGATCTTCGAACTTCGACTAATGTCACCAGTTTTCTTGAAATCCATCTCAACTTCATTGAAAACTACATCTCGACTTGCGATACACCTCCTGTGACCTGGATCTAGGCACCATAACCTATAAGATTTTACTCGTTTAGGGTATCCAAGGAACGTATATCTCAGAGCTCTAGGTTCGACCTTGTCTTGCCTAATGTGAGAATAGTCTAAATAATCAAATACTCTAAGTTTGTCGAGATTGGGTGGATGTCCCGACCAGAGTTCTTCAGGTGTCTTTATTCCTAAGGATGTCGAGGGACACCTATTTATCAAGTAAGCTGCAATCATGATTGCCTCAACCCAAAACACCTTTTTCAATCCTACACTAACTAACATGCACCTTACTCGTTCCAAAATGGTTCGATTAAACCTTACATCCAAACCATTTTGTTAGGGAGTACCTGCAGTAGTTCTGTGCCTTGAAATACCATACACAACACAATATTTGTCGAAAGCCTCATTGTAAAATTCAAGACCACTGTCGGTCCTTAACCTCTTGACCTTCCAGCCAGTTTGGTTTTCGACCAGAGTCTTCCAACTTTTGAAATTTTCGAAAGATTCATCTTTGGTCTTCTGGATGAATACCCATAACTTTCTGGAATAATCATCAATTATGGATAAGAAATACTTTGCACTTGAGTGTGAAGGATTCCTAGCTGGCCCCCAAAGATCAGCACGAATATAATCAATGGATCTATGTGTTCTTTGTTTACGTTTGTTAAACTTCATTCTACAGGATTTACCAAATACACAAGGTCTACAAAACTCTAATTTTTTTACCTTGTCACCACACAACATATTTTGTTTCGACAATTCGACCAAACCTCTTTCACTGACATGGCAAAGTCTCTTGTGCCATAGCTCAGTCTTCGACACAGGTTTCGTGGATACCACATCTACTTAACCACTTACAACCTCAGCCTCAAGGGTATACAAGCCTTGTTTCTTCACGCCTCTCAAGACTTCCTTCGACCCATTCATTACCCTTAGGACATTTTGCTCTCCTTTGAAAACATATCCTTTCTTGTTGAATTCACCAAGAGAAATCAAATTCCTCTTAAGATCAGGTACATACCTAACATCAGTCAATAACCTTATTGACTCATCATAGAGCTTGGATCTCACAGATCCAATACCTGCAATTTTCAAGCTTTCTTGTTTCCCAACAACACTGATTCACCGTCTTGATCACACAATTCTTCAAACAGGTCTTTGTTTGGAGTCATGTGCCAAGTACACCCTAAATCCATAATACACTCCTTGCTATAGTCGTTGCTTGAAACCACCATAACATCACATGATTCATAACTATCTTGCACAATGGATGAATTACCATTATCTTTTCCACCATGATTGTTTAGTCGATCAGGGCTTACTTTTCTTGTATGACCCTCCTTCTTACAATGATAACACGTAATAGTATGAGCATTACCACCATAAGAATTCGGTAGAACTTTACCCTCCTTCTTCTTAAACCTACCATCTTTCTTCAAGAATTTCCCCTTAACGAACAAACCTTCACCAACTGTTGATGGCTTATACTTCTTTCGTTTGTTCAAATCCTTAGAGTACAAGGCAGATTGAACATCTTCAAAGGTCAATGAATCTCTTCCATACAAGATATTTTCTTTGAAATGAGCTAGAGACTTAGGTAAAGAACACAACAACAACAATGCTTGATCTTCATCATCAATCTTTACCTCAATATTCTTAAGATCAAGAATCAACTTGTTAAACATATCTAGTTACTCAGCCAAAGCTTTGTCTTCACTCATCTTGAATGAATACAAAGCTTGATTTAGGTAGAGACGGTAGACCAACAATTTCGTCATGTACAAACCTTCAAGTTTCGTCCATACACTTGCTGCAGTTTTCTCCTTTGAAACCTACCGGAGAACCTTATCACTGTCATACCCCAAATTTTGACCACTAAGATTTCCCATCATTGTGCAAATCATCACCACAATGTGGATGAACTTTCATACTCATTAGCCTCCCCAAAGATGGGTGAGCAGTCACTACAATAAAAAAATTAGGGTTTTGAGCCCTCTTAGAGCACTTAGACAAAGGATCAATCAAGGAATGACATGATCTTCAACTTGTCTAAACCTCTCAAACATCAACAATGGATCAAGAGGACTCCCACATCAAGAATCAAGCACAAAGTTGCAACATTCCAAGTGGATCAAGCCTCAAGATCGCCAGTGTCACCAAATTAGGGTTTTGGTCGACTGAGGCCTCCAGATGGAAATTTTCATCTGGGCATGAGCCAATGCTTCAAAGCATAACCCAAGATACTCCAAGGGACCTCATGGACCCCATCATCAAGTCAATTTAGCCTCAGGGGATGCATTCACCAAAAATCAGGAATTTGGGTTTCTTGACCTAATTCACCCCTAAGTTGACTTTTGGGACAAAGCATGAGCCAAAACCTCAATACATGATTTGAGGGTCTCAAATACACTACATTGATCCATTTACAACAATGGATTGATCCAAGAAGCTTTATTCACAAGTTTCAAGTTCATCAGAACCACAGTTAGGGTTTTTGAAGAAAAGTCAACTGTACCTTTGACTTTTGACCAGGACATGCTCCCAAACCTTGGGACATGATTCAATACACCCTATAACACCTATGAAATCAACCTATCAAGTTTGATTTAGGTCAAGGACTTAATTTCATAGAGGATCGCACGGTTTGGAATTCATCTGATAAAAAGTCAACTGTGCCCAAAAATCAAAGTTTGACTTTTTGATTTTTTGGTCAATTATGGTTCCCTAACCCTAAAATGATGTTAATGTGTGATTGGAATCAGCATTCATCAAGAAAAATCAAGAAAAGTGGGATAACTTGTAAAAGGGGTAACCATAAAAAAACTTAGAAATTTTCTAAGTTATGGAACAATGTGGCTAGGGTACCAACTTCCAAGGATCATAACTTGTGATCCAAGCAACCATTTTGGCTGATCAAAAGATGGATTTGTAGATCTCATGGCATACTTTAAAAGTTCTAACTACAACTCATTCCAATTCCTCATGGATTTTAAGTTATGGAGTGATCAAAATGGCTGAAAATACAAAAGTGGCATTTTTTCCAACACTTAGTGAAATTTTCACTAAGTCTGAATCTGTTTCACTTTTTTCAAAATGTAGGGGCATTTTTCACTTGGATCCAAAAAGTGTCAAGACAAACTATGATCACACATATGTTGTATCATATGAGAGCTTTCCAAAATGGCCAAGAACTCCATCAAATTCCATTTGAGCTAAGAGTTATGACAGTGGCAATATGCCTTGCTGCAAGTGTTATGGCAAGGCAGATTTGTGTATTTTGCTTTATTTGATCAAATTGTGCAAATGACAAACAAGTTTATCCATCTGAACACCTCAGGGGGAGACCAAGGAGGGACAAACACTGATCCATAAGCCTCCCAAGTCTTTGGAACTAAAAGTAGCACGCCAAACCTAAAAATGCCCAAAAGGGGGACAAGACTCCAATTTTGTTTTGGAGCATTCAATGGATGCACCAAGGTGGCATGAACTGAGCCTTTTCCAACTGAATGAGTCAAGAATGATCTCTAAACTAGGGAACCAAAGGTCTATGCTCTAACCTATAGTCAATGGCTAGAGGAGACTTAAGATTCCAAAGTGACACAATTGGCCACCGACCTGTACCAGTTGCCATTCCCTATTGCTAGCAAAAAAAACTTGCTCTACTATAAATAGAGATCCTTTGTGCTCAGTTTAAGTACACCAAAGGCCTACAACACTTGCCTTTCTCAAAATCATCTTCTCACTCTCAAAAATGCCATTCTTAGCAAGTCACTATCAAAATTTTCAGTAGAGAGCAATTCCACTCAAACCAATTGCTCTAACACCTCATAAACATCATATGTGAGCTGATCAAACACTAAACACACAACTTTAACACTGATTTCTCAGAATCACCAGCCAGTTGCTCAAGTTTTCAACCAAGTTGCAGTTGAGATGCCATGAAGTGATCCAGCCATTTCCAATCAAGTCCAAGCATTCAAACACACTCCATATGGTGTAGGGAAGCTGTTCAGATCATCACAACTCATCTGTAACACCTCCAACTCAAAAATCACATTGCTCTTGCTGTCACGACCTTCAAGTAAGCCTAAACTTGGTCATCTCTTAATTTATGCATATTTCCTCGCACAATACTTTTGCCAAATGTTCATAATCATGCATAGAATGTTTCCCCTCAATTAATTGCTTTATTTGAATCGTGTATCAAAATTCTCAGCCTTCATGCAAATTTTAGGGTTCTTGAGGTTTTGTCTTGATTTCTTATTCCATGCTTAAAATAAATGAAATTAAAGACCATAGACATGACCGTGAGGTGAAAACGAGCAGATTGATATGTGGATTGTGTGATTTCATCAAGTATTCAGTGAGATTGGATAGAAAATGCAAATCAAGCCAAACCTAGAACTCGCGCGTGTTCTTGGCGCCTTTTTTGAAAATTCAAATATTTGAATTTTTGTGATTTTATTTAATTGATTCAAAAATTAATTTCTCTCTGAGTTTTAAAGATTTTGAGTTGATTCTTTTTTTAATAATTCACAAAAATGTTAAAATATTTTATTTTGCCAAAAATTCCCAAAAATATTATTTATTTCATATACTTGATATTTTTGCAAAGAATTAATTTTTATTTGTTTTTTAACATTTAAAATATTTTTTCCTTCTTGATTTTCCAAACTTAATTGGTTTCCAATCATTTTGTGGATATAAACATGATTTTTGAAGCATTGATCCAAGATCACCACTCATTTTTCATATGTTTTCAATAATTTTTATTAATTTTTAAACAAAATTAATTCCTTTTTAAACAAAATTAGGGTTTTGATTAATTCAACCCTCATCAATCATTTTCAAACACTCATAGGCCTCTAATAGAGTGTAAGACCCAACCCCTTTTTGAAACCACACCATTTTTGGGCCTCAGATATTGTATAAGACCCACTGTGTTTTCAAAAACCTCGGCGCGATCGCCGTTTTCAAAAAAATAACCCTGGGCCTCTCCTTGAGTTGTAAGTCCTATCTCTTGTACAAAAAATAAATCTTTGGGCCTCTAATAGAGTGTAAGATCCAATCCCTTTTTTAACCAAAACCTTTTTGGGCCTCAAATATTGTTTAAGACCCACTGTGTTTTCAAAAACCTCGGCGCGATCGCCATTTCAAAACAAAAGTCATTTGGGCCTCCCCACGCGTTGTAAGTCCCATTACTTTTCTTAAAAACTCTTTGGGCCTCTAATAGAGTGTAAGACCTACCCCCTTGTACATAAAAACTTTTTAGGCCTCACATATTGTATAAGTCCCTCTGTACAGTTTTCAAAACAATGGTGTGATCATCGTTAAAACTTGGGCCTCTCCTCGACCTGTAAGCCCCAACAATCTTTTCAAAGTACTTTCTCCTTTGATTTTGAATTCAAATATATGTTGTTATCAAAACTTTCTTTAATTTCTTTGTTGAACAACTAACAGAACAGCATGGAAGCTCTACAACAGGTAAGTGTTTATCCGCTTTCATTTATTGTTTTCATGTATATAACTGTATTGTGGGGCTATTTCACTGTAAGTCTTCTTTCACATCCTTTTATATACTTGTCATATATCAACTGTGTAATACTAGTATAGTTATTTAGAGTTTTCCCCGGCAACTAAGTCTAGAACTAGGTAAAGCCTGTTGGTCACTCTCGAATACAAACAAAACTAGGTCCCCCATAGGATTACCAGATACAGTCTTCCCTCCTCTTGGGGTTAAACAATATGGAAACGTGAAAGGCAGCATTCTCGGTGAACCCTTTCTCAGACTGTCACCCTTAGAAATTGTCAAAGAAACTCTACTCCCCATAGTTGATCTATTCTCCATGAATAACATCTCTTGAGTTTCTTCCAAATTCTCGAACTTTCCTGGAATGATCTCTTCTCTGTGAATTACATTTCTTGAACTTCTCTTGGTTTGGGGACCCACAGGCTTCCTAAAAGCATCCCCGCCTCCTCTTGGGCGTTGTACAAGGACCCTTCGGCTTCTTAAAAGTTCTCATGCCTTCTCTTGGGCTTCGTACAAGGACCTTCACGACCTCCTAAAGGTATAGGACAGAACTTAGTCATCCTTCGTTAGAGCTGTTTTTCTAAAAGGAGTCAAAACCTTCAGACCAATTTTAAGGTTGATACTCATCCCTTAAACGAGTCGGCCTCCTCTTAGGCATTAAACAAAAGATAAAACTCCACCAGTAGACTTGGACAGTCTAATTCCCTTGAGTCTCAAAGACATTCTCAAGCACCTTTCAAACATAGGAGAAACCCCAGATTCTGGATTAATCTCCAGCTGAGTTAAAACTTGTGGGTTCTAAAACCCCGTCCTTCTCCCAAAATTCCCCAACTCGGGTCAGATAACACTATCTCAAACTAGAGCCTCAAGGTTTCTGATCCATCAATTCCTTTTGCATTCCCCTGCAAGGATTGATTCCCTTCTTGGACCTGCCTCGGGATCTCAAGAATCCCCGACAGAAGTATAGCCTCCTCTTAGGCTTTGTATAATGATCCTTCCTCAGCAAAGTCAGCCTCCTCTTGGGCTTTGTACAATGATTCCCCCTAGCGGAGTTAACCTTTTCAGACTCTCTTGTTGAGTCCATCACCTTTCAAAACTCTCTTGTTGAGTCACTTTCCTTTTAGCCTCTATCTCGGGCTTCGTACGAGACAACAAATCACTCTCTTGTTGAGTATAAAAGACTCTCTTGTTGAGTCCGTCAACTTGTCAGACTCTCTTATTGAGTCAACCTTTTTAGCCTCCGTCTTGGGATTCATATAAGACAGATAAAAGTACTCTCTTGTTGAGTCAAACCTTTTTAGCCCCCGTCTTGGGCTTCGTACAAGACATATAAAAGCACTTTCTTGTGGAGTCAGTCACTTGTTAGTACTCTCTTGTTGAGTCAACCCTTTTAGCCTCTATCTCAGGCTTCGTACGAGACAAATAATAAACACCCTCTTATTGGGGCAATTGCCTCCTCTTAGGCTTTGTATAGAGAAATCCCCGGTTAAGTCAATCAACCTTTTAGCATCAAACTTGCGCTTTGATCAAGGCATACAAACATCAACAGTTCCTCTTTAGAGATGACAAGTTCTCTCTCAGTCAAACCTTTTAGCTTCAATCTTGGGCTTTGAACAAGACACAAAAAACCCTTCAGCTTCATATCTTGGGCTTTGAACAAGATACAAATCACTTTTAGCTTCAATCTTGGGATTTGAACAAGACACCAAAACATCTTTTCCTCCCTTAGAATAGGAGGGAACTACGATCGCTCTGATTTCCCTGTTTCGTTAAACGGGAATACGTAGGCATAAGATTGCAAAATCTTAGCGAGCATACTAATCAAAAACTCAAAGTCCAGTACCTCCATAAATCAATCAAAAAGCATCAGATTTAATACCTTACCAAAAGCCTCGCAAATAGTCCAGACACTGTATTCTTAAGCAAAATAACCTAAGACAGACCCCCTATTTTGATAGCATCTGTAAACCAACAGTCATCTGTTTAAACTCAGTATGCAAGCAGGGTTAATTGGAGACATCTATTTCCCTTCCTTAATCAGCTTCATAGGATAAAAAATGAATCGAACTGTAGTACCAAAGCGATAATGATTCGAAACCACAAAAATCGCGCTACAGCAGAGTGGCGACCATAGTGGGAGGTATTTATCTCTTGCAGACTTACAGTGGGAGGCATTTCTCTCTCACAGTCTTAGGTAGAAAGCCTTAAGTTCACAAAGTACCACATAAATGGCGACTCTGCTGGGGAGTCATTGTCTATATAGGATCATAGAACTAGATGTCTAGGATGTTTGGACAAATATATATACTGTTTTTCTTAATTGATATCCGTGTTTATTTTTTTGCTAAAGGGAATGCGTGTGATGCCGCATCTGGAAAGATTGAGTATACACGTAAGATAAGTGATGGCACTAAACGGGCAATCTTACAGGGAGTGACTCCCAAATAAAAGGTCCCGGTCGACCATCGAATCAGTGGAGATGCCCTTTGCGGATTCAATGCCTATATGACTTTGGTTGTTGAAAGCAGATTGTTCGATTGGGTTATCTGAGAAGCTGAGGATTTTAGTATACTGAAACCATTTTGTAGCGCGGAAGCTATCGGAAATAGTTGTCACGAGATACTACCCTCATTTGAGATTACTCTAAGATGCTACAGCTTGCTTGGTGATCCGCTTGCTGTCGTTATCCCAGGAGGGGTCAGTGATTTTTAGGACAGGTACAAAAATCACCAGTTTAACCTTTGGGGATGGGTAGAGCCTTGACTTCATGACACCGACCCTTTGACCCCATGTTTTTTTCTCTGTTTTTGTGTGCTGCATTCATACATTCATTTAAAAAACATTAAAACAAAGAAAAATTTTCTCTTCTAGTCTCTCTTTTTCAAATTAAACTAAGACAATGATTGCAAATATTAGAGAGAAAGATTGCGTTATGGATTTCGGTAGAAGGAAGACTCACAAGTACACCTTCAAAGTTCCAAAACTAGAGGATTTAAGAGGGTTGGCAAGGATGATCACCAACCCTGAGGCTTTCAGAGCTAAGTATGGAGGACTGCTGTCTCTGTTAAGGGTCCATGTAATTGAAGGAATCCTGTCCACGCTAATCCAGTTCTACGATCCGGTTTATCACTGTTTCACATTCCCGGATTATCAGCTAGCACCAACACTGGAGGAGTACTTTCACCTGACTGATTTAGCTATCACTGATCAAGCTCCCTTTTCTGGACTGGAAGAAATTCCAAAAGATCAAACCATTGCAAGGGCAATTTATTTGGACGAGTCAGAAGTCAGGACTCACATGATCATTAGGGGTGGTATCCAAGGTTTGCCAGCCCAGTTTTTGATAAAGAAAGCTATGTACTTTGCTAGTATAGGGAACGTGTCCGCTTTCGAAAGCATATTTGTTTTGCTTACCTACGGGTTATTTCTGTTTCCCAACATTGATAACTTCGTTGATATCAATGCCATTAAGATTTTTCTAATTAGAAACCCTGTACCGACCCTGCTCGCAGATGCTTATCATTCTGTACACTTAAGGAATTTGTACAGCGGAGGAATGATCACATGCTGTGTACCCCTGCTATACAAATGGTTCATTTCCCATTTGCCAAAGTCTGCTGCATTTTGGGATCAAAAGAGTACTTTAAGTTGGTCGCAGAGAATCATGTCTCTTACTAACTCTGACATCGATTGGTACAATCGAATCTATGACGGGATCAGAATCATTGACCGTTGTGGAAACTTCCCAAATGTACCCCTCATAGGAACTAAGGGAGAGATCAATTATCATCCAGTTTTAGTTCGTCGTCAAATCGGATACCCGATGAGGCATGTCCCGCATAATGCTCACCTGGAAGGTCTTTTCTTCAAGGAAGGAGAAAATGACAGAGCACTAAAGATAGAAATAGTGCATGCCTGGAAACACGTTTATAGAAAAGGACGAGAGTCTCTAGGAAAACCAGACTGTGTCTCGGTGGAACCTTATCTCCACTGGGTATAAACTAGAGCTCTCAAGCTTCCATTAAGGGACCCTGTCCTTTATTTTATGTCTGATACGGAAAAACTTCAGGTTACTCTCAACAAAGTTCAACAGGAGAGAAAGTCTTGGAAGAACAAGTACCGTATTCTCAAAGTGGAGTGTAAGAAAATACAGCAACTATTGAAAGATAAAGATGCTCTGATCGAGATTTTAGAGCAACATGCTGTAGAGAATCAAGAAGACCAAAGGAATTTGTTCGCTCCTTTCACTTGGCAACGGAATGACAGCCTGACAACGGCCCAAGAGCCACGGTCAAAGAAAAGGAAAGTACCAGAACCAGCACCGGAGCTCTCCTCAGAGAGGACTCGGGACCGATAAGTTTAGATTTCCTTTTATAGCACTTTGTAATTACTGTATTTCCATTTTCGCGATCTTTGAATTCAATAAAATGGAGTTTCCCCACTGTTTGATATTTGCAATCCAATTGTCGAAGTTTAATTTGAATAACAAAAAAACTAAATATAATCATTGCATATCATTCATCATTCTCGCATAAACGCATTCTTCTTCCCTGCGAATCTCACATTGGTGTCTTGATTCTAGTGTCAAACTGTCTCATTCGTACAATACTCGGGACAACATTTAGAAGAAAATGGATAATCTCGAGGAAGAGAACCGAGAGCTGAGAGAAGAAATCGACGCTCTGAAAGAGGATCTGAGAAAACTTCACGGTGACATGCAAGCTCTGGCAACTGCTCAGAGGCAACAACAACAGACTGTGATCTCAGAGATCACATTAACGCGTATAGTGGAAAGGATTGATCCTCGGTATAACATGCCAAAAGATCGTCCCTGGGGCATGCCACTCAATTATATCCCAGAAGGATATATTCCACCGATCACTGAAGATCTGGAAACTGCAATAGGAACTGCTGGGCCTAAAGATTACAAACTTCAGGAAAGTGAAGATGCCAGGGGCATGACAACAACTCCTGAAGGTTACAAACTTCAGGAGGCGCCAAGAGTCTCGGCCGTAATGACTATACCACCACCCGTGGTACACACTGTCCCGGAAGGACAGGTTTCCCAGATACCGTCTGGTGGAAATGAAAGTATGTTCGACAGAATGAATGAATTCCAAGAATAGTTCCTGGAAATACAGAAGGAACTGCAAGCCATTCGCGGTCAGGATCTATTTGGAAAAGACGCCACAGACCTTTGTTTGGTCCCCAATGTGAAAGTTCCGCACAAGTTCAAAGTGCTCGAATTTGAAAAGTACAAGGGTAACTCTTGCCCTTAAAGCCATTTGGTGATGTACGCTCGGAGGATGTCAACACAGACAGAGAACCACCAGCTACTGATCCATTATTTTCAAGATAGTTTAACCGGTGCCGCACTCAAATGGTACATGGGGTTTAAACCGCACTAAGATCGTTACTTTCAGAGATCTCAGCGCTGACTTCGTTCAACAATTTAAGTATAACCTGGACATGGCACCAGATAGAGATCAACTCAGAGCCATGTCGTAGAAGGACAAGGAAACCTTTAAGGAATATGCACAGAGATAGCGTGAAATCGCCGCCCAGATTTGTCCACCTATCGAGGAAAAAGAGATGACAAAGATCTTCTTGAAAACCTTGAGCTTATTTTACTATGACAGAATGGTCACCAGTGCGCCCAGTGACTTCACCGAGATGGTGGGCATGGGAGTTTGTCTTGAGGAAGCAGTCCGAGAAAGACTTTTAGTTAAAGACGATGGATCATCAAGTAGTACAAAACGATACGGTAGTGCTCTCCCTAAGAAAAAAAAGCAGGATATTGGGAATATCTCTCTCAGAAAGCAAAGGCGACAATACCAACCAGTAGAAGCTGTAACTTCTGCTATCAATCCTGCGCCTGTTCCAACGTATCAGCCTCAGGTTGCGCAGAGCCAACCAAATCAACAGCAATATCAACAAAGGGCACATCCGCCTCTTCAGCAGGCTCATCCTCAGTATAACATCAACCGTACTACGTGACCACCAGGATTTGACCCTATACCGATGTTGAACGCAGAATTGTTTCCACTCTTACTGGTCAAGGGGCACGTCCAAACCAGGTCTCCTCTTACAGTACCGGAGAATCCTCCTTTTTGGTTTAAAGAGGATCAAACTTTCCCTTACCATCAAGGAGGACCAGGGCATAAAATAGAAAACTGTCTCTGTTTCAAATCTGACGTACAAAAGTTTGTTAGGAGCGGGGTCTTATCTTTCAAAGATACGAATCTGAACGTTCTCACGAACCCGTTACCTCAACACGAGAAAGCTGCAGTAAATTTGATGGAAGGAGAGTCTAACAACAGCTATCAAATTCATGATGTACTCTTATTGAGGACCAATCTGGTCAAAATTCATCGCAGACAGAGCGGGTATGGCCATATACCACCTCATAATTATCACCAGTGTGATATCTGCTCTAAAGACAATCAAGGATATTCTGTGGTGCAATCAGCTCTACAGGAACAATTGGATCTCGGGTGGATCCAAGAGCATCGAGTTCGTGGAGTTAACATGACTTATGCAAATTCCAACATCATTCAGAACCACGGAATCCATGCGATGAATGTCAACTTAGTGGAAATTCACTCAAGGCAAAGCCAGTATCATAATCTGCCGTGGCATGATTACAATTCCTGTCTGATTTGCTCGGTAAACAATCAGGGATGCTCTTTTATACAAGAGGCCCTCCAGCATCAGATGGATCTTGGATGGATCCAGGACTACCATGATAAAAATCCCTATCAGGTCAACATTATTCAGATCTTCGATATTCGCTTGATGAATACCAGTATGGTAGAATTACATGCTAAGCAAGTCCAACTCGGTTTTTTGACTTTGCATGAGTATCAGAACTGTACAATGTGCCGTGATAGTGACCAAGGATGTGCTCTCATTCAAAGAACTTTGCAACACTTGTTTAATCATCGGTGGCTTCTGATTTATCTAGATGAAGACACGCAACAAGTCAGCATGATTAATGGGAACCCTACTAGGAATCAAAGTCAGGATGTTCGATCTATGGAAGCGGACCTAGTAAGGTTACACTGCATTCAAAGCGGACGTGGCCAGGTGCCACCGCATAATTATGAGCGCTGTAGAGTTTGCTCAGAAAATAACCAAGGATGCTACCTCGTTCGAGCAACCCTTCAGAGTCAGTTGGACCACGAGGAGATTCAACCGTGTCCAGTCTCGGGGTCCATCAACTTGATGCCTGACTAATTCGCTGACCAGATCAAATATGTTGTTGTAATCTCTGATCGCGAAAGGACCAAAGATGTTTGTGTCATCATCCCTCTACTTGAAAAATCGAAGGTTCTTAACCAGGAACTGATTGAAGTTGCTTACAATGGTCAGAAAAAGCAAAAGGCTCCTGTAGTTATCTATCTGCCGGGACCAGTACCGTACAAGTCTGATAAGGCTATCCCTTATAAATACGGTGCAACAATAATTGAGAATGGAAAGGAAATTCCATTACCCTCCATCGTGAATATCGCAGACATCAGTCGAGTAACACTGAGCGGTCGAATCTTCAACAGAGGAGTTGGAGAACCTAATAGAGAAAAGGAACTTCAGACAGAAGTTCCCAATCCACCAGTCGGTCAATCCAGTGATCCCGGCCTTTCAAAGAACGGTGATGAGATGCTGAAGCTCATCCAAAGGAGTGAATACAACATTGTTGATCAGCTATTACAAACTCCTTCAAAAATCTATGTGTTATCAATTTTACTCAGTTCCGAAGCCCACAGAGAGGCTCTACAGAAAGTCTTAGACCAAGCCTTTGTGGAACAGGATGTAACAATAAGACAGTTCGACAACATCATCGCCAACATCACTTCCTGCAATAACTTAGGGTTCAGTGATGAGGAATTGCTAGAAGAAGGCAAAGGTCAAAACATGGCGCTCAATATTACAGTCAATTGCCAGGATGATGCTTTAGCCAGCATACTGGTAGACACCGGATCGGCTCTCAACGTCATGCCGAAGTCCACTCTAATGCGACTATCATTCAAAGGATCTCCGATGAGAGGCAGTGAGGTCTTCGTCAAAGCATTTGATGGATCCCGAAAAATAGTTATCGACGAAGTCGACCTTCCCATAACTATCGGTCCTCACACTTTCCAAGTCACTTTCTAGGTCATGGACATCCGAGCAACATACAACTGTTTGTTGGGAAGACCTTGGATACACCAGACTGGGGCAGACACTTTGACACTTCACCAGAAGCTGAAGTTCGTCAAGAATGACTAACTCGTCATGGTCTGTGGAGAACAAGCCTTGATCGTGAGTAACCTTTCATTGTCCACTTGTGTAGAACCCGAGGAGGTTGTTGGAACTCAATTCCAGGCACTTTCGGTGAGCAATGAGAATCAATTAGAGAAAGGAACATCGATCTCCTTGTACAAAGATGTTCTCGAGGTGATCAAAAGTAACAATGCAAAGGGATGGGGACAACTTGTCATTCCTACTGACAATAAAACAAAGAAGGGTCTTGGTTTCTCTTCAACATGTACCCAGACTGCTACTAACGATGAAAGTTTTCATCCCATTCAGGACTTCTTCCACAGTGGAGGTTTCCTTCACCCAGTGACTCAAGAAGTACATACCATCAACGAAGGAGGCTCCTCCGATACAGATGAAGAGTGGAAGTCCTATCTTAACGAGGACGATTATATGTCTCAAGAAGAGGTGCCTACACCATTTTGCTTTCCGGCACAAAGTCTGAGATTTATACCAAGGTCAGACGTCAAAATGATATACGGAGATTATGATCCGGAAGGATGTCGTGCTCCACCAAACTCATTAGAGGAAGACACTCTGATGAAAGACAACTTTGACCATGACTATTATGGCCCGATGGATGGTCTGCCTATCTGGCAGCCGTACCCAGGAGACTCGGGGCAAGAAAATCGGTCGAACAATGAAAATCAGCTGAGCATCATTAAAAAGAATACCTGCGTCCCCACCATGTCATGGGATCAACACTCAGGGAATTCAGAAAATATCCAGCACGACGATGAATCCGCAAAGTTTGCAGGACTAAAATTCATTAACTATGCTTTTCCTGAGGTCAACGTCATCAAAAGGGATGACTCCACCAAATCCAAGGAAATATGGGACACCTTAGGAAAACCGAGTGGCAAGTACGACTTCTTGGTCAAGTACACTGCTCCTAAAAGCTCTCGTATTAGGCTCGAAGACATCCAGCCAACTGGATGGGGAGACATACCTGAGAGTACAAATACTATGCAAAATACAACTGAAGAATCCTCCTACGACAACTCTGCCTAGGAGACAAATTCCAACGATCCTGCTCCACCAGAAATCAGCATCATTTTTGAAGACAAATCAAGAAAGAAGGTACCAGACTTTGTGATTCACCGAGGAGTTCGCCGCCAATGGGTTGCAGTCGATGTTCTGAAGATTGTTCATAAGTCTAAGTAATTGCCGTATTTATCTTAACCTTTCACCCTGCCCAGGTGAAACGGATGTTTTGATAGGGCTCACTTTCTGTAAATATCCCTCTTCGCTTCACCCAAAGCGACAGAGTTTTTATTTTATAGGGCTGTAGTTTCAAGAATCGACAAGTTCATAAATAAAATAACGTCATTCTGTAATTTCTGCATTAATTGTTGTTTTCTCTTTTCGCTTTTTCAGAAAATGGTAATCCTAAAAAATAATTCAAACAATAAAAACAATAAGTTTTCCAAAAAAAAATTACACTACACACACTCTTGCATTCTCTCTATCTCTTCTAAAAACAAATCATAACGTCATGCAAATTTCTTATTTTAAACCCCATTGAAACGTACGATCTGATGCCTTCTCCCAACTTTGAATTCCTGGTATTTGAGGCTGAAGAAGAAAATGACAAAGAAATTCCAGAAGAGATCTCCCGATAACTCAGACAAGAGTAAAGGTCCATCGAACCTCATAAAGAGCCGTTGGAAACGGTCAACTTGGGTTCAGAAGAAGAGAGAAAAGAAGTCAAGATTGGGGCACTGCTCAGTCCAACTGTCAAAGAAAGTTTGACAAAGCTTCTCAAAGAATTTCCCAATGTATTTGCTTGGTCCTACCAGGACATGTCAGGGTTGGATACCACCATCGTGGAACATCATCTACCATTGAGATCAGAGTGTCCGTCGGTAAAACAGAGGTTGAGAAGAACTCACCCAGACATGGCTGTCAAAATCAAAGAGGAAGTACAGAAACAGATTGACGCGGGTTTCCTCGCCACATCAGAATATCCTCAATGGTTAGCCAACATCGTACCTATTCCAAAAAATGACGGAAATGTCAGAATGTGTGTGGATTACAGAGATCTAAACAAGGCTAGTCCAAAGGACGACTTTCCTTTACCACACATTGACATGCTGGTTGACAGTACAACAAAATTCAAAGTCTTCTCATTCATGGATGGATTCTCGGGCTATAATCAGATAAAAATGGCGCCGAAAGACATGGAGAAAACTTTGTTCATCACCCCATGGGGCACTTTTTGTTACAAGGTAATGCCGTTCGGGTTGAAGAATGTCGGGGCAACCTATCAAAGGGCCATGACTACTCTTTTTCATGACATGATACACAAGGAAATCGAGGTATATGTCGATGACATGATTGCCAAATATAAAACAGAAGAGGAGCATGTGACCCACCTGTCAAAACTATTTGAGCGGTTGAGGAAGTACAAACTCCGCTTGAATCCCAACAAGTGCACCTTTGGTATCCGTTCAGGGAAACTCTTAGGGTTCATCGTCAGCCAAAAAGGAATTGAAGTTGATCCTGACAAGGTCAAGGCCATTCAAGAAATGCCTTCTCCGAGGACTGAAAAACAAGTAAGGGGATTCCTAGGACGTTTGAATTACATTTCCAGATTTATATTCCTTATGACCGCGACATGCGCGCCAATCTTCAAATTACTTAAAAAGAATCAGGACTGCGTTTGGACAGAAGACTGCCAAACCGCCTTCGACAGTATTAAGGGATACCTGTTGAATCCACCGATTCTATCACCTCCAGTGGAAGGAAGACCACTAATCATTTACTTAACAGTCTTGAAAGACTCCATGGGTTGTGTACTTGGCCAAACAAGACGAAACGAAAAGGAAATAGTCTACCATTTACTATTTGAGCAAGAAATTCATCGACTGCGAGACTCGGTACACTATGATTGAGAAAACTTGCTGTGCTCTGGCTTGGGCAGCCAAACGTCTTCGCCAATATATGATTCGTCACACTACTTGGTTAATCTCCGAAATGGAACCGATCAAGTATGTCTTCGAAAAGCCTGCTCTCACGGGGAGAATTGTCCGTTGGCAGATGTTGTTATCAGAATACGACATTGAGTACCACACTCACAAAGCCGTTAAAGGAAGTATTTTAGCCGATCATTTGGCTCATCAACCGATTGACGATCAGGAATCAGTCGGGTTTGACTTCCCAGACGAAGATGTCATCTACTTAAAAATGAAAGACTGCAATGAATCGCTACCCAGTGAAGGGCCAGAACCAGATTCCCAATGGGGAATAATCTTTGACGGAGCTGTCAATCATTATGGAAATGGAATTGGGGCAATCATCATAACACCTCAGGGTACCCACATTCCTTTCACCGCCCGACTTACATTCAAGTGCACAAACAACGAGGCAGAATATGAAGCTTGTATCATGGGTCTCGAAGAAGCGATCGACTTAAGGATCAAGAACTTGGATGTGTATGGCGACTCAGCCCTGGTTATCAATCAGATCAAAGGAGATTAGAACACATACCAATCAGGATTGATTCCTTACAAAGACTACGCAAGAAGGTTGTTACCATTCTTCAACAGAATCGAGTTTCATCATATCCCTCATGAGGAGAATCACATGGTTGATGCATTAGCCACTCTCTCTTCCATGATTAGTGTAGGTCAATGGAATGACATACCTAAGATTGACATAATGCACCTAGAATGGCCCGCTTACATATTCATGATTGAAGCAGGCATAGACGACAAACCTTGGTATCACGATATCAAATGCTTCCTTCAGAAACAAGAGTACCCACCTGGGGCATCCAGAAAAGACAGGAAGACTCTCAGAAGGCTAGCAGACAGTTTCTTCCTGAGCGGTGATACGCTCTATAAGAGAAATTTTGACATGGTCTTGCTCCGATGCGTGGACAGACCAGAAGCAAACATGCTGATAAAAGAAATTCACGAAGGATCCTTTGGCACTCATGCCAATGGACACACAATGGCGAGAAAAATTCTGAGGGCAGGGTACTATTGGTTGACAATGGAATCCGACTGCTACAAGTACATGAGGAGATGTCACAAGTGTCAGATATACTCCGACAAAATCCATGTACCGCCAACGCATCTCAAAGTTCTTTCTTCCCCATGGCCTTTTTCCATATGGGGAATCGACGTGATTGGTATGATCGAACCCAAGGCTTCAAACGGACATCGGTTCATCCTGGTAGCCATTAATTATTTCACCAAATGGGTCGAAGCAGCGTCATACGCCAATGTAACCCGACAAGTGGTGGTCCGATTTATAAAAAATAATCTCATCTGCCGTTATGGTGTTCCAAACCAGATCATTACTGATAATGGATCTAACTTGAACAATAAGATGATGAAAGAATTGTGCGCAGAGTTCAAAATCAAACACCATAACTCATCCCCTACCGACCTAAGATGAACGGGGCGGTAGAAGCGGCTAACAAGAATATCAAGAAGATTGTTCAGAAGATGGTTGTAACCTACAAAGACTGGCACGAGATGCTACCCTTTGCCCTGCACGGTTATCGCACATCTGTCTGCACTTCAACAGGGCAACCCCTTTCTCTCTAGTATATGGCATGGAAGCAGTGCTCCCCATAGAAGTAGAGATCCCCTCAATGAGGGTATTGATGGAAGCTAAGTTAACAGAGACTGAATGGTGTCAAAGTCGACACGACGAATTAAACCTGATCGAAGAAAAGTAAATAACGGCTCTATGTCACGGTCAGTTGTATCAGCAAAGAATGAAGAAAGCGTTCGACAAAAAGGGTTCGCCCCCGTGTCTTCAGGAAATGAGACCTTGTGCTCAAGAAGATACAATCATTTCTCACTGATTCTCGGGGCAAATGGACCCTGAACTATGACGGCCCCTATATGGTCAAGAAAGCTTTCTCAGGCGGTGCCTTAAGACTTGCAACCATGGATGGAGAAGAGTTTGCTTACCCCACGAATGTTGACGTAGTCAAGAAATACTTTGCCTAAATAAAAAAAACGTCTCGATGGATTGAAAACCTGAAAGGGCGGTCCAGGCAAAAATTAGAGACATGATCAAAAATCATCCCGGTGGATTGGAAATCTCAAAGTACAATCCAGACAAAAGTTAGGGATTCATGGCAAGTAACTACGTCTGACACGGGTAAATCCTCAGCAGCAGTAATGCCATCCATCAGAAAACTCCAATCAGGATCATTTTTGACAGAAGCTCAGGATGTCCAGAATTCAAAGTTGGTAGAAGGATAACTGTCGTTATGTTTCAATGTAGCCCTTTTTCCCTTAAATTACCATTTTCTAACTTTGTAAATACTCCATGGAATCACGCTCTTGGCGATTTCCATCCTATCAATAAAATTTCAGCCATTGTGCTTTTGTTTGCAATTCTTATTTGTTTTAGCTTTACAGAACGACGTTTTAACATGATTAACGATTCTTGAAATAAAACAAAAATGAATTTTACTTGTCAAATTTTTCTGCTTTTAAAATAAAGATGCCAATTTCTTTTGACTGTTGAACACCGAAAAAACATCGATCGCTTCTCCATAAGTAATCGAGCTTCAAAGTACAAAATCAAAGTACTCCTTCTAAATTAGTACGCCTGAACGAGGGATCAACTGTGTCAGAGACCGTGTTTCATCTGACACCCCCCCGACCGAGTTCTTATCTCCTAAGCCCGATCAACAGTGTTCCCCGCAGGGACCATCTCTCTCCTAAGCAAGGCAAAATTGTTATCTTGAACCAATGATACCTCTTCGTCCCCCGCAGTGGCCGAGTATCCAGTCGTGTTCATCCGTCAGTTTGTATGTCGTGTTAGTTTTGTCAGCATATACATACATACATCATGAATTATTGATTTACATTCATATTCATATTGCATCACTATCACTCTAGTCAGTCTTATCCCCTAGTGATAAAAGTCCTTTTGTCACTCGAGTTGTCAGTTCTGTCCTTGTCAGGAGGTGTTGCGTCTGAACAGTCTCTCTTCCAGTTTATTTCTGGATTAGAGTTGGCCCTCGACCATGATAACTTGAACCTTTGAAAAATAAGAAGACCGTCGACGAATGTCACTCTTCACCATTGAAGATAATATCTTTGCTTTCCCAGATTAAGGAAAATACCTAGAGAAAGCCTTTTAATCAAAGCTTCGGCAATATAGCAATTTCTCTCTGAAAATTTGCTATCAAATGAGGTCATCAGCACCTCCAAATTGGATTGCATCACGTGGCATTTCTCCGAGAAGACCTCGGGAAAAGTGTGACGTAATACCCCCAAGCAGAAAGCAGTCTTTCAAGAGACTTGCTTTCCCTAGTAGAGTCAACAAATGGCGTCTCCAACAGAGAAGTTTAAACACTTCTACAACTCAGACGAATGGGTTCCCCCAACGAGTCTGACATCAAAACTTTTTCTATCAAATGGCATCTCCCCAGGAAAATTCGGCGAGAAGTTTGAGCAAAACCGCTACTAATAGCGTCCCTTGTCAATAAAGTTTATAGACAAAAGAAACTGAGACCAGTTCCTTGGTAGGAAACCAGGATCTAGGGGAAGTTTACACCAGAAACCTAGACCAGTTCCTTGGTAGGAAACCAGGATCGAGGGGAATTTTATATCAGAAACTAAGACCAGTTCCTTGGTAGGAAACCAGGATCGAGGGGAAGTTTATATCAGAAACTAAGACCAGTTCCTTGGTAGGAAACTAGGATCGAGGGGAAGTTTTTAGATTTTCTAAGCACCATCGCTTAGCAAAAGAAGATGGATGAGCAAACTGCCATTCATAACCACCATCAAAATTTCGGGTATTCCGATATTTAATCCTCTTGCACCCCGAATGCCCGAATACCTTAGCCATTAACACCTTCGGGTCCAAGAAGATTAAATAGGGGCATCTGTCATACCCCAAATTTTGACCACTAAGATTTCCCATCATTGTGCAAATCATCACCACAATGTGGATGAACTTTCATACTAATTAGCCTCCCCAAAGATGGGTGAGCAGTCACTACAATCAAAGAATTAGGGTTTTGAGCCCTCTTAGAGCACTTAGACAAAGAATCAATCAAGGAATGACATGATCTTCAACTTGTCTAAACCTCTCAAACATCCACAATGGATCAAGAGGACTCCCATATCAAGAATCAAGCACAAAGTTGCAACATTCCAAGTGGATCAAGCCTCAAGATCGCCAGTGTCACCAAATTAGGGTTTTGGTCGACTGAGGCCTCCAGATGGAATTTTTCATCTAAGCATGAGCCAATGCTTCAAATCATAACCCAAGATACTCCAAGGGACCTCATGGACCCCATCATCAAGTCAATTTATCCTCAGGGGATGCATTCACAAAAAATTAGGAATTTGGGTTTCTTGACATAATTCACCCCTAAGTTGACTTTTGGGACAGAGCATGATCAAAAACCTCAAGACATGATTTGAGGGTCTCAAATACACTACATTGATCCATTTACAACAATGGATTGATTCAAGAAGCTTTATTCACAAGTTTCAAGTTCATCAGAACCACAATTAGGGTTTTTGAAGAAAAGTCAACTATACCTTTGACTTTTGACCAGGACATGCTCCCAAACCTTGGGACATGATTCAATACACCCTATAACACCTATGAAATCAATCCATCAAGTTTGATTTAGGTCAAGGACTTGATTTCATAGAGGATCGCACAATTTGGAATTCATCTGATAAAAAGTCAACTGTGCCCAAAAATCAAAGTTTGACTTTTTTATTTTTTGGTATATTATTGTTCCCAAACCCTAAAATGATGTTAATGTGTGATTGGAATCATCATTCATCAAGAAAAATCAAGAAAATTGGGATAACTTGTAAAAGGGGTAACCATAAAAAAACTTAGAAATTTTCTAAGTTATGGAACAAAGTGGCTAGGGTACCAACTTCCAAGGATCATAACTTGTGATCCAAGCAACCATTTTGGCTGATCCAAAGATGGATTTGTAGATCTCATGGCATAATTTAAAAGTGTTAACTACAACTCATTTCAATTCCTCATGGATTTTAAGTTATGGAGTGATCAAAATGGCTGAAAACACAAAAGTGGCATTTTTCCAACACTTAGTGAAATTTTCACTAAGTCAGAATCTGTTTCACTTTTTTCAAAATGTAGGGGCATTTTTCACTTGGATCCAAAAAGTGTCAAGACAAACTATGATCACACATATGTTGTATCATATGAGAGCTTTCCAAAATGGCCAAGAACTCCATCAAATTCCATTTGAGCTAAGAGTTATGACAGTGGCAATATGCCTTGCTGCAACTGTCATGGCAAGGTAGATTTGTGCATTTTGCTCGATTTGAACAAACTGTGAAAATGACAAACAAGTTTATCCATCTGAACACCTCAGGGGGAGACCAAGGTGGGACAAACACTGATCCATAAGCCTCCCAAGTCTTTGGAACTAAAAGTAGCATGACAAACCTAAAAATGCCTAAAAGGGGGACAAGACTCCAATTTTGTTTTGGAGCATTCAATGGATGCACCAAGGTGGCATGAACTGAGCCTTTTCCAACTGAATGAGTCAAGGATGATCTCTGAACTAGGGAACCAAAGCCCTGTGCTCTAACCTATAGTCAATGGCTAGAGGAGACTTAAGATTCCAAAGTGACACAATTGGCCACCGACCTGTACTAGTTGCCATTCCCTATTGCTTGTAAAACAAACTTGCTCTACATTAAATAGATCTCCTTTGTGCTCAGTTTAAGTACACCAAAGGCCTACAAACTTGCCTTTCTCAAAATCATCTTCTCACTCTCAAAAATGCCTTTCTTAGAAAGTCACTATTGAATTTTTCAATAGAGAGCAATTCCACTCAAACCAATTACTCTAACACCTCATAAACATCATATGTGAGCTGATCAAACACTAAACACACAACTGTAACATTGATTTCTCAGAATCACCAGCCAGTTGCTCAAGTTTTCAACCAAGTTGCAGTTGAGATGCCATGAAGTGATCCAGCCATTTCCAATCAAGTCCAAGCATTCAAACACACTCCATATGGTGTAGGGAAGCTGTTCAGATCATCACAACTCATCTGTAAAACCTCCAACTCAAAAATCACATTGCTCTTGCTGTCACGACCTTCAAGTAAGCCTAAACTTGGTCATCTCTTAATCTATGCATATTTCCTCGCACAATACTTTTGCCAAATGTTCATAATCATGCATAGAATGTTTCCCCTCAATTAATTGCTTTGTTTGAATCGTGTATCAAAATTCTCAGCCTTCATGCAAATTTTAGGGTTCTTGAGGTTTTGTCTTGATTTCTTATTCCATGCTTAAAATAAATGAAATTAAAGACCATAGACATGACCGTGAGGTGAAAACGGGCAGATTGATATGTGGATTGGGTGATTTCATCAAGTATTCAGTGAGATTGGATAGAAAATGCAAATCATGTCAAATCCA
This sequence comes from Lathyrus tuberosus, assembly GCA_022829125.1. NCBI lineage: Eukaryota > Viridiplantae > Streptophyta > Magnoliopsida > Fabales > Fabaceae > Lathyrus > Lathyrus tuberosus. The sequence goes on from JALAZF010000439.1 coordinate 1,927,108, forward strand.
GAACTCCCGCGTGTTCTTGGTGTGTTCTTGGCGCCTTTTTTGAAAATTCAAATATTTGAATTTTTGTGATTTTATTTAATTGATTTAGAAATTAATTTCTCTCTGAGTTTTAATGATTTTGAGTTGATTCTTTTTTTAATAATTCAAAAAAATGTTAAAATATTTTATTTTGCCAAAAATTCCCAAAAATATTATTTATTTCATATACTTGATATTTTTGCAAAGAATTAATTTTTATTTGTTTTTTAACATTTACAATATTTTTTCCTTCTTGATTTTCCAAACTTAATTGGTTTCCAATCATTTTGTGGATATAAACATGATTTTTGAAGCATTCATCCAAGATCACCACTCATTTTTCATATGTTTTCAATAATTTTTATTAATTTTTAA